>OZ023171.1:24618388-25833375 GCA_963678695.2 Diplodus puntazzo | reverse complement strand
GATTTAACTGTGTCTGAATAAGAGCTCTTTCCCAGAAATAGAAAACCCATGCCTCCTCGGAGAACCCATCCTGTCAAAGAAATTACTTTCCTATGGGGAGGAAGAAGTATTATACTGGTGTCTTTCAGACCCCCTACCCTACTTACTATACCCAGCTCATGACAGCCTAACCCACACACCCCTCCTTCAACCCTGCGAGACAAATATACAGTATTACTCCTTTCTTTAGCTGTAATTTTCTGACTTTCAGACTACATAGCAAAAAATAAATATGTTCCACTCTGGGGAGGAATAGACTGAGACAAGGTCATTCAAAGATCCTCGCCGAACAATGCCTCTCTGCAGTCCCCTATTAAGGAAAAGATTGTGTGGAGGCTGTTTCAGGCAAAAAAAAAAAAAGGTTGTTAGTTTGAGTCTGATCTGAGAAATACTGAAGCACGAATGGAAAATGCAGGATCATCAATTAATGATTTACCGGGCTGTGGTTTCCCACCCCAGAGCCTGGTTTTGTAATCTGCAGTGAATGAATTTGTATAGGAAGGCTGCTAATGAGGCTTAATAAAGACGTTAGCCATGGGGCTGCAGTGGATGGACTGGTGTCCTATTTAAGAGTCAGAGGAGCTGCCCCTCTGGGAAGAGATGACCCACCCAAGACTGCAGGGTGGCTAGAGTGTTTACCTTAACATCCCTCTCTAAATATTAGATCTTAATTATCAAAGCGGCTGCTCTGGATGTTAATTTATCTAGCAACACCTTTGGCTTTCCGCTTTTGTAAATGATTAAAAGCAAAGATGACGCACACGAGCCTTCGTGATTTTTTTTATTTCGTGCGAAACAGCAGCACAGTAGTCGAACAAAGCCGAGAGCTTACTAGAAATGTCCTAGGTGAGGTATTACATTGGGAGAGTGCGCAGCCGTATCGTTAAACCGCATTACGTCTGACCTGAGGAGAGAAGGTGAGATTATCTCAATGCTATTGTCTTACATTTGGAGTACAGCCGAGAGTTTAATCAAATCTTGAGGCAATCAATGCACCGGCTCTGATGGACACTTTCCTTGCCCTTGGAACCCAAGGAGTGTTCAGAAACGATACCACTGGCAAAAAGAGTCACTTCAGATACATCATCGTGGAGAATGAGATTAACCTCCCATCCTCTGCCCACTGGGATATCTAATGTCGCCGAGCTTATCTTCTAAGCATTCAATCAACCTCCAAGAACCGAGTCTATAAACACCTCGCAGTGCTTTGTTTCTCCTTTCAGCCTCCACAACACTTTTTTGTGCACTCTGAAACTTTTTCAGTCTTTAATGTTGTATTTTCTCCACAGATGATGAAGTTAACCCGCTGTGCGACGGCCAGGTTTTCTTTTTGTGCATGTGTGTGTGAGAGAAAAACCACAGATGCAGAAGGTGAAATCGGAGTTTGGCGACAGCCTCGGCTGCTTGTGCATGCACCACACTTTGTTGATGAAATTTCAGGACACAAACCCCTGTGGCTGGTCTGGACACTGTCCCAAATAGGCTCATCTATTATTAAGAGGTTTATTTCTATGTTCCTTGTTTTCTTTATCTGTCTTGCTAGACAACACATAAAGGGATAGAGACATTGCCTCACCGAATATCTACCGAGATGAACTGATTTAAACTGGGATTAAAAGATTTTAAAAACACGACAGCAACAAAAATGACAGCGCACGCCTGATAATCTCTCTGCACATCTTCACATACACTGGTTCACATGGGCCGACTCTTGACCTCGTGCAACAGAAAACTGATGAACCTCACAGCATTTTTTCTGTCGGGGAGATTAGGAATGAATTATTTAGAGACGTTTAGTCCAGATTTTCCTTAAATAGAACAGGGCAGAAACACGATCCTCCTATTTTCAATTACATCTATTCTGTCCTCAAAAACCCTGCGTGTCCCCGGGCCTCGTGTTGCTCTCCCTGCTCTCCTCGATACGTACTCTACGTCTGTTGCTTTGCTTTTTTTGTGCTTTTTTTTAGTTGTTGCCTGAAAACAACCATTTGTTTAAGTGTAAAAATGTCGTCCGTCCTTGACGGAGCAGACGAGCATGTTGTTGTCCCAGCTGTAGGTAAAATCAGCGGGAACAAGTGTATCAAATTGCTTATTGTGGTGGGAGGTTTGTGTGTGCACTGGAGAGTCCTTCAACGGCAGCGTTACACACAAAGTCCTTAACGTCATAATAGAAATTTCCTGACAAGAAATTTCCGTCCGACATGCAAAATCTGACGAGCGGCGCCTTATCTGCCCGCTACAGTCTCATTTCTAATTTCTTATTCAGCATTTGCATTTGACAAGTAGGTTCTGCTGATCTGTGTAACCTTTGGTGTGAGGCTAGATCAGTGGCACTTGAAAATGCACGCCGTGAATGGCTCGAAGCTGAAGTAACCGGGTGTGATAACTTTTGCCTGGCAGATAAACACAGGCAGAATCACTCCAGCTTCCTATTTAGCATTACAATGAACTCCGCTCTTGGGTGCCAATGTTCTTTTATGTGCCCTTACTCGGTATGAGACCCTGTCCTTTTTTTTTTTTTTTTCTCTCCCACAACACAACAGTAAAATGCTGTTTACCATTCTGCTGTTGTGAAGCGTGCTCATAAAAGACACTGAGATGCAGACAAAAGTGAGCCAGAGACATCAAATGTGTGACGGAGAGTGCGTTTCTGTAAAGATGGACACTTATCTTGATTACATAAATGCAGATTTATGTGGTTACGTGGCCACGAGCAAATTCACGGTACTTTAAAGGAACATTCAGGTATTTTTTAAACCTGGGTCCTATATTCAAAGGGTTTGGTGTGTAAAGAGAGATCTTCTTGTTAGATAATAAGATCCTTTTGGTATCCAGACACACAAGAGTTGTTTTTTATACTGGGCAGCAAGCCGCCAATGTGGCCGTCCTTTTTGCGGCTAGGTCCACGGATTTAGACAGAAGGCGGTATATTGGGGGTCTGTTTTGTTGACGCCACTTTGCCGCCTCCGAGGGTCCACTTATTTCCACCTCCACTGCTATGTGAATCCGAGCCGCTGATGTGCCGGCAATTGCGTGAGATGTGCTGAGGTGTCGATGACCCACAGCAGGGGAGTTTTAAAACCAGCAAACAGCTGATCACAGCAGTCAGTCCATCACTTCATCTGCAGACGTCAAGATGAGTAACTGGACAGCCGCTGAGATCCGGGAGATTCTAGCGTCTCCTCGGTCTCTGTAGCTGTCTTCGTTGTCCGCTTGTTGTTGTAGCGGCGAGCTACTAGCGGTCGTTACTTTCAAATAAAAAGCCCCCGCTAAGAACCCAGTTCTAAAGTCCACATCACATCACATGTTTATGCCTACATAAGTGGCTGCCAAGTGGCGGCTTTTTAGAAAAGAAGGAATATTACACCTCCCTTTTAGACAGACAAGGCGGCACATTGCAGCCTTTACCTTGCTGCAAATGTGCCACCTTTTCTATCTAAAAGGGGCTAAGAATTGTTCTGAAATGTTTGCGAGGTGTGTTGTTATGTGACCAGGTCAGTGCGATGGGGGTTTTAATGCACGTTGTAATTATAATTTTGGCTGCATGTTTCCGATTGCTCATCGAGTGCTTTTGGAGTATTTTCTTGCTGATTTAAGGCAGCTTTTTTTTCCTCCGGCTGCCCCTGAAGGACACCGACACAGACAAACCCTGGGCTGCAATCAGCAGACAGGCAATAGGTGTGGAGTACAGGTGAATGGAGATAACAGGCGAGACAAAGGAAGAGGAAAGACAATGGCCTGTGAGGGAGGAAGCCCGCAGAGAAGCAACGGAGACCCGGCGAAAGCTGCGAGATGACCTCCCCTGAACCCACAAATCTGGGTAGTCAACTGGGTGTGTTCTTAAATTAACTGGGACGCCACAGTGACAGTTGCTGCCTTTTCCGGATTGTCAAAATCAGTAACAATCTCAGCCTGTCAATGGTAAAGGCAGAACTTTTAGTGGACGTAACGTTGATGGTCCGAATTGTCCCAAATGTTCGTGTTGAAGTCCACTGCTGCTAACAGATTAAAAGCAGAACTACCTTTAAAATCAAAACGTGCATTTGGATGACAGGTAAAGTCTAAAGATTGGTATCCGAGACTTCACACTTTCCGGGGCGAAACTTAAAAATGCAGACTCATTATGGGTGCTCAAAAAAAGTGATATTTCATACACAGCTTAATGGCATAATGGTCTGCTCTATTGTGAAACAGCCAGAGTTTTTTTTTTTTTTTCCAAACTGTGCCCTTGAGCAACAAAACTGGACTTAATACCTCTCCTCTTACTGGAAGCCAGACTGAGTTGAAAATGTCAGCTGAATATACAAAAAGTACATTTACATTAATGTGACCCCCCCTTTGGTTCTTTTGGGGGGGCAATGTTGGATTTAACAAGAAAATTAAAGCAGGCCCACCATCACAGGTCAATAATTCATGTGAATAAATATTTTAACTGTGAAAGCAATTTTCACGTTGGCTCTCTGTCAGGTCAGCAGTCATCATTTTTTTTTTGCCCTTTCCTGTTGTAAGCATTGTTTCCCTAATCTAAAGGGATGAGGATTAAGGGTATTTTGTCAGCCCGGCTATCCATGTCTGACTGTCCTGAGGCTGCAAACTGCCATCACAGGCAAGTTCATTCTGTTTACCCTTGTCATCCAAAGGAATATTAATCATTCAGCTTGCACTCCGACCGAACAGCTTTGGCTCTACATACGGAGACAAATCCCGCGCCTGCACCGTGTCAGAGATTGAACTGACAGTCACTGAGTGTCGGAGGATTCATCTGGACACTGCAGACATAAAAAAAATTCCAAGGAAACAGAGTTTTTTGTGGCAATTGGATAAAAATGGCCAATTTAAACTATTTTTTACAGCCTATATTGCATGAAGCGCAAAACTGCTGACACGCTGATTCAATTCGAGGAAACAAATCGAGTTTCTCTCTTCGCGGTGCTGCAAATGCGACTACTGCTCATTAAACATTTGTTTACAACGAGATTGCGATGATAAGACAGTTGAACCATTTATGTTAACAAATACATTGAACAGACAGTGACAGGGCTAAGTCTCTGTAAATACGCCGGCAGCTCTGTGGGGATTGAGCTCAATTAAGAGCTACATGACATGGTAAAAAAAACAACAGCGTGATTATTTTGACAAATATTTTGACTGCAATATGATTCACAATTAAAAATCATCGGTCATTTTAGTATCACAGTATTCATTTCCTGTGATAACAACTGAAATCATGGTTATGTGACATTTGTTGAAGTCTTTAGAACTATTATTTTACATGTTTTACCTTCATTAAGAAGCTGCAGCCTTCGCTTTCCGATAATATTGCAATGCTAACATGCCAATGCGTCTCAGGCAACAATGTTAACCGTTTAAAGTTTAGTCTGCTAGCACAGTAAATGTTGCATATTAGCACACAACACACGGTACAGCTGTGGATGACTGGCTACGTGATGCATCTGTCATCCCAATCATACTGGCTTGCAAGTGGCTGAGACGAGAGAGGTCAGAAGGGATGCTGGGAAGATGCTTGTTGGCTGTTGTAGGGTTCAGGCAGGACATAGAAGCTCCCATTGGGTCAAATGAGGTTTCAATTGAAAGCTGAGAATATAGAGGACATGTTGGTACCGACATATGGCTGAAATTCAAAAGATAAACAGGTGATAGTCACGAAAAAAGGGGAAGTCAGGTGAAGTAACATGAAGACTCTGAGAGTCTGCATAAGAGGGGGAAGCGTTGATGGGCGGGTCGAACAAACACTGTTCATGCCCACTGTGATACAAAAAGTCAATCATGAGTATTTCTCAATTATTAACATGGTGAACTATGTATATATCTACCCTCTCCCTCTGATTGGCTGTGGGATCAGTCGATCTCAGATCAGGACCCACATTTTTGCTCCATAGACTGAATGCACAGATAGTTTTGCATCACATGTTTCAGTGGAGGGCGCGATTCGTGATTTGTAGCTGAAGGAAACAGAATCTGCGACTCGTGGGGAAGATTTGAGCAGTTGCACTTATCAATTTGTGTTTGTGTTATAAAAGAATACAAATATTTTCGTGAGAAATTATTTTACATTTAACATTTAACAACATTCATTGCACAAGTTCACATTCAGATTTGCACATATTCAAATTGTGTCCACAGCTTCACATTGTGCGATACAGTTACACAAATATGTTTTGCACCAAATATACAACAACAATAGGAGCGAAAATGTGAGTGTCAGTTTTTTTAATCTGTGACTTGTAAAATAGGATTTGTGCACCTGTCATTAAGAATTTGTGAATGAATAAGTGTTATGTTGTATTTGTAGAGAGGAAAAAACATTTACAAGTACACAACTCATAGAGTATGTGACCACAAATTCACTGATACACATACACAATCACTGTACACAACTACAAATTCCACTGTTACAGGTGTTCAAACCTTGTGCATCAATAATACCTTCACAACTCAGCCATATTATAGGTATGAGCCTCACTTTGCCAGCCCAGTAGATGATGAGATTTTCCATTGGGTAAGCGACTTTCCCCTCTTGGTGGAGATGCAAGACATCAGGGATCATCTAAGAAAGGGTGCCCCGGGTATCTGTACCAAATTTTACCACAATCCATCCATCAGTTGTCAGGATATTTTACCAAACAGCAAAAATATCAACCTCATGGTGGCTCTAGAGGAGAGGTCAGGGGGTCACCTGAATACATACCCAATACTCTTTGAACTTTAAGGTCACACTCTGAGTTTACAGCAAAGAAAATAACAATGGTGAGTGGACCTGAGACTTGTCATCAATAAGTCAGTGATGCAGCATGGAGCCAGACCTGTTAGTGCTCTACAGCAGAGCCCCGAACAGCTCCTTATTTTGGCACTGCAAGCACATCTATCACATCAACGCGGAGACTGAGCTGGTATCCGTCATCGTGACAGATTTTGTCCCACAAGTGGGCCCGCCCGGCACGGTTTGTTCTGACACCTGCACTGATGCCTGTTGAGTTAAATGTAGGCCATGCCAGTTTGCTTGCAATTGATTTTAAGTAATCATCTACGGGCTGTTCTTTAATTAATGCATTATGTAGTAGCGGGTTACTTTGATTAATAATAGAGGAACAAACATGCCTGTATGTCAATCATCCAGAAGTATCATGCTTGTTTTTTATGAGCTCAATTGGGCTTATAATTCATCTTGATTTATATTTTATAGCAATCTAATTGAGGCAAACCTCAAATTACTGTGTTGGTCTGAGGAGTTTTTCTAATCTCTCTGAGAAAGGCTTTTTTTATTTTATCTTATTTCATGGATTCATGCAGGGATATGAACTACCTGACCCACTGCTAGACTTAACTTTGAAGGTAATGAGGAGAATCTCCAATTTGATTTTTATAGTTAATTGGGGAGCCAATGCAAGGGATTATGGGAGCGAGGTGCGCTCTACGGCGAGTCCTTGTCAGTGCCGTGGCTTGGCTGCATTTTGACGTAAAGTATGATAAGGCGCTGTTGCAAAGGCACATAAATAAGGCCTCAGAAGAGCCGAGGCAGAGAAAGGATGACATTCAGAGCGGATTGTTCAAGAGCATTTACTGGCAGAGCAAAACTGACTCTCAAACTGTTTTTGAGCTGGAATAAAAAAGATGAATTGTAGTCATGTGGAAACCTGTGACGTGTTGTTTATACCAAGACAGCTGCCGTCAATAGGCCATAAACATTCATTGAATAGCGAGATGTGCCTACCCAAGGACACACGGTCCTCACAGAGCTGCTGCAAATGCACTAATTTAGGTAAACATTATTAATGGTATCACTGCAGGTTTTTTTTAAAAAAGGTTGGGGTTATATTTAGTGATTTACTGGTAAAGCGACACACAAAACAACGTTCACCTTGACAAAGAAACTCCACCAGGATTTTAGCCATTTTCCACTAAATTATGTGATTTGTATCTTGTTCCAAAAAAAAAAAAAACGAAATTTTAGAAGCAATCTGCCATCAAGTGCACCTGACCACACCTCACGCAAGCACATCTACTATCTGCAGTCCTCTGCAGTATATCCTAGCTCGATGAAGGTTATTATGTTCATTTTTTTTGTTGAAATTATTCCAGAAGGCTGTTGTGTTGAACTACAGTACGTCGATCTACGTCTCAGTTGGGTACAACAAAATAACCACTACATGGCGACAGTGGGTGTCAAACAAACTGTCAACCGCTTTTGCCACAGTGATTACTGATTAGTCCTTTAAAAAGTAACTTAGTTACTGATTACTTGTTTTTAAAGGTAACTAAGTTGGATTACAAGTTACTTTATTAGTTACATTCAGCAGGTCACTCCTCGAGACGCAAGAAGAAAGCAAAAATATGTATTCTTACTAAGGAAAATGACAAAAAAGTGCACAGTGACTTGAATAAGTAACTTTAATCTGATTACTGGTTTGGAAATATTAACGCGTTCGATGACTCGTTACTGAAAAAATTGGCATCACTGTTGTCAACTGAGTGTACACCGTATCTGAATATTTAAAAAGTCCTATATTTGGTGTGAGTGGGGAAAATGTTCTTGCTCGTTTGTGATCTTCTACGTCTATTTTGTTATTTGTTGGGAGTATTTTCCTCCTTCCTGTAGATAACAGACTGAATAAAAGCACACATACATACGATGGAGCGTGTTCTTTTTTTGGTCGCTGTTCAAAACGCGAACTTGATCGCGGTCTTCAAAAGCATTTTCCTGCGAACTACACCACTCTTTTCTCCTCAAAAACACCAAGCTTTTTCTGTTTTCTTTCTCCCGCTGCATTAGAGCTCTCTTCTACCTACACATAAACAGCACAGATAACCCCCTTCTGTGGCGGCGGCAACCGCTAACTGAAGTAGAAGTAGACGAGGCGGGTTGAGGGAAGGCAGATATGGCTAAAAAGGTAAATTACAACACTTTATCCTGTAATGCACTGCACATCTCGGATTGATTGATGGCCTTCAACTGTGTAAAAGTGACCACACGGTGTATTTCTCCTCTAAACAGAACAACATAATGCAGTCTGCTGTGCTGTAACCCATCATACTGCCCTGGTCTTAATGCACTGTAATAAAATGCTGACTTTATACAGGCACGATTATGTCTAGACTGTTTTTTTAAGGAACTTTCCAGCAAATACTGACCTTTAATCTGCTACGATTGTTTTGGTGATTCGGTGTAGGTGCTGTGAGAGGGGAGCTCGTTTTTTTGGCATGTTCGTACAGTCGGACTTCATTTGAATTGAATAAATGTAGTGTGTGAGGGATCATTTGTTTGTCAGGGTCCACTGATCCGGAGGAAAAGACACAACCATCAAAGCAGCAGAGATTAACAATGCTGTTTCATGGGCAGTTAACCCCAAAAAAAAAACAAAAAACACTCGAGCACCGTCACTCTCCACACTCCAGTGCCCACAGCCCGCACACACACACAGACACACACACAACACACACACACACACACACACACACACGTACACACACACACACACACACACACACCTCTGTTTGAAACAGTAAAGGCTCGAGGTTTGAGGTCCTCGGCTGATGATGCAGGTAGGATGCCGCTGGTGATTTATTAAGCCGCGTGTTGATTTATGAAGTTTGTCAGAGAGCTGCCACAATCAAAACATACATTCGCGAGAGCTTGGAAACTTTATTCATTATACATTATAACGTTATCCATCCCCGGCTCGCTGTGAGGGGCGGATGTAACAACAACTGACTGATAAGATTAGAGTGATGGAAAGGTGTGGGAATTGAAAAACAGAGAAACACAATGTCCGAGAGTCCGATAAAAAAACAAAACAAAGTAAAACAGTGTCTTTAAACGTGAAATAGCTTCAGTGACACAAGAGTCGTAAACAAAGCAAACTCTCCAAACTGATTTGATCGAACTACAGTTTATTCCTGTTTTAACATGAAGATGATGTTCAGTCTTGCTGATTCTGGGGGCCTCTGTCAGCATGTGCATTTGTTTTGGAAGATGTGACATATATTTAAACTCCCTATGGAGCGAAGTGCTACTTGCTTCTGCGTACTAGTGCATTTCCGGGGAGAGACTTGTCGAGTGCATTGGTCACCATTTATAGCAGCCAATAGTGTTAGCTAGGGGTGTAAAGCATTCATTCATAATGTTTTGTCTGTATTTTGATAAGTCAAGAACTATCACAAAAGATTAACTGTAAGGACTACATAGACATATTCTCGCTCATGGTCACGTTTGCTTGTGCAAAGGGATCAGTTTTAAATAAAAAACAATTAAAAGTTTCTGTATGTTTCATTTTACTGCCTATTTTATACTTTACACGACAATTTTTTAACAAATTGTGCTTAAACTGTACCAAATACGGTCCTTTTAAAAAAACAAAACATGTTGAGTGTTCTACGTGTGTTTTATGTTCCAAACTATCTGTAAGCACCAACAACATGTGACGGATGGTGTGAACCCAAAGCGTGTTTGTATAACTGATGAGAACAAATGCTCCGCGGGAAGAAAATCTCAACACCACAATCGACTTTGCACCGAGCGGTGACAAGATCTCCTCCACAATGCACCGGGGCAGGAAGTGAAGTGGGCGTACTGTGACCCCATCAATGTGTTTGTCCTCGCCCTCTGGGAATCTGACTGCGGTTGATTGCGTACACCTGGGAACAATTTAAGTCACAGAGGTCAACCGTGGCTGATCCCATTCAACCCGGGGTCGGTGATGGATGTCTCGTTGGTCATTTGTAGAGTCACTTTGTTTTTCGGTGTCTTGCTTTAATGTTAGAGCACTGGTCTCATCCACATCTACAGTCACAGCATTAGTGAAGAGGTGCAGTAGAATAAAACAGGAACAACATATCTATAAAATACAAAGTAACGAACCAAAAATGAGAACAGGACACTAAAAGGCTGCACTGTTTGATATGGAGGATTCAGCGTTTGCAAAGATTGACCCACACTAGCGATTGAATGTCAGGATATGTAACCACTGCTTTTATTTTAAGTGCATCCCTAACAAGTTCTCTACTTTTAACAAAGTGAAAATGAATAGCTCAGGGAGTGTGAAAACAAGGAGACATCAGCTAAAGAGTGTAATTATAACTAACAACACCGTTCCTTCCAACAACTGTCGAGGAAAAGTCACGTATGTTCACGTTCAAAGGCCCTAAAAACTTAACAGTGCTGTTAAAAAGTTTGGAATCGCGGGTTGTATCTGTGTTTTGCTTCTTCCTTTGATAAAAAGCTGTTTTTATGTCCGTGAGAACAGGATCATTCAGACAACAAATGTTTTATCTGTATCTGAACCATAAACAGGACTGCTGCATGACATGAGTAACAACACTGCTGTAACAATTTTGACTCCAAACGCCTCTTCGATCTTGAATTTTGCTGTCCAGTCCATAAGGAAGTCGGTGACCCACGATCGTCTTAAACCACAATCAGATAGTTTTGGAGCTTGTTTTTCTTTTGCCCTCTGTATGGGTTAGATTAAATACATGTGAACCGTGTTGTTCAGCTGATATTCTTCAAACTAACCTTCAATTCTTTTTAAAAGTTTTAAGTATGGCTTCAGTAGAGAAACTGCCTGTTATTTCCAGCTTGTTGTCGAAACAGTCCACAGATTCGATGTTGAGCTTCCAATTTCTCTTCCTCGTGATTTCTTATATTCTCATTGGACTCTCTTCCCTGCCCTTTTAATTGTCTGTTCAGTTGAACCGCTGCACAGCGTTTTGTTCCCCATGTACAAAAAACATAACTGTTCTTTGCGGATCCTTTATACAAAATAACATCTTCTTGTAAGGAAGACTTCCTGTGAGAAATGAGCGTGAAAGGATTTGAAAACATTGAGAAGTCCTCTCAGCCATCGGACTGCACTGAATCAAGCTTTGTGGCAACATTTTGAACAACATCGTAGGCGCACACTTTTAAATGTACACAAAAGACGACTAACAACCAGGCCCACACAAAACCTGCGCCAGCGGAATTCTGAGGAAATCCTTGGTGTTGGAGTTACAGGACAGCGACCACTGTTCAAGACTTTCAACAGTCTGTAAGACTGACACCACTGGATATTTATGAGGAGACCTCAGGAAGATTTCCAGCCATGTTTGTGGGGAAAAAAACGGTGTTTTTATCAAGCACATTGACAAGACAGTAATTTTAAGCCAAAACTTGATGTTGTCCTAACACTTACCAAGTGGTTTATATTCTTCAACATTGGATAGAACATAGGATTGTGACAGCATAAAAATAAAAAACAAATTTAACCAGAGGAAATGTAGAGTTGCAACATATCGGTGGTTTAGAGATACATTGTCCACATTCATTCCGCCGACCGGGTTGGTGTGAATTCTCAGTCGGCTTTGACACATATGGAGCATCTGAAGTCCTTCATGTTGATGATGAAATACAATCTCAAGTTCAGAGGTTTGACTGAAATCCACTAAATATTTATTTCAGCATGCCTGAGCTTGTTTTAACGTATTGTGTTTGCTTAGTTTTGCTCGAAGGTGGTTGATCAGAAGTACACAAAAAATGGTTATTGTGCGTATCAGCACTGAAAACTGTAAAAAAAAAAAAAAAGAGACTGCAGATTGTGTTATTTATATATATATATACTTATACATTTATTATATATATTTTTTCATTTTCCGAACAAGTGCAGCACCATGACAGTTCAGATTATAATAAAGCAATTTCCTCTTTTTCTTTATCTCCCATTCAACCCTCTCCGTACAGTCTACCAAGGTTGCCAAGACATACAATCATCAAAGCAGTGGTTTTATACTAATCGTGGTCATGGCTGCCTTCATCCAACATCCACAGCTGAATACGATCCTGTATAGATCAGTACCTTTCACTCGATTGATATACATACTGTACAGTTTTCCATGCCTGCCCGTTCTTTAACTGTGGAATAATAATCGTTTTTCTAATTATGGATGCACTGTATCCTGTACTGTATTTGCTACCTCGCTTTATTTTCCTGTTTGTTCTCTCTCGCGGCGAACAGAGGGGTCATCAGAGACTTTGCTGTCAGTCTCTTAGCATCAGATCTCTGTCATAACATGTCTCTGGCATTCGACGCAGCAGCAGAATTCACAGATGAAACGCTCCTTTGATCAGCGAGTCCTTTGAGTGCGCTCTTTAAACCTCCGCTGCCACTGTGGGCATTCAGGGGGCATCAGCAGCAATGCCACAACACTACCATTGTGTAGGAGTCTCCCGCCTGATAAAACTCACCGAGAGCGTTACAAAAAACATGAAGCCAAGCGATCAAATTGCATTGCTTTTAATGCCTCGCCGTGCTTAAATCATCTTAAATAATGTTGGACATGTGCAGAATACCGCCTTGTCCGACATCCCCAACATCTTGTTTTGAAGTGCTGCAGTTTGGTACTTGTAATGCATTTCCAGCCTGCTCCTAGCACTTGCATTTTTCATAGACAGCTCCCCCAAAGGAAATACTGTGGCTTTCAATACACATCAACATTTTCGCTATGATGCTGATCTGACTGCCTACATCATCGCTGAAAACCCCTTGTACCTGTACAGACAGCAGCACCGCAGTGAAATTGGAACACGGATGGTAGTCAGCCTCGGTAACATGGACACAGAAATGCTTCTTACACACAGGAAGCTTCACATTTTCCATTCTGGACCTTTTAAAAAGTATATTTTTTTTATTGCATGATGTCACACTGTGAAAATATTATGCCTTTTTTCGGTTCGACTTTGAACTCCTGCATGTTTCTGTCAAGTGCTTGCTGTATGCGCAGCACTGTGTGGGTATAATGAATGGAACATTTCAAATTTTGTGCTTCGAATGCCGTCTTTCAGAGAGGTCACTTGCCTTTTAAATTGCAAAAGAATAATGTTTTCATGTTCATATTTAATAAAACCTGCTGATACATTTTTCACCATTATGAATTTTGATGATTTCTAGGCTGCTTTGGGAAGCACAATCACTTCTAAATGCCTTTGCTACCACTCTACAAAGACGATATGGTTCTAGTGTTATTTGTTCATTTGTGTTAAGTTGATGAATGCGAGTCCAGTATGCGCTGTCCCTCCTAGCTCTCTTTTTGCTCTCTAACAGCTCCTGATTTGTCTCTTCAGCTGCAAAAGGCTCAACCGTGTCGCTACCTTTGTCTGTGAACCACTTGGTGCTCGGCAGGTAATGTACAGTGGACGTTCAAGAGCTTTTTCACAGCCAACAGCAAACTGCTGCGGCTGGAAACGAGGTTGTTGAGATTGGTGTTTACAGTAGCCAATGGTACTAAACATGCATTATGTCCTTGCCATGGTGCTAGCGGTCTTTGGGAAGACGGGGCCAGTTAGATGACAGAGATTACAGCACTGAGTTGTTTTTCTAGCCAGATTCTAGCTCAGATTTGAAACTCCATATATCACCTCGGTAGTTACCGGTCTTCATCCATCTCCGAGGATGGCCAGGTCCGGACCAACAATCAGGACTAAAGCTATCTGTCCAGAGTTGTGGCAGAACATCACAAAGTGCTTTACCCTAAAAGACGATATGGTTTGATCCAAATCAGTGAATAGCGTTTTTACAATGGTGTTTTTGTACAGTAATCCATGACCCGGTCCACACAAACACTCTGCAGAAGTGTCCTTCGAGTGCAAGATGACTCATCAACATTTTTTATCATCTTCCAGGCAGTGACAAACTCTAGAATACCATTAAAAATCAATATAAAAACAACTTTTATTCTTGCCATCATTTAGCCTTATACTGGCAAAACATGGAGCAAGTGTGAATCAAAACACTTGACCATCGATTTAGCCTTCATGGGATCTTGCTGCAGTGATAATTTGATGTGCGTCCATCACTACAGGTGACCCACATAGTCCTTTGAACCATTTCTAATATGAAACTATTGATTAGAGCTGCAAAAAGTCACGGTTCCTACTTTCCTATTCTCGTTTTATATCATCGGGTGAGAAAAGTGTGTATAAAAAACGCTAAAGTCATTACCAGCTTAAATAGGATGTGTCTGAAATGGTCTTATATGCAGTATCACTCACAGGGTAGGACACAGGTTATAATAAGGAGATTCATTATGCCCATTAGAACCAGTGGGGAAATACAAATCTCTGTGAACTCATGGCAAACATCACCTGCATAGCAAAGATTATTAAAAGTCTAATTATGCATATCAAACACCACAGACGGGACAATTAGAACAGGGAGGCTTCAGGCTGCCTGGAACAGATGGTTAGCCCGTTTAAGGAAACTACAGACATATGTATTATTAACACTTAGCTCAGCATTTTTTTGTGTTTTTGCATTCCTTTTATGTAGAAGGTCCAAACAGAAAAGGAAGATTTTATCAAAAGGACTGTTTTTGAACAAATGTTCTTTTAATGGAAATGTTTTCACACATTAATGCAGCGTATGGTTAAATGGCACTGTTTGCAAATATGCGCAGCTTCAGTGATGTTTCTGGGGTTTTTTGAGGCATTCAACATTTGCTATCCGCTTGAAAAAAAAAAAAAACGTTAAAACAAAAACAGTGATTGTTAATGGAATTTCCGCTCTGGAGTTTGTTTCAAAAAAATAATTACAAACGTGTTAATTAAATGTTCCCCGGCCTTTTTAAAAAACTGTAGATCTGAAATTGGAGGAAAACAATGAATGAATGAATGAATGAGCTCGGTGGTGAGCGCTGTGCTACATCTAGCTCAGTTTTGTCCAGCAGTGGCAAGCTAGCTTGTTCATAGCTAGGCTAGCTAGTGTTTTTTTTTTCTTTTCTTTTTGGAGGGTAGCACAGCTAGATAATCCCAATTAAAGCAACATTGTGCAACATTGCTATTTTTTGCAATTTGATGCCCCCTAGAGTTTCAGATTGCAATTGCCAATTCACTCCAATATGGACAGCTTTACACATAAACCAACTGTCTGAAAGCAAGGCAGCTAGCTTGCAGCCTGTTATTTTGCAAAACTCTTGTCAACGGCTAAAAGAGGTCCAAGACTTTTCTATGTTCTCCTTCTCAACGACCTCTTTGGTCTATACAACTGTGTCATGACTTCCGTAGAGGTTGCTGAGCCCACTGCTGTTTCTCACTTATATGGCTTTTGCGGTTCTGGCGCTCATTCCAGCAAACCTCCTCTTTTCGGCGGTCCAAAGCACTTATGCAAACTGTGCAAACACCAACAGTCCCCTGGTGCTCCGAGCGCTAAGTCCAGTCCGGGCAGAGATAGCACGCTGAATGGCTAACTGAGCTAGTAAAGCTGTAACTAAACTGTAAATCAACAGACTGACAGTTGATCAGAGCAGCAATTGTGAGGGAAAACCACAATTTTCCCAAAAATATGATCCAGTTTTACCAATATGGTGCCTAAAGGGTTATGACCTTCAGAAGAGAGATTGTAGCTGCTAGTTAAAATATGCAAGAACAGACATTCTGGCTGCATTGGTGAGAATAACAGTGGCTCTATTCTCCCTGTTACAAGTCAGTGTACCATCAAAGTGATTTTGAACTGATCCAAATGTCGTTATAATCCCATAATCATAGATAAATCAATTGGAATCGAAAGTCAAATCAATCACATTAGTTGGGCGGGCTTATTCTTCCCTTACTTGTCTTGTCTTGTAGACATAGTACTGTGAAAGCATGAAGCTATATGATAAGGCATCCTTACTGACGGAGGGTAGGAGAGGCAGACACAGATATAGCAATAAATATACAGGAGCAGACCAAGAGGAGCCCACAGGTGAGCAGTCGCATGGCTAACACTCTCTGACTTGTCTAGGGCTACTGACTCACCTTGCTGCCAGGATACAACATGTAAATTGTGCAGACATCATTTCACATTCCAGACCCGTAGCCCGGTCCGGCCTGGCACCGGCACAAGGACCACTTTCACATTCAGTAGTTTGCTTCTCCTGCGACTACTTAGCACTACATATTCTCAACACACCGAGAGTAATGACAGCACAGTGGAATGACAACACGCACGAGCGTGCACACATTCTGTCTTCTTTTTTTTTTTTTTCTCCCTCACGTTCTCTTTCTACACACATACATATGCATAAATGTATACAAGACACACACACGCACACACACACACACACACACACACACACACACACACAGTGAGACACTGAAGATGCACAGAAATGAGGTGGGGAGTATTTTTTTTTTTTTTACCACAGAGACTTGGACTCATTGATCTCCTCAGGAGAGTGTTAGTTCAGATCAATCTCCCTTCACAACAGTGACCCCTGGTGGAAGATCAAAGTTCCCTAACAACAAAGGCTGCTTCCCTCCATTTCCATTTTGATTAAAGACGACTAATGACTATAATAGATCCCAAAAGTTACTTTCTACGCTTTATATAATGTCTACACTGACAGCAGACAGCAGATTTTGAGCGCAGAACAAAAGGCTTTATTAATGGAGCCTGTTCAAAAGGATTGTGGCTATGACAAGACGTTGCTGTGGTATAAAGCAGATCTGAAAATTGAGAGTGTCTGGTTTTTCTAAAACCCCCTCAAACACGGCTTCTCATAAAAAAAGTAGAGAGGTCTGAACTGAGGCAAAAACTGTTTTCATCCCATGCAGTATTGAGTGAGAAAATCATGTTTCTCTCTCTTCATGCACCTCCCACACCATTTCACCATACTGCAGTTAAGACAAAGCACGCCGCTCGTAATGCAGCAGGTAGAGTGGGAACAGCTGCAGGAGCGTTTCTGACAGGAATAAGTAATGAACAATTTACTGTTGAGCATACTGAGATAAAAACACATGCTTTATATATAATATTACATATGCAGCAAGAGATGCACAGAAAGAGGTTTATTAGAGCAACAGAGATACAGACAATAAAAGAAACTTACAGGATCTCAGTGGATAATATCTTTTTTTTGTGGATTGGTTCTAAAGTAATTAATAAACTTGTTCAGTACACAAAAACAGAAAGCGGCACATCAGCAGTTCATTGTGTAATGCATTGCCAAGAAGCGAGAAACCTCTAAGCTGCATATTTTAGTCCGGTCGTATTTGACTGAGCAACAAACACAATCTGAACATCACACCCGGATGAATATGCTAAAATATTGTGCTACTTGATTCGTCACTTCTATAAATAGGAGCCCACTAATGATGGCACCACCTATTCTTGGCCCCTTTTCTTTCATCACGTTGCTCTCCCTGTTGTGCCGAGATTTATACAGACCTTATGACCACATGTTTAATGCATGAGCTTGGACTTATAAATATATCAAACAATATCAATAAATAAAATGTATCCCCCACCCACCACCACCCCCCCCCACCCTCTGTAATGTGTGAATTTAACTGCTGACTGGGACTTCTTGGTCAGCCCGGGCATGACAAATATATATTATATTAGTACGCACACAAGGCAGGAAACAACGCTTGACTGAAATATGGTCGTAAATACAGAGCTGTATGTGAGCATATCATTCTAAAACAAGACTTGCCTGTCCTCTTTTTTTCTTTAATGCAGCCTTTATACATTTTTCATGTTTCCTATCACATTATAAAACATATACAATTGTCCGTTCCATGCAACTGTATGCAGCATCACCAAGGCATTAATTCTCCTTCAGAAGGACAAATATGGTAACTTCGAACTTTGGTTCCCACTGTTATAGTTTTGGTCAGAGGTGATAACATCGTACTCAACAAGTTAATTGCTGACATCTAAGAAGATGGTTTAACACCACTGTGAAATAGCAAGTAGAACATGGCCGTTTGAACTTTGACACCAGATACCAGGGTTCACACACTTGCTGTGTCTCAATTCAGGGTCCGCATCCTTTGAAGGACCCGGCCTTTGCGGTCTTCGAAGGCGAGTCCTTCGGAGAGACCTTATTAACCAATGCAACCGTTTTCTGCCGCCCAGGCCCGTGAAAGTGACGATCTGCATTTGTGGGCTGCCTTTGGAGGAGCCTTCGAATCGGGACAGCCTTCGCGCAGCGTTGTGACTTAGTTTGCCTCCGAAGGATGCAGACCCTGAATTTACACAGCAACTGAGCCCCGTGCGTAGTTAGGTTTACACAACAGAGGCACTTCGGTTAAGGTCGGGGAAAGGTCTTGGTTTTTCCTAAAAGGGAACATCAGTGATCTTAGACGTCAAAGTCTGTTTAAGGTCTTGAGGAGTGCTACTGCGTATGTGGAAAAGAAAAATCGCACAAAGCTATTTGCGTCTGCAAGTTTCCCAGAAGTAAAATGAAGTCATGTTACGTTAGACGGTGTTGGTTGAAGTCTGCAATTTCAAAAAAAAACAAAAAGACTCGGGGGTGTGAAACTGGGGGGAGTCTACCAGACCTCTGCGGCACTGTGGGTAATGTAGGCACTGGGTATTGACGAAGTTGAAGAATGGATGTATTGAAAAGTAATAACAATAGAAATAACTTTATTTACATAGGACCTTTCAGAAAAGTCCTTATCTCCGACTCTGCTTCATTCATTTCAATCCTTTTTGCTAGAAACTGTCCTTGTACAGCCTTATAGGAAGGCAATGTCCTTAACAAAGAGTGGCTATAACAGATATTTTTATAACACGGTATGAAATAACAATGTGAAAACACAATGGCGCTATAAAAGGTGTTGTTTGCAGTGATGAACCTACACCAGAATTGTTTGTTTAAATCTGAAGCTCCCCTCATCTTTATGGAGCTCCAGCTCATTGTTCAGTAGTCTGGCCACATCGTTTGGTTCATGCTCACTGCTCTTATTGTCTTGTTTCCAGCAAAAGAAAGAAAAAAAAAAGCCCCAAAGACCCCCACAGCACAATGGAGAAAGTATAAGTTTAGAAAAACAAAGCAAAACAATGAATAGAAGGTTTTTCTTGCTTGTTAAAAAGAGAGAAAATGTCTAAAAACAAGGTTCTTCTGAGATGTTCAAAATACGTTTTATGTGATTTTGAACAAGTGAAAATGATATTTTAACAAGAAATCAGCTAAATTTTCACTGTGAGATCCTGAGTAATTGTTGTGATCATCTGCTCAGCACCAAAACGCTGCTCAGCAGAACGTTTGGCAACTGAAGAGAGATATTTCCCAGGAGTTGTTGGAGACTGAAATAAAGATGAATGAAGAGTCAATTTTGGACTTAATACTCACCAGGTGGCCGGAAACACGACTCTAAATGAATGATCATGTAGCTTCAAAAACGCTAGATGTGTACAAAGGGAACCTCTTGCTAACAAATTCGTCCCATGAACTAGATGAGATCAGTGTTGTGTCACAACTTGTTTCCGATGCCCCAAAGTGGCAGAAATCTACCTATTAGCCAGAAACGTTAGCATTAACAATGTCTCCTCGACAGGATGATGACACCCACATTTCCCTCTAAAACACAATGAATTAGTGACATGGAAATCTGAATAGAAGACATGACTGAACACGGCAGCGGAAGATAAAACATAGTCAGTTACCCAAACAGTTGTGAATATCCTATCCTATCCGATATGGCCTGAAAAAAAAAAAATACAATATACAACCGTAATATCCATCACAGTTTACAGATGGTCGTCCTGGGTCGGCTTGGAGTAGCAATATTGCCATTTTCCTTGTTCTCAGCACCACATAGAGTCACTGACTGATGGGAACAATGAGCAGAGCTCCACAAATTTGCCCCACGTTGTCATAAACTCTTTTTTTTTTCCCCATGCACCATCAATATTGTGAGAACCATACTGTCTGAGTACTCCCCAGTATCAGCAATACTGATATCGCCCACATCACAGCACTCCCATACTTGCCTCCCCGCTTTACATTTTCAATGCTCACAGCGTTTTCACACTTTGAGATGCTTGATATCTACTGGCCCATGTATCTCTTCCATTTTAGCCTGCCAGCGGTACAGTATCCATCTCCATTACATGGTCACAGATGGATAACAAGGCCAGGCCTGGCACAGCTCACAGAGTGGTGCTGTTCCTCTGAGAATACACCCCTGCCATCATATTCAAATGGACTTTCTGCTGGCTGTCCCCTCGCTCGCCGTGCTACACAATAGAAGATAGGGAGAGACGCGGGAGGAAGGAGGGGGTGAGTGGGGGGTGGGGGGTGCTGAGGTGAGACTGAGGTGGGCTGATGAGAAGAAAAGAGTTGCCATTGTCTCTAGGGGAAACAGGGATGCCAACAGTGAGACGCTCTGCAGACACAGGAATTAGATCATTTAGAAATTCAACCCAGCCCCTTGCACACCAATTGCTCTTCTCCTTCTGCCTCCCCCCCCTCCACCTCCCCCCTTTCGTCGCTCCCCTCCTCGTTTTATGCCCTTATCGAGGCAGGTTGGAGGAAGCTCTGAGACAGGCTGACACGGACACAGACTACCTCTAAAGTCCTTAAAAGGTAATTGAGCCTTCCAGCCCACACCACTAATTTGTGTGACTCTGCCCACTAGCTAGCAGTGTGACAAAAACAGAGGGAGGGAAGCTGGGGAGTGTTGGGAAGAATGACTCCCTCGGACACAATATGTTAATTGGCTCTCTACAACTGACAGCCATAAGAAAGGTTGAGGCTATATGGAGGAGACTTACCAGAAAGGGCATGGTCAGGAAAATGATAATGGTTAGTCCCTGCAGTAAAATATTGCTCTGTGAGAACCACTCTTTCATCCCCCATCTGCAAAACGATAATCTTCGGGTGATTTTGTCCGACAATAGCAGCCGTAACGATGAAATGGACTGCAGTGATTGCAAAAAAAAAAAAAGAAGAAGAAGTAAAGAAAATGCATTTAATAGTTATGCGGCAGAAACAGTAGGCACTGTTAGAAGTCACCGCTTACAGTGGATTAGAGGCGGGCGGGTGTTTGTGTGTGGAGGGGAAGTATATTGTGGTGGTAATTGAAAGATAACTGCAGGACCTCACAGGAGTCTGCCAGGTATGCACAAGGTACAGATCCGCCTCCAGCCCTGCTTTAAATTCACCTCAAGGATTTGATTTCTTCAAATGCCAACACTGTTGGAAATGAACTATTTGTCCAGGGTCTGAATTATGTGGAAGACCCTCCCATGAATCACCTTCAGTGCCTCTGTGGCCTTCAGCCTAGTAATATCCATATCTCTTCACTTTCCTCCAATCAATAATGAGATGACGCCCTTGGAAATGCAGGATAGATGACTCAAATGGGATATTATATTTGTTGAGACCACACAGAAACAGACTGGCTGTTCGAACCAGATTAACATGCCGCGGGATTTAATCAGGTCATTTTTTTTTTTTGAGTCTTTCTGAATTGTACGACAGTCCAACAAAGAACAGTTTTTGATTTGAAAGTATGGACATAATACATTTGATCCAATGAGCAACAAGGTAAAACTAACATGAGTGTTTCTTGATCACATTTCATGATCCGACATTGTTTGTCAGCGCCCTTCAAAAAATGCAATTCCAAATCAAACATTGCTGTAAATGAGCATTCAGATTTGATTACTGAAATCAAAAGCAGGGGTGGGCATTCTCCTCTGGCATGTGTTCAAAGAAACACAAAAATACATGCAACATGTGCTGGAGACTGACTGCAGGTTAGGAAACTTGTTGTAAAGAAACCTTCTGCCATCTCAAATGTTGTTGGGTTTTAATAAATCATTTCAATTTAACCGTACCATGAAAACATGTCGGTCATATCAGACTAAATACCATGTGGCCTATATTTGTAAAGACTATAAGAGAATACATTACAGAAAATGTAATTGCCAGGCCATCAAACTGATCTGATGATTCTTACAATGGTGCGGCCTTCAGTGCTGAGAAAAAAAAAAGTCATGCTGCAATCGAAAATTGATTTGAATCGTGACTTGAGAACTGAAAGTCAAATGGAACCCCATTAGGCAGCGCCCCTAATGGGTCAGATAAAAATGATAGATGTTGCAGAACTTCCTTGCTCATTGGCTATATTGCTCATCGTTGCTACAGGTGAAGTGCTTGTACTGCTGAGCGGTGCTTCAGCAGTTGAGCAGGGTCATCTTTTATTTTACAAGGATTCCCTGAACTTCAATGGAGGAGACTTCTCTCAATCTGAAATAAAAATATAAGAAAAAAATTGTCTCATTACTTTACAGCCTTTTCCCCTTAGTTTGAAGGTTTGCTGGAATCACCACCCCTTCCCTCCACCGCAGAGTTCACATTTTTAATATTCCTCCCATAACACGTTTTCTGAGCTGATCTGTGACTGAGATATCCAAGTTAGGGATGCAATTTTTAAGCAACTTGTTTAACTGATGATCAAGTCCAGTACGTGACGGCCTGTGAATGAGACTTAAAAATTCGCTCACTTCCTCCAGAATCGCCTTCAACAGTCAATTAAGAGTTAATCATATTACAATATGAAATATGCTGAATGTTTCGAAAAGTCTTCCAACCACTGATTTGATCAATGTTTGATGCAATATCACAGTATGAGATCAAATAACAAGAGTTCCCATCTGTCACCATTCAACAACTGGCCCAATGATATCCAACCCAAACTGAGGTTTAGTTTCTCATGCAGTATTGTTGGTTTTATTTTGACATATTTGATCAAATAAATATGTAGCAGTACTTGTGTCCTTCTCTGATTGTCTGTAAATACATTTATAATGGGTTGAATTCCCGATGGTGATAAATCAATAAATGATTCATCAGTAACATCCCTAATCCAAGTTCTAGAGGAAATCCGTGCAAAAAAGTCTAGAATCAGGGCTTATTTTAAAGAAAACACCTTTGATAAGTAGCAGAGGACGTAATTTAAACAGTGGACTCAAAGGTCAAAATCAGGTGTTCTATATGTTGATTCGACTCAATTTTTTTGCTGCCGATGACCCCAATTTAACCAAAAAAAAAAAAAGAAATAATTTGATGATCTCAGTGATCTCAGCCAGTTTTCTCCGTCTTCCCTTGCAGCACAACACACAATTATCTCCCTCCCACTCAGGCTTAATCATCAAGTTTTACCACGGCGCCGACTGCTTCACCTGCTCCACTGCATGCGTCGACGCTGCCTGCTGCAATGATAACAAAAATAATGGTGTCTGAAGAAGCTCGCATAGATGTGGGTCAGACTCTTTCTCTATAAGCCAGCGCCCAGGGCCTAAACTGAACATAATAATGTCGCATTGCTAGAACCCGGGTGCTAGTAAGAAGAGCCTCCTCCAGGCCCGTAGTTAATAGAGAGGACTGGGACTCCCCCGCCTCCTCCTCGCCCTCTTCCCCCCATCCCACTCTCTCTCGACCTTCTCTGTCTATCCTCTCCTCAGCATCAATTCATCTCCCGCCGTGCAATCTACAAGCAGGACTCTGTTAAATCTGCCAATAGGTGTCAGAGATTCCCACCTCGTGTTTATTCTTTTTTAATTCGCTGTGTAATACGTCCGCCTCTCTTTCGCTAGCTGGCGAGCTCGTAGGGATTGGAGTTTCACGAAAATTAGGAGCTTTACAGTGGTGATCATAATCGATTATATAGGCCTAGCCTGGATAAATGAAAACCACACAGTATATCTAATTAAACTGATGCATGAATACACACACACAGACACGTATATGATGTAAAACCAGGATTTATGAACGTCCTTGGAGATTTTTTGCCACGTATGTAAATTCCGATGAGATGGAACATCGCTTTGAGCTAAATTCCATCTCAATCATGCTTCTTCAATCATGTTTACAGATTCCCATTTTTTGCTAATTATTGTCAGCGCATTAAACAAAATAAACACATACAAACTGGTTTTTGCTTCTTTATGTTTGTGATTGAAACATCTGTTAATCTACTTACCTGTGTCCCTTATGGATCTATCTAACCGAGGCTGTATGTCAACATAGACAGCAGCAGCTCCGGCAATAATATCTACTGCGCCATAAATATTGTACTCAGCTCCATCACTGAATTACTGATTAAAATATATGGCAGCACTGCCATCTGAAATCCAAGTGTTTTGTACACACTTTGCCCCCTCACTGTCATTCATTACACACTTTTGTCACCCAGTGTGACAAAAGATACAACAGGCATCCGGGGCTGCGCTTCCTGCATCTCCGCCTGCCATCGATGATTCACACCCAACCAGGGGGAAAACAGAGGGTTACTAACTAGGTCCTCCAAGGCACCAGATGTCAGTGATTAATCTTGATGAAGTTGGGACTCTATGTCTCCCTAGCTGTCTCTCCCTGTCTCCCAACCTGGTGCTTAATGACCCTTTCCCTCTGTTTTCTCGGCCCATTTTTTACCCTTTAGATCATATTCAATATGGCTGCTTCTTTATGCAGATGAGTGGTAGATGGAGCAGTGGCAACTGGGAACAATCTGACACCAACTGTCTGCCGCCATATACAGTAGAAAACCTGCTAATGTAACAGAGAATTGAGGAACCAACAGCCAAGTTGCCTGGATACAATGTTGGCAGTTTTGTTTGTTTTTGTTTTTCCAAATCACTGATACTTTCACATTTGTAGTTACCACATTGGCATTTTTACAATACGTGTCATATCACGTTCACGCTACATGTTTATGGCATGACTTTCATACTAGGAGGTGGAGGGGATGGTGGTGGAGTTACGGCCAGACGACACTCCACCAAAAGCCAGTGAACACTGCTCAAGACTGCGCTTCAACATTTGTAAGTGTGGAACCACTGGATGTTTTAAGGAGACCTTGTTACAAGTTGCAGCTGTGTTTGCAGCGTCATAAACTGGATATTTTTAAGGGAAGATCTGAACGAACTCAGTTGTGTTTGTGGTGACAAAACCAGATGTTTTAATGGAAACCTCAGGACATGTCAAGCCATGCTTGTGTTGACTTAAAAGAGATCTTTGTAGGCAAAACATAATGTTTTCCTAACCCTAACCAGACGGCTTTTGTGCATAAACCTAACCAGAGCATAAGCACTGCATTATGACAAACTTGAAAATGTATTTTCAAAGTGTCTGTGGTTTGTGGAAACGTTGCCAACATTTATTCTGGTGATTGAATTGGAACAAAACAGAGCAAATTTCTTAGGATATGTTTCCATTTTTATTACCCTTACAGATAAAACAGACTTGCATTTTTTGTCTGGAACCTTTCTGTTCATTTTCTCCCGAGGGGTGTTATTAACAGGCCCAGACGAAAAGGCCTCCAGACAAAGTTGGATAGACCTGCACCCAATCAGAGCAATGAAAGGCGACTCATTCGGAAAATAAATGCAGCATGAGGTAATCAGAAGCTAAATAGTTATTTAGATATGCTACAATCGTACATTCCTCATCTGATTTTCTTTTCTGAATCCGTCGAGAGCGACATATGACTTTGACTCAATGACGCGTTTTCCATGAAGATTTCACGTAAAGAAGATAAACCTCATAAACTGAATAAGACGGATACCTCAGGTACAATGCGATCTTACGTAATTGTCAATTAACGGTCATTAAAAGATGATAATCAGATCCACTGATCTGGGTAAACCACATAACACACCAACTTCTGAATTGTACTTCCTTCTGGCATCCTTCCACACATGTACACCCAACCAAACTGAAATCATCATCATTTGTATGCCACGGCGGTGCGTTGCCCCAGGCAGAAGTTGACCTGGCCAATTAAGTTCTGCAAAATTATACCTGTTGGGTATTGAAAGAGCAGACTTTTACTGTTGAGTATTATGGACTGGTGAATAATTGGTCAACTTATCCTCGAAGGACCGACTCAGAGGATGACCCATCATGCAGTCGGTCTGCACATGTATCAAACAACCTCCAACAGGATGACGGATAGCTTCCTCACTGCCTCGAAGAAAGACTTCTCATGCTTA
The DNA here is from genome assembly GCA_963678695.2 of Diplodus puntazzo. NCBI lineage: Eukaryota > Metazoa > Chordata > Actinopteri > Spariformes > Sparidae > Diplodus > Diplodus puntazzo. Next base: position 25,806,577 of record OZ023171.1, on the reverse strand, counting down.
CGACCTCATCAGCTCTAACCCTGCAATGATGCCCCGGTAGCAGCAGTAGCAGCAGCAGTGTGTAATCAGCCGTATGTATGATTCATATGTACACCTGACACTGTTCTTGGCTGGTTAAACTGACATTCATAATTCACGAACACATTGCATTTCTGACACTCAGCAGAAACAGAGGTTTATGCTGTATGTCAGAGGTTGAATCTTGAAAACAGACTGTGAACCTCGTGGCTGTAAACACTCGTTACAATGGAGTGAATCAGGTCAGGACATTTGCAACTGATCCGAATGTTCACTTCATGTATGTAGTCTCTTATTTAACCCAGCGAGACACAGAAGAAAGAGGATCTTTTTTTGGACAAGAGGGCAAAAACCCCTTGAGTACGAAGTTGGGAAAAAAGATCAGCGAGTCGAGATCACAACGTTCCAGGCTTGCAGAGGGCAACGGAGAGCACAATGAAAAACACTTACAAAGTAAGCAAACACCAAGCTGAGCAACGGCTCGTATTTTGACTGTGTATGAGGAATGAAACCGGAAAGCAGACATCATGAAAAATTAATCTGTTTTTTTATCAGTTCATCATGACACAAGACAGAACTCAATGTGAAGCAGAGTGAGAAGTTATTGTGTTTATTGAGGAAAAAGTTGAAATTTCCTTCACGTACAAATGTTACTAGTGGAAGTGCAACACCGTGTGGACGTGTGGTTTTCTGCTGTGGATTATTTGCCCCCGCCTTTGTCTGTATTACATTCCTTTAATTATATCTGAAAACCGGGGCAGCAGAAGTCATAGCCTGGATCTTAATAACATCCTTCAGAAATCAATTTCAATTTCTCATTGAGCATGACTGCAACACATGGATCGATCATGTTAAACTTATATAACTCCCTGAAATACCAACACCGAGCAGAGCATGTTTCATCACTGTATCAGTGAGTCAGTGGGCCCTAACATCAACTCCACTTTTGATATAATAGCTTTATTTTTTATTGTTTTTTTTTTTTTTTTGCAATCATAGCTCAAGAATGGAGGGCTGGTCTGAGGGTGATGTGCTGCCATTCAGTGTGGTAGAGCGTGAGGGATCCAAACAGCCAGCTCTGTAGCTCAAGGCCGAATACCTGTGCCACTGTTACTACTGTACATGGAAAAGCAGTTGAAGCATGAGCTTTTAGTCAAGCTAGCTGGAGCAGACCAGCTTATCTAAGCTCTGACAAGCGACCGCGGGACATCTCTTATGAATGCAAGCTACCTTCACAAACACCTGTAACCTCATTCATGCTGACTGGGAGATGCAGAACAATGTGCTCCAAGTGTGGAAACACAGCGATCAGTCACAACATTTAAACCACTGACAGTTCAAGTGAACAACAATGGGCTATGGTTAACAATGGGCTTTGGGTCAACGCCCCCTCATGGCAACAGCGCTTCAAAATGGCAGTACAAAAACCTCAACATGTCCACCTGGCCTCCAAATTCACCAGATCCCAGTCTGATCGAGCATCTGTGAGACGTCCTGGGAACAAATCCATCGCATGGCGGCCTCATGAGGTGAGGAGGGGGTACATGATCTGCAGCGGTGCTTAGGTGGGGTGCAGCGTGTCAAGTGGTTTCCACATGAATGCCCGTTTCCTGTTTCCCAGCAGAACGCTGGCATTGTAACAAGATTATCAAAGCTATTCACTTTCACCTGTCGGTGGTTTTAATGTTGTGGCTGATCACCGTAAGTCCAGTTAAGCGAGACTAGTGTGCTCCTCAATCAGAACCCCTCCGTCTGGCACACTCAGACAATCGCGCCGAGAAGCTGTCGCAGTTAGCCGGAGCTCATTAAGTCGATGATGCTCTTGTATTTCACGTAATTTTGCACTTTTTTCCCCCGCTGCAATAACTAACGAGCAAGTTACCAGTTAATGAGTGATGAGCTATTAAAAAGCTAACTTGACTGAAAACGGCATCCATATGTGGTTCAGTTCTACCACAGTTACAGCAGACAATAGTAGGTCTAAGTGTAAATACATAAAATGGTAGAACAAGCAAGATAAAAACACATCACGCTGTAAATAAAAACAATGAAACCGATTGTATAATGAAACCACTTAGATGGCATCACATAGAGAACAAACAGCTGAATATGAATACAATATTTTCTCCCACCGGAGTGAAAATAAAACAATATGCTGACAGATAAACAAATATCTCGCTCTTCAGACAGATCTTAAGGAAGCAGCGCCATTATATACGGAAAACTGCTTTCTATAGCTTCCAACTTGGGGAGCAAATGGAGTGCAATTAGGGGACTAATTGAGATCCATCATGGACTGAAGGTAAACGCAGCATGTTGACTTGCCCGTAATCATGGACAATGGTGACATAAGTGATCCAGTAACTTGATCAACTCAATTACACTCACGCGCAGTGGCAGATTGCATTATATGAGGAAAAACAACATGCTGAGATTATCTCGTCTGCAAACAATGCACAGAAATGAATACACACACTTGGCGTTAATTGTTATTATAACATTATTACAGCCTTATTTTCTAATTTAATAGGTAACAAACAGGAAATAAAAAATCTCCAACTAAAAATGGTGGATATTTTGAACATTATGAATGGATTCAAGGCACTTACAGAGTATTATGACTTAATGAGAAAGATATATACATTCTGTACTATCACAGGAAAATCATGCCCAGTAATTCCTCATCCATCCATAGGCTACTGCATGGATGGGATTGTGTTCATGAAAGTAAAAATAAGAGCTGCTGTCGTAATGGAGTGCTTTTGAAAAAACCCTGACATTGCAAATTTGGAATTTGGTAATAATTACCCCACCGTCATCTCCCTCTGAAACTAATTCTAACTGAGACAAGCTCCTCTCCAACACTAATAATTTGCAGCAGCAAATGCTGTGAAGGAAACCTAATGTTGCCTGGGTTGTGTATTTTATAATGAGGAAATGTTAATGAATGTATCTGACAAGCTTCAACATGATGATACTGAGCATATGTTCTGAATGTCTGCTGATGATGTATTTCATTTATTTTAATACTACACACTGCAGTGAAATATATCTGCTCACAGCAGCCACGGCGTGATTAGATTCTTCTCATAGATGTGTTTGGATGCACACAGCACTTGATTAAGATGAGTAAAAGATAACGGTATTGGACGAAGCCTAAATTATAAACCCTGGCCCCAACCTTAACCTAACCCCTCCCAACTACACCAAACTCAATTTCCCATTCAAAAAAGCTGAAAAGCTAAGCAAGGTGGAGCACAGTACATTTTATTTTTAATGTTATTTACCTGTGCACAACTTGACACACCCAGGTTATAGACAGCCTCTTTTTTAACCTAAACTAACTTTTTCTAGATTCTAAACAAACCTTAACTGGTGTCTCTGTTGCAGTCATCGTCTATGTTCACAAACCATACTGACATTTATACAAAATGTGTCGAATCGTCTTCACATTATATGTTTCCTGTTTGTGGGAGGTGGAGGGAAAAATGGTGGCGTTACAGGCCAGAACACCGCAAAGCCGCTGACAACAGTTCCAGACTGTGTTTCCACATTGATAAATACGAAGCCACTGGATGGCGTTTCAACATTTGTAAGTATGACAAACCCTTGATATTTTAAAGACGACCACGGGACAATTTCCAGCTGTGTCTGAAACACAGATTTTAAGCCAAAGCATCATCTTTTTCTAACCCTTACCAAGTGCCTAAACCTGCTCTGTCACAACATAAAATAGAAATTACAGACATATAGAAATGTTATGTCTGCCAATATTTATTCTGCTGATTGGACTGTCTGTTGCCTAAATGTAACTGACAGTCTCCGGTCTCAAAGTCTTGCATTTTCTACGCTGTACCATTTGTTTTCAACCTGTGGGTTGGGCCCCCCAAGGGGATGACAGGTTCATTTCCAGGGGTTGCCAGATGGCTGATGGAAGAAAAAGACAATATAGATCATTTTAGACAGAGGAATGGTTTTAACATCACATTGCCTGTACCAGTGAAATATTTTGCCTTCAAATAGTTTCAGAGTGCGTTTGTCAGAGTCGAAGTCTGCATGAATAAATGCACAACAAAATCCTACTTTTTTTTCATTTTAGCACTTTCAGCACTTAATAATCACATTTTCATAAATATGTAATATATGATTTCTGGGAGGCAGGGTTGTAATTAGATTTACCAATATCTTCTTACCAGTGCAACTTCAAGTCTGTCCGCAGGTCATCTGTTTATTACAGAAAAATGTACAGATTCAGAATTAAAATTAGACCCATGCTTCATTAATGACCACATTGCCCTCGTCTACTGAACGGGAGACATTATTCTTTAAAAGAGAACGATACGTTTGTGGTGCCTTGCCAAACATGGACTCCTTTCTACTGGCATCTGTTCCCATTTTCTACACCTCACACAGACTTCAAATAATCATTTACCTATTCCCTCCAACACAAATCCAGTCAAATTATGACTCGAGGCAGAGAGGCACTCAGATGGAGGTGCCAGTGTTTCAGTTTGTTGGTACCGTCGCTGCGATGGGAACTGAAGTATTCAGGCGGTGTGTGTGCTCTTAATTTATGGTTTCTCACTTATGATTGAGGTTTTTGTACAACTTCAAAAAAAAAAAAAAAATGTTAAAACCCCTCACAGTCCTGTAAACCTTTGTCGTCGACTTTATTAAAGTGAACTGAAAAGACTGTTTCAATTCAGGCTACCGCACAGCCTCAAACACACTGTGGAGAAACACAGTGATTTAAGAAGCTTCCTTTCTATGATGCAATTTACAGCAGAATCTAATAACCCCTCACCATTTCCTCCTCTCGCTGTTTATTCGTCTCTTTCTCTTTCTGTCTGAGAAGCAGGACACCAGTTACCTTGAAATGCACTCAGTACAGCAGAGTCTGTTCCCGAATTCTGCCGTCTGATCACCACAGAGTCAGCGTACTGTCACCGCACTGTCCCCGGCTCTGAGACAGTGTCCCAGGGATCATTTTAATAGTGGCTATAATGAATCTCTCTGATCACTGGATATGAAATCCTCTCTCCGTCTTACGAGTCCTCAATCTTTATTCCGTATTTTATCTCTCTGTAAAACATGACATTTTATTGGAATATGTATGTAATGTGGGATGAGACACGGTGCCACAGGAGTCTGTAGAGCCGAGACAGCTGCTCTCTTCTCTCAGCTGTAATTGGTAGACCACTGCAGCACCGTTTGACAGATTGTAGCAGATACTTTCTGGAGACATTCTGTTGAGATGTACAACTCGGTCCTGGCTGAATGTGACGTGAACACATTTTACATCACCAAATATAACATCTCCAAAAAGTCTGCAGGTGGCAGTTCCTTCTTCCGAGCCCCTGTATTCTTTATAGCAGAGTGGAGCGAAGGAACAGTCACATTTCTTTTGTGGGAAAAGGCAGAAGGCTGACTTCTTCTTCCGTGTAGACTTAGCAATTCTTGGCCCAGCAGCATCGGCAGACACTGAACCCCGACCACGTAACCACCTTCTGAGGCCATAAGAGTTTTTTTATTCAGCTCCCATTTAAAGCTTGTTGCAGAAGCTCTTAGCTGGGCTTTTACAAAGAATGCCACCTCTGAATAAAAGAAGGGCCTGCCATCTGCAGACTTTCTGAGGTGTTATATCTGGAAATATAAAATCTGCCATCACACTTAAGAACTATTTCTGCTTTTACAACTCGGTTCAAATAAGTCACGTAGTTCATAATGCACCAAATAATGGGTCAACTTGACAAAGCAGTGTAATCAGTCATTAGTATATTCGTATATACAGAGTGTCATGATAGACTTATTTATCATCTTATTTATTAGTTATGCTCTCTGGTAACCTTGACTTTTCTGAGTCGGACTGAGCATTTCTATCTGACAGAGATTTTTTGGATTAATTATGGTCAGCAATCACTTCGTCCGATTGTTGGTGGTGAGGTGAGAAGTCCCAAAACTTAGTGTGAACTTTTTATTTTTCTTTGGCACGAGAAAAATAACATTAGTGTAGTGGTTCCAAAATTTCTTTCTGCTGTGCCCTTTTGTTGACTACAGACAACAACCAATGCAAACTCCTTTAAAACAGATTTTAAGCATTGTCTGTAATCTAACTACAACTTCACAGTGACATCTTGTACAAACAAAATAAGGAAGAACCCTTTGCAAAACACTTTTAAGAGCAATTCATGCGTCACTAAATGACATCTGAATTCTAGCATTCTGAATTCTCGTCATCATGGGAACAATAATTAACATGTGTGAAATAGTTTAGGCAACAAAACTAGTAGGTTAGGTTTAGGAAAAGATCATAGCGTGAGTACAAATAAGTTAATTTAAGGCTCTAAGATGAAATAAGTCAACGTTACATGGGTCCTGGATTTGTGTGACCCAGCCATAGACCCCTGACCTCTATAACTGCATTGTATATTGATACTTGACACGTGAAAACCTTAACACAGACTGCACTAAATGACAGTCTGAAATGTGAAATGAAGATAAATTACTCAAGACGTTGGCATGTCACATTTGGTGAATCTAGCCTAGCAAAAACGTAAATGTCTATTTAACCAGCAACCAATGTGAATCCATAAGAAATACAGACATTCGAGTCTTTACAGTAAATATGATGACAATATTAGAAAAGTAATTAATGTCGGCCATATTTCAAAGCAGCCGGGAAAAGATCATTTGTTTATTGTGCTGATCATAGAAACAGTCCCGGTTTCCTCTTCATGACTTAGTCATATGTGTGTGTATATATATATATATATATATATATATATATATATATATATATATATATATATATATATATATATATACACACATATATTTAGGCTGTGCAGAATACACACAGTTCCACACAGGGCAAAAATCTGTGGTAAATTTACTCAACATACAAATTCACTGGCTCAAGCTGCTGATTGACATGGATAAACATCCCAGATGTTTACTTGCCAACAAAATATGCATCACATTGTGCCATCGCCATCAAATGGGATGAACCGCTCAATGCATAAACAATGAATCATGTCCACATAGCGGCATTACCAGCCGGTAATAAACAGCTGGCTGGACAAACACCTGCGCACCGTATGTAAAAACCCACAGATAATCGCAGAATGTAAATATATCTTCAATGTTTTTACATCGGTGAAAAAAAAAAGTTAATTTTCCAAGACAGGACCGCTCCCGAAAAAGACACAATGACTGACTGACTGACATGTCGCTCATTGGATTTGGCAGTCACTGAGGGTTTTGATGTCGAGAAAAAGAATAACCCGCCAGCATTTCTCCGCTTGTTTGTCCAAGCTGGACCAGAAAAACACACCGAGGTCATAATTATGATCAACCAGCTGGCATCCTTCTTGATACTGGATGGGCTGCAGCATGAGGGGGCCACAACTCCTCACATGTTACAAGAATACAAGTGCTGGAAACCCGGATTGTGCCAGAAATGAGCTGTTGAGCTAACAAATACATCCCAGTACACAAATAGATGGTAAAATATGACATATTAGGTGATGAGTTTAATAATGAAGCTGAAAATGTTGATGTCTCCACCGCATATGTTTACTTTAATACTGAAGCAATTATGGGAAAAGCGCAAGAAAAATATGGATCAAGCGAGCGTCTTGGTGTATTTTTAATGGAGGTCATGAACAGGGTATTAAAACAATAAAGCACTGTGTTATTCGCCTCATTATTTTAGGGTTGCTCGGTCATGTAAACACCAGGCTTGAAGTCAGCCCGTACAACTGGGTTTTCTTTTCTTTCTTAATTTATCTTTTCTTTATTTCACGGCCACTATCTTTTTTTATGCAGCCTTCAATCCGTTCACGTCTGTGGAAATCTTATTGGCTACACGGGAGCAACTGAGGAAGCACGAGGAGCGATGCAAACACAGCGGACATGGGGAGGGAAATGTTAAGACACCGGCTGTAAAAGGAAACGGAGCAACAACACAGCACTCTTGAAATTATCCTCATAAGGACAATGATTGTTATTACCTGTTATGTACTGTAGTTGTAGTTTTATAGCCCTGTACAGTAGGAACTTGAGGAGAAATCCCCACCTGTGCATTAATTATGCATCTATTTCATTACAGCAAATTAGTTACAAGACCAAAATTAAAAGAGGATGATATGTTAATATGTTCATCTTGATCATGGGCCTAAGATTTAACTGTGCACTCAGGCCGGATGATATGGTTTCAAAATGTGATCAATATATTTTTAGGCTATCTCTCGATGCACAACATATCTCGATATTTTTGAATTTCCTCAACCACTATGGTGAAAGATAATGTGATCTGTGAGTATTAGAGCATGTAAACCTATTCAAGTAGTAACCTGATAATAAGCATAATGTCTCCTTTACGTTAAGTTATGTACATGACTTGAGTAAACTACGTAGCAATTGCAGAAACCATACGACAGTATGTGTTAATAACAACAGTCTTTTTTGCTAATTTTAATGGAACAATTATGGAACAATTATTATATGAAAGCTGTTTTTGTTTCACTGCTGAAAAACTAAAAAATAAAAGTGCACATTATTCCCCAGAGTTTTGTTCCCTCTATGATTTTGTTCATACTCTCCAAACTTTTACAGTTAGGAAATGAATGTAAAATATTGCATCCGCAATTTAACTTGCCCCTCCAACTCATCTTGGCTTTTCATAGTCACTGATTTTCTCTGAATCAACAGCCTTTTTCTAAGTAACTTGACTGCTAAAACCCACCCCTGAACCAAGTGCAGGATGTGGAGAGAGTTACCCGTTCAGACCAGCAGACAATAAGATTATCCAAAGGCAATTAAACTCGGGGCCTTGTCTTGAGAAGTCTCCATCCAACCCCATCCCTTTTCATCCCTTACCTTTCCTTCCCCTTCTCGGCACCCCATTGTTGTGTGATTAACTCCCAAGCACCAGCGGGGGAGTCTGCATTCCCATTACCCAGATCTGTGGCGGGGACAAAACACGTACTAATCACCAATCACAACTAGGAGCAGGGCACTCAAGTCGTTGCCAGCTCTATAATGTGAGTGATGTGCCGCCAGCTTCTTCAGAGACTGTGTTCTCTTTCTGTTAAAGCTGCACTCAACACTTCATAAGGAGGTGCTCAACTGAATTTTTTGCTTCTGTTGCCATGGTGCCCTACCCTACAAACCACAGGTTTATGCCGCGGACTTGGAATGTTCATTTTATCTGTGCAATGTGATTTATTCTGAGAGCTCGAGCGATGGGAACTTCTAACAGGGCACAGATCGCGTCCACGTCATCACCACGTAAACATTTTACACCTCTACAGTGTAGGTTGCATTTCATTCCTATATATGTGCTTGTTAAAGAAAAAGTTCAGTATAAAGAAATGGTTCATAAAACAAGGGTCTAGCACAGTTTGATTTCAGACTTCTACATATTTCCTATTTACATTACAGGAAATATAATATGGCACCTTATCAGTCGTCACAGCAACAGATATCCTCATATAGCCAACCAGTCACAATGTTATTTTGCAATCAGATACTTGTGCTTAGAAACAATTTATCTCTCTATCATGATGTTATTTTAAGTGTACACATCCAATTCATAAAAATAAATAATGACAGCTTGAGGCTACCTGACCAACATCTAGAAGCTAGTCCTTCGCCGTTGGGTAGGTGCGGTTTACCAAAACTATACACTTCATAATGTCGGACAGGTCAGACTACCGTGTTTGACTAAATCGCTTTAAACGTTACAGTTGAGTGAAAAAGAACGTTACAGTGACAGTGAAACTGTCACCGTTTGGGTAGTTTAGGCTCCAAGACTACTTGGTTAGGTTAAAGATTGAACCACCAACCTTATGATTGGTAGGCAGCCACTCTACCTTTTGAAACACAACCTCCGCACATACTTCTACGGTCGGTGTCAATCAGCCCACCAATTCTTCAGCTTGTCCACGAGTCCCATTTCAGAGCAGCCAGAGCCGTGACTCATGCACTTTGCAGCAGTAAGCGCAATGTTCTTATTTTACATTAATGTATAAAACCGCTCCCACCATAATGTGCTGGAAGCTCACAGCCCATAAAGCCCCATAACACTGACATTTTGTATGAAACATGGAATGCGGTGAAATCCAGTCTTCATGTGAGGCCCATTTCACCTGCTCGTCCAATATGACTTTGGAGAAACCACTTTCACACAAATTAATATCGGCCCTTAAAACCTACGACTGAACACATCATCAGAAAGATAACACAAATGTTTTTAGATTGATTGTTGATTGTACATGTTGTAACCACATTTTAGCGGGGTGAAAAGAGGGTGAAAGGAAGTCTTAGACACCGTTTGTCACCCAGTTTACAATTAGAAAGAGATGTTGAAGTCCATACTGGTGCTCACTGGGTGCTTTCAAACCAAACCCAGACAGAAGTCTACAGGCGAAAGTCCTGTGTCGGACATCTACAGGGTTCCTTGTGCGTCTGGTGAGAAGCCAGATGTTGGTATTTAACAAAGTGGGAACAGGCTAATGATACTGCACATCAGCTCTATTTCAGCAAAAGTGTCTTACAATAACAGTAAGTCCTTCTCCTTATAAATTATTCTTGCATGTACAGCATATTTCAGACAATACATGATGGAAAAAAACTGTCCACTTTTGAGCTCATCTATCAAGCTGTTACAATACATTGGTCAGGCACTATATGGGGCAACACTGGCTCATTGTAGAATATACCGTACTGGCATATGTCGAGGAAAAAATTGCAAGACATGTCAGTACAGAAATGCCAAAGATATGTTGGAGATACTATGAAATAGTGCTGCACATGCGGAGTCCGTCAATCAGAGAGCGCTGGCGAAATAAACTGTCTGGTTTTAGGACACAGCTTGGTCACAATGTACGTACTGAGAGGGACATTGTGTGTCTCTGTTGTGCCTCCGTGTACTCACATTAGATTTCCTGTACGTCTGTGTCAAATCCATTACCAGCCTCCACTACAGCAGAGTGAAAACGTGAATGTCGTGTTGTTAAGTTAATGAAACTCCTCCCCACCCCACCCTTCCCTTTTCCACCCGACGTTGCAGCCCCAGTGCGTTTGGCGTGCAATAAATCCCAAGCTCCTACGATCACTACATGCGTAAATTCCAGTAAGTGACGAGCTGGAGCCGCTGTGACTCGCATTACTCTCCGTTTCAGGGGTATTTTTCAAAATGCGTATTTGTTAATCCAAATAACTGCGTAATGAGAGTTTTTAAACTACATCAATTCAGCTCGAGCATTCTTAATTATGATATGTAATGAAAATCATAATTGATGAATTGACTAGTAGCTCAGTAATGAATCACTTTCCATGCACATTTTATGCCAATTTCATTTTGACTTTGAATAAACCCTAATTATCTACATTAGTGGAAGTCAATGCCTTAATATTTAATAAATCCTGGATAATCCCACCGCAATCAATTTAGATCAAAATCGCTTACCACCAAAGGTAGAAATGCTCAGCAAACTCATCCACTGTACCCTATAATGATGTCAATTTATATGCAGGAGCTTTGTCAAACTGCAGGATGGGTAATTACTTTATTTACTTCTAATCATGTCAATGAACCATTGTGCAAGGGTTAGATTGGCTGGGCTCATTATTATTATTATTTTTTTTTCCTCTTCAGTATCACATTAGGAACTTTAGTCTAACAAAAGCTCAGTTTGAGGGGATTGACCACCGCACAATGTGACAGCTCTGCATTAGATGCACATTGTCAGGGGATCCGGTAACTGACTGTGACATAATTACTTAAATCACATTTATCTGTGCGTCCCCGCAGACAATTCTAACTAGTTTTGAATGGATTGGTGAAGTCGCATCAGCATTTTGGTGGCGCTGTGCGGACGAGAAGATATAAAAGGGGGACAAATGAATTGTTTGTGAGTTTTGCCCACGACAGCAATCCTTGATTAAAATGCAAGGACAATGTCTCTTGTTCCCTGCCACTCAGTGCGTCTCTCTCTTCGTCCACATCTATGCAGTTAATGTTCAGTTCAATACGTATTGATCTCAGTTTAAGAAAAATCACTTGCATTCTCCATTGATTGATGATGGGTGGAAGGTCTCGCTGAAATTGTGCACGTAATACCAGACAAAAAAAAACAGTGAAATTGTTAGACATCTTAGGTCTTTTTGGGTGATTATTGTCCAGTGAATTCTTCCCATCCTCTCTGAAAAAAGGAGTGTCTTCCATTCACCTTTTGCAGGCCTGCTTTGCTGAGTATTATACAGTTTCCGAGGGGGGCCACTGGGGAAAACGACTATGGGTTATACTTCTGGTGCTCAGCACAACTTTCAAGAAAACACCTAACTAAGTGCTTGCAAATACCCCTTTCACGCTGGACAAAAACCCATTAACACCCAGTAACATCTGGCTCCTGTCTTCCGTGTGAATGTCAGCATCTACTCCCAGGCCAAATGATTTCTGGAGTTGTCCTGGCTTTTTTTTGGTTCTGGCCACAATCATCTGTGACGAAAATGCAACACCTGGGTGGACTTCGAAGTTCGCATGTTAAAGTTAAAGTCAAGGCCACTGGTTTGTTAACATCTTTCCATCCGCCTCGCGTTAAACAGCACCCGAACATCATCCAGTCGCCGTTGAGTTTAATAAGATATTTAAAGCGTAACCACCGTTGCCTTGTCACCGGCTTCCGTTTGCCTGATTGCTACTGCACATGTGCAGCTCTGAAAATAGATGTGTTGCTCCTTTTTACTTCCATCGCATGGGCTGGAAAACAACTGAGATCTACTGTTCTCAGTGCACATGATGACGAACGTGATAACAACAGAGAAAGGCAAACTTGTCGAAACAAACGTGGTAGTGGAGAAGGAGTAAGAAGCCTATTTTTGGTGAGTTTACCTACGTTTCTAAAGAAAAAGCACATCTAAAGGCTAATTCTGATGTCAAAGTGCTGTAAGAGAGTGTGTTAGCAGTTTTCACATGATACCACTTGACACCATGAACCATGCTGAACCAACTGCTCAAAGAAAGAGGATTACTGTCCCGTTACTATAGAAAACCACAGTTCCTGTCAAGTGCTGGATGTGCTGGAAGTCGTGCGAGGCATCAAGGGGCTTGAAAAAAAAGGTAGATGACATCGACACGGAGAAATTAATGCTATTGTTAAGCATCAACATCCATCTCAGTCGTGCATCAAACTCGATCCATAGGAAAATTGAATTCTGTGTTGTTTTTCCTGAACACTGCTCATAATTCACACATTATTATGATGGTTTTTTTTCCATCAGTGCTGAATCCTGCAGCCATCTGAGTCTCCAGCGGGGGTTAAAAGCAAGGTGTTGTGAAGATCCTCACAGCTGACTGTGATTGCGAACAACTTCGCATTTTTCCCCCACTTTCATACCATTCTGTGACTGTCTTGCTGTCATTGAAGAATGAGCAGAATGAAAGAGCATTGCTTGAGGTAGCATCTCCATTCAAATGGTAATGCGAAATGTCAAATCCCGCTTTAAAAAAAGTCTAAATGCCAGCGACACATAAGAGGGATTTCAGGTGACATACGCTTTGTAGCGTCGCCATGTTGGAGGTCCTCATGTGCGAGGGCTGCCGGAGCTGTCATGTCGCTGACGGATGACAGCTCTGTGCGGAATGACTAACAGCACTGAACAGACGCGGTTAAATCGTGGAGCTCCTGATTATGTTGTTTGTGCGTTTAGATAATTAGATGAGTTGATAGCAGCTGTATGTGCTGTTACCATTAACGCACCTGCCTCAGGACTAGTTGTCTAGCGAGCTAGCTTGCAAGCTAACAAAGCCCAAAGACAGACGAGGGCCAAGATCTTTTTTATATAATCACAATATTGTTAAGTGCTGTTATTGAGGAGGGAAATTAATAACCTAAAACACACATTTTTTAGTGTTACATTTAGAAATCATTTACACTCTCCAGGAGGCCCAGTGGCACTACCCACCGCTGCTGAGAGATCTAAGATGCAGATGCAAGGTTCCACTTACGGCCGCTGCAATGCATCTGGCCAATCAAATTGCTCTGAGGAAACCTGGCCTCCACACTCATTATATTTATTTTATTAAACAGGACACACTCATGAGAGCCCGGCGCGCCACAGAGCGAGCAGGAAAAAGTGGTAGAAAGCGGGGCAGAATATGTTAAATATATGCAGGTAATGAAAATGTATGATTCCTCGGAAAGCGTCAGACAGCTGATTAACTCAAGATTACGCTTAAGGAGAAGCGGTAGATTGGCACATATCTGGTACACTGGTACTCTAATGAATGGAATAGCAACCTGAAACCAATTAAGCCTCTCACTTGTAGGACTATCTTCCCTCTGGGGGTCTTTGTGCAGCAATAAGTCCCTAATTGCCAGGGCCCCAGTCTTTTTTATCTCTCGTTTTATCTCTATATTGCAATGTTAATGTTAATTTGCAAGGAAGTGCGGTTGATTAATGAGTGACTTTAATCAGAGTTGGAAATCATGTGATGCTCTCCCAGACCTTGGTGATCACTGAAAATGTTATTTGGATTTAAATAACTAACTAAAAAAAAAAAAAAAAACATATCACAATTAGACAAGCCTTTGCTTTTCCCTGGGTGATTTTACTGGGAGAGGGAAAAAAAAAAGGACAACTGAGCCTTCCTTTAAAGGCTAAATCAATGGAAATGTTTCCTTTGTGAAATCAGGGTTTAAAAGACACAGGAATGATGTATAGCAACAGATATTAAATCCCAGTGGTGTCATTATTTGAGGGTACCTAGATAACCAGCGTCTGCGACTCCTGAGCGAGTGGAATCCTTGGCTATCAGATAGAATAAAAAAAAAGAAAGAGACAGTAGGAAGAGGCAGTTAAGCTCCAGTCTTTGCTTCATGTCATAATCCTTTCCGATCTGAAATCCAAACGGTGATTTCTCCTCACACTCCCAGAATTTCCCTCTCAGAAATTACCATTTACCAATTACACGGTGTCAGGAATGATTCATATCTCTTTAATGAGAAATGACAGTAGATAGAGGAGAGCCACCTCGGGTTTGATTTCATTCTCAGTGGGGTGGGATGATCTGTTGACAGAACTACCCAGCAGACAGAAACGACGGCGGAGGAAGCCATCAGCAGTCTTTAAGTCATTTCAGCACCGATACAATGGGGAGCACGAGGACGTCCAAAGAAGCTTTCAATCAATTACGCCTGAACGAGCCCGTGCGGAGCTGCTGGTAAGGGTAAGGTAGCACGGCATACCTTAATTCGATTATCAAAATGTTATCTGCGCCGAGTTTTTGGCACGGCAGTCATTGTGTACCCAATCACGCTGGCAGGATCCATCTCTTTGTCAAGCCCCTCGAAAGGTTCTGCGCTTGTATCCCAAGTTTCCTCCAATTAAAAGTTTCAGTTTAATGGGGGTTTGTGTTTGGTTATTGTTTCATGCAGGGGGGGTTGTCACTGATTCTCCCTCACATGGCTGCGACCGAGCGAGAGCACTCTCTAATTTGCTTTTGAATAGCGTGCAGTTCGTGCAGCTGCTAGGCACGTGGCATCGATCGAATCTGTCTCAGTGTACAAACCTGGATTCAGAAGATGTAAGGACGAAGTGTAAAACGAAAATGAAAACAGACACTGTGTTGGCCAACGACAGATCCAGCGAAGGGGGAAACAGCAACATTGTACAGAAAGAGAAAAACATCGGATAATATGTGTAATAAAAACAGTATTTAGTATTTATAGCATTGCAGTAGGTTCCCATCTATTACAAACTTTTAAGTGCTGACCGACGCTCTCCTACAGCGTGACTGAATGCTGTGACTCGTTTCAATCACAAGGCTTATGTTTGATATTCAATACAGCAAACTTTACTCCCTCAGTTCCCCCGGGTCAGCAGAAAGTAATACTCGAGGGGTGGGGACTTTTTTTGGAGGGGGGTCGTCAGGGAGCAGCTACTGGAAATAAGTTCCCGTGATCAAAATTCAGGTGAAGCACGCGACCTCCTAAAAAGATTTCTGGATTCCCGGAAAGGTCGCCGTGGTCAGAAAAAGGGGGACCACCTGACACCTAATCAGAGAGGTGGCAATCAAAAGGCAAGTGGAGTGTATGTGTCGCGGGGACGGTATTGAGCGCGCAGGTCGATAGAAGGCAATAGAAGAAGTTTAACCCTGATTTGGCCGGGTAAATTGACCAACAACACATTCTTATGTTCGGCGTCAGCCGGGGGTAAGAGCTGCAGGGGAGCGGGTTTATGAACACAGGCATTCAGCATCATAAAAGTGCTTGATACAACAGCAGTCCACATCGTTGCCCCCAGTGCAACTCTACGTGAACAGCTCAAAGGCACGTTGTGTGTTTGTGTGTGTGTGTGTGGGTGTGTGTGTTTATAAATTTAAACCAATTCTCCAGAACCTGACTCCTGCCGTGTGGTCTAGCCTTGACTCTTGATTGCTACAATCAGTTTTTTCTGGGGCTAGACGGACGCACAGCTTGCACACTCACATAAACTAGACCTCCCTCCGGTTGGTCCGTGTAAGGAGCACACAGGAAAGAAAGCAAGATATGTTCGAAGGCTGGAGGCGATTATAATTCCCCCCAAATGTTTATGTGGAGGGTAAAGATAAACAGAACAGGGTGGTGACGACATGTTTGAGACTTACTGTAAATCATTCTCTTCAGGTCACGCAGTGCTTAACATACTTTGGTTGATCCTTTTAAACAATACGGTGCACGATGACTTATCCCAAATGGCCTTCGCAGCTACGGGAGGAGAAGCGGTTAATGAGTTTTGCTCCAAGATGAGGTGAAAGAGCTCCAATAAACTAAAATTAAAGCTATATTTTTCACACAAAAATGGGTTTTAGTATGAACATGACGGTATTAATTTTATATTCAGACAATTATTTTTAATCAAGAAAAAACGGAAGGTCGTAAAATTTTTATTTGAACTTTTTGGTCCAAGCTGACGCCCTCAAATGTCTTATGTTTCCCACAACACATCCTCATAACAAAATGACTGTGTAAGTGGATTCAAAGTAACTTGCAAAACTATATATATATATATATATATATATATATATATATATATATATATATATATATATATATATATATATATAGTTCACCGTTCACCAAATACAACATGACTGCTGCAGCATACAAACGTCAGGAGAACCAGACTTTGGCTTAGCCTTGTTTTTTGGTCAGTTTTAGGCTAGAAAACTACTGGTTTAGGTTAAAACAACTACATTGCTTTTGTAACGTCAGGTCAAACATACCCACGTCACTACTCACAACATTGGTAAGTTAAGTTAAGTCACCGCTGGTTTCTCCTGAACGGACGTTCTTACCCCAAATGTTGACAATGCACTTGTCTGCAAACTCGTTGTAACTTTACATTTCTTCAGGATCAGTTTTCTATTTTTATGTTATGACAGTAGTGTGCTTGCGGTCCGGTTAGGTTTGGGCATGAAAACCTCTTGAATATCAATTCTTGGCTTAAAATACCACCACAAACACTTGAGCCACTCCAACTGTGGTCACCGACGAAGCAGCAATGTCGCCAGTATCTCCACTTCCATCCCCTTCACCTCCTGATATCAAAGTCAGGTCATAAATACGTAATGTAAATGTGATATCACACGTTTTGTAGAAGTCTTAATATGATACGTGACCTGTGACATGTACAAATGTGAACATAGTAGAAACATTTACAGCCATTTGCATTTTATCCTGGTGACTGGGCTGGAATTTTCTTGCAAAAATTGTCAAATTTCAGTTGATCCATTAATCAACAACTGAAGGATTCAATTAAAACATCTTATTTGTCATTCTGAGATAATATTTTTTACAGACGGGATCATGGAGGAGATGTGAGCACTGTTTTAATAAGTGGGTCAGTTACCGGCTTCTTACTGGATCAGCTGTGTTCAAGCTTTGGAAATATTTTCATCATGGAAATATCAATCGCTCTGTCTTTTGTCAGGGAAAACAGTGTGGAGTGTATACTGTGGAGCGCTGTGTGTGTCACTCCGATGTAAAGCGGTACAGGACGTCTACTTATTGAAATAAAATGGGGCAAGGGATGGAAAAAGGGGGACTGTGACAGCTTCCAGGATGACAGATTTTCTGGGGATCAGGGTGTATTTACTGGCTGGAAACAGTTTGTGCTGCTAGCCAACAGTGTATATCAGCATGGCATCGCTGATTTGTGTCTTGGTGCTGTGAATTCTCGCTGTGGCAGACAGCTATCTAGGCATGTTCTCAAATACTGACTACATCAGTTGCATTCGTCACCATGACAACCGTGACCATTTCTCTTTTTTTATTTTTTCACGCCCATGCAATGAGGTTGAACACTATGCATTACACTGTCTGTTTTGTTCATGAATATTTGAAAATACTAAGTAAAGAGATGTTTCTTTGGGTTGTTTTTAGGAAAGTTTTACGCACCGGCCTAATGAGGGTGTTATGAACCTTAATTCTTGACAGATTACATATTAACAGTACATGAAAGAAAAACAGAATCTGCTCTTACAACTTAAACTGACAAATTGTATTTACAATTACAGGGTCTCAGTAACAGGCCTGCAATTAGCCAGTTATTGATGAACAAATAAAGTTAGTATGTTAGAAAAACACATCAACAAATTCCTGTTTTTCATTTGCTAAACATTTAAAATGTGCAGACATGCTGCAAATATGCAGCAAAAAAAAAAATAATAATATATATATATATATATATATATATATATATATATATATATATATATATATATATATGTGTATGTATATATATATATATATATTTAACACTCCTTAATTTGTAGGCAAAGTTGATTTTCCTGTAAAAACACTAAAAAAAATCACAAATGCAAGTTTAACATGCATTTGACTAATAAGTATGTCAGTCATTTGATATAACTCAATATGCCGACTTTTTCTTCTCGCATCATGTAAACGTAGTGAATGTTAATTCTCACTGACAGTCAGGTGAACTGTTTGTCAGCAACCTTTATTTTGAAAGTCTAACTGGACGTTGACTATTACATATCATTGCTAGCGTGACTGCAGAGCCCTTCACAGTGTAGGTAGAGCGTCCTAACTCGAAGCTTCAGGCCATTAACCAAGCTGCCGTACGTGATGAGTCGGTAGTAAGGACGTGTTCTTGTGGATGAATGGGTTGATAGTCAAACTTTCAAACTTTGACCATTAATTTCTTTTTTTTTTTAATTGGTGATAATAAAGAAGAATAAAGGCTTGAAAAATAAGAATAATTGCAAAATGTCAATCATTATTTCTCGAGTTTGCAGCATCCCTCCCCTGGCGTAATTTCATTTCTGAAACTGAGAATGGACTCGACAAAAAAAAACAAAAAAACAACAACAACAAAGCACAACACTCTTAGAGAGACCTCATTCATTTTTATTTTGCCTTGGGCAACCTTTTGACGGGTCAGAATTTGATTACTTGGGCTGTGTTTGCCGTCGCCTGTGAAATATTGAATAGCTGACTTGAATCTATCTTTCTGTAGGATTTCAGCTGTTTGTTCTCAGAGGGCCTTGCACTATTCATGAAATTATTGAGCACGGAGCGCTGCCACTAAGTTCAGTACCTATTGACCCGCGTTGACCTCAGCTGAACCGGCAATTTAGCAATCGATGGATGACAGCTGGCCTCCATCTGACAGAAACAACATGTCACAAGTGCCTCACAGAGACTCTCAGATCACGGCGGATCCGGTTTATGCCGGTCTATTCAAAGTGTAATGAATCCTGTCATGTTTTATTTAACCTATTTTTGCTAATATGCTAATCATTCTAAATGATGACAGCAAGAAACACAATAAAGTATTTAAATGGGTACACTCAGCTAATTACAAGGATTTCGGTTGTCATTGCCCTGCTGGAAATTGTACTGCCTGCTCAAGCATTCACAATGTGTCTGTCTGCTTTTTGGACACACAAAGGCAAAGAATATAAATGCTAATTCTAATGTACATTATGTTCTCAAGGATTAAGATGTGGCCCACTGACTGATTTTGGTGCCCCAAGGATTTGTATGACAATATAAACTTCAGAAACTCCGAGAGGAGAAATAATCCTTGTCAGCTCGACACACTGAAGAGAAGAGTGTGCCAATTTTTTATTTTTTTTTTGTTGCAACCAGTGTGTCACTTTGTGAGCTGGCTGCTTTCCCAAAATCATGCAAGAAAAAAAAAACAAAAAAAGTTAAGTGCAACATTTTGGGATCAGTCGATAAAGCAGAGGTTCGCTGTGTCAGAGCCGCCGTTTTAATCCTGATGGAGTTGCAGCGAAGAATCACCAAATGACAGAGTCGTTATTTAAGCCCTCGCTGAGTCGTAGAGCGGCTCGTATTCACGTTCAAAGACGTATCAAATTATGAAATACGGTCGGAGCATTAATCCTAGAGCACCGTTTTCATATGGATCCTGACACTTGTCATTAGAAGTTGTCGGAGGAATCATGATATTTTTTTTGTGTGTGTTACATTCAGATTCATTCTTCCAGTGTGTGCCTTCGTCAAGGCCACTCTCAGATGAGTTGGGACTTTAGTTCCGAGTGACGGCAGAGCATGCCGCACATTATTTATCCAGTGGGTTTTTGTTATTTTCCAAGGCCACCGTCAAACAAATGGCGCCTCCCCTCCACATTTTTTTCCATGTTTGAAGCCTCTGCTTGTTCTGCTCTCGCTAGAAGACCACAATTTTTTTTTTCTTGGAAAAGAAAAGCCCCACGTTTAAAATTTCTTGTTGTTTTAACCTTTATGAGCCTACCAATGACTTTTGATATACTGCTCCTGCTGATCCCAGTTCATTTTGGAAAATGACATTTCATTTCACATTTCTCTACGATTCAAATTGCTGGCAGGCATGTGTTGCTACCTGGCGGAAGATTAATTAACTCCAAGTTCCTGGATTCCTGAGTGTTTGATTTAGGTTTACCCGCGGTTTTCTTTGCCTTCTCCGGCGACAAAGTGGGCTTAAGGAAAAATCCACCTTCGGATACTCTGAAAGTGTTCAATATTATCATCTAGTGCTGCTGCAGCTTCCTCCTCTGCTGCAGCCACCTGCCTTGTCTACTCAAATTAGCGACTTCCTTCATTTCCCAGGAGGACTTTTTTTTTTTCTCAGCCCCCATCGAAGGGGTGTGAACTTGTTGCTTTCAATAAACGAGGGATGAATGGGCACATAAATAGCCTGAAAGTGTAATCATTCAACTGAGAGTTATGTATTTAGTCGGAGAGAGCGGTAGCAATAGTGATAGAGGAATGTAATGACAAGGTATCTTCCCCGCTGCCTTTGAGAGCGAGCCAGCACCAATTATGACTCTCCAGCATGATTCTAGCGTGCTGGCCTCAAAAACCAATCTGTGCACCAAAATAATGGAAATTTATATTACACACACACACTCTCTCAGACGGACACTTTGTTTAATTTACTTTGCGAAAAATAAACTAGTAAAGCACATTTTAATAGCCGAGAAGAGCGTCTTCACCAGAGCACCTGCACTACCACTTCTTATCAGGCCCCCGGTTTTTTCACAACTTCAGACGAATAATATCACATAAATATATCTCTCTAGAAAACTAAAATCTCATGAATAGCGCATAAAAACCAACAGTATTTAATTTTAATCTAATCGTGGGGGTGGAATCTCTGAGCCAGCACATTATTTTAGCATAATAAGAAGGAGCAGAATGTGTTGGGAGTTGCATTTCTTTTTTTTGCTCACATCAGTTCCACTTGTGGAGACGGCACATTAAACGAGACAGTCTTTCCTTCTATATGAGTCAAAGAAACACGTCATACTGTATACACCTTGATTATTTTGGACTTGACACGTACTGTCTTTATGCCTGATTCGGCACTCCACGTGTTTCCAAACAATATGCTCGCAACAGCTGTGCGTAGCAGCTGTAAGCAAATGCAACAGCTTAAGATGTGGTAGAACAGTCCCTAGCACGTCTGCTCATGTACATATTTCAGTTGTGTTCATCTTTTAGTTTTCTTTTGGCAATGTTACGATAGTTTGATTAGATTTTTGAGCTTAAATTCTCTTAATGTTCAAATAATCTTGGTACTAAAATGACTTTCATAGTTTATCCAAAATGATCCAAAAAAGACATTTTTTGCATTTCAACCTGTCTTTAACAAGTAAAACTATGAATTTATCCAAATGTAACTTTTGGGTCTATCTACCAATAGTTAAGAGCCAGGGTTCCTGTTCCCTTTGTAACCAACAGCCAATAGCGATTTTTTTTTTTTACATGAGTGTCATATTAACATCTCTTGCATCTTGTGAGTGAAACTGAATGTTACAAGACTGATCGTAGTTTTTTTGAATCCACACTATGACCTTTACCTAAACATAACTGAAGTAGTTCTGGAACCTAAACCTGACCAAACCACAACCACGTTTCACAATGTTAATAACAATACAAAAGACTTTACTTTTCGTCTATTGTTGACTTGACCGCCGAGATTTTCATGTGCAAAACTGATGCTAGAGAGGCCGGTAGACCATCCTCACTTGAAGCTTGAGGTCACCGACCAAGCTGCCATATTTGACAGGCTGGGAGTGAGAACGTGTTGGATGGTCATACGTTACATTTATTTCCCCACCAAACTAAAAACGTACCTGCATTTGGTGCTTGGCAGGTGTTTATTTTGGTGATTATAGTAAAGAAGCGAATGTATGACAACGCTGCATATGAACCCCATTCATCTGCATCTTCACTTTTCTTGCAGTCGATCTTCTGTCTTGCTCTGGTAAAGCACGGGAGGCACGGACGCATGTTTGCCTTGGCTGTAAATGACGCCACAACACATGCCAAAAAAGAAAACCCTGACATTTGTCATTTCATTAGTACATCCAATCTGTTCTTTTCATACGGGGAGAAAGGCCAATGTTTGAGAAGAAAAAGATTTTTGCAGCAAATATGAGCCTCATCTCTCTAATACCCAATCAGCTTCGCTCTTATTAATCATCCGCCACGATGAAATGAATTGAAATGCAGCATGTCGTATTGATCCCAGCGCTGAGGACATCTTATTCTACAAACAGCGCCGTTAGATGTTCTGCTAGATGAGTAATTGTAATGTCGGACAATGTGTCAGCGGTGTCACTGTGGAATGACAGAGAGTGAAGTGAAAAAAGAGCCCGAAGGCTTGATATCAGCCATCAGGGAAATGTAAAAAAGTGTGCTCATGCCACATAACAACCAATGTGCCCTTAAAGTCCTTTGCTGTCAGCAAGTACACACAACTCGTCACAAACGCGTAGCCAGGTTGTTTTTCTTTCTATGAACATCTCAGGTACTGTAATACAAGAGACCAACCAGGATGTATCGAAGCTGACAGGTTGTCTGGAAGCTATTTTCAAATTTATTTCCATGACAAGCATTTATTTCAAATACATCATGTGCTGTGGCTGCTGTCGGCGTCACATGTTCCACCTTGGAAAACAATCTCAGCGACAGCATGGATTGATACAAACAAGGTGTCCTGGCAGTGGACATTAATCATAATCTGGCTAATCAGCCACCATTTTAACTCCAAGGAAGAAATAGAAGCGTACATCTCGAGGTGTAATCTGCCACCACGACTTCAGTCATCACCATCAGCGCTTCGGAGGCGACGCAAGAAGAGCCAAATTCTAGTGAATGTGGAATCATCATGGCAATGATTAAACATTGTTCCGGTGTGACATAACACAACTTTAAACTACCTTGCATCATTTGCGTGTTACTTTTAAAGCACAGCCGCTGATGATATCTTTTAGAGTGATGCACGAGAAGAAGATCAAAGCAATTGGGACTGATCAAGTATTGTTTGAGGAGTGCTTAAATTTTGCATTTCGATGCTGAGCTTGTCTCGCACGAGTCATATACAATATCAGGACAAATCAAATAGATCAATGCGTGTCATTTGCATTGCTTTGATACTGGGGCGACACCAAAAGTATCATTACTCTTCCGAGACATAAAAGCCATTGGAGAAGGCTCATTTAGGAAGGAGTCCACATTTGCTGAGATGGTTCAGTCCCCCCCCTTCATACACTATACAAGCTAATGCCTTATCCGCATTTGCATTAATTTACTTTCTGGTATAAATGTGTCAAATGCAATAATCTCTAAATGACGTGGATGGATTAAACCAAATTAAAGACTTGAATAATTGGTTTACATCGCCGAGACAAAAGCAAGCTACTGCTCGCCGGAGGAACATACACTGACGTAATGGGCTAAAACAAATTGGTACCATGTCTTCCACCTGGCACAATGTCTTTGCACCTGGACTTAGGTGGCCTTTTTGACACTAATAAGAGTCCAGGAGGGGAGGACAAAGTGAAATCCAGCTGAAAACTAGCCAGTGGCAGACAGCTGAGGCCTGTTTGGCACTGATCTCCTGACTGACTCAGTGAGAAGTTCACAGATGGCTCACTTATACGAGGCTTGGGGTGCAAAGTAAACAAAGTGCTGTGGATGTTGCTAATCTGACCCCGGAGGTATAGAGTCGATGCTGATGCAGTATGAGCCTGTGTGATTGCATGACGTGACGGCATACTCAGAGGTGGAGTTGTGGTGGGAGGACGGGCCGCGTCTCCCTGTATTTTACACTTTAATGAACCCCTGTGATTCCTGTCATTATTTCAACTAATTGAATTCCTTGTTGCTTTGTGTTGGTTTCGGGAATGCCATCTTTATCTACCACCCAGTGCAAATGGCAAGAATGTGGAGCTTATTAAAATGCAACATTTCCTCCAAACCATTTGCATCTAATTTTGTACAATTTTCTCAAAAAATATTCATACAGCACAGCATCCTATGGCTTCCTGTCTCATTTATATTCAGGCGCTGCGCGGTACTAAATAGCCATGGCTTGATAGACTGATTCACAATATAATGTCAATCAAACATTCTGGACACTACCACCAACAGGCACCAAAGGTATTGGCCATGTTTTATTCATACAACTTTAAATTTTTCATTTTTCTTCTGACTTCCTGCAATGTAATAGTGCAGACATCATTTGAAGAAAAACAAAGATGTATAAATGCTGGCCACAACAAACCAGTCGTAAGCTGGACGTGTTTATTCAGTTCTTATCTGTATAATTAGATTCATTAAAATAATTAAACAATCCATCTACCGAGCATGACGCTTTGAATAGCAAAGGGATGAACCTCGTCCGAGTGTTTAGCGGGTTGACTGCTGTCTCTGGGTGGTTTTTGAGGTAACTGCTGCATGTTTTCAATGTCATGCTGATGTCTTTGTGATTTAATCCAAACAAGATGAAAAACTAAAACAGCTAATGAAGAAATAAAACAAAAAAAAAAACATTCCTTATACTTGGAACAAAGGATCGGGTTAAGGTTTAGTCTTAAAAATGCCCAGGATACATCATGCTTATAGTAAATAAATAACTTTTGAGTTCATCTTTATGCAACCGACACACCAAAATCCTGTTGACGTGTAAGAAAATATTAAATCCGATGATAGTGCAGCTATTGTGCAGTTTTGTTCCATTTTTCAAATGCGGATAAAGCAGTATGTGGACATATTGGTGTAAACACTAAACAAATTCAAGGCTTAACAGACACTACTTGAGAGCGGGCATTGTGAGCATGTCGGAGCCTTGCACCCTACAAACAAACACACATACAGTAGTTTTATTTTCCCCTTTATTAACAAGCTTTCACAGTTTGTAGTATGTTCCAGTAGCAATTTACAGCATTCAGTTTAGATGTAACCATCAGACTTCATACAATACCATTTAGCAGCTTTACAATTTTATTTTAGTGAATGTAAGCAAGTTAGCCTAGCTTGCTAATGTTACGACTAATTCACACCAGACTGAACTCTTCAGTGTTGTTTCATCAACACCTGCTGAGTCATTGGCAACTCTTGACCAGGCTGCCGTAATTTACTCCTGTGACCTCAGCACTCTGCTGATTTAAATCACATATAACGGGTAAAGTACAGAGTCACCGAGAAACGTAGGAAGTGCTGAAATTATGTAAGGGCAAAAAGCTTAAACCTTGGCTAACAACCTTGTTTCCTAGCATGCTAACAGCCTGTCCGAGCCAGCATTTTTTTTTTCCAGTTCAAAGAGGTTTTATTGGAATCAAAGTTTGAAGACAATGTTGTCAAAGCATAAAAGTACAGTGTGTCCAGATGTTTGGACTCTACATAGTAACAACAACAACACTGAAATTACTTCACCAAAGTAATCATTAGTACAAGTAGGCCTAATCATATTCTTAACTAAGCTAAAACTGAAATTGCTGCCTATTTTCCTGCAGTTCAGCACGCTTGCAATAGCACGCTGTCCAAGATGGCGGACGCGCTTGGGCATGCACTACTCAGATTAGGTAATGATGAGGACCCTGTTCAAGACCATGGTCACGGTTTAAAACCTGAATGTGAATTCTTGATTGTTGAATTGAGACACGTACAGACAGTCTGTCAGCGGAGACACTGTCTATCCAACCTGTCTACGCAAGACCTTTGATGGTGAAATGTCATGCTACTGCCCGCTTTGCTACTCATGGGCTGTTTGAAGCCATTTCAAAAAGCAACCACTGCTTGTGAAGTGTCAGAGAGACATGGATTTAAAGTGTGTTTTTCTATTAATGTCTAAGTATATCCTGATCTTTTGACAATATGGTGGAAAAAACAGGTCATAACATTCTCTTTCACCCCTTCGCACACCTTTCAAGGCAGAGTTCAGAGTCAGCTGATTGTCTTGTAAACAGACAGCATGGCAGGCGCTTGCAAACACAAGAATTTGAACCGACTTTTGGTCTTTTGGTTTCAGGGCAATCTCTCTCCCAACACAGAGCGCTGCCTCCAACACTGTTCACTCACATCAGCCAGAAAGCCAATAAGACATATCTTATTTATGGTGGAGGATACAGACGTAAGTATTTCATTCTCACTTAATTTCCCAAAAGAAAAATATTGCAGAAAGACAGTAGCACCTGACAAGTGAACATAGTTTTAAAATGATATGGCTGCGGGCCATGATACCACTTTGACAGATTACATTCATCATATTTTTTAAACTTAAATGAGATGCCGAGAAGTGTTTTTTTTTTTTTTTTTTGTATTCCTGCCATCATCTAGTTTCGGAGAAGTTAAGTTGAATTCTTCGCTGTGAATATGAATATTCATGTAAGAAGTTTGAAAAAGTAATTTCATTTGCAATGGTCTTTCCAGTGTTGACACTTAATTAGCTAAAAGTAGATGATGCCTCATAATCACATCAGGGAAAGATAAATATCCTTCCTTACATGCAGCGCCGCATGGTATCAAGGTGTGCACGACTAAATGAGCTCGATGTAATGAGCGTCACAGTTGTTGACACGGACGTTCTGGGTGAAGCTGACGTCAAAATGACTGGCAACTGGCGTATTTGCCGTTAGTAGAACTAGGAGAAACTGCAAGGTTCCACATCAATCTGAGTTTGACAGTTCACTTCACCCTGTGTCCCTGAATGTTCTAATAATTCTTCTTACGACGTACAATGGATAATTTTCCATCACAGAATTAGCATAATTATATGATGGGATGAAATGTGCTTCAAGAAGCAAATTAACAGATTTGAGGGTAACACAGATAATTGCATGTTTGGGGAAAATGTGCTTCAATACTAATGTGGTATTTAAATAGATTTTTCTTTTAATTACACCGGCTCCTTTTTGCTCACAGCAACACCTGGGAAAAATCCATCTTTAGTGACGATGAAAAAAATATATACCAAACTGATGCTGATTCTTCATTTATTGTGTTTGAAAAGAATCATTTATTATTGTTAGCTGTGCTTGTAATGAAAAGTCTATATTTGTGCTGCAGACGAAAAACTTCTATGGCACAAACTTGGAAAAGATCAAGTTTGTGCTCTGCTTGTACAAGTTATTCAGAGGAAATGTTTTTCCCATAGAGGCCACAGAGTACGTCATGCTGGGCGGGAAATGTGCAGGCCACCTATACCGAGATGCATAATGTATACATGTCAAAATCATAAAAACAGTTATTATTTTACAGACTCCACACATCAGATATGATCAGTATCTAATAATTGAACCTCAATTTTGCTTTGGTTAGCAGCCAGTTAAAAATTGTATGTGGAGAAATTTACTTTATCAAACTAAAACTGACAAATAATTAAGTTGACAAAAAAAAAACAACATTACAGATAACTGTGTAAATTGGAAAACAAATCAAAGCAACATTAAGTCATTAATTCAAGTAAAATACCACTAATACCTTCAAAATAACTTCCTCTTGTAATAGAGAAAATGTTGCTTCTTTCATTCCATCCATTCCATTCCAACATTTCATACCCAAAATGCCTGTTCTTGCCCTCTGTAACTTGAAAGGGTGCAATCTCCTGCCATCTAAGAGCCTGAAGACGACTGTGGAAACTGAGAGAAAGAAAGGGTGACTAGGCCAGCTTTTGGTCACTGTCACTAAAAACAAGACCGTCAGACAGCATTGGTGACATTGCAGTGTCTGTGTTTTTTCCTAAAAACATCATGATTAATGTTGTTCCAGGACCATCAACTTAGGTAACAGCGACAAAGATCACATCTAGAGATAGTCTACATGGCTGAGTGGGTTAAGTAGGACAGGATACTGGGACTCTCACTCAGGAAATTGGAGTTTGTATCCCACTTAGAAGATTATTATAGTGTTCATTTATTATTTTCCACTTTCTTCTCAGTTTTCCCTTTCTGATTGGTAAGGTTAAGGAACCTAGTTTATAGGCAACACCATAATTAGTTAGGTTAAGAAACAACACAGTTTGGGTGAAGTGTTTGACATGAAAAAACTTAAAAAACTATAAGAAATAATGTGATGTAGGCTGTAGACCTGTCCATGTTATCCCTGTCCCAGGGAGTCTTTTAAAAGTCATTCAACCTCACTTCTGACTCCGGCAAGCACGGACATGAATTCATATATTTATCTCATGCTAAAACAATTGGTCAATCTTTGTCATTGTCATAGTAAAAGAGTCTTAAAGGTTTGCAGCCCTGAAAACGAGCTTGTTTGTGATACATTACACATGCAATTTAGCCTTTACCATGTTGCGACAATCACATTAATCATGTACACCATATTGTAGCATAGCAAACAATTTACATGGGCTAAAAAATGTAGAAAATCCAGAAGTATTCCATCAAAACGAAATGTTTCTCTCATTGTTTTCTGTTATTCTTATTGTCTTAGCATTCGTCTCCAACGTCAAATAAAACAAATCCACACAGAGTTGTATTTGTGTAAAACTACCTTGTCAGTTGAGGATGTCAGTGGCTCTGTGGCCTCTGACATCATCTCCACCTGTTTCAAATCCCTCGGCTGTCAATAAACGCACACCTGCAGCTGTACATGGGGGGTGTGGAGGTCTGGGTGCAGCCTCTGTTTACGATGGTCGTGTAAAAATGAATTGCACTGAGAAACTGTATGGGCACCAAGTCGCAAAAAAAAGCCAATTCTTGCATGACTGGGCTTTAATAGGTAATAAGGTTTTTTAAAAAGAGCTATTTTTTTTCCCCTTTTATTGTGACTTTAATTTGAAGGTCACTGGTTGCTCCTTCCTTTTCCATTAAAAGCAGACATGGGCTACCTGCAGATTATGGACACTTTATTGGGCGGCACACAGTCCTCTGAATGACAAGCAGCAAATTCCCCTGACATCTGTCTTAAGTCAAGTGTCCTACATATTTAAAAGACTATTAAAGCCTTAATGAAGTGTTCAGTGATGGGTGATTGAACGCACATAGTCAAATGGAGTGATTATTATTCAGTTTGCCCGGCTAAATTTACACAATACCCTTCATAAACACCTGATGCTGCGGCGTTATTTATTTATTTGTTTAAATTAAATGCCTCCCAAAAGGAATTAGACCAGAATAGATGCAGGCCTCTCATTTCCATAATCTAATGCTATGTTTATGAGCTACTGCGGCGCAATTTGAATAAGAATGAATCCTGATAGAGATTCAGAGTCTGACAGTGTGGAAGAGTGCCTCCCCAAGGTTCCCGAGCGCCACAATTCAGACACACAGTCAAAGCTCCTGCCGGATCCAAATACTGTACAACCCCACGCTGAAATCTGACTGGAACGCAGATAAAAACAAATAAATAAACAATCAAGGTTACCCGAGTTTACCCGAGACGATTAATCTCTCTCGCTGAGGTTGCCACTGACGGAGAAGCCGTCCTTTAAATGCAGCAACTCCCCTGGAATGGATGCAGACAAGTGCCCAGTGCTGGTTTGGCCTACAGCGACACGTCCAGTCCCGGCTGTGAAGATTCCCATTGTTCTGTGTTCAGTTCCGTGTGGATACCCTTACATACGGGACGTAAAAATATAATTTAAACCAATGGAGGACAGCGCCTTTAAAGGGCCTGTTTACCCTGAACACAATTCATCATAATTGCCTTAAGTTTATATACAGTATGCAGCCATGTAGATGGTAGTTTTGTGCTTTTTAGCTTTTGTTCTCCGTTTTAGGATGCACACTTTTTCATGCAATAAGTATTGAAAGAAAAAAAACACAAAAGGAAACACGTGTCTCTGGTAACAATGTCTCATTCACCGTGAACGGTTCTGGCTGGGAACTTCAGCTGAAGGTTAAGAGGCGCTCAAAATAGTGAGCGCTGCGGACTGCAGGTGTTAAGAAGCCCTTAACCGCCGCACGTGTAATCGCTCTCTTCCTCTAGGGCTGTTTTGAGAAACACGTGTGAAGATTTAAGAGCATTCATGGTAACGACCGCTTCTGCCGAAACACAAGTGGGGAGCTCTGACTGATTATTACTTTTCCTTTTTTTTATGAAAGTCCTCGTTCATACCGGGCCAGTCAAAAAAGTCTAATTTTAACTAATATGAAGAAATATACTTTTTGGACATGATTTGGAAGCAACAAGATATATACTGCTCAGCATTTTTGGACATTGTGTCAGATAGATAGAGGGTGAAAAATAAGGAGAACAGGTAGACAAAAAAAGCCTCAAGAGAGACAGAGGACTTTTTGTGCCAGAGTCTCACTGGTCCGGGCTGCTGTTTGGACACCAAGCCATGTGCATACAATAAAATATTCATCTCAGGGTTTGAGCCTATTATTCTACTGGGGTTTTTTCCACTGTCCTTTATTGGGAGTGCGAAGCTCCGTGTCCCACATACAGTACTTTAGATGGTGCTGTATGGGTCTCTGGGGCAGCACTGAAAAGGGAACCGAGGTCCTTCGGAGACAGCGGGGGGGACATGCACAGTGTACGAGATAACAAAGAGGAACAATGGGAAACCAAACCCCAACAGGACTCCCAGCACTGAGCCTACCTCCTGCAAACAAGACAGTGCATCAAGGAAATATGTTTGTCCAAATTCTCATAATGTATTACAGCCCAGAGAGTATTTTTATCTGTTCTCCTGCAATACACCGAGGTATGCATTGTCTGCCGCTGTTCTAATGTTTCCCTTTTCATCTCTGTGTATACGTAGTTATAAAACACCGGAGAGACTCTTTCATTTTGATGTCTCTTGCCATGACCACCCTGAAATCCTCTGCCTAATTACTGCTGCCACGTCTGTGTGATTGAACTCAACAATTCGTGCGGGGAGAATCATTTCAAGGAAATACTTTCTGACAGGGATGTTTGGCATCTGTGCCGAGTCGAGCCCCGTCTCAAAAAATAGAGAGAGGAATTCTCACTCAAGGTGAGACATCGGAAGCCGCTTCAATATCATCACTTACCTCTCTCCATTTTTAAACATCCTTGTTCAACATGTCTGCAGCAGTGTGCTTAGACATGTTAGCTCTGAAGGCCAACATTTCCCCGTGTCAGGGTGATGACTAACCCTTGTCAAAAGCATTAAAAATAGATTCAAATGAGACTCCTGGAAGTCAAATAGCCTTTGATGATTAATTTCATTTTTATTAACTTTTTCTTCCCTTATTCCCTGTTATTGTGAATGTTGTTAGCAGTAGATGGGACCTCACTGCTAAATGGGACTGCTTTTATGAAATATGATTCACATGCAAGCGCTAGAGAGGGAGAGAGACGGGTAGGAACCTCCCACCCATCACCAAGAAAAGACACAGACGCGTTACTCTTCAGGCATCCATATTCTCCAAAATGTTTAAAAATCAGGGCTGCAGCTATAATATGCTAATTTCCTTATTTTCTGAGAAAATTAATAGGCTATTAATTCATGATTGTTTTGTCTAAAGAGAAATTAATGAGCTTAGGAAAATGTCAGAAAATGTTGAAAAAAATGTTCGTGACAGTTTCCTGGAGCCTGGGTGAAGTCTTCAAACGTCTGCAATAAATCTCATTTACCAGTGTGGTTAAAAGATAACCAGCAGTCATACTGAGTAACCACATCATGTTAAAATGTTACTTTGGTAAAAGTCAAAGTCATACATACACATAGTACTCAGGTAAAGGCCTTTATAGATCTAATAGTTCACGTACTTTGCTATCAAATGTACAAGTTAAAGTCAATTATGCATATAACTTTAATGTGAATTGATTATTGGACCTGATATTCAGCTTTTTTTCTGATTATTTCTATATACGATTGCCGGTAAAGCTAACTATTTCTACTGGGTGAAGATTTCTGCTTGTGGCTCCAGAGGAAGCTTCGTGTAATCTGATGAACTGCCTCCAGTGACGTCACTCAGTGGCTACATTTCATTGTGGGTAATTGAGCAACCTGTTTTTTTTAAAATGATGATAAGCGTGTGGTAAAAAGAATCTCTGGTTCTGCTGTATCGATGTCCATAATGAGTCCAACAGTGTCATACAGTAGGAGTGCAATCCGGGACATGTGGAACCCCTTTCGGAAAGCCTGGTGCCTACATTACCCACAATGCAACTTTTCCACTGACTGACAAAAAAGCCTTTATGTAGTACTCCCAAAACACAATTTAATAACAAATCTTTATCAGTTATACAATTAAATACACAGTATAATAAATGGCTTGCAAATGTATACAAGGAATATCTAACATGCCTTAAAGAAAACCACTCGAGAGCGCGGCGACGATCGAGCGGTCTAAAAATCGATGCTCTTTCAATTGGCAAGCGGTTAGAGGTCAAGTGAGAAATTATGAGCATTTGCATTGCAGGTGTTGGAAAAGCAGACAGCAGCAGGTGGTCTCATCAGGTTGTTGTGCTCTTCTGTTGCTTGTAGCAAGTCATGTGGAAAAGTGGAGAGGAGCACTTAGGGTTGTCTGTGCTTGATTAATAAGGACACAGAGAGGCAAATATGTGCACACAGTCACTGGGTAATGAGCCGCAAATGTGATTAGGTCTTTACGCTGCACCTGCTTCCAATTGAGCATACAGCTTAGCAACCCCATGCAAAAACCTGTACATACACACTCCCGGTGATAAACAACATACAAGTGTTTGTTAGCTGTGAGTGTGTGTCTGTCTGTGTGTGTGTGTGTGTGCGCATTCTGATATCTTTTAAACTGTTGACAAGCGAATACGTGATTGCATTGCTGTATTCTCTTTAGACTTAAGATACAGATGTTTCCGCCCCGTCGAATAGACGCTTCAAATGTATGATGCTCCGCAAAAAAAGTGTTACGACGCTGCATTCAAATGCGTTAACGGCGTGCTCTCAGTATCTCACTTCAAGAATCCCGGAAGAAAAAAAAAGGTGCGGTATCGTTTGTGACGGTCTTAAAATAAGAGTTCACGTTTGGACACTGTGGCGAAGGTAGACCCGCTCCATGGGGATTATCTCTGCGGCTTTCTTTTTCTGAGTGGCACACAGATGTTGCTGACACCTGCTGTTGCATGGTAGAAGGTGAGGAAAGATGAGAGGGGGGTTGGGGTGGAAGGTAAGCATTGAAATGATCAATGCCACAACATGATCTACCTGAATGTGTCAATTAAAGCTCCGGCACCTGATTTAATACCTGATGAGACAAACCTCACAAAGTTCCCTGATCCGTACGTTCCATCTGGTTTCTCAATATTGCTCCGGCAAAAACACGGATTAAGTTCTTCGCGTGTCCTTCCGGCACCAAACTTTGTTGGGTGTTTTTTTGTAATCCCCAGGTAACACTCATGTTCACTCATTACTTCTCTAATCAATACTCTCATATTAATAATGGATGACTTGACTAAGTGCAAAGTAAAATGGATCACTCCAGGGCTCCCGACTAACTTTAAAGGCCAAAAATCTATTTGAAACTCCCAAAGTGAATGTAAAACACTCTAAAACCTAAATAAAGTTTACTTTACTTTGTTATCTACTAACCTGGTTGTTAGTTTAAAGTATTTCAACCTCCAAATTGTACTCAGCTGAAGTACTGCAGTACATTGATTCATTGTGAACTTGTCGTGTCGTCACATCAAACTGCCCTTCGCTGTGTAATGCTTCACATTCCACTAAACAGAATCTCTCAGTCCTGCTGTGTGCTTAGCTCTGTTAGCTATAATAGCTCTGTAAGGTGCAAGCTATTATCACTGTTAGCTGTGAGCTCCATTAGCCAAACGCACCATGGGAATCTACTTCCCACTGGCTGCTAAAAGCTAACAGCTAACTAGCTCGCCTCGTGCCGATTTCGACACAAATTTGTTGTTAATAACACTGAAGCATTAACAGAGTAAAATACAAGACTGTGTCCTCCATTTACTGGGTGTTCACTGTGTAATTTCAGATTTTAACACATGAGATTTTGAAGCGGTTTCATGCTGAGACTAGAAGGTGATAGTAACAATGGTAACAGCATTACAAGACACACTCTGATGTGTCGTCTTTTAGTTTTTAGTTTTACAGGCCCAGACTTTATGTGTCAGTCCAGTATCAGTTCTCTCATCAATGTAAGATACCTGTCCAGAAAGTCCAAGTACAGAACAATCTAGTGAACATAGTGAAGCATTTAGTATATTTTAGCCCAGGAGTTGGGGGAGACCAAACCGAAGCGAAAAGGAGGACGTAGATTCGTCAGTAGATTCGGACGTAGATTCGAACCGGTTTCATGTAAGACATTGGGGGCTTGCAGTCTCCAGCAGTTGTCCACTCGTCGTTAAACAACCTGAGGCATTGTTTAGCAGGAGGGAAAGATCGAGGTCATGGTTAATTGCTGATTTATACAACACTGTCAACTGGTATGAGGAGATTGGTGTGCTTGTTTTGTGTTTTGACAGCACATAGTCAGATCCTTCTATGAGTATTAACCCCCCCCCAGTTTGACTGGTTGGAAAGTTGGCAGTGCTGTGTTTCTCATGCTATTGTTTGTATTTGTCTATTACTATTCAGGTTTCAAATTAAGGACTTTCTTTGTAATTAGTGATATTCCTCTAGTCGAGATTCTGAAGCCTATGTCGTGTTCACTTAATAGAGTCGACGCACACACACAATACAGTTTAAAGGGTAGGGAGAGCGAGATGAAATGAGCTTCTTAACAAAAAAAAAGAGTTATTTAAATAAGTCGGGGAAGTTTTTCTTTCTTTCTTTCTTTCTTTCTTTCTTTCTTTCTTTCTTTCTTTCTTTTGCATTTGCATATCATGGTATTAATAAAAAATAATGTAACATCAGAAGCTCCCCCTCTGATGGCTGGTCTATATCTTTGTCTGCTCTGCCCTTTTGCAAATGTCTCGAAGCCACATTTAGTGAAGACCCCTGTGTGGGAGCAGAGAGGACACACGCCTGGAGGACAGAGAGTGTTCATCCTTTTACAGCAGAGACACACATTTGGAGTTAGTGAAAAGACTTTCACTAAATTATTTATTTTCATTGAATGCGACTCAGATGTATGAGTAATAACAGTCATTGAAAGATGTGTGTGACTGTTGACAACACAAGGGAACAAAGTCGTTTTGGTTTTTAGAACCGTTCTCCTTTCATTCTACCTGTTTACTTCATGGTAACAAATGCAAAGGGTTGTTTTTAAGACAGGCTAGCTTGTAGTTACATGTAATCATTTTTTCTTGGTTGTGTGTGAGTTGAATTAAAATACTGTTTCATATGATTAAAGAAGAAAAGCAGGAATTCACTCTCCACATTTGAATACGCTGCACACACACAGTCTGATATTTTAGCTGAATGACATCTCTAAGTTTGTAATTTTAAGAATTTTAACAAAAAGAAAACTTGCATGCTTACACAAAGACCGGTTGAGTCACCGACCCACAATCGGCCCGTACGACTCTGAAACTAAGAGTTCACACTTGCCCTCAACGACTCTGTAAGGACACTCCCACACAGAGTTTAAAACCCTGCGACTCCCCTCCAGCTGGTTTGAACTGAAGAAGCCTCCTGGGTGAAAAGTGAAACATCTTCAGGAAACTGAAATAAGTCCAGTTGCCTACGATACAGCACTTAGAATTACCATGACCCAGATGACTGAGAACCTTCATCAACATCTTACATACTTATAAATAAACTCTATCAACCAGCATTACTACAGGTAAAATAAAACATTTTTTCACTGTAAGCAGACAATGAAACGGTTTATAAACCATTTTCTTCTCAATATCAATCTACCATTTATAAAGTATTCTAAACAATGATTGCAACTTCACAAGAAACAATTTCTTATTAAATTGTTTTTAAGCATGTTTCCATTTGTGGAAGTGAAATAGCTTTAAATGTAATTGAATTTAAATGTACAATTCATTAATGACGGTTATTTTACAGGGTTACCAAACTTTTTGAACATGAGATCCTTAGTGAACTTAAAAAGGATTCATCTTTAAAGTCATACATGACCATTTTTGTCACATATGTCTGAATACATTTGTGCAAATATTGATTGCCAGTGACAGTTCTGAAAGCCACTTTTTCTTGATGGAATCATTATTGATACAGTTCAACTTGAAATCGAGATTTAAATTGATCTTTGAATTGGTGACAAACTGAAAACGAATACGTAACTAAGTGAAATCCTGAACCTAGAGCTTATTAATGGATAATAGCAATTTCAAATGATTTTTTACACCATTAACTTTCACACTTCAGTGCCAAAACAGCTCTGTAACAGCCAACAATCATGGAAAAAAATCCAACATCCAAGTGCACATGAGCTTGTTGGCTGTCCACTAACAGAATTAGCCTGGTTGACCGTTGCTCACATCGTGTTTGCAAAGTTAAAGCAAAGTCCTGATGTCCTTCCCACTGTCAGGGGATTGAGGTTCTTTCATTAACACACAGCTCCTTCTCCGTTCAAAGAGCAGCGACTCAGTAGGATGCAGTGTGAGTGATCTGCCTCCATGATTAACCTGTGACATTCACAAATTGACACTCGCACCACTTTGGTTGTAGCCACAAGACGAATGGCACTTTGCTTAAAAAGCTCAGGGCAACTGGAGTTCA
The DNA here is from genome assembly GCA_963678695.2 of Diplodus puntazzo. Classification (NCBI taxonomy): domain Eukaryota; kingdom Metazoa; phylum Chordata; class Actinopteri; order Spariformes; family Sparidae; genus Diplodus; species Diplodus puntazzo. The sequence goes on along the minus strand of OZ023171.1, from coordinate 25,769,200 downwards.
TAGGTACTCTGTCTTAAGTCCATACATGTATCATATCATCTTACAGATGCTCTTTTAATGCAGTGACCCAAAAACAACAGAGGAATGCTTGTAAAGGACACATCTGGTGACGTTTTCTAACATTTGTCTGTCTGTATTAAACCTTCACAATACATTTTAATAGGTAATTGTCTTTCCTAAACCTTGATAATTGCCTTTTAGACCAATATGTTTAATGAATTTTGGTCCTCCTGCTAGTTGCACAGTGGACAGGTCATTTAGCCTATCAAAGAAAAGAGCAAAACAAAGATGCAGGGCTTTAATCGGATTCGTCAAGCTGTGACGTCTTTGCTTCAGTAGAGGCTAGGTCATGGAAGCCCAATAAACCTGTCTCTATCGAGTTATGGCTGTGTTCACACCCATGCTGAATAAACCAGGCCAGCTGAACCCAGCAGTTGTAATCTCGTGACATCTGACTACCACTGCTGTAAAACTCTCGCGAAAGGAAAATTTAATTTCCACTCACACATTGATCAGTTCAAAGCTACAAGGATGGACCGCGCTGTAGCTGGGCAGAAAATATGATCAGGTGACTCAGCTGACAATCAAAGAATCTATATTTTTACCAAGGCTGTTTTATTATTGACGATGTCACCAGCTCTTTATGTGCACTAAAACCATGGCCTTACTCTGGCTTGAAATAAAAAAATGACATTTGGTCAAACAAAATTTCAACGCTGTCTTCTATTGTGGATACCGAGGGCACATACAACTCCAAACTAGATGTGAAACGGGCATAGGATCTCCTAACTTTCACAGTCCAGGTGCAGTAATGGTTAATATACTGAATATGCTGCTGTTAGCATGTTATTTTTAATGACTTCATGAGTTAGGGATATTTTAGTTTTTGCAGGGATTCTCCCTGATTCAAGTCCAACATCTGAGGATGATTTTTCAATTTTTGGGCTGCACGAATAAAATCGACTAGACTTGAAAAAAGCACAGATCTTGAAGTTCGCCGTATGAACTTCTATCCAATTTCTGAGGCCTGTCAGATGAAAGCGCAGACAAACCGCTCTGAATCCCCTGAATTAACTGGCAAGAAGTGGCATATCTGCTAGATGACTTTAGTTTAATCAACTTCTGCTGCTTTGTCTCGCACCGGCCGCATTTTCCACACAAATCAGCAGCTTCGCCCAGCAGGACAGTCTGAGTCAATGGGCACTGTCACATGTCATGCAAAGCTAGCGATATCCATGGAGGTTCTTCCTCACCTGGATATCACAAGTGCCTGCCAGTGTGACAGATGGCCGTGGTACTAATCAAGGTGATTCAAAACTATACTCACTGAATATTTTCCAGTACAAGTGAGGGTTTTATTCGGTGACACTTTATTCAGGGTTGACAGGTGTTGATTGCAGTGTTGTTTGTCTTCTCAAATAGCTGATATGTCTGTGGGGCTGTTGTTCAAACCTGTCAGAAGTATTAAGTGTGAAGGCTGTGGACTTTTGTAAACACTAGCCGAGGTTTGAGTTTCATATCCTGAGTCAGATTAACACGTACAGTTTGGGTGTGAGGAGGTTATTTAAAAGTGTTGTTTCAAAATGAGATATTCCGCATTTGAATGTCACGACGGAACCGGTACCTTAAAAAAAAAAATCCCTGACCAACAAATAAACAGAGCTTTAAAGGTTGATCCTCACACATGTCTTGCATGTTTGATATGTTCGCTTTATTTTAACACTTTGAATTTCATACCTTTTATTATCATCTCATAAAATGAAAACTGACCCATCTGTCCTTTTTTTAGTGATTTAATTGCAATGTGCACACCAGATAAACTCTGCTGCTGTTCCTCCTCGTATTATGTCTGAATACAAATGCTGTTTTTTTTCATTCGAACACAGATTGTGTACACTCTGGGCAATGAAATATGACATTTTCACAGTTTGTTTACTTTTATTTTTTGTCCGGATCCAGTAAATAGAGGTTTAATCACAGCTTACTATTAAATTTGAACGCAGAGGGCATTAAACTATAACCAATGTCAGCAAGTGGTAGCTATTCCTATGAAAAGCTCTGTGCTGTATTCTATGTCTGTAGGCTCATGGCCATCAGTTTATCATTTATATAGTAATGTATGTAGTCCCTGCGCATAAATCAGATTTCTTTCTTTTTACAGAGTTTAGTTGGAATACAAAATGTGCTGCTATGATAACAAAGCAGTTGTTTGGCATTTTAGCGTCCGTCAGTCAGTGGGTAGGCAACAAAAGTCTTGTTAAATTTACAGCAATAATAATAATAATATCGCAGCGTGGGTCTTTATGAAAGCCACATTTCACACTGTAGAATGTGAAAATAGAGATTTCAGAGTCTGCCTGTATGTGCCTGAGAATGTTTCATTGATCGCAGTGAACTGCTTTGAAATTCATAGAGACGTATATGTATATGTTTCAATTCATATATATATGTAATTAAACATTCAAGGTGCGACAGAGCACACTAATAAAGGCCTTCAGACTGTTGAATTGGCCGTTTAAGGTAAGTAAACTGTGTATATTTTTCTATGTGAGGTTGAGTCGTATATGATCACCGCTTCAAAAATAATTCTTTTTTTTTTTCTTACCGCACATTTGTTCAGACTGTGTAGCACACAACCTAATCCCCAGGATTAATGCTGGGAATGTATGTTTCTGCAGAACACAGATATCTTAACACTTGACCTGTCTTGACATAGTAACTTCCCATTTCTTCGGGTTCAATTTTCAATATTATCTTTTGACAATGCTGTGATTATGCTTTTTTAGGTTCAGGCACAAAAAAACACTTGGTTAGGATTAGTAAAAGAGCATGACTGAGCAGAAAATACTTGTTTTAGTTGACACAAACGCTGCTGGATATTGTCCTGATATGTGTTGAAACGCAGACCTCTCCACTTCCAGATATGAAAGTAAGGTATGCATGAGACATACAAATGTGAACATACAAACATTTCATCTTGGTAACTTGGTGGAAAATGTTTTCAGTCACTGACAAAATTAAAATTGATTTTGTAATTTATTTGCACTTTTCTTCTGATAATAATAAACTAAATTCCAATTTCTAATATACTCACACTGACATAAAGTTAAATGTCCCATATTATGGAAAACACGTTTCCTCTGCTCTCTACATATATAAGCTGGTCCTCCCTGAGCCTGCCAACTCCCAGAATGAGGAAAGCAAGCTATTCCTGCATGGTCTCTGGAGCCCACCCACTGGTAAAACAGCGCTCCTACAGGCTGTTCAGATTCAGCTCCTTTCGTTACGTAACGAAAGGAGTCATTTTCATAGGCCGGCCTCCTCTGCGCGGTGATAACCACTTCACATCGGACTGCTTCAGTAACGAGGGTACAAAGTACAAAGCTGGCTTTGCCTCGACACTGACCCTCGTAAAAGGATCAGTCCCACCCATACCGGACCCAGCAAGTGCATCCAAGCCACAGGTAAGTGTCACCGCGGTTTGATATTAAAGTTGCCTACGAGTATGGTGAAATCAGCTGGAAATTGGCTAACTAGTTAGCTCCACTTCAGTCGGCTATGCAATGCGTTTGAAGCGAGTTTAATGTTAATAATATTCCGATAGGGCTTGGTCGTCACAGTAAAAAGTCTGGAAACGTGTGCAGACTGGAGACAGAGACGATGCGAACAGTGTCCAAGAGTTTGGAGACTGTGTTGGAGACAAACACAGCTTTCGCTAGCTGTTAGCCATTAGCTACATGGTAGTAACTGTAACAACACATACGAACAAACTAACATTATTCAGACACACTAACCATTCTGAAACGTCTGGCTGCAGCCACAGAGTCTGAATTTCTTGAGGAGCCTCTCCTTCTTGGTCCGATTCTGGGTCAAACTGGTGTGGCTGAACGAAAGTATCTCTGTGAGCCATAGCGATACATCCACCGTAAAACATTAGCACATGCTACCGTTAGCATAAGAGGCATCCTCTTCCTGAGAGGGACGTGCAGAAGGCAAGGCTCTCCGTCCTCTTGGACGTCTGACAGCTGTGTGAAACTGATGAAAAACAGTATAATATGGGATCTTTAATGTTTCATAAGGAGGATGTTTTCAATGTTACCCATCTTAGTTTAGGATGTCACACTGCTTGCAGTTGCGAATAGGCACATAGTACATAGTACAGCTGCGACTGATGAGAATGTCAGTAGCTTTGGAGATATTCTGTCATACACTTAAGTATTATTGGACAAATTTGGGAAATTGGGAAAGTTAAGGGATCACAGCACGTAGAACATGGAACCACAAGTTGAGAATGCTTCATAAATTTGCACAAAAAAACAAACAAAAACAAATTAAATTCAACTGTCTAAACTAAAATGTTGCTGACCTATAATTTGTTACTGAGATGGTTTATTTCTTTGGAAAAACTCGAAACTTTGATTTTCTGAGTTTAAAGTTTAAAGTGAATCATGATTAATAATATCAATCTTCAGTTGCACTTATTTAATTTTCAAGCCCCCGCATAATGAAACAGCAGTTTTGCAGCTCACTGTGAACTATTTCTAACATTTTTGTTCCCAATACTCAGAGATTAAATTTTTTGTAAAGAGGGAAAGACAATTACAGGTTGGCAGAACTATTTTCAGTTTATTATTATTATTATGAGTTTGAGCTTGACATAAAACTAAATAAAATTTCCCTGAAATCATCAATTCTATCAGCCTTTTTGACTTTGTAAGATATTCAATCAACATAACTGTGAACTGTGTATAATTTTAAGAATCGTTGAAATGACGCACAATAATTCTGATGTTGGGCTGTTTTTGGAAAACATGGATTACTGTTGCTCTGGAGTGTGTGAAAAACACACATGCATCAATTATTACCTTTAATTAATAGAGACAATATCTCACTAAGCATTGGTACACAGTTACAACAAACGCAGGTTGTGAAAAATCCAAAGCACTGTTGCTCCCATACCAGCCACATTTGAGCAATGCATGCCCCGGAGCTGGCGAGTGGCTCACAGGTATGTTCTGCATGGAAAGCACACTCCAGTTTAATCACCAGCGCTGTTCATAATGGATTGACTGAACTTGATTGACTTCTCCTGAAAACGCTCATGTTTCAGACAATTTCCAACAAGGTGCCATATGTTTAAATTCAGCACTCGCATAAAAAGACGAAGGTGCCACAATTCATATTCTCCTCACAGACGCCACAGCTCATAATGTCAGTTTTTATGGGCCCCAGTGAAAGAGACACTAATATCCCTCGCATGATGAGTGTAAGCATTACGTGAACATAAAAAAAAAATCACAAATCAGAATGTAAATCTGAATGTTTTGCGGTGTCAGTTGTGCATTAGCGGCATGAGACGGTTAGAGTCGGTAATTCTTCTAGTTTAATGATGAGGCCTTGTACAACCGGGGCTGTATGTTTTAAATACTGCATGTGTGGAAGCGAGAGTGGATGGGATGTTTAAAGATGACGGGAAATTAAAATGTATTAAATGAGACATGTGAGCGCCGTATAGCTTTGGACAGGAGATTTGTAGCAGTGTTTCATGTGATTAATTGGGCGAAGCTGTTGGAGTGCAGAGAATCTCCGGTCACAAAAGCGGATTTTATTTTTAAATATTAATTCTCGGAGAGTAGTGGTAAGACATTTTCTACATCATAGCAGACTCATTATGTCTCCACACCAAGATCAGTCAGGAGTAAAAACTACTACTAATACTTGCTCTCTATTGTTTCCCCCTGTCGTTTTGTACTACTATCTGAATCACAGTTATTACCACTGTTGGGGTAACACACGTCACTTTTAATTTGTTGCTATGAAAACAGCAACAAAGTACCATGATGCATTGACTTTTGAATTCCAGCAAACGTATCACAGCTGCAGCGTGTTTAAAATTGCTCTGCTGAAAAAAATGTTGAAAATCAGTGGAGACTATGTGCATCAAACACGTATCAGGCCCTGTGCAGAAGGACAGAAGGTAGCGAACCATGAAGGTAACAACTCTGAGAGTCTACAACCATTCTAGCGGTAAGGCATTCATGAATACTGGACTTTAGTAGTCACTGATTGCTCCCAAAATGTACTTGATTATTTGCAGGAGATACAACAAATAACATGATTAATTCTCCTCAAAGACATCTCAAATAAAACCAGTGAAGGGTTAACAAATCTAGGCGGGGCCTAGAAGTTTCAACAGCCACTTAAGTTATGTTAATCTTTGGTCATTAATGCTCACCAGAAAGAAATCTAATTTGATGGACATACTGTATGTACTAAATTTCAATGTCCATCCATCTAATAGCTCTCGAGAAATTTCACTGAAAGACAAAAAAATATCCACTTGCTTGTGAAACTAGGGGAAAAGCCAGTAGATTTATTATAAGAGTCATTGGAATTCATCCACTGAACACTTGGTTAAAAATGTAAGTGAATCCAACCAGCAGATCTAGAGATATTTTCCTAAATAAGTCAAAACTTTGACAGGTCTGTGGCGCGATACGACAAGTCAGGAATCATCAAAGTCAGCAGGATCCAACCTCAGGGCACCTTGAACGTCTGTGCAAAATGTAACAGCAGTGAGACATTTCAATCTGGACTGTCTACTGTATGAAATATAGACCAAGCTTCTGGGTGTGAAAAATATGGGCCTTAAAACTGCATTCCTACTGATGGCCAACTGTGGGAAACTCCTGTGGATTCAGAAAGAAGTCATTGCATCAGTAAATAGTTTCCTAATGATTGTATGGTCTCAATCGCCAGTTCTAAGTCTTCCCCAATACAGCATGGTGTTCATTTTGTTAAAAAGGGTCCTATTTAGAGTAAAATGGACGTTACAGTAGGGTGTCGCTACCATGGTGTCTCACATCCGATCAGGATATCTTTCCCACTTACACTTGATAGTTGTCGACCAGCCGACTAAGCCACCAACCCCCTGCCACCCCAAGAAACACAACATTAGTGGTACTAAGAAGCAATATTAGACTTTAATGGAGAGAATATTGAATTGTGAGAGCAGGTCTTGAGGGAAGTCACTTGAAATAAGCAGTCACTGACGGCTTTGCAGATACATTTAGCATGATCATTTGCCATTGTGTTGATAAATACCAAGGTATTTCAGTTGAAAATTCTCTTTAAACACGTTCACTGTTGCACATTGTTCGAGTTTCTTGGAAACTCCATACTATCCAGCACTTTTAAAAAGAAGTTCCTTGTGGACATATTTAATAGCGTCTAGTCTAAACAGGAAGAACTCCGCAGGGGGAAGAGACAGTGACCTCCTTCTGCATCAGTTTACCCTTCTGCTATAGCCTACAGTCACTCCCAGGAGGTCTGAGAGTTTCTCAGGCAAACAGGCTCAATCCTGAGTTATCATACCTTTGGATCATGGATAAAGGCAACAATTGATTCATTATCTTTGTGCATCAGCTCCCTGAGGCTAAGATGGATACTTGTCAGAGTGTTGGTAGTTTAATGGGCAAACATTCAAGGTCACAGCTGACAAAGAAGACAAGGAGGGAGATAAAGGGGCCGCCATTTAATTTGTCGCCGATCAAACCAGCAACACGATGAGGGAAAGCATTTTTTTATGAGGGATAGAGATGCTTTCAGAGCTAATCCTCATCAACCTACTGAAGCCATTTAGCTGACTTTGCTTATTGAGCTCCCTCTTTTGATGAAGGGATCCAACATCTTCCTTGAACTTTTATTGCTGCTTGTTTCGCCTCCGTAGTCTATTGAATTGATCACACTTTTGATGTTATCATTATCCTTGTCTTCATTCAGTGCAAGTCAAACACACAAGAGCAAACAAACCCCGTTTCATTAACAAAGAATGACAACTGTCTCACTTCCAGCTGCACTCGCGAAATGTCCTTAGCCCGGTAATTTTCAGTGGAACTGAATATTCTTTTATGTCGTTAATCAGAATCCCTTTCCGAAAGCGCTTCTTGGATCCCGTTTCACTTCCTCAATAGACAGCGGGAAGATCCATTTTCTAGTTCAAGGGAATTCAAATAAGGGGAGGAAACGAGAGGCTTATCTGATCAGAAGTGAGGCCTTTGAACAGAAACGCTGACATGATCATTAAATTGCGGTCGCACTGAGACAGTAATATAGTACAGTACTGATACTTTTGTTCACCTATTGGTAGCATAATAGATTAGAGGACCCCTTTGACTCGACATGCTCGGCTTGCAATTTTTGTTATTTAAAAGCTTGTGATCAGTGTGTTCTCGGGACTGGTTTGATAGAATATTCATGCCGTGAATACTTAACACCCTTCTTACCCCTCTTAACCCCTTATGCAGCAAATGTCTTTGACCGCGCTAAGAGGGGTTTCATGCAATCTTGTCTCTTGGCACATCGCCACCTATAATGGTCGCTTTTCTAATCCTTTGTCTGCAGACTGGATGTGCTTACAATGGGACGAGTAAATGTGGATTTAAGGTAAAACAGCACAGAGACACGTTTTGCACGGCAGGAAAATCGATGCATTACAGACCTCAATCTCGAGGCGGGCAGCAGAAATTTGTTTAGACTCCTGCACTTAATCAGAGGTTATTTGCTAATCCCTCTGCGTCTCTCCCTAACAACTTCCTGCACTGCTTTGCAGTGTTGGCGTGCACACATCACGCGTCACATCTCCTCCTCCTCCGTTTCTGGCCAAGTGTCACATCCAGTTAAATGAGTGAAGCTGCCACTGCGCTACGCTGGCCACTGGCATTGTTTATTTCAATCAGCGCCAATAGGAAATCAGTGGCTTGCAAAAAGAGCCCAAGTTAATTAGAGTTACAGTCCAAAGCCCGAAGGTATAAAAAAAAACAAAAAAAAAACAGCAAGTAATTTCAATGTAGATGCAAAATATGCAATATCCAGGTAAGCCCAACGGACACAAGCAAACACACGCTCACTCCAGCCATCGCCCTTGTCAACTCATTATGGAATGAAAAGAAGTTTATCAGGTGAAGTAAAACACAAATGACTCTCATAAAAAACCAGTAGGACCATATGCTGGGTGGCAGCAGTATTTCTTTCCACGGTCTGGCCGTCTCACGGAGCAGATCTGAAATACAATGTGGGAGATGATCGAGTCTTAGTGTCAATACATCACCCCAGAAAATTACCTCTTCTCTGCTTGGCCTACTTTAATCTCTAACCCTCTATTGAAAGAATGAACACTCTCTCCTCTGTCCTATTGACAACGTAAAATAGGTTTGCCAGCTTGATTGACAACTTTGTCCACCTGACAAAATGTAATGCAGTAGAGGACAAAAAACAGATCAGGAATTCTTTGGACCCAATCTGGTGCTGCCGATTACATTTTCTCTGCCGTCTTCTCCTTTATTGTATCAGATGGGTCTTTTGAAGTCTTGAAGTAGAGTGGTTTATTGTGTGCTCCTGTATGTGCGCTTCTGTATGTGGGTGCGCATGGCTGCATAAATATTTGGGCCCATGTAGGAGCGGTGAAAGATTCCACAAAGCATGAAAGTCATTAGCATTACATTACACTGACGTTTTTGGTATTTGGCTCCGACTTTCATCGAGAGTGACTCAGAATGACAAACGGGGGGGGGATGTATTCACCAAAAATAACATTTCCTACAAGTGTGCTGGAGGTAGAGCGGCTCTGATAATATTTCTGTGACTTGGATTTATTTTTGTTGCAGCAATTGAATAATTCAGCGAGCTGAACAACAGAATGCAATTGTACACATCAAAAACACATATCCCGCTAAATGTAAATGTTGTGAAAACTAATCAAGAACTAACCAGAGGAGATGAACACAACTATTTATTACTTAAAGCTATTGCTCGGGATGATTGGAGTTTTAGTTATAAGAAATGTTTTCTGAAAGGCAGAGCTGCTGTGGAAACATTGTTTTTTTGACTCCACCGTATGAGATCTAGACAAAAAAAAAAAAAAATGTCTGTGTGATGAAAGTGAAAATCTGCAGTGTGACTGAGTCCCGTTTCAACACATTGAAAGACGTGTCAGTACCTTCACATTAACTAACACGAACATCAACAGCTGGACTGAATGAAGACGGGCGACAGCGCAAATGTCAAAACATTAACACTAATCTTAAATTATTGGAGACACTGGGCTGATGATGGAGAAAATAAACATGATTAATGAACATGTTTTGTCAGTAGATGAGTGTGTCATACTTGAGGGTTTTCCCTGCAGTCATAAGGCTTTGGAGTGGCACTCAAGACATTTTGGGCACCAAAGCCAAACTAATGTAAAATCAGTGTGGAGAGCATTGTTCCCAGTGGACTTCTTCAGCAAGATCATCAGGCTTTTTCGAGTGTTGATAATATATTCTCTTCTCTAACTTATGCAAGTTTATGTACAGATATGGTAATAATAAAAGTCCAAAAAATATGATCAATTGCATATTTCTCATTGAAAATACCCCTCGGCTAAATAGCTGCATTGAAGCCGTCCACCGACATACAGAAAATCAGCTAACAGACACATAAACACAGGTGAAAACATAATCTCCTTGGCTGAGGTACAAATGAGAAATAAAAGGCATATTGTGTCATTTTACCGCCTTAGGTGAAAAATGTACAGCATGTTAATGTGTTTCCACAAAAGAACTGCTAAACAACTAATTACTGTAAAGTTGAAGATGCTATTAATACAATTGCAGCGTCTTTTTATCTTTGTAATAACCTTCATGCAACACAATCAAAAGAAGTAATATTTATTCTCATTTGGTAAGCTTATATGTTACATCAAATGTATTTGCTTCCAACTGCAATAGTCAAATATTTGATCTCAATTCTGAATGACCTTTTTTTGTGTGATGTGTCAGTCTAATTACAGCTCCCGACAAGTGTCTCCTTCAAAAGTCTCCCAGACATACAACATTGTCATCCAAATGTGTCAACATAATTGAATTAGCAGAGGATAATGGCGGCCAGGCTTGGAAAGTGTCAGTAATTACAAGATATCCAGATGTAGATAATGGTGACATACTCCAGCTATAGAGACTGACCTTGTGTTTTGCCTAAGAAGACTAGAAGAAGACTAGGATATAGAAAAAGGAAGATGAAAACAAAAGTTCAGCAAGGTGTAGTTCACCGTACTTGAAAATGTCACTGTAAATTATTAATTTAAAAGATATGAACGCCGGTGAATGGCTCAGTTCTTGAGGCTGCTGGTAACCTCCCATTTCTTTCCGAACATTCAAAGTCAGTAACCTGTGTGAAAATATCTTTTCACTTTCCCCAGGTACCATCATGCTGCAGGCAGCAACAAATCGTTATCTGGACGTCAATACCGCCGTGTGTCTTACCTTACTGATGGTGCAAAACCCATCTGCAGAGAAAATGCACTGCATGTAATATTCCCTGATATTATACATTGAAAGGAAGAGAAATCAACTAACAACATGATTAAAAAGGCAAAGGGGAAGCAACACCTCTGCAAAGTGCTAAGAATACCGCGAGATAGGGAGCATAAGACAGAGGCAGGGGTTAATGACGCCATTCTTGCACCTCGCCAACATGATCCTTATAGCCGTTCCCATTAAGTCATGGTTGAACCTCTTTCATTATTTTATCTGACCTTTACAAAAGGTTAGTTGTAGTGCAGCTCCACGGTTATCACTGTTCTTCCAACCGAAACTTTGGCCGTATCAGTCATAGTTACACTAATATATCATAAGTGAAGAACAAAAAGTCAAGCCAGGAGTCAAGAGCAAGACAAAGCCCAATGTTTGTGAACTTCAAATCTCATTAATAACACTATACATTCACTCTTCTCTCCTATCTTTACATATCCAGCACACCTCTTCTTATACCCCACACCTTTCAGTTGGCTGGCAGCCTGCTTTGTATTTCTAAAATGTTCTGTTCAAATGTAAAGGGGGGAAGTGTGTCTTCTAATTTAGTCTGTGCTCAAGACAGAATTTGGGGATCCAATCCTCGCGGGATCAAACTTCTGGAACAGAAACCTTTTGCTATTCCAACAGGGGATTAAGGTAAGGGGATACTCATCTTAAAGGATAGAATTAGGTTAGGGTAGTGAGTTCTCTCAAGGAAAAACTTCTCGTGGAGGTTAGCCAGGCTCTGCCAGCTGGGCTTATGCCTGCAAACAGGAACAAGGAGCAGAAACAAAATGAGGGGCTGCGTTAAGTCTGTTTGCTGCGAATGCCAGTTGTGCTGTGACATTTTATATTGCTGAGGCTTTATTTCTGTGTCCACAGGGGGGTCAGTATGTGGATGTACTGAAAAGGTGCAGTGCAGAGGTTTTAGGCACAATCAAATATATTTCATTAGTTGCATTAGTGTATAATTACCTGTAACTAAGTGTTACCGTAACTTAAGAATGAGCTTTGGTATTGTTAAGAGAGAGGGTACTTTCCATTTTTAGCCGTCACCTGCACATTTGGAAGGTGAGCGAGATATGAGGGGTAGTCCATTGGTTGCAACCTGCAACCTCACCACTAGATGCCACTAAATCCTACACACTGCTCCTTTAAGAAACAATCCTCATCCGCAAAAACAACTGTATAGTTTTACAGGGAAAGCAGCTTATTATGTCCCAACTGTTTATATCGTAATATTGGATTAATCTTATTGATGAACACTTGTAGCAGAATTGTAATGTCCCAGCAGTTCGTGGTTAGTCCAATTTAAACTAGTTTATATACTATTTTAATAATCACAAACAGGAATCCTATATTCATGTTAATAACATGTGTATAATTTTTACTTGCAAAATAACTATAGGGTAGTGAAGTATAAACTTGCAATACACGAGTACCATTGCATCAAATATGTACTCCACCGTGACATAGTGGTTACATAAACATATTCTTATGAACAGAAATCTATTCTTATCAGCCCGATCATTCATTAGTATTGAAAGAGCAGCTTGCTCGGTAAAGCCAGTAATGGAGACCATCAGGCCTCGCTCTGTCCTTCACCCACTCTACTTAAATCTATTCATATCACACCAAAGAGATCAAGCAATTTTCCTTCAGAAATGACAATTTCAAGTTTGGGGACAATAAGCTGGTCAAGGTTGCTGTCTAATAAATGACTTCTTGTCATGTTTGCAGATGCTCAAGGTCCCCTGACGTCCACCAGCTGGGATGAGGCCCGGTCCCTGAAGCTGGTGTCACTATGATCAAGAGCACATAACAGGCAGATGCCTCTGAACTGGCTAACAAAGGCTATTTAGATGTGCGACTGCTCCATTGTTCCCTCCCTTCATCCCTCTCTATCCCCCTGCCATGTTCTTCTTCTTCTCCTACTGTTAAAAACCGGAAGGCATATTCATGAGGGAAGCATAATTAACCAGTCAGGGTTTGGATGACTTCCAGATGGATGAGTTATTATTGCCATTATTGATACTGGCTGGTATGAGCCCTGCTATCTGGGATTAATGCTGTTAGAATTTAGAAGCCCGACACCATCTTACCACTTAGTCCCATGATGAATAGTGTTAGGCAAAGTCGTTTGCATTGACACTCACTTACTTCCCCTCATTTTATGTACTTTGCTTGCCTTATTAAGGCTCTTACCACTGGCTTAATTGCCTATTTAGAATTCTCCTCTTTGTGACCTAGATGTGTTTTATTTGGTGAATGTAATTAAGTTACCTGTAAATATCTCTGCTAGAGCCCCATCCATCTCTGTTATGTGGGAACTCTATTTTTGTTTTAATTAATTTAATGGCTGCTGTGTCTGGACACTATTAACCTCAATGAAAACCGGGAGGAGAAATTGGTTTCAGTTGAGCTCAAGTCGAGGCATCTAGGTTGAACTTGCTGCTTGGTAGACTTGTATTGGTGTACTGAACCTGTGTGCCAGTGGGGCGAGGCGTTCTGACTTTCTAGATTTACATCCCGCTGTTGGAGCAAAGTGAATAAATAGTATAGTGTGAGAAAAACTGTCTCGTTTAGAGAAAGGACCATTTTGGTTCCAGCAAATGCCAGTTTCGCTATGGGTTTTTTAGATTGCCCTGCTTGACTGACAGGGTTTACTATTTTGCAAATACTCAGCAATTACCGAGAAAAAATTCACGTCAATGTATGGGAACGTTGGTTAAATATATCGAGAAAACTTCTGATGGCTGCAAAGACGTAAAAAGACAAAGAAACGTTAACCCCTTTTTGACTAACTTTCTTGGAACAAAATTATAGCTACTCCGGGGGTTGCTCAATCAAAAAGATGTAAAAAAGGGGACGTAGTTTGATGGGTTGTGACGTAGCGTGGAAAAAGGTGAGTTGTCGGCAACTTATTTCCTTACTCTCTGACTCTCTCCCTGAAGTTACAGGCAACCAAATGAAACACACAAATAGTTTGCATAACGTACTCATATATATTTTGTGCAGAAAATGTTACTTATTACAACTTTAAATGTTACTTTTTGTAGCCACAGGAAGGGATGTTGGTCGCACAAGATAACGCCATAATGTTGATGTTCCCGGTACGTCATAATCAAAGTTGCTCCAGGGCCGTCATCGAAACCAACCAATCACATGTTTGTAATGTCATAGCTTAGCAACTCATGGAAAATAATGGAAAAATACACACATGGGAAACGTTATCCTTTAAAATACATTACAAAAACATTGCAAACGGGTCTAAACCAACCCATCTTGTTCTAAACCTAACCAAGTATTTCAGTTCCCCCAACCAAACCAAGAAGTGATAGAAAACTGTAAAGATATGGGAAATAATAAGTGAATAGTATCAGATACATCTTGGTCGGTCCGTCAGTGGGTCTAATATTGTAGTCCAGACTGAAAAATCTCAACAACTGTTGATGGATTGTCATTTCATTCTGTTCAGACAGCTATGAACCCCAGTGGACTAATCCAAATAACTTTGGTAATGCCTCAATTTGCCTCTACATCTATATTTTTTTAACTAATTCTAATTTGATTGACTGTCGTGAAACATGGTGCTGACATTCATCTTTCTCTCAGAATCAATTGACCAAATACCGCTAAACTGAAAAGCATTCGGTAAATATTATACCTGCTAAGTACTATCAAGTTAACATTTCTCATAGCACAGTCATTCTGAGCAAACTAAGCATCTTGATGTTAGCTTTTAGCTCAAAGCACCACTTTGCTTAATTACAGCCTCACGGAGCTGCTAACATTGATGGAGACTATTAATCTTGTTTTGCCCGTCAATGAGACTTTTATCTCGGCCCTCGGTTTTCTTGCCAGCAATAGATGAACCCCACTTATGGTGACAGAACTGACAGCGTGAAAGCATCCTCAATATCCACGATGGTCTCTGCCACCATCAGAGCAAAGATCTTTTTAACTGTACCTCGTTCTATTAATGTAAAATCAATGTGTCTTTAAATTAGTAAGATACAAAATATTGCCTTTAAAACGTTATGTATCTTATTTTTTTTTCCAAGTAAGTACGGTGTACAACACCGTCAGCCAAGATTGAAAAAAAACACATACAAGCCTTCCAGGGAATCCTGATGTGTGTAGTATCCATTAAGAAATGGGACACATCCCATCCCTATCCCTACCTCCAACCCAAAGAGCACGGCGGACATGGCGGATGCCCTCCAGAAACACTTAAACGACATGAAGGAACAAGCTCTTCCCTTATTAATGTGCTCTTTTACAAAGCGGCACACCATGCACAGTTCCCCCGGGACAAGGGGAGTGCAATGAGTGTAACAAGCGCGCCTGTTCATTTTTTAAAGTTGGGTAACCTGTCCTTAAAGGTACTGTAGTAAATCAGGTTGCTGCTTAACTGTTCTGGTTGGCCTTACTCACCAAGTACATAATGTTTGTAATGAATCACGAAACAGTCAACCTCGGACAGAAGCCGCTAAAGGAACACAAAGCATTTTGTTTTGGCAATTTACACTGTGGAACAGACACTTCATACCTGCGGATAGAAACAATTAAGAGCTGCATGGTGACCGTGAACGTGCCTGGTTGTAAGGCATACGTTAAAAAAAATAATAATAATAAAGGACTGAAGAAAGCCACATCTCTTTCTGTTTTAATACTATATCAGCGCAGAGCGAGCAAGATGAATAAAGACGATTTTTACGAAAATACCTTTTGGAGCCGATTGGCAGGTTTGGCCATGATATGTGTTCACAGTCCAAAGGACAGAGCTGAATGCTTGGGTGGCGTTGTACCTATTAAAGGTGGTGCTTTAGAATGGGGGAAATGCTTACTTTGATTTCCCTCAGGCTTTTTGCTCTCTGAGCGGAATGAAAATGCTCCTTCTCTGGCAGCATAAAAGGTACAACCGAGCACACAAAAACACACGCACGCACGCACGCACGCACACACACACACACACCCACACACACACCCACACACACACACATCCTTACGGGCAAACTTTATAGGCCTGTGCTCGTGCAGTCCACAAAATTCCAGCAGTTAAAAGATTCCTTCATTACCGAATGACCTTGTGTGCATTATAGAATATGATGGATGCAGAGATGTTGTGCGGCATGACAAGAGGATGAATTGTGTTTCACAAGCAGGCAAAGTTTATGCTCGACACAGTAATACTCACATTTCAGTTCCAGAGCCGGAACATTATACAAGAGGGGGCTTCACAGTGACTCCATATTTATTGCGAGGCGTATTTTCAACAGCAAAAAAAACAAACAAAAAAAACCACGCGTGTTCCTTTGACACGTACCCGCCCGCTGCTGCTCACTTTTCCTTTCTGTACTGATCAAAACATGGGGCTATATTCATGTGGCATTCTGATCTGAGATCTCTGATCCCTAATTGCACATGAGCAATAGGTGATTCTCAGGGGTAGGATGAGCAGATGTGCTCTGTGGCCAGAAGCGCTTTGAGTTTGCAAATGCAGAGGGGAGGGGGAGTGCTGGATTAGCCATTGGCAACTGATACGAGCTCACACACTGCAGGTGGTGCAAGTTGTGGGAGTCCAAAGGTCTTTGTTTTTTGTATGTGTGTGTGTGTGTATGCATGTGTGCATGTATGTGTGTGTGCTGTGTGTGTGTGTGTGTGTGTGTGTGTGTGTGTGTGTGTGTGTGTGTGTGTGTGTGTGTGTGTGTGTGTGTGAAAGAGAAACAGACAGGAGAGAAATTGCCAATAACCATTCCCTCTAGTCTCATCACACATAAAGCTACGGGCTATTATTAATCATTTAGTAGGTTTCATAGTTTGGTTCACTGCTCATGCACAGCACCTGTCAGAGCACGCTGTGGCAGGGAGGGTTCCATTTGATTAAGTCTCTTTAGCCTTCACATCAGCCCATCAAAAGGTCACCGCGCATCCTCATCTGATGGCTGCTCCGACGCTTGTTTTTTTTCATTTACATTTTGTCGCGCGAGCCTAAAAATCAAGCCTGCGCAACATAATCAATTTTCTTTTACCGCTCGCGTGGGAGATTTATTGTCAGCGGCAACCTTTGTCAGCAACACTTCATAACAACCAGCACAAGTAAACGGTAAAATTCATATTTAGTTTAACTATAGTTAATGTTTATTCCACTTTTCACAACGACAATGAAACGCTTAACGAACAATTTACTATGCAATTGTTTGCTGCAAAGTTACAGCTGATGTTTATAATAATTTGTACATGCTTAATACATACTGTGTAGTTCATCTATAAACAATAATCATTCAGATGGTCATTATAACTTTTGCAATTGCCATATACACGGTTTGTAAAGCATTTTTATTGTTTGTTAACAGAAAAGTCACCTTTAACAAAGTTGAATTAACTCATTATAAGTTTACTCTTTATCAGTGATGTTCTTTGTAAAGTGCTACCAAAGAAATAGAAATGGTAAGGTGGTAAATTTGCAGTCAGAGGCTATACAATGCTACCTGGAAACTCATAACTAAATAAGATAATCTGTTATATTCATATTTTTCTTCTTATGGATGTGCACCATTGAGATTAAGACTAACTATGAATTTATCATTTCTTAATTATATCTTTGGTGCCACTGGTGTCTCAGTACTTGCTGGTGCTATGATGTCTATTTTTTTTTTTACAACCACCCACACATCACTTACCGTCCATCAGGGCTTTTTTTTTTCTTCTCCTCGGAAAGACCAACCCACCAGCTGCTGTTTTTAAAACATTATACGTGAAGATCTTTACGAGCTCCCTTTACATGGAACAGCCATCGTTCTGATGACATTTTCTCAATTGCAGTGTGGTTTATTTCTTTTGTTTTCTGCTTGTTATTTCATGTCGAAGAGGTGGGGAGACAAAGGGGACGACGTTACAAACTTGAGTGCAATTTACGCAGAATGACAATTATCCAATCACCTCCCGCAACTAACAGTTTAGCACAAGCTCTACAGTCGCTGAGATGCATTCGAGGTGCACATGTTGCTGGATTGATAGACGCCTTGAAAGCATACCGTTAAATCTCGGCCAATAATGTGATGCGCTTGCTTCCAATTACATGACGAGAGGAACATAGAATGTACGTGTCTACAAGATGGGAAAATGTGGTGAAAGCAAATTACATCTGAAATTACAGTACAGATAATTGCATTTGCATTGTAATAGTTTTCTCAGGGCACCTTTTTTTCCCCTCTCAACTTCGAAAATTTACTTCACAAATTACAGACTCAGTTTTTCACGGGATGAAAATCACTAAGTCTGCAATTATTACAAATCATGGCACAGCTGAGATAAAGCCACTTTAAAACAGGTTTAATAGACCCAGCAGAGACACACCCGTGCAGGCCCACAGACAGATAGACGTATTAAAAAGGTCGGAGAGTATCACTAAGGCACCTGAGTTTCGACGGTGACTTAGATCCACATGCGCAAAAAAGGACAGGGCCTTTGTATTCTCTCTGAAATGGGATCAGAGGAACTACTCCATAAATTAATGAATAAACACCACACACGGAGAGCGAGCGATACAGAGCAACCCCTGCATCATACTGATGCAACAACAAAGCAATCTAACACTTGCGTGGCTTCTGGTTATTGTGCTGTGTGAAATTTCATGCACTAATTAACATGTAAGGAAGTGACTGCGGTGTCACTTCTTACCTCTGAGGGCCTGAGCTGCCTCGCTGACATTTTGATCCCCGAGCTGCACGAGTTTCCCCTCCCCGTATGAGGCATCGATCGTTTGTTTGTTTATTTATTTATGTTTTATTTTTTGTGGGAGGCAGGGTTGTACTCAATCCGACAAATGAGACTCAAGGTGTTTGCCGGTGCTGAATTTGTTTTCTATGGTGCTGGGATCGCACATTGTCAGGATCAGATATTAATATTCATTGCAAAGAAAAAAACTCCCACTCAAATTAATTTAAATACTTTAATGTTTTTTGTTTGGCACATTTTCAGAAAATGTTTTGGGGGCCTTTTTTTGTCAAACTGTAGGCCATACTTGCTTCACCTTACATATTTGGATTATGGACAATATTTATTATTTCCTCATGTGGTTTTTACAGATGGACAGTAGCCACCGTTACATTTTCAGTGGCTGGGTTACTACCGCAGTATTGCCAGCTGCCTGACCGGTTCTGCACATGTGCAACTATCAACAGGAAGATAAAGAAGTGTCTCACTCATGCTCCATACGAAAACAATGTGTTAGTTAATTAATTAAGACTTTTTAAACCAGGTTTAATGTCTCCTAGATGCAGTCTGATGAGGTATATGATCAGCTGCTTTCTACTGTTCCAGAAAAAAAGAAAGAGAAAACATGTATCTTAGCAATAGGGAGATGAGTCAGTTGGCTATTTTAAGAGGATTTACTCGCACTGAAAAACCTGCATGGACCCATTAATTTTTGGTGGAAAAATGGTATTGCAGAGAGCGTAGAAAAGGTTCATTGAATGGCGTCTCTGGAGGGCTCAGAAAAAAACGCTGCAAAATGAGAAAACTCAAACAAATACAGAAAAAGCTGCAAGTAGCACAGACGGCAACAGAAAACCGTTTCCAGGGAACTCTATAAAGTGATGAACACAGCTGGGACAAGCTTGTTGTTGGATGGTGACTCATGAAGTTATTGAAGTCAGCGCTGCTGAAGTGGTGTTAGAATATGAGCTGGAATGTTTTTGGGTGGGAGAACAAGTGTTCCTGTGTCCATTAAACTCTCAGGGACACCGCACATCATGCTCAAAGCTAAAGGCGCCGTGCGTTGTGTGAGCTGTCCCACACAACAGTGGACAATAGTGAGACAAATTGCAGAGAAAGTTTTCAACATGACTGTTTTAAGACAGCAGTTATTCGAAGCAGAGCCGTAGTGTTTTCCTAAACCTAACCAAGTAATTTTGGTGCCTTTATTTTGAAAGTGTAACCAGACATTGTGACACGGTGGACCTGCAAGACTAAACAGTTTGGTGTAACATCGGGGTATCCTCGAGGGGACGGACGAATTTGGGTCCAATTCCTTGATGGGTAAAGTGACAGTCACTTTGGGCACGGATAAGATTTCACTGCAGCATGGCACTCTTTATGGAATATTCATAGAAACAACAATCACGTTTAGTCCAGCTTGCATCAAACCTTGAAGAAATAACAATGGCTGTCATGTTCAACATGTTCTCAGTCTCTGGATGACAGCTGGGTCAGCGGTCTTAAGCATCGAATCGTGATGCTCCACTAACGGCTTTAGTATCAGTTTTGCAGGTGAAGGGCTCCGTGGGCAAGTTGGTGATAATACATAACATGTAACGTCTGGTAAGTATTCCAGTATTCCACATATTGTGACAAACTATGGTCTGGTGTTATGTAACATAACTTAAAAACACATCAGTCCTCACACTTGGTTACACAAGGGAAATGCATCCCAGTTGACTGCAGGACAGTTCAGTTCATACCCCTTCCAACCCCCAGCCTGGACTTTCCTTGTATTCCATACACTTCACTGGAGGGGCGCTTCAAGAAGTGCCACCAGAGGGGTGCTGGGTCAACGTTTATAGGGCATTTAAGCTGGCGAGACCTCGCGACACTGCTGTCGAGAGAGGTTTAGTGGGCCTGTTGAGCCCAGGAGGATCCAGCAGAAAGAGAGAACAAAGAGGCAGCTGGAGTTTTGTTAACCCGATCAGGGGTGTCAGACATCCTTACCTATAATAGCTCACAGCTGGGTGTCTGGGCACGGTTCACACCTAGGTGGGAGACCTGGAGGATTGCGGGGGACGGAGTTCACTTCAGAGTTCAGTTAAAATCCCACAATGATTTCACCTGTGGATCACAACAGAGATAACCACACCGTCAAACTTAAAGAGAACTGACCATGCAGCTGTGTTTGACGCATGCGGGAGTGAAAATGGGCCGTCGTGTTCTGTCTTTGTTTCTGAGACTGGTGTGTACCGATGGTTTTTGTAACAGAGAACAATTAAACTGTCAGTGAGTCCTTCAAATTCATTCATTCAGTTCAAGCTGACATTATGCTAAGCCAACAATAAAATGTTCTTCTGCTTAGCTGTGAAACAAACATATCAACGTGCTGTTTTTCATGGTCAGACTCTGGTCCGTCCCTCTGCACAGGTGTGGAGAGCGACTTTACAGTATGTTCTCACAGGGTTTTGTGATTTCAGGGCAAATCTGTTCTGACAATGAATACAAAAAAAAAGCAACTGTTATTCTTCTTTATTTTTCAGACACTACCCCTGCCGTCATCATTCAACCAGAGCAGTCACAACGGATGCGTGCTTTTAGTCTGTTTCAGTCCCAAATGAAATGTCACTCCCAAGAGTTCCAGATGCTGGAAATTAGTTCCTTTGTGTTCATCCCTCATCTTCATAAATCACAAAATAGAATTCCACTCAAGGGAATAAGCCCCACAGTGTGCTTTAAATGTAAAACCAATAAATTCCCGACATGGGTATTAAGATTCAGATTTCAGTGAAAATGCAGGGTAAATCAGATGTGGAAATACCACAGAGCAATGAATATTTCATTGTAAAGCGCAGATCAAGTCACATTTGGAGAGAAGGAGGCACCTGAACAGACACAGTATAGCGAGTATATTCCTACAAAAGAAAGCTAATGTTGTTATGACTTTTATATATTCAATTTGCACCACACTAAGTGGAAATCCTTGTTTATCCACCTGGAGGGAATTCCGGATTCAGGAATGAATTTTACTGGATAGCTGTCAATATCAAACCTTTTCCATTATACAGTAGTTTACCTCCAGTGATCTCTGAAGAATTCATCAACAGTCAATCAAAGGGAGTTTATGCACAGCCCTGATTTGGTTTCCTCTTCCCCTGCAAACACAATTTGAATACCCAAGGCAACAACAGAGTGAAAAAAAAATGCATTATACATTCATGTTGCCCTTACTTTCATACCATGAAGGGGTTGTTCTTCCTCTGTCAGTCAATCAAGGACAACTGGGGATGTTCGTACATCACAGCTCTAGAAAACAGGCTGATCTGATGCACAGGAAATAGAACGAGGCTCATCCTGTTAGATGCTCGAGATCTTTATGATCAATTAGGCCATGAGAGACGCTAAAGTGCCCTGTTACTTCTGTCACAGTCACACGACAAAGCTCTGCAATGTTTGAAGCACTACCGGGGTACTGGTGCAACTAATTTGAAGCTGTCTCCACAGAATCCCACATCCATATGCAGCCGCTAATTATCTTTATTTGTAATTATTAGCTTTAAATTCTTACAGTGCAGTGAAAAGTTGAAAAGAAGATGTCAAGGTGGCTGGAATAGAAGAGTCAGGACTTCATATCCTGTCTCTTACCCTCAGCTACATGCATACAGTTGCCATGATAACAGAAAAATACCTTTAGCACGCTTTATTGCCACACGTCAATTAACAGGGAGGATAAATGTTCTTGACAGAAAACATTCTATAGATGCCTTTAATCTATAAGAACCCTTGATGTGTTGAAGGATGCAATGTGGGTGAAGTCACTCGGACATTTGTCGCTCCTTCTGGGAGGAGTTCAAGGTTCAGTTGAAACGTATGACATGTTGAGATTTTTTTTATGCAAATCATGCAATCGGTTAAAAAAACGAATATCATATCCTTTGTTGCTGATATGTTTGCATGTCTTTGGTTACATATGTGACTGAATTTATTCAACTGTCATGCAATAAACGCAGGTACAAGCAACAATTTAAGGGAAGACACTACAGTTGAAAAGCAATTTAGAGATTTTAAGCTATTTTGCTTCAGTAACACATCTTCTTTAAAACCAGTGTGAAGAAACTCTTAAGTAGAAGGTCAGACTTTAGTAAATCACATGGTCTCATATGCTCAAACTAAATGTAAGAGAAGCATTATGTTTTCCAGAGAGACAACATCAAGGACTCATGTTTACGGTTGTTGAGTAATCAAATGGGAAAGTTTTATAGATATATCTTATAATTAGATGTTTTAACTGTAGGTTCCCTCAGTGCAGACAAAGCCATGTGTAATTATTTATTATCACTAATGATACAACAATAACAATTAAATCTGAAATTGTATTTCTGTAAATATTAAAAAGGGTGTTCTTGAGGTTTCCAAACATTATTTCCTATTTCACCAGCCTTCAATCTTAGGTAGAAGGTCAACAAGTCCAAACTTCAGAAAACCTTGGTCCCATACGCTTAAGCAAAATTGTAAGAGAGGAAGCATTATGTTGGTGAGAACGGGGCCTTGGAGGCTACTGTTTGACGAGTGCATCAAGGATTCATGTTGACCACTGTAAACAAATCGAAAACTGGCCTGACGAGAACCACAGTTGTTCTAAAGTCATAGATCTGTTGATAAAGTTCTCTTGTTATCAAAAAAGCATGCTGTTCATGGTTATTCGTTTGCAAAATACATGTGTTACTTGTTTGACGTACACAAAGCCATGGTAACACATTAGACACCTTGTTGGCATGCGGCAACACAAAGTCTGAAAGCAACAGTGGGGTTTCTGTGCAGTCCTTGAGTTGCCAACATATCCAGTCCATCAATGCTTAACATTTTTTTGAGACAAACAGACAAGAGAAGAAGTCAGACTCACCCATAGCATGAATCATTCTGAGCAGAATTCGGTTCTATTACACGTGATACAAAGATACTTGTTGAATGCAATATCATAGTTCTGTAGAATTTGTCCGCATATAAAAATAATTGATATATACACAAGCCCTAAATGGGGCTTGAAAATGTCTTCGCATAAAACCTAATGGCACTATAAGCCTAAGTGAATGTGCAATAGATTCCTCTATGACAAGGCTGACTATTTGGCTGGAGAGTCATAAAACAAATTCTCCAAGTAATTACAACTACACTTAAAGGTTTACAGCTCAGCTCCTATGGTAGTGACTGGACAGAGAGACAGCTGAACACAATGAAATCTGTTGAAGGACAAACACAAAATCCTATTTGGAAATCTAATGGAGAAGAGGTCGAGGTGGAAAAAAAAAAACTATTTACAAAAATGAGAGGGGGGTCATATCCTTCTCTATTTATGTGGTCCCTATGCCCTTAATTTGATTTGACCCAAGTTCATTTCTCAACACTTCAAACAAACATGGCCACTTTGGGCTGATGCTCAATGTTAATGGTGTGATTAGTGCTGTATCTTTCCCTTGGTGTGGCAATTTATTTTGCACCATTAAGCCTTTGAAGCTATGCCCTGCTGACTCAGATGCTCTTAGTAACAAACAGTAATATTAAAATGGCTATTACCACCAAAATCTATCATCTGGAATGGCCCATAAGGTCATAATAAAGTGTACCCCCTGTGAAATGCCTGAAAAGGAAAGCAATAAATCTACATGCATGTTCTCTGAGAATAGAAATGCTGGACATTTTTAAAACAGATACTTACTGCAAATTCTGACTATATCCTTCATTTAGCAAACTACATCAAGTGGCCTAATATAGAGGTAAGTGGACTAAAGTACAACGTAAATCCAAAGGAAAATCCAATCTTACAGTGTGTATAAAGGTCAATAAATCTCACTCACACCATAGGGGAAACCACAGGTAAGAGGCTGCCTATACTGCACATCACACATACAAGAGTCAACATGCCACTGACTCTTGAACACGACATATAGGACCATCGGACAGAGGACTTCAGTTGTATACTACACGGTCAGTTTTAGGAAAAGATTTGGGTTGAAATAAGTTACTTACAGACAGTAAGCTAAGTATCTTGCATACATTAGAATAACTTACCATTGGCTTTTGGTTTCAAAGGGTTCACGCACAGCAGTCTACTGGGTGAGAGACCTGTGTTTGTTTGACCCTGTCACTCTTACACCACACCATCACATGGCTTCCTCCCTTGCTCCAATCCTAATTACTGTGGCTGTGAGAGGTCGGCGCCTAACAATAAATAGTAGCATGGGTCATACGGAGCTACTTGCACAGGTAACCTATACGGCTGTCTTTCAGGGAGGACGAGTTGGCTGGTCAACAGGTCCTCTAAATTACAACAACAAATTGTTTGTAACGCCCTCGGTTCGGCCTGTACCCATCAGAACTCGTTTGGAGGCGACCTCTACTGACCCTGCTTATCATTATGGCAGCAAAGGAGGCAGTTAGGTGAAGTAGTGCAAAGTCCGCATGAGGAGGAGAAAAGTGATTTCAGCGCGCAGGGCGAAACTGGATGACAACTGTGACCTATTTCAACTTAGTGAAGTAACTTCATGAAGTTATGTACATAATATGTCATGAAGATATGTACATAACATATGTACATTTGTAACTTTAGTTGCATAAGTAATGTAGTTATTTAGAGCCAAACCATAAGGTCTTCCTCAACCTAACCAAGTAATTCTCTGCCAACTATGGTTCTGGTACATCTGTCTGCTATGCTGCAATGGTCATGTTGTTTTAGAGACAGTGATGTATGGCATTTTTTGGGGTTACTCGCAATTAGACCTTTTCAGTTGTTCAGGTATGAGGTTGTGCTGCCTTTGTAATTACGCACATATTAAATTTTTCTACCACCCTGATAACTTCCAATACAATTTCAAGCCAACACCACACATTTCGGATCTGATGCCATTACCTAAATATGGATTGTTCCTTGGAAAAGTAGTTATTTTAACCAAAACCGTGATCTGCCTCAATCCTAAGTCCAACATCTGATTGACCCATAGCACCACCAAGACTTCCTCTTTGTGCAGCTTTTGTGGCCACAATATTTCGTGCTTTGCTCACAAGAGAGTCATAATTTCCAGGGCCACTGGAAGGATTTGTGTCTTGAATATAAGCAAGATTTGTTTTTTGGCATTTGGTGAAAAGACTATTGCTGCCATTGTTGTTGCAAGTACAATCTTGCTTTCAACTGCTTACCCCTTTGGTAAATATGACAAGCTGTCTTACATCTCATACATTACCCACAGTGATTCTTGGCAACAATCACAAACTTGTCACTTTCAATTTTCTTATACATTAAAGTTTTTAGTAGGATATTCTGCAACAAGGGAACCCCTGAGTGTGTCTATTTTTCTGTGTGGACCTGAGTACGACAGCTGTGTCCATTGCAGTTTTTGTTCAATTCATATTTTGACTAATTTGACTAAGTAGATCAGTTAAATATATATCTAAACAGACTATGCTCATCGAAGCAAACATCTCCTGCATTGCAGACTGGAATCACAGTTGCCCTTTCCATTTTCAGACATTTAATATAATTAGTAAAGACTTTGCGCTCCTGCTCACTGATCTGGCCAATCAGATGGTAAATTTAGAGGCCATAATCACATTTGATTTGACATCAACACAGATCTCTGGCATGAGCCCAAATGCTGGCTGAACAGATGAGACATACAGTAACAGTGCAAAAGCAGCTTTAAATTAAGCAAGCATCCAATCGATTTTTTTTTGCTCGTTTCTGATCTAGGGTCCAACAGTTTACCCCCATATTTTCTCTTTATTGCAGAGTTTACAAACCATTAAAGCATGCAGGCTGGGGATGTGTTCTTTCTGACTATGATGAATTGCCTGCAGCTTGTCAACACAACTTGGCATATGGTCTGAGGACATGGCTTGATGGGGTGTCAATCAATCTGTCTATGATTCCAATGTGCTCATGCGATTTTCTTTGCCCATGGTGAAGAGTAATCCCAAGATGCATCTTAAGTAAGCATTAATTCAGTGTCAGAATATTTAGAGGTAGATTTCCTGGATGCTAGGCTACAGTGAGCTATCTGCGGAGGTTTGACAGATTTAGATTTGTGCCGTTTTAAAGCAAGAGATATTCTTATTCCAGCAAACAGAAGAAGGAGAAAAAAACCAACATCATTACGACCTTTGAAGTTCTTCTGAGCGGTCTCATTTATTCCATGACCTTTTTCATGTAATATAAAACTAGACCTTTGGAGAACCAGATGCACTTCTACAGATAAAGTACATTAGAATCATTTTAAAATATGAGTAGAGGATGAAAGAGAGCAAAATGATGCACGGCCTGGGTTTTGGTAATGATCAGAGATATAATCCCAAGCAAGCTCATTCACTAACACACACAAACACACATTCACCCACACATGTATCTTCCAATAAAAGATCACTAAAATAAGCACGCTACATCTCTATAGATGCCTTGGGATTTGTGAATTATCTCAGATGTTTTCCAGCTGGAGCATATCTCTATGTGAACAAGGCTCGGCTCTGTAGTTTCAGTAATAAGTCTTGTAATTCCTGCCTACACATAGTCAGCATAGTTTGTAACATGGCGACTCGCCTTCCAGCTCAAAGAGATTTCCTTGGATTCTTCAGTATGACCAGAACAATCAATCACATCAAACATTAAGTCTGTTTGTTTTATATTTACTTTATATAACACTGCCAAGTGTTTCATATCAGTGTGTGCATCAGTATTAGAGCCCAATTCATTACGTATTCATTTCAGGCAGAAATCTCGTTCCAAATGTGCGTCTCCTCTGCCAAATTTGTCCGACACAATTGGTGTATCCTTTTTGGCTTTTTAACAATGTATTCATACGGCCCTCTTCAACTCAGAGAAGCAAAGTCATGAATATATTTTGTCGATGTTTCTGTCGAAAAACCTTGACCATGATAACACTTTTAAAACAAACGCTTTCATTTTACTTGAGAAAGTGCCCAGACTGCCTTCAAATTTTTATTTGATCGCATTTGAGAAGACCAGTTGAGGTCACTTAGGAATGATTCCAGACAAACTTCAACAAAGGTCATCTGAACTTGATATAATGCAGCTGTATTTAGATCCTTTAGTCTGCACAGCTCACAATCTGTCAGTTTCAGTGACAATGTACCAGTACTGGCACCACAATGAAACCACTCTGTTATTCTTTTAGTTTAACAGTGTGAGGGGGTGAAAACTGAGTTAAATTCTAAGCTAACATATTCTTTAGAGTACAAACAGGTAACCATGATTTACCCTCGAAGGTATCAAAGACATACAGCAAGTTCCCATCACATATGTTTTCTTCAAATCATGAAAAGACAACATCCTCACATCCGAGCGAATGAAAAGGTCGATTTCCAGTCACTCCCAAAATGACTTCAATGTTTCCAAAACAACATGACTGTTACAGTGTACCAGCGGCCGACCATACACCTCTGTTCTGGACTTACTCGTTATTTGGTCAGGTTTAGGAACACATTGTGGTTTGCTTTTTAAATAACTACGTTACAAATATAATTTTAGATAAGAACACACCTACGTCATCTACGTCACGTAACTACACTATGTCGCTAGGTTAAAATAACTCACCGTTTACTTTTGTTTACACACTGGACACAAACAGCAGTCTCATGGGTGAAAGTCTTGTGCTTGATGACCCAACAATCCTTCCATGACCTCCTCCCTCTGTGGACTTCACCACTTAATAATTACCATGGCCATGAGGTCACCACCCAACAAGAAACAGCAGTATGGGTGGCAATAAGCTGCTTTCACTGTTACTTGTGGCTCGGGTCCGGTATGGTTGGGGCTGATCCTTTTATGAGTGTCAGTGTCGAAAGCCAGCTTTGTACTGTACCAACCATTTTCTCTTCTGCTGTTCTGTAGCTGGGACAGAATATATATAAAAGAGCAATTTGCGTGTCTAGCTCTGAGCAACGACATTGTGAAACATTGCTGTCTTACCGCTGGACACACCAAACTTCACCTCGGGGATGGACGCTGCCCTCTTGGATATCTCCCATCATCGCACAGAGGAGGCCAGACTATGAAAATCTCTCCTTCCGTTACGTAATGACAGGAGCTGAATCTGAACAGCCTGTAGGAGCGCCGTTTTACTAGTGGGTGGGCTGCAGAGACCATGCAGGACTCGTTTGCTGTCCTCATTCTGGGAGTTAGTAGGCTCAGGGAGGACAACTTATATATGTAGAGACCAGAGAAAACGTGTTTTTCATAATATGGGAGCTTAAATGGGAATACATACGTTGATTTCACTCTGTGAATGCAAGAGAATATACCAACTGAACCTTGTTCCTTGGGTTCAAGGTTCAGGTGGCCAATAGTGACTGATAAATAAATCTGGATCAATAAAAAAAGCCACTGAATTATGTAAATCCAGACATAAATAGTACACAGTGTTCTTCTAAGCTGCCTGGATGTTGTCGCTAAGTAGAAAACATATTCATATTACTTACCTTTGACCTGTCACATCATTTTTAGGTGTCAATCTGGCTCTCCAGATAGTTTACGACTGATGTTGAGATGACACGTTACGACTATGACAGCTGGATCAAGTGCTTTATGTAAATATTGTTTCCTGACGAAATCCCTTCTTGTTGTATTCTCTGTATATTTTGTCACTGAAGTGGAAATAGTGTTAGTGTTATTCTCAAACACAAACAAGATTGATAGTTTATTACTGGATTGAGTTGTACTATTTCAGACAGATAAATCACTCTTTTTAAAAACAAAAGTGTATATCGAAGAGTGAAATTGGATTATGTATTAGGAGTCATGTATTACTGAAGAGATAATAAGGTAATTTAGGGAAACCGAGAGAACTGATCTCCAACGAGACGTGCAGATAGAGAACAAAATGAGGACAGACTGTAGTATCTTCTGAGTTAAAATAGGGGGTTGATTTGATGAAAACCTGTCAACAAATACATTCAGAAGAGGGGAACAAGTACACATCACTGCCCAGTAAATAAAACTATCATTCTGGTCATACAATGTTGCACATTTGTCGGGTGATTGCGTCTTGAATTTCCATCGGGAGCAATTTGACATCAGGTTAGCAGTTTGTGATTCGCTAGTGCTGCATGTTAAATATAATCAGTCAGCATTTACTTGGTAATATGGCCTGCCTGTCATATAATATATATTTTCCTGGGTAGCTGTGTTTTTTTCATTCTAAAGACAAACGCAGGGTGAATACCAATGTCGGTTTTCATCAAATAAGAATGTTGATGTGTGTCAGGGCTGCAATGCATCTGGCTTTCTCAGCACTTAATATTTTCCCGAGCAACATCGGATTTTTGTTTTTTACTGAAAAGGCATTGTGGTTATAATCAGCATACAAAGTGTGTTTTTGATGTGTTGCTCACATGGCAAACTAATAATGGCTTCTTTGCACAATCCTGCATATTTTGTACGTACATATGTATGTAGCTGCATGAGATTAGAACATATCTGTGGGATTGTTGTTGTTATCTTTATGTATACATTGAGGTTTGCCTATTTTGTGAGACCATGTATCTGTTATGAAGTTTCATATTTATATATTGTTTCTGTTTTTCACTTGTCTGTAATCCCAGTTAAGCCTTCGTGACTTTCAGGGTCGCCTGTATATGAAAAAACCTATTTATGTAAACATTTTAGTGTACCTTTATGCATGTTACTATGTATAGTATTTTGCTTCTCTAGCTCCATGTACTATATGGGATACCAGCATGTTCTCACTCCCATCTCATCAAATATGGCAGCTCCAACAGCAGACTTAAGCTTCAATGCTCTACTCTGACATCAGTTTTGCATTGAAAGGGCTCCGTGGTCGAGTTAGCAATAATATGTAATATACAATGTCCAGTTGGACTTTGAAAACAAAGCTTGCTGACAAACACTTCAAATGGTATGACATATTATGACTGTTAGACTGTTGTTAACATTGTCAGATGGTCACGGTTTGGTTAGGTTTAGACACCAAAACTATTTAGTTAGGTTTAGGGAAAGAACATACTTTGGGTTAAAATAACTACATTTAATCTTGTAATGCAAGTTATGTAACTCATGTCATGCAATGTTACAAAACTGTGCTTATATTAGACACAAAAGCAACTTTGTTAGGGTTAGTAACTCAATGCCATTTGGGTCAAAGTACCTGTATTGGATGCCGCAGACACAGCCAACTCTCCTTAGGTCTCCTTACAAATATCCAGGCATGTCTGGTTACACCTCTATAACTCCACCACCATCACCTCCACCATCCTACATCGATTTCAAGTAATTGTATGTGATGTGAACATGATGTGACACATTTTGTAGAAATGTTAAGATGATGCATACAAATCTGAACGCATCTGTGTTGTAGAAACACTAAGTGCAAACATTTTATGCCGGGCTGTCATCCCGCTGATATGCACCTCGCTCATGTAACAGATGCGGTGAGTACTTTTTTCAGTTTTGAATCAATAGTTCACCCACAAAATAGCCGAGTCACGGACACACACTGTTTTGTCATTCTGCAGGAATAGAAAGTTCTGAGAAGAGGACAGAATGACTAATGCTTACCACATTTGGTAAGCTATTGGCAGGGGACAACAATAGAGATAGTCCGAAAGGACTTAAGCTGAGTAGATACTGTGTTTAAGTTTAATGGTCTGAACTTCCCTGCTGAATTGTTGTAATTACAACCAAATAAATTGAAAGCAGTGAATGAATGAAATGTCCTTAAACAGAGTCCATGAAAACATTTAAACACGGCCAAAAGGAAACCATCGATCTGCTTTCTGTTTATTTTAAAATAAAAGTTATTAGGGCCCCGTCCTTACTTCCATTACACTGATCAATTTTCTTTAGCCTTATGTCTCTACCCCCGTCGCACACTCTCGCTCTCCCCGTTTATTGCTGCATTTGGCAAGAACAACACTAAAAGGCATTATCAGCCTGTCAGTGGAATCGATGCAGCTGATAAAGTTGGTGCTTCGAATGTGGCACTCAGGCAATGCGTGGCTGGGTTGAGAAGACAGTTATAAACATGCAAAACAGGTTATAAAACATATTTAATGAGTCGGCATTAACCTTTTTGCGGTATCTGTACATGCCTATCTGCATTTAAATTACGGACTGTTTTAGGTTTGGAAGTATAATTCACTAATGCTTTAATGGCAGTGATAGCGGTGTTGTACTTTTTCTTTAATTGACTTCGGAAAACGTGTGTGCAGATAATGAAAGGTGTAGGAGATAATGAAGGTTATGTATTATTTTCCTGGTGTAATTAGAAGTGATAGCTGCTATGATTTTAAGTCATTCAATTCATTAATAATGCAACCCCCAGATCGTATAATCTCGCAGGGAACGGCCTGCTAAAGATTTGACAAATGAAAGGAACTTCCACAGACTATTGTATCAGAAGGGAGGATATATACATCTGAAATAACAATTATTCGTTTGAATGATTATTTTTATTTTAATCATAACTTTATAAGGCAGTTCATTTGAGTACAGCCTAGATCAAACCAAACAGACATAGAAACTATGTTTTATACGGCCAAAGTCAGGGGAAGAGAAATGTGCTGCAAAAAAACAAAATAAAACGGAAAACAGACAGCTACCGGATAGTCCTGCTGCTGGAGCTGGATGAGACGGAGAGGAGACAGATGTGAGTGAGACCAGATCATCGACAGAACAAAAGGCCACATAGGGACAGGGCCCGGTCCGCTCTGCATGACACTGTTTGAAGAAATTCTGGAGGAGAAAGGGACCAGAAAGGCCAAGAAACACATTTAGTGTTTTGTATCAAACTGTCTCCTGACACCACTGCAGAATTGGACGGCTTCCCCCTGTCGATGAGGCATCCCCTTCTAATGAAAACAGCCCTCATGACACCTTCTGGTTGTAGCTCCGACTGGCTCAGGTTTGGTCATTGTCGACAGTGTTGAGCACTGGGATGTTCCTGCTCTTCTTTCAGCCTTTTTTACAGTGACATATCTCTCCATTACTTGCTGTGACAGTTGCTGTTTCTGACAGCTGTTTAACAGTGTCTTTAATACGGCGATCCGCCTTCGTTGCAAACGTCTCCTTGTTTTTTGATGGGGATAAATGTTATTAAAAAAATTGAGCCTTCAGTAACTGTAAAGCAAAAAGAAAAAAAGTCAATCTTGCGGGACCTACTTTGGGGACCACTGATCTAGGCAGCATTTACATATCCCTCAAAACACATCCGGCAAAACAAATTAGTAGTGACAGGGTTGCAGAAAAAAGGCACACAGCAGTTGCAGTGGTTTATTCCTCTGGCATCCATACTGGAAGCTTTAAGAACTTCAACCAGAGGATAAAGGCAATATTTGCACTCGTGTGTATTTCATCAAACAAAAGACGTTTTATAACACTTCATTTTACAGTTCTGTAATCGTGTTTGTTTAGGAGACTTCCTGGAAAAAGTCATGATCCATCACACACTTATATTACACACACACACACACAGACAAATAATAAGACAGAAAACAATGTAGTGTAGTCAGTTCAGGCTGTCAAACATGCAAAAATGTCAAGTTTGTCTTAAGGCGAAGATCTAATCCAATATGAATTTTCAGTTTAATTTTCCCAAAAATTAATCGATAATGAATACTGATGCAGGATGGACTGGAGCAGTTTCTCAAGACAAAATCAAACACTCCTCATACATTCCACACAATTATCTAAAAGAGCTGTCTCAGAACTTAGAACATGTGAAGTTACCATCTGTTTTAAGATCATTTCTGTTTTATAATCAATACAATGAAAACAAAAGACGGGATCACAGGGATTATTGTTAGGCCTTAACCCTCCACTGGTGATGAAAGTCTATCCAACATGTTCGAGTTTTATTCCAGTTACGTTTAGTCACAGTCACTGACTTCCATCTTCACTCTCCGAACGTACCATCACCTTGGATGAATTTACAGATTTCTCTGGGTTTCAACATTAATGGAAACATTTGGGATAATGTGTCCGAAATTGCACAAATCAACAACATGTCATTCAAAGGTAGTTTTAATGAAATGTTTGAGTCTCGTTCCTAAATCGCCGAATACCGACACTTTGGGATTGTAGGTTGGTCGTCATCCCAAAGCATCGGTCATTAATGAGCTGTGAATTTCTTACGAAGTGGAATTTCCATATCTTTAAAACAAGAACTTAGTGAGCTTCCCTGGGAACTTCAAAGAAATGAATAGCAAAGTAAAAGGGCATATCTGACATGCAAGATAAAAAGTGTAACTGAAGCTGTTTTACATAAACACTTTATGTTAAAAACATGTTTTCCTGCAGACAAACTAACAGGAAGATTTGACACACACTTCTCATCGAATCGCCAAATAATTGGCCTGCACCTACACTACCTATTATCTCTTTTTATACATTTACTTTTCTCTCTTTGCCTTTGTTGTATATATATATATATATATATATATATATATATATACACAGTATATATATATAGTCTTTTTTTTGTAATTATTGTTATTTTTTGCTTATACACCTTCTAGGAACAGCCAGTTCATCAGTACCAGCATCGGTTGCTTGGAGACTTGAAAACTGTGAAACCTGTTCACATGTTAAAAGAGCACTGGAACGAAGTAAAAAAAAAAAAAAAAACAGAAAAAAAAACACATACAGATAAGAAGACAATTACCAATAGTCAAAATGTCTGCAAGTAAAGGGCAGTGGATTCTCGCTGTGGCATCTGCACAATATGAAGAAGGAGGCAGGTATGGTGAGCGGCACAGAGGAGATATACAGTCCATCTGATAAGAGATTTCGAGGTACAGCAGATTGGGGTTTATGACGCGGAGGCAAGTATCAAACCAAGGGCTGAGGTTACGCACTTATTGAACCGTGGCGATGTATTGATCTGGTGCCTGTTTGTACTCCACAGTTGACATAAATTCAGAGTCGGTAACATTGACAGAGAGGATGGACGCTTATTAGATTAAAGGCCTGATCCCAATTACTCGCTTCTGAGACTGTGTGGTCAACAGGCAGATGATAGCAGTGATTCCCAGGCACAGGGAGAACGTCATTCTAAAGTGCTTAATGAATCATCATCTTTTCATAATTACTCATCTAATCATTTGACTAAATGATTAAATGTTTTAATTGAGAAAGCATGTCCTTGGATTTTCCTCCCTTTGTTCAGACCGAGATCATTAAAATTGAAGCATAAAAATGCAAGAAATTTGAATTAATTCTTCATTTTTTAGATGTTATCAATTAATAAAGAAGTTCTTTTCTTGTTCTTTTTGTGCAAAGACCAACATTCAATAGCAAAAGTGCAAAAACTTCCCTTCTCTTAGCCTTTTCTAAGTTAGAATATGTTCTTTTAAGGCTGACTTATTGCTTGCAAAACACTGACCTGAATGAATTTCAAGGTAGAGGTTAGCAAAGCAGATTTTTTCTAATCATACCGCATGCAGTGCATCAGATAAAAAGCCTTACATTGCTCAACCTCTGCAGTGTTTATTCTTTGAATGTACAGGGGTGTATGCACTGGCAGTCTGTCTCCTCTGATCAGTCAGCTGAATGCACAGGGATACAGCAGCAACACAGGATGTTAGGGAGTCCATGCAGAGTAGAACAAACAGTATCAACGCTGCACCCAGAGAATATTCTATGCTCAGCAACAGCAAGATAGCTTAAAAAAGAAAAAAAAAAACTGAGAGAAGAAACACTTCCTCCTGGAAACTTCTGAGGTGTATTTCATTTCGGAGCTGTATGGGCGCACGGACAGTGACGATAATACGGCTGAATGGATGTCATGTGTTCTGTGCTGTTTGTCTGAGGCAGGATTTATAGAGGTAGTTTGTAAAAACTCACCTGGTTTTATTCATGGTTTACTTTATTCAGTTCGATTCTTTGATGCCACGCAGCAGGCGGTCATCGCTGTGATGTTTTTGAATTCACATGTTCCGCGGATCACTTGACAGTCGGACTGGGCCTCGACTGTGATGCCTGTTGTCTGCCTGTGTTCTTTTCTACCGTCAGGTATAATGGTGTTACAGCTTAGGGTTACCTTTATGTTGCATTCATAACAAACTTTCTTTTTTTGGAGATTGAACCAGAGCTAAAACAACTGGTTAGTTGCTCAAAAATAAAAGAAGATTACTCAGCTATCTTAATAATTTAACTGTTTAAATCGACATTTGCAGTAGAACTCCCCAAAACCTGTAATCACACTTTAATATGTAACATTGGTGGAGTTACTCTTTAGAGTACCATTTACCTGAAGTTTAAGTAACAAGTTAATGAACTCCAGTTTCCTCAAACATGTAGAGTTGAACTACTCTCATCTGCTTTCATATTAACGCTCCTCCGACATGTCGCCGCTGGGTTTATGTTCTTTAAATGGTCCAAAGTGTTGGATTTTGTGGCATCTAGTAATGTGGTTGCAGATGGCAACCATGAATATACCCTCAGCTCGCCCCCCCAATATACAGTGACCTGTAAAAAATACAAATAATGTACAAGCTCCTCTCTAGAGCCGATGTTTGCTTTGTCCCTTCCATGCTACTAAACATGTTGTTGCAACTGGGAGACTTCTGTGGGGAACGACTCCCTCTGTATATATATGTATATGTATATATATATATATATATATATATATATATATATATATATTATATATATATATATACATCATTCTAAAACACAACAACACTTACTTTCAGGTGATTATGCACTTGTGAAAACACGATTATGAATATTACATTTAATTCATGCCATTAGATCCCCCTCAGTCCTACACACTGTTCATATCACTGAAAATTGGAGCACTTGAGTTTTGAACTGTGAGTTGGAAGCATAACATTTAAAGACCACATATTTGACACTCTGAGCCAGTAATGGGTGGATTTGGACATCTACCATTCCAAACAAATAAAGCTGCTGTAAGTGGTGTATTCTTTATTAAAATAGCTCTTTATTTCAACAATTATCACTGCTATCAAATGCTTGTTAGTAACCCATGTCTCTTCTCCCCCTGCTTATGAAGTAAAAGAGAAAGTATATTTTCCAGTATCCCTGCCCACACAATCAGGACTTAAAGAGGTGGTTCGGTCAGCTTGTGAGCATGTACAGAGCAGGATCCTCCTGTTGTGGTACCTACACCCGCAATGGTGGAACGGATAGAGCTACCAATTCTAACTGATGGCTTATAATACCTAACAGGCCGAGGGATCAACAACACATGATGCGTGAGGAAAGGGAGGCAAAAAGAGCAAATTGCTTACCGCGGACATACAGGAAGTTAACTAAAGCTGACAACGACACAGTTTACAGCCGCTCCAAGCAAAGAAATTATCAATATATAATCATCGTGAAAATAATGGAAAACTGAACCTTTATTGACCTGAGGAGACTATTTGCCAACAAGCTGCTATCACACCATAACTGGCAACGTGAGAACACTGTAATTAACGGTGTAAATCAATTGTCATAGACTTTATGGTTGAAAATTAAAGCACAACTCACAAAAGGCCGTTTCACCTGCCAAAAAGTGATTGCAGCTCCTTCCTTGTGACTGAAAGTTTGTTTCCGCATCACAATGACTTAATTTCACTCTTGGCGGTTATATTTGACAGATTATAACCAATCCAGTCCTTTTTACCTCTTGAAATGCCTTAAAAGGGCCGATACAACTCATAAAAGGCTGTATTTCACCTGCCAAAAAGTGATTGCAGCTCCTACCTTGTGACTCAAAATGACTTGATTTCACTCTTGGTGGTTATATTTGACAGATTATAGCCCACTCACTCCTTTTTATCTATTGAAATACCTTTAAAGGGCTAATACAACTCATAAAAGGCTACATAATTTCTCTAGAGAAATGCACCTTAGTTATCATTCACAGCCACATCATTACAAACACTCTGCCTTCCTTTAATGTCAGGAACATACTGTATGAACTAGCATATTTGTAATTGTGTTTCTTGAAAATAATTTAACTTCCCACTGGGAATACAAAAATCTCTAAAAGGCACATTTGCACATGCTTCTGTGTGCGATCCAAGTTTTTGATTTTTTTTTTTTTTTTCTGAAAGCACAAGCAACGTTTCCTGAGGAGTGTCCAACCTTTGAAGGCACCCAAGCTTCTTACAAGCATCTTTGATCTTGAAGGCACCCCGAGGCTCTCTGAAGAACCCCTCGGAACCCTTATTTTGTGCAGTGTTTGGGAGGTTCTATGGTTGGATGGATGATGAGCCCATATTGTGTTACGGGTCCTGCAGGGGGGATTAAAAGTGTATAGGCTCCGCGGGGATTAGTGAGAGGCAAGGAGCAGGGACTGTGAGTGGCCCATTAAAATGGCAGGGAAGGAGGACAAGGTTATCCATCTCATTCGTGTAATAAAGGCGCAATTGATCTGTTCCAATTACAATGAGAGCCAAAGAACATGAGGTATTCAGGTTTGTTTTGGTTAACTCACCATAGGGAATGGGATTTAGCTGTGGATGGCAATCGGGCTGAAACCATGTCCGCCCCACGTTTCTTGTATTTCTGCAGAGTGCTTTTTCTGATGTATTGCTTTGGTTATTTTCACATCTTCATGCAACAAATTACTATATATGGAAGTACAGCCTGATCTTGTCAAATTATAGTAAATACTATGGAAAGGCTGTGAAGAATGTGCAGAGCAGAAATACTCATTCTGAGGCCAAGCATATCCATAAGTGCTTTGGGCGATCAAGGAATGGCAGGCATCAGAGGGTTTCAAGTCAACATTCATTTGATTTCAGACATGGGAACACAAACATTTACTTATGTGATTAGATGAATAGGGGCCAAACAATGTGCACTGCCAACACTACGCATGCTGTCAAAAGATCAGCATGGATTAAGAAAAGTTTGAAATACTGTACATCCAAGCTGTTATTGCCAGTCAGTAAAACATTCTGCAAATGCATTCTCTCCCATTAACCACCCAGAGAAACCCAACGTTTTAAAAACTCAATGTTTTAGTTTGGAGCAGATATGCCGTTACTGAATGGCTGTGTTCTGTTGTAAGTCATTTTTATTATTGACTAATTTGAGGATTCGTTTCATAATGCTTGATTAATAAAGTGGGATTTGAAATCATAAAGATGTTTAATAGTTCCCATCACAGTTTTCCATTGCCCAGGATGTCAGATTAAAATATGTTCAGTTTAATGTGATATAAAAGAAAACCATTAAGTGTGCACATTTGAGAATGTAGAAGAAGTATTTCTGCTTTACAGAAATGACTTCATTTTTTATATTGTTACAATAGTTGCAGATTAATCAATTCCTGCATTGTTTTACTTAAAAGGTACTCCAGATACAGAGGTCAGTTTTTTATCTTTTATGTTATTATTCTTTTCTTTCCTTTAATTTTTTTCAGCCCAGTCGCTAGAGTCGAAGATTGGCAAAATGGGTTAAAGCTTTTGCAAACCACAGACACATTCACATTTGAACATATCATAGGCTATGTACCATTTTGACATTTCTACATAGGGTGACAGATTTGGTTCACATATTTATGACCAGACTTCCATACTGGTAAGCAGAGGTGATGGTGGTGTTACAGGTGATAAGGCTGGCAAGCCAGTGACCACAGTTCAAGACTGTGTTTTTAACATTTGTACCATTTGTAATCATGACACAAGTGGATATTATGAAGGAGAAATTCTAGCCGTGTGCAGCAACAAAAAACTGATATTTTGTGGGGAAGTTGAGAAAAAAAAAAGAACTGTGTGTTCATGGTCGACAAAACCATGCATTTTCAACAAGAAAGGCCAAAACTGAAATATGATATTTTCTGAATCCCTTTGAAAAATGGATATAGTTGCAACACGAAAATGTGAAGCTTCTACAAATCTGTGGTTTGCTGTAACAAACACTGCCATTGTGTATTCTGGCAACTGGGTTGTTCTTCCACCAAGATTTTGATTCTAATAACATTTTAATTCTAGTA
The DNA here is from genome assembly GCA_963678695.2 of Diplodus puntazzo. NCBI lineage: Eukaryota > Metazoa > Chordata > Actinopteri > Spariformes > Sparidae > Diplodus > Diplodus puntazzo. The sequence continues at coordinate 25,729,185 of OZ023171.1, read as the reverse complement.
GTCTCATCCAGAGCAAAATATATTTAGTCAATGAGTTTATACAAAGCTAATTACAGCACGTTAAATTAATTCATCATTCATGTGGCTGATCCATGTGGGAATTCGGCATCTAATCCTCTAACCATAACAGCAGCTTTACTCTACCTGAGACAAGCATTCAGACAGCAAGGAAAATACATATGAAAACTTAAACCTTTAAAATTGTTAACATTATTGATATTATGCCAGCGGCTCTGCTTATGTTGATACTTCTTTTATGTTTACATGCAAGACATGTCTGCATCAGACTCGTAAACCTTTAAGTAATGCCCTTTCCAGACTGCAAAATCTCTGCCTGCATCAAATTCAAAAGAAGACTGTAGGAGGGAGGCAGCTCTGCATATTTACTTGGTCAGAACACAGACCGTTTTTTTTTTTTTTTCAAGCTGTTTGAGGAAAGAACAATAAGGTATTCTTTATATAATGTTCACAAGACTAAGCCTACACAAAATCCCTGCTGACACGAGGAGACTACAAGCCTCGCTGTCTGCACAACACTCCCACCTGGGACTTCCAGTGGCAGCCCTGCACCTCCAACTCTGCAGCACCAGCACCAGGTCAAAGTTTTAACTAAGTGGTGTTACTGTGCAGAAGGATCTAAGTGTGTTCACTGCTTTAGTTGAGTTCGACATGACCTCGATGGAAGAGGCCATGCCTTGGAGGGTATTTGCCTGTCTATAAGCATTCAGACATACTGTTACGTATACCCATTTTTCATTCCAAAAAAAACATTCTGTTAGATTTATCAAACGAGAGGTCAAGAGCCCATGAAATAACACAATATGAAGTCAATTTGCGTTTCAAATTGTGGTCTGTGTTCCCTGGAAAACGAGAACAGATGGTAGGCAGAGGTATGGGTTCATGCTGTAAAGATTAGAAGTGGACTGGGCACACACACATTTTAACTTCACAGATCTCTAAGATGTTAAACTATTAAACAGCTGTCCTTAATTAGATTTGTTCCCTGTAAGTCTAGCTTTCAGCATATTAACCAGTGTGCCACCTGGCTGGATATTTCCCAGAAAACAAATCTGCCATCGGGCAACCGAAACAGGAAGAGGCATTTTGTTTTACCTGGTTGCTATCCCCATGCACGTGTGGAACAAGTGGAAAAACTGTGAAAAATAATTGCACTGCATAATAAGAAAAAAACCCACTGATTGAGGAGGCAAAGAATGTGAAGAGGAAGAGTGACAGAAAGCGAGGCAACAAGAGTGAAGTGACAGGCATTCGGTCGATGGAGAGCGCTCCAGTGTTCCGTCAAAGTGCTATCACAGTTACCTTAGACACTTCAAAACCGGCATTCTTTCTATTAGAACAGTAAGTAGCAACACCTTGTGTCTTATTAGTACAACAGAGTCTTTTGCTCTGCCTTTTCATAACACTGAGATCAGCTTTTCTTGGATTCTTACTGGTGTTTTTTGCTTTGTACAGTAGCCAGGCCAATAGCAGTAGCCGTGTTGCTGACGCTGTCTTCGAAACAGTGATGACACAGAGAAACACAAGGGGAAAGGTAAAATTGAACGATTGTGTATTTTTGCTTTAACCTCTCCGCACCCACCCGCCCGCCGGCGGGCGATTGCAGAAAAGTGACTGTATGTCTACACTACGCAGAGACGTATCCCGCTTCAACTTTCATCAATACGGACATACTATACGTCGTTAGAAAGGGTAGAATCTCCGCAATTCATTCATCCAGTTGATTTTGCAAAAATCATGAGCACCAAACCATAAATCATTGATATTTACCAGCATGGTAAACGTGAGATGCAATAAACACACGACGTCTCCCTACCTTTGTCGCAGCCCTACAGCCGTAATATGTGTCCATTCCTCAATTATGTATATTCCAGTTGTCCGTAAGAATCCACTGATCAAAAGCATCAAAATGGTTTTTCATAAAATTACTCCAGCTTGTGAATGTCGTCCTGTAAAGTCCATTTGTTTACCGTCTACCAACTTTGTTCGGCGAATACAATCCATACTTTCCCGGCCGCTATCGGAATTACTCTAGTTCCTGTATGGTGTTGTTGGGTATGCTTGTTTTCCTCACTTTGCTGGCTACAAAATAAAAGTGTCCCCATCTTTTTCTGTTCAGTTTTCACCCCAGCACAGCCCGTGAAGTAGATCGAGCGCTCCCTGTTTGAAGGACCAATAGGCTTTGTTTACTGTTTTTCGCTGCCTTAGTATAGGGACAGCGTATTGGCTATCGACATGTCAATCATTCAGGCTTCTAGCCAATCATTTTACCTTTCCAACGAGGGTAGGCATGCCCAGGTCAGTTACGTAGCAGCCGAGATATTTTGCTGCGTCTTCGAGCTCACGAGCTCAGTTTACGCAGGGGGCGCACTGTAAAGGGACGCAGCGGACATTTAAACTTTTATTGTACGGCCATTTTCACAGTTTGCAATGGCGAAATCCACAAAGAAAGCTACATATGTCCGGGAAGAAGCCCTGGAATTGATCATGGCATCATCTGATGAAAGTGAAGACAGTGTGTACGACTCAGAGAGAGGAGATGTTTGCTCAGGGCCTCGACTCCATCTTAGATCGGTGAGTAACGCTATCTTTGATCATGTTTGATTTATTTATTTAGCCATGAGTGAAATTTGATTGAAAGTTAGTGGGTGGAGGGTTTTTATGCTTACAGTGAACAGTACAGTATACATTAGAATTTCATAAATGATGCTAAATGGTTAGCGCCCCAGGGCCTAATTAGCCTAGCTAAGCCTAGCTTGCTAGCTAGCTAGCTAGTTACTCAACTAAAGTTATGTAATCCTTGTAATTCTATTCTATAATGTAATTTATTTTGAGCCTCTAATTCCCTTTTATTTAGATTTTTTATCAAGCTTGTAAGCAAATTGAACTAGATCTTCACTGACCAGACACTGGGAATATTCCCCCAATTCAATTATTCTGTTTATGTACAGCTATTTTCCTGACGATTTTGTGTAACATGTAATATCATATATATGTGTTTATTTGTTTCCTATGTAAATAACACTCCATTGAATTGCATTTATATATTTTTTCATTATATTTGGTGACATTTGTGCATTGCATTGTGTTTTGTAGGTCACAGTCTAAAGGCAGTGACGTGGGTTGGGAGCCTCAAAGTGCGACAGTCAGACGTCCAGCCCTCTCTCCTGCTGAAGGCGGTCGTCAGAAGTGCCAACGATCCTCTCCTGCATCCACCAGTACCTGTACCAGCAGTGTCAGAGGGGGTCAGTGACGCAGAAAGAGTTTCGTCAGGCCCGTATTGAGGAGCTTGTGGACCAAGGACCTGCATCAACATCCCAGCCATCCACCTCAGGTATCTCTGCACCCCCAAACCCAGCAGCATCCCACAAGCTGCATTATTTCACAGAGGGACAAAAAGTGGCTAAGCGGGATGCAGTCAGTGTCGGCAGACGGCTCTGCACACTCTGCCACAAAAAGACACCAGTTGGCTGTTCAACATGTGATGTTCCCTAGTGTTTTGTTGCCACAAGGGACTGTTTCAATGAGCGGCACACACAAAATGGAATGTAGAATGGCCCAAAATGTCCACTGCGTATCACAGCGCACTTTTTATGTTTATATTTACAGTACAGTTGTATGTACATCATTTTTGGAGACAAGTTTTCTTATACATTTCCACTACTTAATACTTTTATACACATGTTAGAGTTTTTGTATATTGTTCATATGTAGTTCATATTCTATTTTGTTTTGTATATAGTTCATTCATTGTTCATATTTTGTTGATATTGGCACAGTTGTACATACAGTAATAGTATATTGAAAGATAATAAAATCCTTGTTTGAAATTCAGTTCAGTATAGTCTGTCATTTTTGTATAATGGTTACTATTCTTTAGTGTCTTGTCACATGACAATATCTCAATATGGCAACCTAGAAGCGTGTGGAAACCCCTCCAACCACCCATCAAATGAATGTGTGAAAAAATTATGTTTTGAATCATGAAGAAAGGTTTTATAGTCACCAAAATGCTTCAGTAATGTTTCCAGTGTCACAAAAGTGAGTAAAAGCATTTGGCACAATTTGGCCATTTGGAGACGTTTTGGAGAGGTTTGTGGACGCCAGTGGCACTGCTGACTAAAAACTCCATAACTCCCATAAGGTTAGGCCTAGAAGTCTAAAATTTCAGCCAGGTGTAGTTGACAAGATGTAGAAGGTATGTGGTATATTGCCATATGCCTTACATAAAGCACATCATAGTTATTGTTATTCAAATATGACCTATTATTTTCGAAGACAAAAAAACATTTTTAGAGCCATGTTTGAACTGATGTCATTTAGGTTGTGGGTATGGTACATGCTAAATAAGCCCATTTTCAGAAACTAGAGGGTGTCAGCTTTCAAAAGAAGTATCATACATCCATCTAGGACTTGCAGTTATTGTGTTATAAGCTTTTCCATTTGGGTATGCTAAATAGGCGAAAATTACCGAAAATAGGTGGGTGCGAACAGGTTAAATATGAATATGAATACAGACATTTAGTCGGATCAAAATATGCAGATAATGATGTTCGTGCTCATCCCTACAAATTGCATAAAAGTAAAACGAAAATCATTGAAATGTTCATTGCAATACACAGAGATGACTCATCTCTGTAGTCCCAACTGCTTCTTTTCAGCTCCTCTTGCTCCCACTCCCCACGGACTCCCCGTCCGATTGGTAGGAGTCATTAGTGCAGAGATGAGGACACGATCTACCCCCTAACTCACAAACACCACCAACCATTTTAAGTGAAAGACCAAAACAAGCCAGACATACCTCTACCATGAACTAATTTCTGAGTATCTGAGGTCTCGGGACTTAATTCTGCCCCTCCACCAATCATGCTTAAAGTCGCCTTTATTTCTTGATCTCGTTAGAGATTCAAAGAGAAATCCTGAGGCAAATCATTGAGAAACTCTGTGTGCCCTGATGACAAATGCCCAGCTGTCTTTAGTTTTTTCCTTAGTTCATTTCCCATCACAGTACAAAGTGCTTTGCTTCAAAACCTTAAGCTATGACCCCTGTCATGCATAGATGAAAGAATTCTAAGAAACAGTCTGGAGCGAAATCAAGAAGCGTTTTATGACGTAACACTTGAAAGTGAAGTGCAGGCTCTACAGGAAGCCCAGGTGAGAGATGTGGTAATATTTCTCGGTTTTGCGTAAAAAAGCCTTTGCATGTGTGACCTTGTGGCTAAAGGAAAACGCTTTCTTAAATTTTGAGAGTCAATTTATTGGCATTCTCTCCTATTCTCACTCATTATCTTCATCCGTTTCCTCAGTTTTTAACTTTCACTGTTGTGTAACCATGATATTGTCCATGCTCTTTCATAGTTCTGTGATAAAACAAAGCCACTAGGCAGATTGGAATCAGAGATTTTCAGTTACAAGTTTACTCCTTCAAGCAAAAAAAGAACCTTACCTCGTATAATTCAACAATCAAATCCTCAATTTTGAGAAGTACTTCATGTCAACTAGTCCAGTCTTGCACATTTGTGTCATCAAGTTCCAAAAAAAAAGGAAATGGAGAAAAAAAATCTTGACCATTTTGACGTTTGTACAACTGTGGAGTTATTATGTCTAATCTCTGATTTTACCCACAAGTGACATGCCTTTGTTTTGTTTCAGTTTTTATAATTCCTACTGGGACCACACGGGCATGCTGTGCAAAATTGGTTCCTGTGACATGTGCCCTATAAGACTTGACTTGTGTTTGAACACTCCAATCAACATTTGATTTTTTTCTGTGTTGCTGTGAAAGTAAGTAAATGTCACAGTGGTCACCTGAGACAATCTCTCATTATGTTGACTCCGGAAGATGACAGAGATAGCGTCGGTGTGGATGACAGAGACGCACCAAGGAGACGGATGACTGACTTGTTTTGATTTTGGGGGGAAACCTCGTAGTCAACTCTCAAATAGATGTGTTGAGAAAACCGGTTGCAAGAGTAAACTGTTCTGCAAACCACTTATGCATTTACATATGTACACGTCATACCGACCATCATCTTTGCCACTTCTTAATTATGTGTCATTTTACTTTAACATTACATGGTTATGAACTGACTTTTATATTAGGACATGGAGGGAATGGTGGTGCAGCTATAGATCCAAGCCAATGACCACAGTTCAAGAATGGGTTTCAACATTTGTGAGCATCACAACACATATGTGGTGACCAGGTCATAAGTCAGGGTTTCCAGCCGTGTAAGAGACAGTAATTTTTGATGGGAAGTCAGAACATTTTTAACATTGTCTTTGGGACAATTTCCGGCTGTGTTTGTCACAACAAAACATGCATTTTTGCAGGATATCCAGCTCTGTTTATGACAAGTGAAACCAAATGTTTTTGATGACACCTGGGGACATCTCCAGCCGTGTTTGTGGCCACAAAAAACAGATATGTTGATGAAAAGTCCAGCTGCTTTGTGGAGACCAAAAAAGGTATCCTAAGCCCAAACATGATATTGTCCTGACCTTAAATAAATGCTTTTTATTTTCCTGAATCTAACCATACCATAGACAGCCTTGTCACAACAAAAAAAAAACAAAGAAATGGAAAAAATTACAACACAAAGAAATGGAAAGTTTCAACATATCCATGGTTATATTCATGGTTATCCATGTGAGATGGAGATAAGTACAAGTGCAAGACTTGTAAGTCTACTATAACTATTCCACACATACAAATAGCCAGTTGACCTGCTAACTTTACTTTTGCATGTTTAATTGTTGCGTTGAACTCTCCCACTGCTTCCTTTAGATGTAGTGAGATAAACATGAAGCTCGGATGCCATCCAGCATCTCTTTTACATCTCTCTTCATTCTCTTTTATAACAATATGGCATATCATTGTTATTCTTTTTGATTAGAGTTGTATAACCAATACAAACACGAGTGGGAAGGTGCTCAAAATTTAATGCCACATGTCAGTTATTCAAACTGAGCGGACGGATGCTTCACGCAGTGCTGAAAAGCAAACTTGATTTAGATAACTGGCAGACATGTTTGGCTCCTTTGTAGGTCACACTGCTAAGTAACACCTGTTTGCGCAGTAGACTCAACAATATATTGAAAAGACACTGTTAAAGTGACATTACATTACTTTTTTTAACCTTAAAATAACTCCTTTAAAATTGTTCTGATGGTACAGTGTCTTGTTGAAGGGTGACTGGTGTCTCTATCACTTGTTTCTGCACTCGGTAAAATCAGTGAAAGGGAAGGATCACATTGTTACATTAATGTTTACTTCAAGAAACACGTTTTAAACTGTTATGAAGTCCTGAGTTTTGCTTGTTGTTAGCACCTCCCAAAGTGTTACAGACCTGGGATTTGTATTTACAACAGTGGGGTTGCGCTCAGAAACTGTGGGGGGGGTGCCAAATTGCATTAAAAATGCCAATTTCAGCACAATATTGCTTCAAACTGAGCAGTTCTGATCATGTGAGAATATTCATTGCTGCTTTCGTGCAGATCCAGGTTTCAAATATCACTATTTGAAACCTAATAGTGGTTATATCTGATACAATCCCTTACAAAAAAAATATTTTCCTTTCATATGTGAAAATCAAGATTTCAAAACTGCATAGAACATTTTTTTGTGCTTTTGCTAAGATTGCATCTATGAATAAAAGTTGCCACATACGAAATGTATATTTTCACTTGCAAATTCCACAAGTTCATATGTGATTGGCTTCTTTTTATTTCCCCATGTGGAATCAAATAAAGTAATATTATTGATACAAATAGATGATAAAATAATGTGGTTGTCATGGCATGATGGAATGATATTCGGAGGATTGTTGTCTATTTATGGAAATAATGACACATTGATGGTATCTTCTACGAAACACCCAGTGTGTTAGATATTTGCTACAGCATTGTTTCATGTTTCCTGTAAAATAGGGAGCTAGGCAGGGACCTCAGCAACAAGTAAAGCAATCTGTTTAGCACTGGGGCAAGGCAGCCCAAGGACATGAAAGGGAAAACCAAAAAAAATGTTCTACATTGAATATGAAATGATATAATGTATAGTTCGGCACAAATTAGGGAATAAAGTTATGTCTTATAAAGTTGTTTTACTTCAAAAGTTTCTTTTGAGATGCAGAGCAAGACATTGGTGATTACAACAATTATATTTTTGATTTTGACTTTGCAGGAACTTTAACCTTGGCAGCTTTAAAACAGACACATTATTGCATAATCTAATAATTATTGTTGCCTGTCTAGCCTGCTCCTTAAAAGCTCTGGCAAGTTCACAGGTCATTGTCAGTCTGTCAGATTATCAAGCCGGCGACTCCGCTGGATGGAATATTTTTGCGTTGCATCATGCAGCTCTACAAGATAAAAAAAAAAAAGAAAGAAAGAAAGAAAGAAATTCAGACCGAAAGGCTGCTATCTGCCCCCCATTACAAGGAATGCAACAAAAATAAAGGTAACTCTCTGAAGTGCTGAAGGTGACACCGCTTTCCTGTGATAGATTTCACCATTTGGTGTAAAGAGAGGGAATAAGCTGTCGCAAGTGCCACTTCAAACTCCCATAAGAATAGCGTCTGAGTCAGTCCAAGGTGGCCGTGGTATTTACACATTTTTTATGCTCACCCAACCATTGAATCACTTAACACCCTGGGGATGAAGGCGAACAGTAGTAATCCTGGATGAGACCACTCCCATAAGGGTAGAACAGCTTAGCATACGATGAAATTGATTGTTATTTATAGCTTTAATTAGCACGTTTGAGTTGTGTGTACCATAGGCACCAAAATGGGTGAGGTGGAAATGTATCCACTTAATTTCATAGTTTGCATTGTGTTCTATGTCATCGCCCCTAAACTGGAGATCTGCAGAGATCCCACGGCTTACAGTGTTATAGATAAAGAAATCAACCGTTTACTGTAAGATACAGTTAATAAAACCTGGTCACGCAGTGTTAATGAGCCCAGAATGTCACACAATTTGCAAGACATTGTTAATTTCACTATTCACTGTGAAACCTAAACAGTGGAACAGCTCCTGGCACGGCATTAGCAATGTCATGTTTCCACATACTGGCTGCTCGAGCCCTGAAGAAGAACATGTTATCAGCTGACATTTGGATTCTTAATTAAATGTGAGTACACTGGATTAACATCCTCGTGCTATAATTCATTTTACATAAAGCTTTCTTTCTTTTTTTTTTTTTTCTTTTAAAGCTATGTGCTAATTAAAGAGTCACAGAGTAGCACAACCACATAGGTCACATTTCCCAGTGCTGCAGCTCCATGTTAACAAACTCAAGTTCTATTATTTGTAATGAAATCCTGCAATATCTACTTCAGAAAAAAAATAAATAAAATAAATTGGTACATGGCCCGACCATGGAGCACATGAGGCACTTAACCCCATATCGCAGCCACAGAGAAGTGTTTGTCTATGTGTGAGCAGAAGATGAGAGGGGGCAAAATAACTCTAGTCTCTGTGGGTGGAAAGGCATATTTGTTATGATAAAAATTCACAGCACATCGCCTATCCACTAGAGCTGAGTGCAGGACTCCCTTGGTAATGGTATTTCCCTCCATCTGGTGAAATTATTCCTCTGACAAATTAACTCGGTTTTCATATGTTAACATCTGGCCCAGGCGTGTAATTTTGCCCTCTTTATTGTTCTATGAACTTGTAAATATCGCATTATCTATCCTTATTTTAATTTTTTTTTGTTCTATGAGCCAGTGGCTCTGAATTTAAACACACATGTAGATGCCCTCTTAAGCATAAAGAATTATAATTTGCTGGAAAAAACAGTCTAACAACAGCTGCTATTTTGAGGCAGTAAAAAAAAAAAAAAAAAAACACCTCCCGATCCCCCCAAAAAAGACGTGGTTAATACTGAAAAGATTTTCATGGGATGTCACTTTAAACTCGAGCTTACGTTTTCCAATTATTATACACCTGCGGTACTTAGGTGGAGCATATGACGTTCTGTAACACTTAAACCTTCCACAGACTGAAAATAGCTGCCACGTTATCATAGGAATTAATCTAAACCTTCTCAAATAATGACTTGTACAATAGATTTCACAATTTGCGCTTACGACTTTATGATAGTTAACATACTAAAGGGAAGAAAAAAAAATGAATGTGTGAGTTAATGGAGTTTAGTTAGAATGCCGCTATTTACTGTAGTTAAGGCAGTTTAATACTCTACTCAGAAAAGCACTAAAGGATGTTTGTAATTTGACTCAGTGCGTCTTCTTAATCACATATAACAGCCGAGCTCTGCAACCGCTCCAATTGAGATCGCTCTGTCTTGTCTTTGCACTCATTGGCTTCATTAGTTGATGTCAAAAACTGGAGGCCTAGCCCAAATTGCTTATCGACTGGGCTTTTAACTAAATGTTACAGCTGTGTATGGCATGGACGTCCTCCAAATATCTTTAACAACCATCAGCAGTAATAGGAGTTCGCTCATTCAGTAAATCATAAGCGGCATTCCTCAAAGTATTATTAGACTGACAATGGGAGTAATGGTATTGCCTTTAAGATTATTATTCCTATCAGCTCATTCTCTTTTCTCTTCTCTTGCCCGGGCCTTAATTGCGGTATCAATTAGAGATGACAATTTTCAATTAGAATTTTATGAGCGCAAGGACAATGAATGAAAATTAGGTTGCTCATCCAAGAGAAAGTTGAAAGGCTGAGATCGACAGACTGCAGAATTCTTCTTCCCTTTTGGTGCATGTGCTACGCCACACTCCTGTGTTGGTTATAAACTGGAGATGACCTGGTAGGTAGACAAGGACAAACTGCAAACATGTAAGGGATCTATCAAGATAAATACAAAAAACTTAGATGTCATCTGTTGAAGTCGAACGATTAAATCTGTAACCTTAAAGGCCCAGGCCTCTGGAGGTTAGGTTGCAAGCCACTCGTCTCATCCTCCCCAACAGTGGCTGCTAAAAAGGTGAAAAGCCTCTCGAACCAGAGTTTGGTTTGTCTGATCCGGGCTACCATAGATCTATGGCACGACAACACGGAGGACTCCAAAAAGAGGAAAAGGACCCGCTTCCTCTGTAGATATGAAATGTTCACTCTAAAGTAACGGAGGCACAACCATTCTTGGTGGCATGTGAGCACCAAGCAGGATTCAAACATTGGTTTTCACTGGAGAACTTGTTGACATTCAATCTCTTTTTGCCCTCTTTCACATCAGGAGGTGGAGGGGATGATGGTGTTGGCGTTATTCACGAGCCAACAAGGCTGCCAACCGGCCGACCTGCAGTTTGAGTCACTTCACTGGATATTTGTAAGGACACCTGCTGACATTTCCAGCTGTTTTTGTGGTGACAAAACTAGTTGTTTTATATGAAGTCCTGCCGACATTTCCAGACCTTTCTGAGGAAATCAAAACAGGCTATTTTCCACGAGGGAGTCAGACCATCTCCATCTGCAGTTGTGATGATGTTTTCCTAACCCTGACCGAGTGTTTTTTGTGTCTAAACCAAACCAGAGCATAAGCGCTGTGACAAGAGAGAAATGGAAAATTCAAAGTTGAGACATTAAGACATTCATTTTTAACTCATTCGTGGTTTTGCAGAAACGTGCTGAGCTAACATTTATTCTGCCAATTGGGTCGGGACTAATGTTTTATATAAAATGTTGTGAGTACGGAATTGTAGACAGTGTGCTCCCAACAAGAAGCTTCCAGGCCATTGTAATGAAGGAATGTCATACATTAATGTAAAATAAGACATTAAGCGCACATACTAATACTAGGCATTACAGCGATGACTACTTCAGAACTGAATTTGTGGAGCAAAGTCCAAACTGAAGTGCTTCTCGTCGTAGATCACATCATGGGCCATTCATTAATCATAAGGTCGGCGGTTTGATCTCTGACCCCTGCAGTTGAATTTACTATGCAACCTTTTATCCTCTACAATCTGCAAATAGTCGTCATTTTAGAGCCTGACATCTAAAACACATCTACATTTCTCAGTTGAATGCCAGTACTGCAAATCCTGGTGACATATGGTCTAAATGTGAACATTTAATCAATGTCTTCTACTAGCAGGCGAAAAAACAGTTCACTTTTTAACCACTTTTGAATGAATGTCCTTCACCTGTGACACGTTTTTTAAAACTTCTTTTCAGATAAAAATGCTCGCTGAGTACACTAATGAAAAATACACTGAACCTTTGGACTTGTGATGGGTTCCGTATGGGCCCAGGAGTGTTGTACATCCTTTCAAAGCAACTGAATTGAATGTGAAAACAAGCAAAAATATCATATTTAAAAATAAATATTGCCTTGAAAGTACATTTGAAGCAATGGGCATACATGTACATTTGTGAAAGTAAGATATACAACAAGAGAGCACAGAGCTGTGCTTGTCCATTGAATAAGTTTGCATAACATCAAAATATTTTTATCATTCTGCTTTATTTCGATGAACTACTGGAATATTTAACTGGCCGTAATGAGAGACGCACATGAACTAAACTGGAAACTTAGCCAGCAGGAATCACACGGATTCAACTGTGTTTTACCGAGAAAATAAAGATAATTTGTGTCAAAACTGTCATTTGACCTTAACTGCCTCTTTGTGTGGGTGTAATTGGCACGATGAGGAAAATATCTTTCCCTTTCCAAATCACATGCAGCCTTTGGCATTTCGAAAAGCATAAATATTTTGTGTTCCATATTATGTATCAGACACACATTCTCTCAGCCGCTCAGCTCAACAGAGAACACTGTACTCTGTCCAACAATGGCATTGAACAGTCAGGTGTGCTACGTGTGTGTTCATGCCTTACGTGCATGATAATGCCACATTTGCATCATTTGATGGTCAGACTTGGATGCGGGATCTGTCTTTTTTAGTTTGTCTAGTGTGCTTGGGTCATGTCAGATCCGATCAAACCAAGTTCCAGTGCATATACATGAGGGGATGTAAAACGGAGTTCGCTTTGGGTCAGGTCATGTTTCTAGTGGGACGGGTCTGCTCCAAACCCTCTAAAAAAAAAACAGTGCATGTCTGATTCAGATTGATACCCACAGGCTGAATGATTTCACTGCTGCAGAAACCCAGTCTACGGTGCCATAAGAATAAGGATGAGCTTTGTCATTGAATGTTTCATTAACAGCCAGATTGGGCTTTGAGTTTCTGGTAGTTTGTGAAACTATTCGGGCAGGTACAGGTAAATGTTTCCACTGAACTGTACTTTCAAGGCATAACGGTGGTGAAAAATTAATTAAGTGCACCTATTTTTTTTGACAATACATTAAACATGCGGTTATTCTGGGGGACAGGAGTGTATGCAGCTACAGCGACAGCTGATGCTGCACACCTTGCTGGGCACTGTGGGAATGCACAGCATCTGGACATGTCTGCGTATGTGTTTGCCTTTGAAAAAGTACAGCAAGGCAGATTTTTTTTCTATTCTGGTTGACAACCCTCCTTCACATTTCACACAGAATTAAATCTGACACAAGCACACATCAGATATCACATAATGAACCTATTTATTCTGTGAGGAAATTCATTTTGTATATAATTAACATGATAATAGTGATGAAGTGATTTAATTATTCTACATATATGGGTTACTACTTGATTTAACTATTTTATTAAAATTGTTGGTATTATTTGTCGTAGCATAATATCGGTTGGTTTTCTATTACAAAGGAACAAACAGCTGCCGCGGACTGCAGATGACACAAATGTGTAGCTCAATCACACATTTTATTCACTTTTTCAAACTCCCACTTTTCAAACATCTTTAAGAGGCGGCCGCAGAATATTAAGCTTCCCGATAACAATTCCATCAACTCGATTGCAACCCAATATGGGATTTACAGTTGATTATGTCTTCCTAAGAAGAATATCTGGTTTTAATCTGCTGCCGTTATCATCAAACTTATTAAAAGGATTGTTCTATTAAAACACTAATCCTGTTAGTGGATGATCAAACAAAGTCATATTGCCTTTGCTCTATTAATGTTCTTAGAAGAAGCTAGATCAATGACATACACAGACAAGAAAAAAAAAACATGGCTGGCTGGAAACCCGAGGATGATTGCAAATGTTGTGTTTTCCGTACTTTTGAAAAATCTTCTTTTAGATGTATTTCCATTAAAAAAGAACTGTGGACTCTGTATGATGTTGCAGTGGCATTTGGATACAATGATACAACAATATGAAATGCGAGGATTGGGAGTAGCAGTTAAATATTAAGGTTTCAGCAATAATTAATACAGATTCTGAATACTAAAGATGTTAACAATAATTAATTAATCTATGTTTGGCTATGTAAAGAGATTACTGGGTGGTTGATGGATGGTTTGGTTTCAAACACCTCTGAAGAGTAAATCAGGGAGTAAGTCAGCTGTTTAATTTGCTCAGTGATTTCTTACCACACCTCTTAAAGTTCATACTTTTAGATTACCGCTGCAACTAAAGATTATTTACCCTTATCAATTGTTGTGTTTGGTGTTCATATCATGTCAGAAAACTGCATTTTCATTAATCACAGGATAACATCCTCAAATGTCTCACTTTGTTTGACATACATCTTAAAACTAAGATGCATTCAAATAGTCTAAAAAAAAAGCAGCAGATTGCAGATCACATTTAAGGAGATTAAACAAGGGGGTGCTTGGTATTTTTTGCTTAGAAACATTAATTAATCATCAAAATCATTGCCAATTAATTTCCTGTCTAAAGACTATCTGATTAAATGACTAATTGTTTCAGGTCTATTTAAGATTCAACAGTTTCACTTATTTCAATCCGGCCGGGATCCCAACTCAACCAGCCATTCATCATCCGAGCTTTAGAGACAAACTTTTTGATGTGAAGGTCATTGGTAGAGCTGGTGTTGACACTTAGATTTCAGGGGCAATTAGCAACGAATTCTAATTCATTTGGGTGAAATGATCTGACTATTCTAATCTTATTAGAATAGAGGGTTAGGACCAAGTGTTTGGGCTACATGGCCCTCCAAAGAGGCATTTCAGAGGCACACTTTAAACCGAGGGTTATGAAAGCTCTGTAGCTTCAATGTATCATGGTCTTTGTCTTTATTGCGAGCATAAACCAATCCCTAATAGTCCCACACTTTGATGTATTTTATTTATTTTATTTTTTGATGCATCATTTGACGTCATATGATGCCCACAATTTAAATCCAGTAGCTTAGTCACTGTACTTGGCAGCACTCCTCTAAAGCAGCACACACTGAGAGGGTAGGTAGCACAGGTTGCTAATGTTAGCCCATCAGATAAATGACAAATGTCAATGTGATGATACCAGGACTGCCACATTATCGCAAGAGAAATCCCCACAGCTGAAGTCGGCACTCTGGAAATGTCCACTCGCCTCTGCTTACCAGAACACCATCGACAACTACTGATGACGTATGAGGTTCTTGAAGTGTTGTCACATTTTGTGGGTGGATTTCAACCCTACCCTTTATAACTCTGTTCTGAGGGGCAGGAGGGAGCTCAAAAACAAACACGGGATAGGAGTACAACTTGGAATTTGATAGAGGCTTAGCAAACACAGGGGGTTTCTCTGTGACTACGGGGTTTATGCAAGTAATCCAAGGTACATTTGGGAACCACCATTTGGACTCAGTAAATGTTGTTTTTTGAAAATATGAATTGAGGAAGAGTTTGTAGGACAACCTAATTTATTAAACTTTAATACAAGCAGTATTGCTTACAGACTTGTTGTCTTTTTCAAGTCACACTGGTAGGTTTTTGCACCGCTTCATATTACAAGGAGGAATTTCTGATCCATCCACAGGGGCTGACAGTGCCAGATTAAATTGAATAATTGCATCATTTGTTTTCCACTCATTTCCAATTCACTAAGACAAAAAGAAGAGATTTGGTTTGGCTGTACAGTATATCACTGTTGGGTATAAATTCCACAGTGCAGACTAAATTAAATTGTCACTCCAACATAAGCCATTCAAATTATTGTTTTTCATTTATGAAGAAAAACAGTTTTTCTTATCCTCAGCTGTGATAGGTGGCTATGTATGTCACCAGCTGAACGATTGTCTCTGGATGAAGAGGAGGAGACAAGCGAGGCCTCAGGCACGTGTTTCTGAAAAGTGAAAATAATTGAATTGTGTAAAAGGAGAATGTAATTGTTTCTGGAGAGAATAAAAAAAATGAAGGGAAATGCAGTGACAGAGGACCGCTGCATGCATCAGAGGTCTGGTATTAGGCGGAAACAAACTGCCTGCAGTCTTTAAAAATACAAAAATGAAAAGTGGGAGAAAACTGGCCTCAAAGGATTTTATCAAAGAGTTGTACGCATCTACTCTGAACAGTGTCACCTGTATGAAAGACATAAACAGTCCCCAGCCTTAACATGGCTCAGAATAATGGCAAGAAAGAACTTTTTGTAAAAAGAAGTTCAAAGGTTCAAAGCCTGCAACGGTCGTAGCAAGTCCTAAACACATCTGTGTCCAGTAAACCTGTCCCTGCATGATTTTAATGAGTCCTGCACAATTCAAAGACAACCTCTGCCTCATGTTCTAAAAAGAGTATTTCCAGATATCTGTCCAGTAGTAGAGTGCATATTGTTTCATCCTGCAGGGGGAAGACGGAACTACAAGCCACTGTATTGAATCCTTTCCTCTTTTTTTTCAAACAGTAGGGGGTGAACTAACTAAAACAAGTGAGCTCAATCTGAAAGCCAATTCAATATTGCAGTTTAATTGAAGATGTGAAAGAGATTTATCTGATATTAGATTAGAAAGTACTGCCCTCAGGTGGAAGGATCAATTACTACAAAAGATTGAATTGTCTCATAGTCTCTTCGCTCTGCGCATAATTAGATGGATGCGGTGTGAGGAAGAGTGCACAGTACAAATGCAGACACACACACACACACACACACACACACACACTGGATGACAGGCAGACATTACAGCAGCAAGCAGAGCACATCCATATGCACTCACATACATTCCTGCATTTGTACATATATGTATTAAACGTCTCAAGTATAGTGATGCATACATACCATCCAGCTGTGGACCTTATTCAAAGGATGAGATGATTCTGCTGATATAGAACTGCAGATCCGAGGCATAGACTGATTATATGGGCCGATATTCAGCATATATCAGTGTTTTTTTTACGTCCAATTGCAGAATCTCTCTGTGGTCTCATTCAGTGTCCAGCCTGCAATACTTTCTAGTTGGTTTCACCTCACAAGTAATGCCTAAAGGTGAATAATCTGAATCTGCAAAGTAACTTGTGAGTATAGTTTCAAATAAATGTAGAGATGAGGAAGTATAAAGCAACAAAAGATGGGAACACTCTAGTAAAGTACCTCAATATTGTACTTAAATACAGTATTTGAGTGAATTCTTACATTACAAGATTTTCATGTTTACTGCAAATGTATATCAGTTCCAAATATTGGTTATTGGTCTACTTGATTACTAATAACTGGTATCAGTATCGGCCCCTGAAAAAAAAAAAACACATTATACAATCCTAAATTCATTCAATAATCTTATTTTACATCAAATCAGTTTCATTGAACGGTCATTGAACAACACCACTGTATTAGGACAAATTTGGGTTCAAGCTCCTTTATACAGCATAAGACGACAAATATGTTATGCTTCTCACAGCCTGAAGTAAGATGCTGCTCTGTAGTCTGGTGGAATGGTACTGGAATGTCTGTATCTTTTGCCAGACGGCAGTAGGATTAAGGCCTGTTAATTTACAACAATGCATAAAATACATAAAATGTGTTGGAAAGTATGTAATGCTGTTGAGTTTGGCTCAGAACATTGGCTAAACTGGATGTCTCTGAGATAACAAACTGGTTTACAAAGGAAACATTTCAAATTGATCGTGCTTCTCCACCGATCTGCTGTTTCACAACAGAATATCAAAAATGTGTAATACCTTTGTGCTGTATATACAGTACAGTACTCTCTGATCTATAGTAGCTGTTGTAACCATACAAAGACCTTCACAAGCTCACATCTCTGGTCAAGTCAAAGCATGATTAAATAATGACATTGCAGTGCACTTGCTGACCTTTTGTTTTAGCCAGCAATATATCTCAAACTTTTCTGCTATTGATAATGAAAGCTCAGCAGCATCGACTCGAGCCTGGATCAAAGAGTAGCCAAAAGCTCACACTGACTAATGTTTCTTCCAGTCTGCAATATACAGCTGTCAGACATATACACAACTTTCATGCACCAGCACATTTCTAATTCATATAGACAATGCTTAATGAAAGATGGTGAAAACAGCTGTGGCTGGGAAACAACATCCTACCTTAACAATGTGCTAACGAGTGGAAGTGATGCTGGCAGTCTTTCAAAGGGTTGCCATAGTGATGGCGGTGGTGCAGTGTTGGAGTCATGACCACACAAGCCTGAATCTAAACCCCACACCTCGGCTGAGATGTGGCGTGGCACCACCGCTCTACAGCCCGGCATGCGAGTAACATTCCGGTCAAAGAGTAAAACCTCGCCTCAGTCATTAGCTGGATCACAACACTGCTGGCAACAGGGAATCTACGTATAGCAGGTGTGATTTAATGTTGGACACAGTGAAAACTGATTTGTGAGAAACTGCAGTGTCATCGCAGCGATGATTACATCTGATAATTCTGGTTTTATGAACACAGGTGAGGCGCCGTTAAAGGGTTCTGTGGGTTTAAATGCTCATCCTCTCTGATCCACGCACTTAAGATTTGAATAATGCAGGCTAAGCCAGCCGATCCAATAAAGGCCTTTGCATATGTGAAAAGGGTTGTGCACCAACCACCTCTGTCCAATTAAGTTTACCCACTGGTGGAGCATCAGGGTAGTGGACCAGAGGGGTTTCTTAAAACTATCATTTTAACACATAATGAATGTATTTTTGATCACAGGCTTTGCCTCTAAAAGGGCACCCCGGACTTAGGGAGTGCAGCTTGATAATAGCATGACAGTGGTAGTGCACACCCAAGGACCGGCCCCACACGTCTCTCTAAAATTTCCCTATAAATCAAAATAAGCGAGATAACTTGTCTCAAGGCCCTTGCTCCAGCACGGCAGAGATTTTGAATAAGTTGAACATATCACAACTTCATGGACGCTTTGAATTAACTTTGAGTGGAAGGATGTTATTCCGAAGTTCAGTTAAGAATGAATGGCAGCCTTCAGTGTTTGAGTCTGTTTATGTGGACAGGGTGTAAGGTCATGTAAATAAGTCACTACCCAACCACATATATTATTGGTCTTGTTGGCAAAATAAGTTTGTCCATACTGAAGTTATCATCTCTTGCCTCTCCTGCCAAACACAGGCTGAATAAGAGGCACAGGCGTAGCTCAAAACATTCAAAACATGCTGAACAAAAAGTTATGGGATGATCAGGGGCGTTGCCAGGGGGGGGGTTAGGACGATTCCAAGGGCCCGGCACTGACAGGGGGCCCTTTGAGACATGGGCAACCTATACAAGGGCCCAACTAGATTTTTTTTCATGGGGCCCAAAATCCCTGGCAGCGCCCCTGGGGATGATCACTTCAGTCCAAAAGAGAAATTGAGAGAGAACCAAGCTCTAGTTCTTGGGTTCTGATCAAAATTTATGGCAACTTTTAATCAAGGACACTGCATCAACAAAGGGTGACACACAATGCACAACAAACAAATACATTTATTTTGGTCCCAATTGTTCTAAATCGGGTGCCCAATTGGAATTGAAGCAGTTTTACGTTGGTGGTAAAGGGGTGATAGGCAGACACTGCTGAATACAGCTGTCATCATATTCATAGTGTGTCTTCGTTGCCCTATAAACAGTGCGAAGGTTTGCAGGCGATGCTCGTGACACATCCTGCTAAACCATCTCTCTAAGGGCCCTTAAAGACCTACCAGATGGTATAGGATCTCAGGAGCTGTGCCACACGACCAAGAAGGTGCTTTTAGTGCAGTCATCATGCAATATTTTTGAACTCTGTCAAAGGGTCTCGAACATGGTGTGACTGATTTATGCCCCCTTTATATAAGAAGATTGATTTGTCCATCTCAAACAATGTAACCGCAACTTCCCACATACATCCATGCATCCAAGTTGGCGTGGATGTCAAGCAATGCATCCAGTCGAAGGGCAGCTCAGGGCCAAGTGTTATTGACAACACAAACACGGCGATTGGTGGAGGAGGTTGTGATGATGTAACTTTAAGAAACAGGCAAAAGCAGAGGCAGTGTTGTAGACAACGGCGATCTCTGAGGCTGTTCTAACTCCTTTGTCCTGAAATATGGTCTTCTTTTATGATCTGTTGCATGCACAGTCAGTTTCGGAAAATGTGCACAAGTATGGATGAAATTAATGCAGAGTACAATTAGAGAATGATAAGAGAGAAAAAGTCTGGTGCATGGCAAGATAGAAGCCACACCCTTATATAGAGGCTGTGCTGGCTGGGGTGTGGGCAACTTCCACATCGCTAACCTCCTTAGCAAGCTATGACAATGAGATTGCCCAGAAGGCCTAAATTCTAGGCACTATGTCTATGATTTTGGCACCATGTCCAGATGTTTTATGTGAGTGCAGGTTGCCAGTGATAAGCTCAACAGTTGAATTTATAAGCTAATCACCGGAATGCAATACTACATTGGGTGTTATAGTTTTCTTCAAAACACAACGACCTTGAATGGCTGTGGACAGACACTCATCTATACCACCGGAAAGCAGTGGGTTGTGACCTCTGAATAATACAGTCCATCAGAGTGTTGGCTGAATGCTTCAGATGGATGAAAAGTGTATAGAATAAATGAACTGCTACTCTTTTGTCCATGTTTGTAAGCACAGCAAACAGGAAGTATTATATTTCGCAGTAGGTGCTCTGCACTCTACCCCCGAGGCTTGTCAGCAGTCGCATTCGCATTGCGGATTCTTGGAATATTATCATCAGAACGAGCGAACATTTCTCCACCAATCAAAGTACATTTGAACATCAACACAACAACATCACCACAGTTTTTAGGAGCCGGTTGAGCAGACACTGCGGAGAGAGACAGGAAGGTAGAGAGAACACTTTCACTAAGCTTTCTTGGAGCCCCAGAGGAGATAGCAAGAGGGCAGCCCTCCAGTCTTTCTCAATACGCAGACTGATGTGTAGGGAACAGTCATTCAGCGGTCTGGATTAAGTCAGTGCTTGCAAGATATAGTCTGTTTTGAGTCCTCTTTTCTATTGGAGGTAAAACATGTCTGGTGAAATAAGTTAAGCATAAATATCACACTTGTATACCATGTTTAAGTGGAACCACTGGGGTAAATTATGTTTCACTAACAGCATCCACATTTTTTGGGGGGGGGCTTTATATTGCTGCATTGACTGCTTTTAGACTTTTTTCATCCCTCTGACTGGTCCCACTTCATACAATCCTGTGCAGAGATAGTGTAAGCATTACTGAGGTGGATGCCAGGGGACCAGCAAGTCTAGAGTGATTTTTCTGTATGGCTTGCAAAACTAAGGGATTTCATGAACCTTGGGAGCAGCTAACAGTGTATCAGCAGGCTACCGGGAGACAAGCAGTATTTCCTACTATGACCGAGAACCACCCAGCTGACATACTCTTAGAAGACAACACTTTGGGCTCTTTATTAGATTTATATTGGAGGCCTGCTGAGCATAGTTGAAAGAGAAATGAAATGGTGCCGGAGCCTGAGTTAACTCCCCATTGAGAGAGTAATTTTCTGTTGAAAGTGCATGAAAAGGGTCAATTTTAGAAGGGCCAAAATTGATTAGAATCGGAAGCATGGATTGCAGAGTGTGTTGGCACTGGTAACAGCCCCAGTAAGGAATCATTTCACCCATTCTACAAACAGTATGTCACAACTGCATAATGCTTGATTGATTAGTCCTTTGAAATAAAGCAATTATGAAACCACTTCTAACGGAGGAAAAGTCCTAAAGAGAGTCCTCATCGCTCAGGACATTCAACCAATTATGTTTGTACTGATACATAAAATAAATGCTAACACAACAGATCCCTCTTGGACAGTGTCTCTCCAAGCGGACCCCATACAGAAAACCAATATGTTTGGCCAATGAATATTTCATTTCAATCCAAAGTCCAGACAATAAGATTTTCCGGATGCACTTACAGCCGTATAAATTCTACCTTGATTTTACTCTGTCACCACTGAGACCTAGTAAGTGCTCAATTTCATGGCTGATGGGTTATTGTACTTGTTTAAATCCAATGCAGGTGAGTGTGAAAGCGGAAAAAATGTGCTCTTTTTTTGTGGAGACTGGAAATGTTAATGAGGCCTAAAGTGTGTCCATTGAAAAGGTTAATGGCAATGTGAACTCTTCAGGGGTGACATTTTGGTAATATGTAGGCCTGGATCACCCATAGAAAGATTTGCTGACTTGTACCATCATTAAGAACCTAGACACGGCAGCAGTTTTCAGCAGAGTTTGATGTTTAATTTTACTGCATTTTTCACCGCCAACCAAGATACACACAATACACTTGAAACAGAATCTGTGCTGTCTGTATATGTTCAAGCTGAGACTTCGGATTGCTGAACACACTGAGCTGAGAAAGAAAAAAAAAGCTAAAAATGCCCATCAGAGCGTACTGGAGCCGAAGGTGATGTCTTCAAAGTGTTGGCTTTGAACCAGAAGGTGTTACTTGTTTGTTTGAAAAGAATAAGAAAACAGTCGATCCTCACATTTTAGAAGCAGTGGGATTTTGGAATAAACAGAATCAATCAATCTATCAATCGCAACTTAATCTAACTAACCTTTAAGATAAGCAAATGTAGATTCACCTCACTGTGGAACATTAATGTGTGAAATTTTCTGCATTTTTAAAATATAAATAGTAGATATACAGTAAATGATCAGGCAGGTAGCGAGAGGGTCACTTGTGTGTACGGTCATTAAGTTAATTTACTCAAGTACTATATTTGAGTACAATTTTGATACTTGACCACATTCAGAGCAAATTATTGTTCTTTTTTTATCCACTGCATCAATGTGACAGCTGGTGTTACTTCACACATTAAGATTTCACACACAAAACATGAATAATAGATACAACACGATACTGATCTGTAGATGAAACTATTCAATAGTGTATTTAAACATGTGCTCCTTTTCCCCGGCTGTAACATTACAATACCTCTTATGTGTTACGTTTAACAGTTATCATGTTCCAATGTTATGCTAATAAATCTTTCTTGACATACGCAAATACTTTTACCTGAACACTTGTACATGTTGCTGTTAATACTTTTTAATAGTTTTATACATGTGACTTTAACATCCACTGAAGATTCTGCTCCACTGGAGAGGCAAAGAATTGTGGCTAACATGTCAAATGTATGTTGAGTTCTGTGGATACTTTTGAACGAGGTTCCGCTGTGTCTCAACATTGGTAAGCGATTAATATTTTTAAGGCGACCTCAAGATAATTTTCTGCCTTGTTTGTGGTGACACAACTCAGATATTTTTGATGTGAAGCTGGCACACATCCAGCCATGTTCGGGCAACCAAAACAGGTATTTGAAGCCAAAAGATAATGTTTTCCTAACCCTAAACCAAGTGGTGTTTGTGTCTAAACCTAATAGAACCGCACGGGGAAGAGGGACCCAACAGGTGAGCGTCAGAGGCCCATAGTGGCTAAGTTTTTAAATTTCAAAGACAGAGAACTGGTCTGGTCTAGGCGGAAGGAGCTGAAGAGAACCGCCCCAGGGGTCTACCTGAACGAAGACTTCTCTGAGGCAGTTAGACAGAAAAGAAAGGAGCTGCTGCCCAAAATGAGGGAAGCTTGGGACAGAGGGGACATTGCGTACCTTAGATTTGACCACTTAGTCGTCCACCCACCAAGGGCGAGGGGGGGTGGTCTAAATCGCAACACCAGTGCCGATCCCTCCCCTGTGACCTCCACCCCGAAGTGAAGCCCACTAACTGATAAATAGCAGTGCACATTTTTTTTTATTTCACGTATGTTATTTCCTTTCTCTTTTCTTTTCTTTTCTTTTTTTCTTTTTCTTATTAAGTTATTTTATAACTAATCTAGTTTTATTTTATTTTTGTTGTTTTGTTTGAGTTGTTTGGACAAACATGACTATTAAAATACCAAAAAAAGGTTTGAAAGTTGCTCACTTAAACATCTGTAGTTTGAAAAACAAGGTTGATGAGTTAAGCTCAATATTGTATGACAATGATATCCACATAATGGCCATTTCAGAAACTCATCTGGATAATACAATAGCGGATTCAGTAGTTGCTATACAAGGATACAACTTATTTAGACTTGATAGGGATAGATTTGGAGGTGGTACAGCATTTTTTCTGAAACAGCACATTCCAGCTAGAATCAGAAAGGATTTAAGTAGGAATGGTGTGGAGGCCTTATGGCTTCAAATTCACATTCCTTATTGCAAACCAATATTAATATGTTGTTGTTATAGGCCACCATGTTCAAATGTGGATTATTTAGACAATATATGTTGTATGCTGCAGAAGGTAACTGACAAAAACTCTGAGGTTTTTTTTGTGGGTGATATGAATATCAATTGGTTTAATGGTAACTGTCCTCTGAGGAAAAGGTTGGGTGATGCAGCTTCTGTGTGTAACCTATCTCAGATCATAAATATGCCAACAAGAATCAATATTAACAAGCAAGGCTCACTGTCGTCAACTTGCATAGATCATTTCTTTACTAATTACCCAGAGAAATGTTCAAAAGCGGTGTCAGTACCGGTAGGATTCAGTGACCACAACATAATTGCACTAACGATAAAAACTAAGGTACCGAAAGCTGGACCAAAAGTAATACTAAGGAGAATTTACAAAACTTTCTCAGAAAATGAATTTACAGATGATCTAAAAAATGTAAACTGGCACACTGTTCTGGACTGTTTGCACCCTGAGGCTGCATTAGTCACCTTTATGAAATTATTCTCAGCTGTTTGTGATAAACATGCTCCCATTAGGAAGCTATCAGTGAAATCAGTTAAAGCGCCCTGGATTGACAACGAACTAAAAAGCTATATTAAAGAAAGAAACTTACTAAAGATGTCTGCTACTGAAAATGGTAGCCCAGAGAAATGGCTTGCTTACCGTGCACTGAGGAATAAAATCACTAAAATGAACAAACAAAAGAAAAAGCAATACTATAGATCTAAAATTGCAGAGTGTAAGGATGATAGAAAAAAAATGTGGAGAATACTCAATGATGTTGTAGGTAAGGGTAAAGTGAATAATACATCTACATTTATTGAATGTGATGGTGTATTTATAACGAAACCAAAGGATATTGCAAATTATTTCAACGAGTATTTCATTAAAAAAGTAGACACAATCAGATCTCAAATGTTGCCTGGGCACGGTATGCTTTCAGATTCCATTATCAAAAAAGAGATTATGGGGGGTAAGGAATGTAACTTCAGTTTCAGTATGATCAAGGAAGAGGAGCTTGAGAAACTTCTGTTATCAATTAAATGTGATAATCCCTGTGGCATGGATAATTTAGATGCCAGATTATTGCAGTTATCGGCCAGAATAGTGGTGAGGCCAATTTTTCACATTTTTAAATTATGTTTTGATGGTTGTGTTTTTCCTCAGCTGTGGAAAGTTGCAAAGATAACTCCACTGTCGAAAAATAATAGAGAGCCTCTATCAGGACCTAACAGTAGACCGATTAGTATTTTGCCGGTTTTAGGCAAAATTATGGAGAAAATCCTTTTTATCCAAATTCAGAAGTATTTCGAAGAAAATAGCATCAATTCTGAGCAGCAACATGCCTATAAAACAGGCTATTCAACCTGCTCAGCCTTAACATCTCTTACGGATCATTGGTTAAAAAGTATTGACGAGAAATTAATTGTAGGTGCAGTGCTGTTGGATTTTAGTGCAGCTTTTGACATTATAGATCATGAGTTGTTACTCAGAAAGCTGTCTGCCTACAAGTTAAATGATTCAGCTCTCAAATTATTGAAAAGTTATCTGTCTAATCGACAGCAATGTGTGATGTTTAATGGCACCCTCTCAAGTACTGCAACGCTGAATAGTGGGGTCCCACAGGGGAGCAGCCTTGGGCCGCTACTATACTCTATATTTGTTAATGACATGCCATATGTATTAAAGCATGCTGGTGCAGTAATTTATGCGGATGACACAACATTGCACGTCTCTGCAGATAACATCACATCAGTGAAAAAGTTACTTCAACATGAATTATTACTAGCCTCAGAGTGGGTTTTGGAAAATAAGTTAAAGCTGAATGTCTTGAAAACAAAGTGTATAGTTATTGGCTCTAATCATGCACTAAGGTCTGAACCTAGACTGTGTCTTTCTATGCAAGGCATTGCTATAGAACAGGTCAAGGAAGCCAAACTGTTGGGAGTAACAGTGGATGAAACTTTGTCTTGGTCAAATCATATCAATAATATAGTGTCTAAAATGAGTTACAATATCTCTAATATTAGAAGAATCACCTTCCTGCTGAATGATTCAACTGTCAAACTATTAATTAATTCCTTAGTTCTGTCGCATCTGAATTACTGCCCAACAGTTTGGTCCAGTGCCTCAAAGAAAGACCTTTTTAAACTACAGCTAACTCAAAACAGGGCAGCACGCCTTGCTCTGCGGTGCTCTATCAGAGAAAGTGTCATGTGTATGCACAAAAGTCTCACATGGATGCTGGTGGAAGAGAGACTGGCTTATAGTCTTATAATGTTTTTGAGAAAGACTTATACTTCACATAAACCTGTTTCCTTGTTTTTACAACTTCAACCGACAAATGTGAAACATAGTTATAGCACTAGACAGGCCTCAGGAAACAACTTCACCTTGCCTTTACCTAGAACCAATGCACTAAAAAGGTCAGTTATGTATAGAGCTGTAGCTCACTGGAACAGTCTCCCCTCACACTTGATCACAACCACGGGAATGTCCAGTTTTAAAATGAAACTGAGAGAAGCTGTGTTGCGTCATAATATTATATTGCAATAGAGTACTATTACATTAGGCAATCATGTCAAGTGGAATTCAAGCATGTTATTACACCGGTGTTGTACATTTATTTATGCTTTAGGTTATCTCATAGGTATACTCTTCTATAATCATGTGACTATTTGATAATCATGTAATCATCCTCTTGACCGTGTTAACTTATTCACATTGTACTTCTTATTATGCATTTTTTATAATCTTGTTTAGGATAAATGATTTCATGTAATTATCTATTTATTTATTTTTTTTTCTTGTTTTTTTTTCTTTTGTACAAACACTGTATTGTTGTGTTTGATTTAATGTGGACCCCAGGAAGAATAGTCTGCATCATTATGTAGACTAATGGGGATCCAAATAAAACAATAAAACAATAGAGTGTTGGCACAGTGTTGACACAAGATAAAAGATGATGTCATCTTGTTTTGCCCTCTTTTCCCGCAATAGTTAAGTCACTGAGAGGCCCAAGTTGTTTATCTCGATGATCCCAACTCCTCATATTCCCAAACTAATTTTCTCTTGCCAATTCCGCCGGATATTATGATGTCCGCACCATACTGTAGGTGGTTGGTAATGTACTTGGGGTTGCTGCCAAATCTAATGACTCATCCCTGTCCCCTCCAGTGGCTGAGGCTGCAATTTGAGAACCATCATGTCCTGTGTGGATGTCACTCATTAGTGGACAGCGGGGACAGTGACTATGTGGAGGCAACGTAATTTGAGGCTAATTAATGGACAAACACATTGATTGAGAGTCCGGCAGCATTACCGCTCATCTTCTTTATTTATTTAATGATACCTTCACGCGCACACGCTGTGCCCATTGTAGGTATCATAAAGGGCACATTTATCAGAAAACATTATCACCTGCCTTCTTCTCCTAGCTTTAGAGTACTCTCCGTTTCTTACAAATGTTGCTCTCAACAGCTCACTGAAAAGGTCTAAAGAGGAGATCCTTCGCTCTTAGTGTCAGTTTGGAGGACTCCTATTGGCAAGCTGAAATACTTCTTGAATGGTCATGTCAGTTTGGAGGACTCCCGTAGGTAGGATAAAATACTTTTTGAAAAGACTTCACGAAGCTTTGACAACCGATAAAGCTAAGATGTGACAACAGTTAAGACGGGTGATAAGCACAACCATGTTTATTATCTGTGACGGGCCTGTGATGTCGATGACGACCAGAAAATATTTTTGAAAAGAGACAAACTTTCCTCGCATGCCCACCAAATCATGTTAGAGGCTTAAAAAACAGTTTAGCAGCTCAGTATTTTGTCTTATTCCGGGGCTTTAAGGGGGCAGCTGTGTGAAATATCAGCTGCAGATGAGGTCGAACACCAGCACCAATAGACAGAGGTTTCCAATTACCCAACAGTGGAGGCAGAAGGAATGCAGAAACAGGTGGCGCCTTTAATTGCTTTTTGCAACCCCAGAAGCATAGCGGGAGAGGGAGCAGAGCTGTGGGAGGTCCTCTGGGAGACGAGACATTCACCAATGTCTTTGTAATTGGTTTTGGTGAAATATAATCCTGCAGCCGAGAATTAGCAACATAGATCATATAAGGTCAGTTTTTCCAGACGTAAAACTGAAGAAATGGAAAAGACCATCCGCGAAACGAGTGAGCGTTGGATCCCGGCCAATCAACATCGTCACCATTAAAAGCGACACATGCTGCTTCTCAGCCAAAATAGCCTGTAACCCCCCTGTGTTCGTCAGTCCATTGTTTAGTAATGACTTGGACCGATTTCTGATCTGGCAACACGAATCTGTAGGCTGTGTTATCACACACATTTTGTGGGATGTTGTTGCAGCAGCTGCGAGTCTCTTAATTTTCAATGAAGTGTGTTTTGGAGAACTCCCCTGAGCACTTAACGATGCCACTGCGAACAATCCCCACTGAAACGCCTTCACATTCGCCTCGTGGACAAGAGCTAGGAGGTGTTAAAGCTACAGATGATTGCCGAGCGGCTGACTTAATCTTTCATGTCTTTCCTCTAATCAGTGTTATCCCCGGTCTTACTCGTGTTAGCTCGGTTAGCTAAGCGAGATAACCCTAATTGCTTGAAAAGTTGATGTCAAAGTCCGTGTTAAACATGATGCAACTCCCTCACCTCTTTTCAGTCTCTGTTTTCTACTGAAGTTAACAACTGCTCTTTGCTTTGTAACATGACGGGTGGGGGAAAAAAGCAATCTGATCCTGGCATAACCCTATCTGTTATACTGAGGGGATGAGATCAAGAAAACGCCAGCTCTCTACTCTGCTCTACAGTAAGAAAACCTCCAACTGTGGAATACGCTTACATTGTGGCAAGTGTAAGTAGCGAGGGAAGGTTATGTTTTGGAATCGTGTTTCTTAAAGCGTTTCATCTTCAAGGCTAGTCGGGACTTGTGGGACTCCTACAGTCATTTTCAATATCAAGGAGATATGATTTGTGGGGATATGCTGATTTTCCAAGGTTAGGAACAGATGCATATTCATATGCTGAGTTTACAAAAAACAAAGTGGCAAAACAGCAGTTTATATAACCTTTAGAATCTCTCATCAACATTGACAGAAAACACATTTTGCATTACAATAAGATTGTGTGTTGTTTGCGTTCTGTTTTTTTGCAGGCTTGTGTATCTGTGTGTGTTTGTGCACACGCAGACACATGAGTGCGTGGGCGTGTTTGTCCATATTCTTCTGATGTGAGACTGCTGGCAGCGATTGCCCTGTTTTCCCATTTCCCCTCTGGCTAATCACTAGAGTCCCCGTAAATCCTTGGTATCACCACAGGATCAAGAGAAGGCCTCCAAGCCCCAGGGAGCCTATTTCCTCTGAGAGCAGAACACAAACTGGAAAGCTCCTTGATATATTTGCTGGCCCAGGGATGGTCAAGACTTCGGGGCTGAAAGATGCTCTGTGACATCACCTGCTGTTAGTAGGTCTCCGTTTTCGCATTTAACTTCACCCAAGTGCACAAACAGAAAAAAATAAAATAAATCAGATATAAAAATGATGACTGGAGCTCCAGAGAGAGGTTATTATGACAAGAGGAGAGAGAAATATTGTAAGTCGTCTACCTCAGTGGGAATAGCAGGAAGAAGGTCACAGATAGGGATCACATTGTAATGTTTCACTCCAAACCTGTATTTTCCAGCTGCAGTGGCTGTATTCCAGCTGGTGTGGTTACACAGAATAATTAGTTTGGTTGGAGCAGCACCTCAGGGGGCTGGATTAGCTCTTGGAGGGCAGTTTCTCTGGCAGCCCAATGTTCTGATGAGAGCTGAGATATACTGACATGCACCCAGCACTGAGAAGCTTTTGATGGTTTTAAAAGCCTTGAGCAAGTGACAATTACAGCCTGAATGGCAAACAGTGTCAAAGGGAATGAGATGCTCTGGACTCCAAAGCTGAAGGTCACCGGGGAGGCAGGCTGTTGTAAAGCTGTGCATCACAATGACGAATGATGGTCAGCGTCCAGAGAGGAGGAGAAAACCGGCAAAATAAACTTGATAGAAAAACGAAAAGTCATTCAGAGAGTAAACGATGCCCCGAGAAACAATCATAAAGATGTTTCGGTTTGCAGAGATCAGCGCGTCTGACTGTATTTACAGTATGATGACAGAAATAGAGTCAGAAACACGCTCTCTTACGTATGTAGAAACGCAAAGTATAACTGTAGATGGCATTGCTGGAGTTAATCAGAGCGCAGCGTGCTGTTTCACACGAAACCGAGTTTACCATAAAAGCTATATCACAGACGTTACAGTAAAGTCCCACTCATGAAGAGATGGGTAATTGCAAAAAAGAGACTGCTGTGGTTCGGATCAGCCAATTTACATCTAATGCCAGGGGGTCAATGTAGTGGAAAATAAGATGAGGGGGTGTGTCGCGAGTGTGACTTCCATGCAGGAAATCGTAGTTTTGTGTGCCACCGCGGACCTACAACTAATGGCCTCCCTCTTCCCTAAAACCTAAAGGGGTGTTTTAGCTGCCAAGCAGAGAGTTTCCAAAACCCAATTATAGGAGAGGCACCCTGAGCCACCACCAATATCATGGGCTTGTCTTTTTCATTTAATAGCATCACATTAAACTGGGTTTGAATGGAGTATATTAATATTAAGTTGAATGATACTGCTGTATTTGTCTATTGACACACACAAAAATGAAAAATACAGGTGTTCTTTTATCACCCAGGGACGCCTGAAGGTCGGACCGATGTTGAGGCGTCTCATGGTCAAACTACTTTACCTTAACCATAGTTACCTGCAATGACCAAAGTCTTCCTGTAATCTTTACCATATTTTGTGCAAAAATTGATAAAAGCGCGGATTTTGAAACAGTTATGGTTAATAATCTAATGAGTGATAATTAGGAAAACACACATTATTAAACTGCAGGTATACAACTTTCCGTTTTAGTAACTCTGGGACAGTATTACCTGCTAAAATGCTCTCAAAATATAAAAAAATAACTTTCTCCAGATTGGAAACATTCAAATTTCAGTTAAACCCATGAAAAAGAAAGGGCAACACTCAATAATGAATGTTCATTTAAAGTGAAGTTGCAACTGATGCTGATGAACCTTTTCAGTGGCTAAATACTGTTTCACAAGGCTATCATGAAGTGTTACCTAAGAAATAAAAATAATAAGGTAGTACATTTTGATTTGCAATCAGTGGTGTTACCTTGAAGGGCATAACTGCATGAGATAACAGAATATAAATTGAAAAGAATATTTTAGTTGGCCTTTAATTTTTCTATTTCTTGAAAATTCACAAGTGCACGAGAGCGAGCCGGCTCCTCTTTCATGTTTTGTATTTCCTTTTTTCGTCTTCTCACCTGCAGTCCGTTCAAATGATGCATCTCCACTCCGTGCAGATAGCATGGCTGCTGCTTCACTCTAGTGTACAATTTTTACAACAAATACTCATCAGAGGAAAACCAATATAGGACTGGAGAGCTCCGCTCATGATATCAGAGATCAAACATTTTTTCTTTTTTCCTCGAGAGGGAACTGTGTGTTGAGTTCTTCATCCCTCCTGGAGCGGCACGTACGTATGTTTACTTCCACGCTGGAGGTGTCAGGTGTGCCTGTTCTACCGAGAAGCATGTTCACGGCAGAGAAGCTACGGAAGAACTTCAACCATCAAGAACATCTCCCACTGTTTCTAACATCCTCGTGAGCTGACACTGTTTTTACAACCCCGCAGATAAAACGCAGAAGCAACAGCTCACTGGAACGACAGGATAACAGTTAAGATCACGAGGGAGAGGATGTATTCTAAAATTAAAGTTTTTAATCTTCAGTATCTCGAAGCAAGCCGATACTCTGTGGTTTTAATTTGCATAGAGGACCGCGTCTGCCCCATGAGGATACAGAAATGTTTAAATAAAAACTCATCATAACACTTCTTCTCTTGTGATTTTGCGGACGTGTGTGATGTTTGATGTGGTATCAACATAGCAGCTGTCTGCAAATCTTTTTTTAAAAGCCCCCATGAAAGAATGAATCAATCACAAAACGGCAAAAACACTGATAACATAAAGTCCTATTTTACAGTTTATTAACCACAAAAATACAAACGGCACTGACCTTAAAAAACGACATCACCTGAAACGTTGCTATCAGTATTCTCAGCCGCAGTTCTTGTGTGCGTTTGACAAATATTCTTCCCTAAATAGTCTCGCCAGTGACAGATACTTCTGACAGCTACGGCACGAGGAATACTACATCACTCTTTCGCCCGGCTTCCTGCGCGGAAATTACAGTTAAATGATTGTTTTTTAGTTTTTGTTTTTTTTTTCCCTCAACAGAGCGATGCTGAGGATGACTTTGGCAACAAATAAAAAAGGAAAGGGAAAAGAAACAAACCGCGGGGAGTAAATAAGACACTGGGCTGGAAGTGTTGGCTCCTGACTGGAAGAAGAAATGCACAGCAAGGAGCGAGTGTACACAGTCAGGTCAAGTGGAGTGAACTAAAAGTGTAAGTCGAGGCTTATTTGGGGACATGACTGTCAATAATTGAGCTGCCAACAGTTTTGCTCATCCCGACAGTCAGAAGGGAAATCCCAACTGGAGGCCCACAAGTAATAAAATTACCTCTACCGTGAGGGGCTTCGCAGATGTTTTTGTTTGTCTTATAAGCGGCGGTTGTTTGCAGGGGTTCAGGCTAATACGATTCGGTCATACCTCTGTAGGCTTCGGCATCTTGAAGTCAACCTGAAATTAAAAGTCATTTTTAGCTCAGAAAACCCACGGAAGCTGCGAGAGGCGAGGGAGAGGATAAAAATCAGGCGAGCCGTTTTCATTTTTTTTTTTTACCTCTGGGGGACACGGGTGGAAAACAATATTGTGGCAAGTTTGATTTGTCAGTTTTCATTTTTGCTAAAAACAAAACATGACAATAATGTGAAATGGCTTTCTATGGCACGGTGTGCCTTTTGTTCAGAGCGCGTGGAGTACTCACCTGGAAGAAAACTTTTTGTCCTATTTATTCCCAAAGAACTAGCAGAAATTGATCCTGACCCCCATAATTAATAAATAAATGTAAAAAATAAAATAAAAATTACCTGCAAAAACTTCAACTGATTAAACAGTGTATTTCCTTTTCCTCTCAGGGTTTCCATATCATTATAAATCTGTATATATACCATGTATATATCAGTAAGAAGACCCCCCAATCTCAGCCTCCTGACTGACTGACCTGATCGGTGCATCATCTGTGATATCACTTTAATTGCAGCGACCGCAGAGGCTTCGGGGTCGATGTTAGCCATTCATCAGTCCTCATCTGTTATTTCAGCACAGCCTGCATCACTCCACGGCTTTATGTCCGTCCGTGCTGTGACTGAAATCACGGGTTAACGCACTGAGGTCACGCAAGATATTGTGAGTTATTGCGTTCTGGTCTTGTGCTTTCACGGCAACAAATGACAGAAAAAAAAAGTGACAGCTACTGCGAACTGGACTTTAATCCATAATGCGGGGAAACGTATAGCAGCGAGTGTGTGGGAGGTGCTGTTGCCTAATCAGCTTCTATTTTGTGTGAATGAAATTCAAACTAAACATCATGATGGGCCTGAATGAGACAGTTGACCAAACCTACGCGGGCCTGTTATAATGTATACACTGTCAAATCCATCCAATCCAACATGTTTGATGCAATAAGAGCTACATGTGCAAAGCAAGTGAGAAGAATTCAAATTCACTTTGACCCTAACAAGGTCAAATTCAACTTCATCTTCAAAGGCTTTCAGAGTGTGAAAGTCAACATGGCGCTAAACTTTTTGGTGTGCTCAGTGCACGTGATGCGTGACATGACATGACATGACCCGGGCCACGCTGGAAACGGTGCGTCTCGTCGCTGTCATCCGATGTTCTCTAGAGCTCTCCGACGGCCTGCTGTGTTCAAACGCATCGACGACGCCGGTGATTAATTTGATGAAACGACACTGAAATCAGACACGATGACAGTTTTCTCACGCTGCACTCGACTCAGCAGCACCTCCCAACTACCACTGTCGACTCAGCGTCACGCGTCCGATCCCCTCCTCTCATTTTATTGCTACATTAGATCACACACATTAATATTTACACGGTTTTAACCACAGCGACGAACCGAGACGTATGGCTACATGCTCCACGGCAGTGAGCTAAATGTACAGTCATCATTTGTGGGTAAAGCTGTGTCAGAAACAAACAACCGCAATGTTTTTCAGTCCCCTGTGAATTCACTTGGGTTCAATTAAATGTGAAAGAACGACATTTAAAGTCCTGCGAGCTCCGAGCCGCTCGCAGCCTCACACACATTTTTTCTTTGGCACTGATATTCTACTCATAAATCTCCAGTTCATCTTCTGTTCGCCGGAGCCCAACGTGGAGCGTAGTCCACAGCACAAATACTAAAAGTAACATTAACGATGAGCTACGATGCAACATGAATAAGGGCGTTATGATGGTTAATATATAACATGAATGGGCAGAAATACAAGGCCTTTGCTTGTTCACGGTCAAAAGGGATAAGAGGTTTTTTTGGAAATGGTTTTATTTTTGTAAACCTGTGAGATGACTTTCCCATACATTTTCTCAAAACCTGTACAGTAAAAACACATGATGGGTATCCTGTACTTTCAGCTGATTTCTTGGAAAAGAAAATTAGAACTCGCTGATGTCAACGAAACTTCACAGAATCATTATGTTACTATAACAAAGGGAACTGCTGGGATGCTAGTAGTTCCTTCTCTTTGGTCGCTCAAAGCACCAGTACTGTAACATCGCACATAGACGCGTATCTGAATCACAGCGTGAGACATTTGAGCCTGGGATAAGGCTTGTAAATGTCCACATCTGGTCTCATAGTGTGACAAAAAGCAGGCCTTTTTACATTTCATTTTTCCATCATTTTGTTTTTTTGTTCACCAAACAGAAAATGAAAAGATAACTGCTTTTTTTTTTTTATTTTGTCCGTCTCTTTTGACCATGAAAACCAAAGATGCCTTGTGTTTCAATTTTAATATTTGTATTCTGAAAATGAAAATCAAATAACCTCTCCAATTTTTTATTTTATTTTTTTTTTCAATATACCCACAACATTGGATGACCATGAAAGGATATGAAAAGAACAGACGCTCAAAATTGTTAGAAACAGTGACCCCCATGTTTTAATGAACACTGGACATTCAGAAGTAATTTTCCTTCCAGTACTGACATTACCATAGCACGGCCTCGCCATACACCAGTCATATGATAATGCAGCCTAGCATCTGAATAAACTTTGCCAAAGAGTAGTGTGTTTGATTTATGGTTACTCAGCTGGCATGTAGATAAGTTCAGCCAACACTGAATTATGACTCGGAAAAGATGCATTTCTAAACAACATCTACTGTATTCCTTTAAAAAAAAAAAAAGTCAGCGGGTCTGTGACAAAATAACTGAAGCTGAATAATGGCTTCTCAACTTCAAGCAGCGCAATATACATCTTTGCTTCATGGATTATTCATGTATTCCATACCTGCCACGCTCTTATCAACATGACATACATCTAACAGAAAAATCATCCCCCCTTCCAGGCTAAAAGGAAATGATCAACCCGTCGCCCACACAGGGAATCTTCAAAGATCAATACAGATGCTGAATGCTGGACTGTACACGCCATTTCAATCAATGAATCAGAATGGCAATAACAAAATAACAAAGGCATGAGCGGAATACTAATATTTCATCTCCATTGGTACATAGCACAGACAATAACTGCAATTGCCATCCTACCCTCAAAGAGACTAAAATGAAGTAGCACTTTCTCCCTGTAACCTCCCACACTTTGGGTCTGGGGACCGGTGCAAAGGAAGGAGTGCTGATCTTATCCAAAAAATATGTGCAGGTAAGCAAAGCCTTGTGGGAAAGCCATACATTAAGTCATGTTGTGTGGATTTTCTTGCTCAGTCACTGCATTCCTCATTGTTATCACCCGAAGCCTCCCGTTGTATAAGCCCTGCCCTGCAGCTTGCACCATACATATGATGTACATATAGAGTGCAAAGCTATTAGTCTCGATCAAGTAACACATGAGGAAAAAGCCAATTGTTGTTCAAACAGCAGTAATTGTATTGGTAAAAAAAAAAAAAATGTACATTGGGATTAGAGTTTGCTAATGATGAAGCCCACATCAAAAGCAGATATTCTGGAGATTTATTTCTCAACTTTTATTGAACACATCCTCAAACCTAAACGACTTCATAGGTCAAATGCCAGTGACTCCCTAAAATTAGGGATGCAACGATCCGACCTTTTCAGTTCTGATACCACTGCCTGGGCTTTGTGTATCTGTCGATACCCGATACCGATCTGATACCGTTGAATTAACAATAAAGTGTACACCGGTCTTTGAAAAATACTTGCGTTACAGAGGAGAGTACCTTGGCTCTAAGTATTCCAGTAGGCGATGAAAGCCCTCATCTTCAGCAAATGACATTGGTTGAGCATCTAAAACAATGAATTCTAAAACTTTGTGTTATTGCTGATGCTTTCAAGCTTTCTGTCGGAAAGTTTTCGCGTCGTTGAAGTGCATCTGCCAAAGCTAGTTGCTGGGCTGTACTGTCTCCTGCTCCTTTGGTTTTGTTGAGCTGCAGGAATTCGGCATGCTCCTCAGCACGGTGCTTTTGGATGTGCTTGATTAAATTAGTGTACTTTGCAGTACTCCCACCACTCCTCGAAACATTTACTTTGCACACATTGCAAACAGCCATGGAACTAGTTGGCGTGGCAAGCGTGAAATATCTCCACACAGCCGACTCGCTCCATGTTGCTTAACGGTTAACTCAACTCTTCGAACATGTGACACACGTGCTGCTGACGAATGACGTAGGATGTGCTGCGACGGAGAAAAAAAAAAAACTAGATTGTCCCGTGGATCTGTTCAGTTTTCCCATCCCCGATCCAGCTATTTTGTCAATATCGGGGCCGATATCCGATCTTAATATCGGATCGGTGCACCCCTACCTAAAATGTCATATCCCCAAAACAATATTAACATTGCAGCATACCAGCAGCAGGCACACTGGACCTTTGTTATAAGCTTACAGTTTAGCTTTGGGCAAGAACACTACGTGGTTAGGTTTAGGAAAACATTGTGGATTGGGTTCCAATAAGTATGCAACTTTGAAACTTAAGTTATGTGCATACTGACATTATAAATCAAAACTACTGCAATAAACTTCCACTGTGGACTTGAGGGTAAACTGTGAACCCGACAGGCTGATTGTGTTCTGAGCCAACAGAGTGCAGGACTACAGCGGGACGAGGAGAGGTGGACTCTGTGTTTACGTCCTTGATGCTTGGTGCTCACATTCAGTGTTTCCCAGATGTCAAACATTTGATGTAATGACACCGACCGGATTATCACGACCATCTGTTCTGCTGACTCAAAGTCAAATAATGCACTATGTGTTGCGTATATGTATATTTGAACATCGATTACTATATATAGGATTTGTGTTTGTGTAACATGAAGGAGTTTAACCCTGTGTTGTACAATGAACAATACATTGCCCTTTAACTTGTGTTAAAGTGGTGAACAACTAGACTTCAGAGCAGGCGCAGTGCGTTCACCGTGGACATGAACAGCTGCCTCCTGGCTGATAGTCCTCTGCTTCTTTTTCCCAACTGCCTTCGCTATAATACAAAAGTGTCATCTTTACAAGAGCGAAACAGTAAAAAATAACACATGCTTCTTCCAAAATTGTGTTGTTTTTTTTTCCCACAATGACAAAGGGCTACTGGCAACAACAGTAATATCTTGCAATATAATGCAAACAAATCTAACCGTCTGAAGATATCCCACCTTTGTGAGGATAATAACGTTGAGTTTTTATGTTGTGACAGGTTTTGATTCAGCTATGTTGGTCAGTTTGAGGCTGCAATATATGGTGTTGTTATATTGCTTTATATTGCTGAGTCCTTCTGTTATTTGTCCAGACCCTGTAGATTATGAGGGTTGTTTTTCTTTCTGATGACACAGATCCACTGCCCATATTTAATTAAAAGCAAGAATTGTTCATATACACAGCTATATCTGTCTGATCCCTCTGAACCTCTCATTACCTAACAGCAGGCGTGTTGGCCTTGTATTTCCTGAGACTGTCCTGTAACCAGATGGCCATGGGTTCAAATTTTTGAAACGGCCAACTTGCAATGTCACGGCGTCCTTTAGGAAATAACCAGTCCTTACCTGCACTGCTGCATAAGTTGATGTAGATGAGAGTGTCAGATGAATGCAGGTGGTGTTAGTTTAACAACAGAGAAGGAAGTGTAAGTAAGATGGGGGGCTTGGCCTTTGAGCGGAGCAACATCCGCTCCACAGTTCTGTCCGTGTCCCTGGTTATAGTGTAAATGGGGCCGTGGTTTATTGTGCACCATTACGTGCGACAGCTCATTTGTTAGCACTGAGCAAAACAATTTGAATCAATGCCCCTGTATCTCATAGAACTACATAATGGCCGCTGTTAGTGCCTTGGCAGCTAAAAGTTATTCCCTCGCTTATTCTGTTATGGGAATGCTCACATGTCACTAACTGTCGACGCTGCATTCTAGCCACATTTTACAGCTTAATATGCTACTACAGTGTTTAATTAAATTCATTTATCATGTTACTGCAAGCAAATGAAACACGGGTATTTATTTGCTCTGAAGTACCGGCGCTATCGAAGAATGTTTGTCGGCATGAGGTCTTAAACTAAAGGATCATTTTCACTGTGTTTACACACAAAGAAGGCTATAAATAGATGCATATGCTAAGCACAATGCTGCTGACATAGAAGTGGATATTTTAGCGGGTAGTTGGGACATCTCTACCTGTGTCTGTGGCAACAAAAGCAGGTACTTCAAGCCAAAACATGGTCTCATTCCCAACTTGTCAAATGCAGATGCATTCAGTTGCTGGTCAGCTCACCCTATCAACCCAATGTGTCAGTGTTTCACGGCCTAGGAAACAAAAGCATCAGTATTCGACAAAATGGGAATGAAACTCGGACCTTTAGCGTGCCTCTCGGGTGATACGATCACAAGTGAAGCGCTCCAAGTCCATCAGTTCACACCTGGCATTAACATGCGTCTCCACACACCTCTTGAGCGACCACTTGGGATTGGATCTCACTTCCCTGATCTGTATGCAAATAAACACATATATGCCCGGAACAAAAGGACACAATGTGTTTTACACAAAGAAAGAAATATATCTTCATTTACAACATTTGCCGAATCAACAAGAAGAATTCGTCAACGACTGCTCTTCATGGCATACATAAAGATTCTCCTTATTCAACAGCACATTAAGAAATTGGAGAACTTCCTCCAGGGGCGAGAGGGAAGTGGCGTGTATCAATTGCTGATTACTGTATTTGTAAAATTTGTGGAATTTTTGCTGCAGCTGTGGTGTGAAGTTGTGTTTGTTTCCTCTTAATCAACAACTTTCAAAATGTATAATTTCTTCAAGAGAATCTGGGGTATTGCTGTTACCAGTGAAATAAAGAAATCAGCTTAAACAGACAGTGTGTTCACAAACATCTGCTGCTTCTCGAGGCAGGTAAGAGAACCAACACACCTGATTTGCATTACAGTCAACCAAATGGAAATCAGACAGCGTTTAATCTATTCTGCCTGTTGTTGAAGCTTCATCCTGAGGACGTCAGCTTGTGTCCTGTCACTATAACAACCGTCACGTCCCGCGCTGATGACGTCCTTGTCGTGGTGGAATCAGTATGCATTAGCATTTACACCACATGTTGTCAAAAGCATCCTAGACCACCTTGACAAGTGGTTTGAGTGGCGGGATCACAATGCATCTTTGTGGTCTGCAGTATGCTGATATGTAGACTCGTATCAGAAGAAGAAAACAAATGAAATAAACTAAACTGAAATGTGGATTTTGAGATTTGTTACAGGTTCAACCAGTTGGTTGATTGGTAGATGTTACCGATGCGTTATGTGGCTAATGTAGCCTAGAACCTGGAGCACATAGAGGTCTCCAGAGTGTCATCACTCTATTCATTAGTAATTCCACTGGATGACATCATTACATTCAGTGAGACTATGAATACATTTACATTTTCCAGGTCTAGTGGAGAGGTTCCACTCTACACTTCATCTACTGTATAAAGAGGACCACTCAGCCAATCACACGTGTCATCCCACTGGTTTGTGGCAAAGTGATTCATGGCATTATAGCAGCCAGAGCGTAGCTCCAACACTTACTGCTGGGTGCTACAAGTGCCAAGGGACTACAGCTCAAGGCTAGGCCCCATTGAAACTGATCAACAAACTACTTTGGAGTAGAAAAGGGCAACAGGCATCACTTTCACCATCACTAAGTCTGATCACTAACATCAAAATGTGATATGAGCAAATATCACATGATTCCAATATGACACTTCCATCGCATGCAGTGCAGGAGGTTTCGTAGTATTTTCTCTTTCCAGGCCAAGTGCGTGGCTTTGTTGCTTTGTAGGATATGATGGCTCTGTGTTGGGATTTGGTAGGGATTGAGTAGTAATGGGTGGGCAGTGTTGAGGAGCGCTCTGCTATCCCCGGGGATTCATCTGATGAGCCGGGATTGGTTTCATCTGCTCTGTCTATCGATTTGTTTTTGCCACACGGACACCTCACTCCAGTTTTGAGCTCGGCTTTTTATTTTTATATTTTTTAACCAGTTCTGAAAAAAAAAATTGTAATTCTATTGAACACAATCTCATCCCATCTGCGCGCCGGCTTTGGACACTTGTTCTTGTTTTGATCAGAGTTGTGAGGTAAAATTGTGCTTGTGTCCAGCAGAGAGGAGGGGGCGAAAAAAGGAAGAATTACAGCTGAGATGAAATCCTTTTTAGAGAGGAACTCATCTTCGGCTTCTTTTTATGATTGTACCAAGGAATTAAGAATGCCATTAATCTTTTTTGTGTGGAAGCCTTGTTTAAAAAAAAACAAAACATCTTGACAAGAGCTGGCACTAAGTACAGACAAATGTGGATAAAATTATTCCAGGATTCAAGAGCATGAGGGGGGTTTGTGTGTGATATTTGTTAAAATCACATTTTGGTTTACAAAAATAGGACACTTGTTTTTGTGTTCATATTGTAAAAAGTCCTATCTTAAAAAACACATGCCTGTAATTCTTTTTAAAGACAGCTTGTCACTTTAATAATTGAGAGATGTAGACAGATAGAAGCCTGTTAAAAGGACGGAGGGGTAATGTTGTTTTGTTTTGCCCTGTCAGAGTGTCGAATCCATCTTGGTAATGTTTCAGATATTTTTTTTCAGTTGACAGTTTATGGGTTTTTTGGTTTGTTTGTTGTTTTCACATTAATCAAAGAAAATATCTCGATTCACAAGTTTTTATTTCTTTCAGTGGACTTATCAATCATGCTTTCTGCAATTTTTCTGCCCCTACTTTTTTTTTTTATCAATGTAGCTTGGTAGCTGTGTGGCCCCACTCTTATTCCCACCTACTAAAATCTGATTGGTCTAACTGCCATCGGTGCGCAGGATGCCAGTTCTATTTGGATCGCTGAACAAACCTGAGACATGGGCAGCAATTCAGAGGCCTGGAGCCATGGATCA
Organism: Diplodus puntazzo; assembly: GCA_963678695.2. Lineage (NCBI taxonomy): Eukaryota > Metazoa > Chordata > Actinopteri > Spariformes > Sparidae > Diplodus > Diplodus puntazzo. The sequence continues at coordinate 25,687,078 of OZ023171.1, read as the reverse complement.
AAACTGGTATCAAGTGCTATAACTGCCATCTTCTCCTCGTAGACTGACATCAAATGACTAACTTTTTGGATCAGATTTTCAGGATATCCTATCTGGCACTTCTTACGCTACTCTCTGTCTTTGCTGTTAACACAGTTTAGATTGATAGCTGGGCTGCCCGTACATGTGTAACAACATACCAACATGTCTTGGTTGCAGCGCTCCGCAAGAAGCCAGATGGGGATGTGCACTTCTTCAAACACTTTAAAACAGAATTATTTATTAGGCTGTCACTGAGGAGAAAAATAGATGTCCTCCCAAATCAGATCCAGTGTTGGGCGTGTTACTTTCAAAATGTTTTTGTTACTGTCATTTGAAAGTAATAACTTTTGAGTTACTTTCACAAAAAAATAACGGCAGAGGTAAGACTAGGGATTATAAAATGGAAGACTGTAATATTGTTTTGCTACTATAGCGTCAGATTACCCTGGTCTAGATTGATTTAGAACCTTAGACTATCATTCTACGCATATACTTAAAGCAGTCTGTGAGGCAAGACTTCACACAATGACACACCTCAGCCTAGTCCACATGTGCATTGGTATTTTCACACATATCCCACGATCATTCACCTGTACTGGGCAGGCACGTGCTGTGGTAAACAGGAAGCCTATTGTGTATGTAACCATTAGTTGCTTAGTCACAGCCATTCTCTCGTTTCCATCACTGTGCTATCAAGGTATATTTATGTTTTGCTAAATATAGACAATATACCATCCATTTCATCAATGTACGCCACAATGTTATCACACACGTGTACATGTGTAATCTTTTCCAAAAAAAAATCAATTCTGCCCGACTACACGGAGGTTCCTCAAAAGGTCCATTGTCAGCGACCTTTATGTTTTCCTGTGTACAAAAGGCTAAAATGTATAGTAGAAGCTTCATTTGAAGAAATACCTGTGTACATGTGGACAGGGCCTGAAATAGGTTAGCCTGCATACAGCCAAACTGCCCACCCATGCACGGTTGGGAAGGGGGGATGATTGGCTGCAATGGTGGGTGATGGATTTATTGATAGCCATTAACAGCCTGTTCTACCATGAAGGCAAAAGGTTGGTTGGACTTAATAAGTGGGGATGCTTGCTGTTTCCGTGAGGTCTGCTGTAGAAATAGCTGGAGATACGTTCATGTCACAGGCAGCATATGTGTACAGTATCTTTTTTGATGAGTGTGGCTGGCAGACCGTGAGCGATGAGAGAACTAATTTATTGTATGGAAAACTATTTTTATAATTCTTTTGATCAGTGGATCCTTACGTACTTAAGAAAAATAAATTATCAAGAAACGGCAACAAATTAGGACTTCATGGCCGCTTCAAAGGTAGAGAGTCCCCACTTGATCCTGTCTCTTTTGCTTACCATGCCAACAAATCTGAATGAATTACTGATCACAGATCAGACCACACTGCAGCTTTGTGCCAAAATAGTGCATGTGTTTTCAAACAGAATAGCATATAGGGATCCGAAAGGCAATATACGTGCTTTAGTTTTCAGATAATTCTAAGATGTACAGATAAGAGCCTCATGTGGTGGGGAAGTTCTAACTTTTCTGACATATTGGACAAGTGCTCATCAGTGTATTGCACATCCATCCTGCACTGTCTCTCCAGGGAGGACTCAAACTGCAGCAGAGCCTTGCAGTGTGCTGGACTGTGCTCAACAAAGACAGATCTCCCTCATCCTAGCCAGCACTGGAGATTTGAGGGGCAGACTAATGACAGCGAGCTTGTTCTCGGAGCATAGCAGCGAACGATTTAGAAAAAAAAATAAAAAAAATGCTGTGTTGACTTCAAGGCCTGCAGGCTTCCAGATTTTCTTGTGCAAATGTAGGGAGGGGAACGGGGTGCAGAAGGGGGCCCTGACAAACACAATCCTCCACCACGTCTGAAGGAGTCCACAAGGAGCCTCTGCATTTAAAATTCTCTCCAAATAATGAAAGCCATGATCAGGGGGTCCATCCTGACGACAAGAATCTCTTTTTAGGTGATATTCTTACTCAAGGGTAAACTATAATTATGGGAGGTTCAAATTGGCACTGAACAGAAAACAAGTATCTGGCCCGAGGTATGGTAATGCAATGTCTAGATCAATTGGAACAGCAGAAGGTAGCAATTTGTTTTCAGGTACACAGACCAATTTCCTTCTCATTAGGACCACACGTTGAGCACTGTTTTCAAACCGGCTAAACAACAGAGATGAACAAGTGCTGCCTTCCACGCACAGATTATGGGATATGTAAGAAAATTCTCCACGGAGGGCACACAGAAGACGTCCTATCGAGCCTTTGTGCTCACGAGGGAATGCTAAGGATCAATTAATGAACTGGTCTGGCCCACTGTTGGCTTGAGTATGCAAAGCATGCTTGCAGGAATAAGGTAATTGACAGCTCGGAAGCCCAGTGGGTGATTTGAGTGATGAGTGTGTTGCGTTAGTCGGTTTGCGTGTTTGTCCTCTGATTTATATTACCCAGGTAAGAGCCTACACATTATGAATTAATTGAAAAAGCGTATTTAAAAGAGACGCGGTGGGAGTGGGGCTTAATGACATTTGCTGTGAATCATAGCCCGGCAGGAATCAACTTAGATATAATAACAGAAAACACTGTTTTATTTATAAACAACAATCATTAACCCATGCCACGTTCAGGAAGAATCTCCATGCTCTTTCACAGAGGATTCACTGGGGGGAAGATCTTTTGATGGAAATGATTCTCACCGGAAACGTCAGTGTTAATGTAGTCAATGAGAACATGGTGAAAAATCACTTCATTCAGTGAAGAAAATGAGACAGAAGTAAAAATATAGTCTTTGATAGAAAAAATATGTTAATTTTGCTGGCTCTTTCCTGTGTCAAATGGCTTTTACCATATTCAGTCATGTCTTATCACTCTTATCTTAGTTAAAGAAATCTTAAATAACTATAAATGGTGACTGTTAATGATAAATATTATTTTGTCATCGGATTGTACCGTCAATCCAGTCAAGCCACGGCCATTTTTTGGGGTTTTTTTCAGCTTGAAGGGATATTCCGGTGTAAATTTAATCCATAGTCTAACACACCGTGACACCGAGTAAGACCCCCCCCTCGAGAGATCAAGTTTTCCGACCGCTAGCTTATGTAGTTTTAGCAACCACAGAAAAACACTGCATGATAACAATACACTGCAGTCTATGCCGCCAACCAAGAAACCGCCATCAAAAAGCCGCTCATAGCCACAAATAATACTCAGAAAAACACCAAACTTCAGCAACAGTACAAACAGGGTCCCAGCACATAGTTCGAGGCATAAAACATCTGCTAGCTCTGCCGGATTTCTACTGAAAAGAGAAACACAACTCACCACTCTCCTGCAGCAGCTTGCTCGGTGTGAGGAAGCCCTGACGAGTACATTACCGAGTGCAGTAGAGTTCTGCAGCTCAAGGATGAAAATGTATGATTATTACTCCATGGAAATGTTCCTATGTGTCTTGCCTACCAGTTTATAACAGTTATTATCGAGTGCGGACAGGGAAAAGAACGTAATTGAGCATTTCTAACTGCACTCGGTAATCGACTCGCAGGGCTTCCCCATTACGAGCAACTCTCTGCTGAGAGTGGTGAGCTGTGTTCTCTGTTTGATGCCACCGGGATATCCCTTTAAATAAAAGTAGTTAGCCAAATTCAATTAACCATAAACTTCAGCTCGCTCTCTGTAAAGTAGTCAATGTATGTCTTCCCGAATCCTGTGCTTATTGTGTGCCGCTGGTGTGGTTCTTCTATATATTTGCTTTCAGTCGACTAAACTTGACTCAAACTTAACTCAGGAACCAAAATAACCACTGGGTATCTTAGATTTTATAAAAATCCATTTCCTCCTTTACCAGTTACCTTTCGAGCACTGAGCACAGCTGTTACTGCGCTATCTTTGGTTTTCTGAATTTCTTGTCGACTTTCAATCGAAAGATGCCAAGAAGACCGATTGTTGTTTCCTGTCGCACATCAAATAAACATAAAAAATGGATAACTGCTAGATTCACAGTTCTAACAATTGTTGGAGTGTCTTGCTCCGTTTGGAAGATACATCAGGCTGGAAAGGCAGATGAAGGGAGAATTGGGGACAATCAGTGTAATGACTCAGCACTGGGCTGCTGACTGAGTACAGTGGCGATAACGGAGTCTGGGACTGTGTGTCACACTTTCTGATTATGTATTTTGAGGAGAAAGCAAGTCAGTAATTGGACCCTGGAAAACATTAGGGCTATTAATTATGTTTTCTACAAAGGGCTCATACGCTCTGGATATCACAGGAAAAATGAGCTGAAAATGCTAATCACACAGATGCGGACTTGAAATAAGAGATTTTGAATAAATAAAATACTTCTGCTTTAAGATGACTTTGGCACACATTTGCATGGGTATCTGATTTGATTTGCATTCCTGTGATCCATAGAATGTATTATCTCTGGGCAATTCAGCATCCCGTCTTATCTGGAACACACCCAATCAATAGAGAGCAGCTCTGAATATGGATTAAGGATGGATATCTAAGGAGCAGAAAACTTACATGAACTGGGAAACACTTATGCATTGAGGAATCTACTTCTTTATTTATACTTGGCCTCGTCAGACACCCCGCACCCTCGGTATAATTACACTTGCTTTACATTGAACCCTCTTTATCGGCAAATCAGGCAATCAGTCTTCCTATTAACAGCCAAATAAGTTTAAAAAGCAAAGACAATTATGCCGGTAATTAGCATACAATAAACTCATTATGGGGTGACCTTATTTTACCTTCTTCAAATGATATGCTCCCTCCACAGCTTTTAAATTCTTCAGGCACCGACTTTTAAATGTGTTCAGGCTCACAAAACTATGAGTGCCCACCAGGAATCAGTGAAGGAATCATGAAGTCTCTGTGTGTAACGGTACGTGTTTTTGTCCCAACAGATACAGTATGTCAAGATTCTGATGAGAGCGTAGGTCAATGGGCGAGAGTTGACCCCTTCTGAACCCCGCTCCAATCCAGTAAGTTGCAGTAATGACTCTCAAAACTGTTTTTTAACAGCCATTCCACAACAAAAGCAGAGCAAGAAAACATGCTAAATAAAGATGAAGAAGAAGACGACGCTGTCTGTCTGAATATAGCAACACATCGTCATACAGTGATGACTGAATAGGTGGTAGCGGCAAACGTACAAGACCTCCGTCTCATAGTCGAGGTTTGGTCAGGTTTAGTCAATAAAACTCATTGGTTAAGTTGAAGAAAACATTGTGGTTTTGGTTAAAATCAATGGATTTCTAACACACCTACGCTGCAGTATGTACATGACGTCAAAGAGATAAATGAGCTCACGTCAACTTCTGGTTTCACACTGGAGATGAAAGCGGTCTCCTTAACGTAAGTCCTGTGCTTGAAGTTGACCCTCCATCCCCCCCGACCATCTCCCTATACAGACTTTTCACTCTTAATACTGCCTCTTCCCTCTTAATAATTATTACAGCTGCTAGAGATTCCTAACAAACACATGTTGATATGGGTTGTAAGAAGATGCTTTCATTTTCGACTTACAAGGTTGTTTTTCCGATGAGCATTGGCTGTGCATGTTAGACGGCTTCAACAAGATGTGTCAATAACCAGAAGGAGAAAAACACGAGTTCACAACAACTTCTCCCCACTGTTTTCAAGCAGCCTCTAGATGTGATATAGATGTGTGATAGCTGACATGGCCAAACACATTACTGAAGAAATTGGCGATTGCATCACATTTACATTTATCTTTTCTTCAGCTTCGTATAAAGGAATGATATGGGAGAGTGTATTTCTGCCGTTTACTGCATAATGTGCTGCAGGCTGTGCAAACTCTCAGGTGGAACACCACGGACAATAGGCGAAACAAACTGAGTTCGGCACAAACTGTTCTACCAAACTCTTTACAAACCCTGAGCCCAAAGCTGAAGTAAGTGCCGAACCGCGAGGTGTATCGTTCAACCCGACTGTACATGTAACCAAACATAGAGCCTCTGAGAAAAGGCGCGCTTTGTACAGTGGGTGAGAACGGCAGAATATCTCCCTGGCCCAGAGTCTCGCAGCAGAGCCCACAGCTTGATAAATGAGCCAAAAGTCAGAAGAATCTAAAGCTAGATAGCCTCCATTCTGCACCCAGCCAAAGAGAGAAGTGTCAGCTTTTTCATCCTCTGAGTGATTTAGACTGCCATTGAAGAAAACTGATGAGGGCTTTTTAGATTTATGATGCTTTCCCTTGCACATTAAATATAGACTTTTAACATGTACTCAGAGATGCTTTGAAAACCTAATCACACAGCAAAGCTGTGCATAAAAAAAAGGGTATAAAATAAAAAAAAGATAGCACTTGAAATGGCACAAAAATAACCTCCAGGTAGCCGTGTATAATTATGAGACTTGAAGCAACACAAGGCCAGATTTTCCCAAAACAGGCGCCTCGAGTTTTAACAGCATACACATGTAGTTTAAGACTAGATTTCCCATCTCACTTGTCTTTGTTTTCAATAAAGCGAGACAGATGAACTCTAATTTAATCAGGAAGCATCAATAAAAATGTGTTTTTTTTTTAAAAAAAAAAGGCAACCACGGTGCATTTGAGTATCAGAGGGCAATTTGAAGTAACAGGGCAAATAAGTGTGAAAAAGACATGGGCATTTATTCCAGAGAGGCTGTGCAGTGAGGAGGAGAGTGTGTACAGGGGGAGTCCAAAATATTGCCATTTTCAGTCAGCATGAGATAAGCTCATATGAGCCTATTGTCAAATGTATTCATATCATACATTAAAAATGACATTCCATATATCCACATTATTTAAATAGAGCTATTGCTTCACCGAGCATACAGTGACCAGAATAGATCCAACCTGCATTCTAACCGCGGTATTAAAGGGGGGCAAATCCACCATGAAACAGAATTTACATAACATCATTACCGTGACCTTGGGGAAAGTCTGATTACATCGGGTATCGTGGACAATTATGGGCAGGAACTTTTTGAGCATAAATCTAGAAAAACTTTATCCAAGAGAAAACAATGCAGGGAGATCTCACATTTAAAGTGAATCCCTTTTAGTTTTTGGTTTAATCATTAAAAACAATAAAAAGTAGAGCAAAGATGGGTATCGTTTCATAATGGTTTATTGTTATTATTATTAGATGTTATGTGATTTTCATTAGATCGTAAAATAAATACACTGAACTGTGACTCGCTGGCATTTTTACCCCCCACTCCCCTCCCCTCACGCTCATCCACACCCTGGCATCCATTTTTAATCTCCTCACCTTATTGCCTGAAGAAATATTGTCATCACCATCCGCGATTTCTGGCGGGGGCCTAAAATGTAAATCAATACATTCATTACCATGTGCAGAATACAAAACAAGTCTGCAAGGGTAAATGGGTCCTGCTGACAATGACATCCCCATAAAGCAGCAGACAGAGTACGGGGGGGGGGGTCCAGGTCATTTGATATCTTTTAAACACGTGGACCTGAAACACAAACAGGAAACCGGGACAGATCATGTTGGTCCCACTTGGAATAATTACCATTAAAGGATCATTTTTCATGTGCTGGTGGCGTCTTCATTCTCAGTGTCTGTAACATCAAGTCAATAAAAAAACAACTGCAAGTGACTCTGAGATGAGATGGAGACGACTGTGATGAGTGGGACCTCATAAAGTTCGAACTTAAGCTTCTGCATTCTGCCTCCCGGGCTCGAAATGTTGGCTGCTAACCAATCTGGGCCAGAAGTGTCTAACTTCATACCTTTTGTCAGCGACAATAGGATTTCCTCCCAAAATAACAGAGTGGTGACCTCAGGATAATTCCCACCCATTTATATATTCCTCGAGTACAACTGCAGAGACACCGATACTGTAAACAGAAATATGTATAATTCTCACTCGCTAACCTTGCGCATTAGCCTTCAGGTCAGTATTTAAGTATTTATGCAACATTGTGAACATGTTTTGCACCTTTAATACTGTTGTAAAGGGATTGTTATGGATACGAATATGATATGGATATACAGTATAAACTCTTATAATGGTGATTTTGTATAATGTAAACTAAGGTGACATGCAACTTTGGGGAGACTTTTCCTGATCTTGAGGCTGAGAATATAATGACAACATTTTCATTTTTGGGTGAATTTAAACTTAACTTATCTAGCAGGAATAAGCAGAATATATGGTTAACTAGTGACGCTAACCACTATATGCAAGGTTATTAAGGAAGTTGTGATATTCAATGTATAACACAGTTAATAAGTGTTTTGGTGAATAGAGTTGTACATGGAATTTGTCATTTACGTACTTGTAATGTTACACCAACACGTTTCTGCAATTTCCTACACTGTGTATGAATGAACTAACATTAGAGGTTTAAAGCAGAACTATGCCTCGGGGTTATAATAGCCCAGTTCATGGTCCAGAGCTGATGTTCCTGGACTATTGGAACCAACCCCAGTTATTTTATGTGTTGCATAGAGCGTGTTCCATCCTGAATCAGGCTTCTTCTTCTCTTACGATGAGCTCATCTCATGTCACACTTCAGAAGGAAGTCTCTTAGCATGTGTCATTTATTTAAGGGGACGACAAACCATTTCTCTGTGTGGCATCTACGAGATCACACAGGATGAGAGCACTGATTAATATGAATGTAGAATTACAAGGGAGGGTAATACTAGCTTTGATGTGTAATTGTTTTCAATGAGCAGTTGGATTAGACAGGGAGGAATGAAGAGACGTTATTCATGTGCATTATCGTGCGTGATCAGCCATTAATTTGTTTGTGCCCCTTTAAAAAAATCCGGAGTAAGAGTTGGCTTGAGATTAGTGGGCAATGAGATTGGACAGTGCAATTAGAATAGAGGAGAAGAGGGACATAATGTATTTTCTCTTGTATTTCACTGGTAATGAATCACTCCACTGCAATAATTGCGGTGTTCATATTGTAGAACGCAATCTTTACTCTGCTCACTCTCAGGAAGACAGAGGCTGCTGTATTGATTGCATTATGGGCAGGATTTTAGTTCAAGTGATGTAAGTAAAAGTCAAACAATATCTGATTAATATGGATTTATGTTATACAGGTAGCGATACAGAGTTAGAGCTTGTTACATTATCTCCGTCAGTCTTTTCCAGCCTGAAAATAGTTAGATTTTCTGAAACTCACTTAGTTCCAGTCAGGCAGATTGGCAGAAGTCACCTTGTTGCCATCCTCCCACAACTGCACGCAGTTTTTTTTTTTTTTTTCTTGAGGGAAAGATACTTTGCATTGCTCACGCAGATGAACAGAAAGTTTCCATTAACTTTTATTAAACCCAGATATTCAACCGCATATGACTTTAATTAATTTTATTCTCAGGTTATGAAGTAATTTGATTATATGGGCAAGAGGGAGAGCAGGGATCCGTATCTGTTCTCCATCTTAGGTTAAGCACTTGGGTTCCACTGAATTCATTCATTACACAAAAAGCACGGGCGCATTAAGGATAATTTTGCTAATAATTGCGCAATTAAATGATCTCATGTGACTGTGATATAATTGAAAAATAAAAAAGTGCTGCGACATCAAAGTAGCACCCCTTGTCAAGCTGTACTGGCCTCAGGCGGAACTGTGAATAGAAGAGTCTTCTCCGCGGTTCAGTCCAACGAGCGAATGCGTGGATGCCGCATTTACTCAAAGGGGGTCTTTAATGTAATCACAAAGTGCAATGTGACTGGCAAATCCCTATCAAAGACAATCGTGTTGGGGGTGTGTTTAGGTAGAGAGAGTGAAAGACCAGGAGCAGGCTGGTTAAGCCATAGAGATGAGCAGACAGACAGTAAGGACACTTTAGGTGGTGACGTCAGGCTAATGTATACCTTCTGAGCTTAGTGCCATTATGGCGGGTGTGGAAATAGCTCGCCATCTGCAAGAAATAATATTTGCTTTTGGGCATTTCAGCAAGTCTCTGTGGGGGAGTGGGGCCAGTATATGGTGCGGTAGGCAGTACAATGCTTCGGATAACAAGAAGCACAGTAAAAAATTGCTTCTATTCCCTTCATCTTTATTATGGTTATTGAATTTGGTTCAAAAGGAGCTGACATCAAAGGGTTGCTCAAGAGATTCATAATTCGAGAGGTTCAGTGTATTTCATTGTGGACCCAGAAAAGGAATGTCGGAAACAACATTAAAATGAAAGGAATTTTTCACATGTAAAAAAAAAAAAAAAAAAAAGCAGATGTCTGTAGCGGCAATTTCGTGTCACCGTTAAAGGTTAGGGGTCTTTTCTGAAGAGCTTATCGGGCAGAATAGGGCACCGAAGATGTGCGGAATAAAAGTTTATATCTCTTGCCCTATGTGAAGTCAAAAAACACAGATTAACAGCACACTATTTTTTGTGTAGCTTAAAATCTTTGAAATAAAAACAGGAATACATTTCTGCAGTGAATGCTACGGGGAAAACCAAAGAAGTTAGCATGTCTAACACAACAAAAACAACACCTAATCTATTCCCACGTCTAGTTAACCTACAGATTACGAAGACAAAATGCACAGTTCAAGGTGGAGTAAAGCAGGTAATTATATCCGTGCATCCCTTTGAAAACCCATTATGTCTATACTGTATCTCTGTGGATCTCCAGTACGGTCTAGTTGGGTGCTTGACTTTGATCTTCAAAGCTGACCTCCCCTCTCTCCTGATTGATGGATAGGCCCACCATTGATGCCTGCATATCCATCAAGTAAAGCCACCCGTGATGAATGAATATGTCCTTTATCAACCGTGCATCACCTCATGAAGTATTGTCCTTTTTCACCCAACCAATTTATCCTTCAGCCAAAGATTGATTAACTATGGACGTGATTCAGTCAGCAATTATGACCTCATCGCTAATCAATCTACCCCTCGCCGAGGGAGAGCCCTGCTTACAGTTTGCTGCCGCGCACACACGTGGAAAGACACTCACACCTGCATACGGAGGCAACTGTGTCAGCTGTCAGCAAGCACTTTTTCTCGGTCTCGGGGATCATGGGAAAGTTTTTCAGCCACAGCAACGGCTTCCCTCTGGGGACGGCTGCATCGGTCGGTTGGCTTGTCCACCATCAACACGCTGGTCCAGAATGAAATGTCTCAGTCCAGTTATTGGATGGATCACCATTACATTTGGTGCGGACAATCATGGTTCAGAGTGGATTGTCAAGGGGATGTATTGTCTAGAACACATATTTCACAACAGCCAAAGCTGCTCTAACCTCAGGAGACCAAATAACCCTTTCTGTAGATGAACAAGCCCTTATTTAAAGGAACAATTCAACCAGAAAATACAAATTCTATCATTATCTACTCACACCCATGCTAATGGAAAGTACGCCGAGGTCTTGTAGTACACAAATAAAACAATAGAATTCTCCTAAATAACTGACGTGGCTGGGGACTTGTTTGAAAGCATGAAAAAGCAATCCGAAAATAAATAAATAAAACGGCTTCATACAGCTTGTCCAACATAATCCAAGTCTCCAGAGGCCCCAGGATCCCAAATTGATTAGAAAATACATTATTTACACCCTCTGTATGCGGTCCAGCCTGGGCTTTAAACAGGGTTTACGCTAACACTTTTAGCTTCGCAGCTACAGTGAAGATTTAGGCTTATAAACGGTTGTAAATACAGTCTTTTTTAATCAACTGGTGATGAGAAGATAATGCATTTTCATTTTTGGGTAAACCGTTCCTTGAAGTGTTATTCTTCCTGTGACGTGTATCACTGACAATAATCTCTTTTTAATAGCATTGTTTCAAGCACTTAATTAAAATAAGTAACACTAAATTAAATGAGCTGAAATTATGCTCCTGTTTTTCAGACAGTCTGTTTTGTACAAGAGATAAAGACAATTTTAAAACTGCACACAAAGGACTTGAATAGATGGATTTTTTTTCCATGCCATTGTCTCCTAGATTTTGTCTTACCACTTTGACAATATCCTTTGCTCCACTCATGAAAGGTAGCAGACATATTCATCTGGAGATTGATTGCCCCCTCCAAATGACCCTTTAGGGTCACACTATAATGGGCTCTCTTCCTACTCAGTGACCAGGGGCAATCTCCATCTACAACCATTGCCGCCCCCATGGAAACCAAGAAGCGTTCCCCGGAGCATTGTGAAGAGAAGGACACAATATTACAAGCCGGAAATCAGAGCCAAGCAAGTCAGATGTGAAAATTGGCCGCCTGAGCCGCAGAACGTAGGTGTTAATCTGCTGAGAAACCCCTTCGACGTATAACAGAAGGACCATACGAACGGCACAGATAGTAGAACAGTTTGTCAGATCACAGAGCTGGTAACAGTTTCATTTATAAATCATCAGAATTATAGGAAATGTTCTACATTAAAATTAAAAGTAGCTTCTTTTTTTTTTTGCCTGGAAATAAAAGGCGCCTGACGACAGATGCCGAAACCAAAGCTGATTCCACCATGATTGTCCAGCTGTATGCATTGAGTTTACGCGCATTTCCTTCAGCTGATAAGGCTTAAGAGGAGGTGGGGTCGCCGCATATGTTGCTGCAAATCTTTTTCCTGGGTGTGATTCCAGTTAATTTTGAATCATTTAAATTACATTATTCTCTGTTGACAAAAAACATTGAACTATTTTGGCAACATTTATTTTCTCCCCTCCGCTCTGGCTGACTCTAGAAAGTGTATTTTTCCAACTGTTAATTCTCTTGAGAGGCATAATTAAATGATTAACTTGTGTGACTTCAAAAGTAACTCTAGCTTGATCATTCCTCCTCCAATGATAGCAATATATTTGGTCGTGTAAACCTCACTCAGTTAATTAATGAACCTACTAGAGTGGATTATCGGTCTTCATCTTTGTTGGATTGGATACTTGTCACTAATCCTGAAAGGATAATTAAATCGTGTGTTATGTCAGAGAGTTAAAGTGATCACTCTGTTATATTTTGCGTGAGGAAAATTAGAATTCCAAGTTCTCCTCCTAAATATATTGGATTGGGCCAAAGCATGAATATTAATGCAGATTGTTTCATTCAAGACTTAATTACAATTAAGTGGAATAGGTTTCAGTTAAATCCTTTTGTTGATGATGCATGGAACTTTAATTCATTCTGAGGTAGCAGATGTAATTGATGAACATGCTTCCATGAAAAACAGTTAAAGGTAGACAATTACCCTGGATGGGCTCACATCTCATCAGCCTTTTCAAAGAAAGGGATTAATGTTGGGCAATATATCAGTCGCCTGACTGATACTTGAGGACTTCATGTCAGATAAAAAAGGGAAAATACTAAAAACAGCTTATTTTCATTCTTTTCATTACCCAGTACAGTTTTCTTGTCATTTGTATCATATTCTCTAAATCTTTATATACCAGATACAAATTAATAATTGAATGAATTATCTTTAATGCCTTTAATCAAATCTTCTTTTCTATCTGTAGTTCCTATCCAATTAATTGCAATAGCACTGCTGCTTCCTCAAACTGTATTACGTCCAATGGTTCATTTTCCTTTAAAATCAAGATATCAAGGTTTTTATGCTACATGCAAGATAAAGTCAAGCAGTAGCGCTGGGAGGAATGCATTAAACTAGCTTCTTACAGATTTATTTAACTTGTCTCTGTCTGCTATTCTCTCCATATGGAAACCTGCCACAGTTACCCCTCCTTTTGAAGGTGCCCATCCCATGTGCATAATTATTTGCTAAAACCTTCCAGAAATGTATGTCTAATCGATTATCACAGTCCACCAATAAGTTCAATGTTTTATCTTCATCTTTATCAAGTTTCAGACCTAATTATTCCACCACCATGACTCTGTTTCTGCTTTTACTGATTGTTTGATCTCATCCTTTGATAAAGGCCAACTAACAGGTACGAATTTATTTGATCTTTCCAAGGCTTTTGATATGGATGACTCCTAATTCCTCTCCCTCTCTAATAAACTCTATTCCATTGGTTTATATTGAAATGCTTTCCTCTGGTTTCATGCCTCTCTTTGGAAGTCCCACCTTGAGACAACTTCTGTTTTCTAGTTTGCATTTGTGACTTACCTGAAATACATTCAAATTGTCTTGTTCGCCTTCACATTGACAACAATGTTATTTACATTTATAACTTGTGTTACAAGTTCAAAACTCTATACAGATCAATTATAACTTAACGAACACACTAGTATTGAAAAAGAAGTTCATATCCCTTTGATTTTCATGTTGATTATGATAATGAGTCAGTTGACTTTGGATTGACTCTGAAGTCTGCTTTAAACTACACGTTTATTTCTTCACAAAAACATAATTTGGTTGGCTGAGCTCTAAACTTTGTTTAGCATTTCATGTAATTATATACAGAACACAACATGGTTTAATGTATGAACATAATACATTATTTTTGCAAGCTAACTCCAGAAGACATAAACATGAAGCCATATGCAACATCCTATTGTTGATGACACAGGTAATTCCAATACAAAGCTCCGTCCAGCTGTAAATAATCGACCTCTTTCTGCAGCTTCAGGACATCTGTATTTTCTCACCTTTAAACAACCTACTTATGCTTTTACTGAGGCCGTACTTACGATCTTTTGTTTATTTGTGCTACATGGAAAGTGAGGACAAACTGCTTCTTTTGTGATTTACTCTGATGTATTTGATTTATTAGCTGGGTCATTGTACCCAATTTTGCTGGTACAACAGCTGAGAGCCGGAGGTATAGAAGGGAGAGCGTGTAAGCAAGCTGTCTGCACCGTAGTTTCTGTAGTGTATGTTTGTTGCATTATGCTGTTTTTGTGTGTTTTACTTTGTATTTGTGTCCATTACACCCCCTTTGAAAATGACATGCTACATCTAAAGGGGCTTTTCCTTCAATGAATTAAAATATTGTTCAGTAATGTGTACATGTAATCAATATAAAAAAAAAAAATCAGATATATCAATGATGAAATGTGTAGTTTCTACTCAAAAACAGGATGGAAGTGTATCATCGGTTCTGTTGTGGCAATCATACATTTTTCAAAAGCTAAGGACCTACACTGGGCTTTCAGACAAATTGCTGTCTCCTGTAAAGTGTCAATATACATAATTCATTCTGTTGTGGCACAATTTTGGCAACACGGAATTCAAGGAAGCTAAAATATAAAAGTATGCCACACAAGATACAAACATTACCATTATTCACACAGACCCTGGCTTAGCTCGGCGATTCAAATGCTCGTCTACTTTGAAACTGAACAAAACATCAAGCATATGATTTAAAATTTAGATGTGAAATCTTGCCAGCAAACAAGAAGATATGTCTAAACAGGAAGTAATGAAGAAATTCATAAACAGTTGAGAAAGTTTGTTGAAAATTAAATCATTGGAACAGCGAAATATATAGATAAACAGTTTAAAAGATTAGCTATAGGTGATAGATAAATGGCTAAATTGGTAAGAAATAGTAAATTGTTACAAATAGTTTTGGAACTGGTCAAAAGAAAAAAACTCCAAAGTGACCATATTAGTTCAAAGATCAGTTCAATTGTTTAAAAATAATGTTGAAAAATATACTCTCATCTATTTAATAATGTTAAATAATATCAGTTTCATGAAATGTAACGAATGCATTTGGTTGACGACTGCTGTACTGGATCATCTGACAGAGCTGTGGAATAAATTAGACACGAATGGTTGGGAGCTAACACCTTAGCAAACACTGCTAAGTAACGCTTAAAAAGAATATGATAATTGCTTCTAGCCGTACTACACAGTGCATTGTACTGTTTTGTGACATCTGAAAATTGGATGCGCAGTAGGAGCGGCTCTTGTCTTTCTAAATGTCCAACAGGTGTTCTGCTTTATTCACAATATCTCAGCAGGCCGACCTTTTGTCAACTCCAGGCTGCTTCCATCCCAGCAGATACTTTGCTATTAACAATACAGGCTCGACCCTGATGCAATAGATCCTCAAGTAAATTGGTAACAATTTCACAGAATTTTTTCAGCAGAAAATATTGTTGGAACAATAACACTGCTTTGCCATGGGAATTGAAAGATAATTGTATGAGCCTGTGGCATTGCTGTTTCATAAGCTTCATGCTCCATTTCTGATTCCCACCAGAAAGCTGTTTTCTTTTTCCTCCTTTGCACATATTTATTTCTGGCACTTAATTTAAGTCTCTATTTATGCATATCTTAAATCACATGTTCTTCCCTGTCCTTGCAAAATGGAAATAGGCACTGTTGTTATCTCTGCAACAGAAATAAAAAAAAAAACAATGTGCATCTTAGCTATTAAGTGCATAACAACATCTTCAAAAAGGGCAGTTTGAAAAGAGAGGGCACACCAAAGCTTGAACATGCTGTTGAATAAATACATTAATTAAGGGGGAATTACGTGCTTGGGGGCTTGAGTTGGCTTGCTTTCAAGTGCCAAGGGTCCTCATAAATATACATTTAAAAGACATGTGGCAAGATCAAGAAGTAACCTCTTAACAATGAACTTTTGTATCATCATCTCTGTGATAAACACCGAGCGCACGCTCGTAGCCTTGTTAAGAAACCAACAGTTTTACTTAATATTAATAAATGTAAATTAATGCTTTGTTTATTTGAGTTGAGAACTCTTCCAAGTCATGGGACACAGTCTGTTTAGTTTCAACTCTCAAGATGCAGACGGAAATATCAAATGCCAGTGGTCCCCTGACAGCTCAGACCTATCCCACTTTTGTCCCGCAATCTCATGGGATTCCCACTGCCACAGATTTTCTGTTCTGTACATCCTGTGATAGGAACATTACAGCTGTAAAGAATGGCCTGTAAAGTAATCTACGAAGCAGATCAACTGTACAGATGGCGAATTGACGAGCCAGTATTAATAAATAGTTCACCAAAGTATACAGTAGGGACAGTTTCAACTTGAGCGTGTTGCACAGTAACTGTTCTCAAAATGAATACTGTATTTGGACGCTTTTATGATGAATCACTGTGCTCAATGGAAGTGACATTTTTTATCTTGGTTTGCAAAGCATTTTGAATACAGATCCTTTTAATAAATTGGTCCAGTAATGCTTGACATTATTGATGGATGGCACTGGGGTGAATGTAATGGCATGGAACTGCTACTTTATAAAACAATGTGTAAATACATCTGCTTTCGATATTACTTGTGCAGCGTTATTACAGCAGTATGCGTTTGTTTCCATTTTTTTTTTTTTTTAGTCAGCAAAATATACATTTTGTCATGATTAAAACTGCAAAGAAAACAAGGACATATTTGTGAATTATACATGAGTAGTTGACATAAATCTCACGACAGTTTGTTTCATGTGGTTGAATGCTATTACTCTCATCCTTTCGTTGCCCTCATCTGGCTAGCTCACGCGACTCAAACTAGCTATTTCTTTGTTCTTTCTTACTTACACTGTTTTAGTGGCGAAAATAAGTTAATACATTTTTTCAAGTGCTGTAAGATTTGGAGACATTATAATTGTATCCAACTACATTTCAGAGGGAACGATACACTGCACTTCATTTGACAGCTTTAATAACAGCCCATTCGCCAGATAATATGTTTACATGAACCACTGATACATTCACATTTGTATGTGTCATACGTACCCTATTGACATTTCAGCAATACTTGTCACATCACGTCCACATTACAGTTTTAAGACCTGATTTTCATATCCAGAGGTGGAGGAGCTGAGCTAGAAGGCTAGTCAAGCCAGCGACCACAGTTCAAGACTGTGTTTCAAAATCAATATTATTAAGGAGTACCCGGGACGATTTCCAGCCATGTTTGTGGCGACAAAAAAAAAAGAAAAGAAAAGTATTTTGGATAAGAAGGGCCTTTCAAGCCATGTTTGTGATACAGGAATCAGATGTTTTGAACCAAGTCATCATGATACCTGGCCCTAACCAAGTGGATTTTTTTTTTCTTGCTTAAACCTAACCAGATTAAGCACAATGTTAACACACAAAAAAAGATAATGAAAATGAAAAAATTGTACTAAATGATGCGTTGGGCTACACAACTGTGGGATGGATAGACGGATAGATGGAAGAAAGGAAGGACGGATGGAAGAAAGGAAGGACAGATGGATTGGATTAAATAAGACCCAAATTTACCAGCTGAAATATTTAAATGATGTACACATTGATGACTCGATAATTATTATCCAAAAATAAAATATTCAATATTCTTAAAAAAGCCCGTACTTGTGTTTGTAACATTATTTCTATACTGTACAACTATTAATATTGCTTTTCACGTTTACTAAAGAATCTTATACAAGTACTAAAATTAAGTAATTCTCCCACCCCTGCAATTAACTACTTCACGCATTTCCCGGTTAAAAGCACAATACTGGTCAGTACAGCTGAAGTCAGGTTAGTCAGCTGTTATTTTAACGTTTCAATCGACTGTAGCTGTTTCTATGAACAAATCAGTAAACAATAGATTCCAACTCCGTGTGCAGTGAGTCAGCAAAAACAAATGAAAATATTCAGCCGCTAGTTACCAGTTTACTTATTTCTTTAAAAACTGTACCCAAAGCGCTGTTTGAGTTTAAGTTTTGTCTTTACACATGACATCTTGAAATGTTTTGAGAGCTTGATGTTTAGCTTTTCCAACCCAATAACCAGGTCATTCCAGTGAGAACTAAGATAAGATTTACCTGTGGGTGTAAACACAGACGCCAAGTCGTGCATCGTGATAGTTCCCTGTTATATCCCTCGTAGCACTCCTGTTTCTGTGTGACAGTCTGTCCTTGCACATGGCGGCTTTACAACGTGGAACCCTATGCCCAGGTGTTTCCTCAACCCCATCTGTTCCCTCTGTGCCTGAGAGCCTCATCATGGAGGTGCCGCTCAACATTGCTTCTTATACAGCATGTACTGATAAGTCAATGGCCAAAGAGCCGTCGTTTTAAAAAAATCTTAGCAGTTTGAGTCCAGAATGAGGTATAAAATGGGACAACCTGGTGTTATTTTGAAATTAATCTGTAAAGAGGAATAAAAGCTGACTAAATTACTACTTATTATATTCTCAGGGACATGATTTCACAGCTTTTGGCACTACTACTCAACACTCACTTTCATTATTTGGTATTAAAATAATATCCTGTGTGATCAGTGTAGTGATTTTAATTTTTTATTTCACAAAGAAATCAAGCCGTGCAGTAACAAAAACAGCCAGTTTCATCAGAAAAAAACCCATGAAAGCGGTGTATGACGAACTTTATTCACGCTTCGTTTTCTAGTGGCCATAGTAATCCCCGTGTCTGATGGTTTGTTAGGTTAAACAAGCACATGACCTGACCAGGTTAGTTTTCTTGCCTAAACCTAGCGTACGTTACGCCTGTTGATGGTATGCATCATGTTGTTTTGGGAATACTGATGTGTCATTTTGGGGGTAATTGGCATTCAACCTATTAGGTACTTTTCTATATGAATGGTGTGTGTTGTAAAGAAAAGCCTTTGGGCGGCATTTCTTTAAGAATTTTACAGACTATCATATGTGCCCTCCTGATCATCAGCTGGGCTGTCAAGGTCAGAACTGAGCAGTAGTGGCACTACTAAATGAGAATAGAAATGGCGATTCAATTTGCTCTAATTTACCAACTGATGTGCCAATATCAGCTGTAGCACACACGGGGTGGCTCATTTCATTGGCTCTCTGCTGCACATTATTTTTGTCTCCCCTCCTCACAGATCAAGGGTACAGATGACTTTTGTCAGCCATCAGATGCTGTGTGGCAGATGTCACAGCATTTATTGTCACCGTGATTTATTGGTTCAGAATGACCACAGCCACGGGGAGGAACACATCAAAAAGGCCAGGCCCCGGTGAAGGGGAGCTACTGAACGCCAGCTCCTCCAACAACTTTCATCCCATTCCTCTTAGGACTGCACGTTTTGCTTCTGGTTATTGTTTGGCCATCTGCTGCATCTCGAGCCGCTTTGACTACACCGCTAAGCAAACACGGAGTCCGTGCCAAATGCCGTCACCTTCCTTTTGCCCCTCTAATTCGACCCTACTGGGTTTCTTCGGTTAGATCAAGCGCTTATTCATTTGAGTCACTCGTTTGGCAGAGGTTCACTTCCACATGAAATTCATCTGATTTTATATTGACGTTAGTTTATTGCTAATAATTTCTTATTGTTGATAGACATAAATAGATGAATATGTATATTTTGTCTGTTTTAACCTCCGTTTATCAAAAGGAAAATTACTATTAGATGTTCTGTTCACAGATTGAGCCATCTGGTAAAAAGTTTACCTCATTATAACACCTGCAGTATCATTTAGCCTACCTTGTTCCACAACATATTTTTGAAGGATTGGATTTCCCTTCATATATTTTCACTCATGTGCGGCCAATGTGCAAAATCAGTGTCCCTACAGCATCTCATTTTAATCTTTCAAATTCCCCTTTATAATAGTAATTCATACAACACAACCCGTTCTGCATTGTTTAATTGAGTAGTTTTATTGAAATACCTGAGTCACTGTTATTTTTGCTGCCAAAACATAATCACATATGCTGGGTTTCCACCAGCAGTAACTCAGCGCAACACCGGTATGGCTAAAAGCAAACAAGATGAAACATTAAAACCAAGCAGGTGTCTGAAAGTACAAACAGGGACACTGGAGGGAAGCTAAACATCAAACCACAGAGATTCAGTTAGAAGCTACAAAAGTAGTGAGAGCTGAACACACAGAGACTTTTAAATAAAAACACATTTCTGTTTGGTCTCCTGCACGAGCATCATGAGTCTGTTAACGCAACACAAGATTGTTTTAGGGGGAGTTTGGGGCTCGTCACGGGTTGCCCGCGGTCGCAAATAATCCCCTATCCCCAACTCGTCAAATAAGATGCTTGATCAGTACCGTTAAACTCTAAACTGTTAAAATCTACCAGTCCCTGGAAGATCAGTTTTGCGTGAGTGGCTCCCTTGTCACGTTAGTAATGATACGTAATATGCAATGTCTGAGAGCAAGCTAGATTTTGGAAGTCTAACCAAACAGTTCACATATTATGATATATTATGAGCTTTGGACTGTTATTAGCTTCAAATGGTCCCAATGTGGTTCGCTATAGGCACACAAACTACTTCGTTAGGTTTAGGAAAAGATTATACTTTGGGTTAAAATAGCTATGTTCATAACCAATGTATTGTAAGAACACAACTTAAATGCTTAAGTCTGCTGTAATAGACGAGTTTGGAATGAGAATAGGCTGTCTCCGCAGCGCACCTAGAGGCGGGGTGGGTGTGCTTTGGCCCAACTTTGCATTTTGGGCTCAGTTCAGCTCAACTTTGTACCTTTAAACTGTCAACGGAGAAGCAATTAGGCTACAAGTGCCAACTGAAAAGCCCCACTAGCTTCATCACACTCTGACATAAGGATGGATATAAGAAATGTCTCTATTAAAACCAGGAAATCGAGACTGAACAGAAACAAAATATAAGAAATGTCTCCATTAAAAACAGGAAATTGAGGCTGAACAGAAACACACATAGTTTTCTATTTCCTTCACTCAATCATACTTGAAAAACAATTCGAGAACTGTGTGAGGTCAACACCAAAGAGTCGGTAATACCCAGCAAATACCGCAATGAATATGAACAAAGCCTCTCTGTAACAGAGTTGCCTATAGCTGACACCTTTGTTTCCCTTCCACAGCCGAGTTTGTTGCATCATTCAGCAGAAACGATGAACAAAGCACTCAGATATACCTCTCAGCAAATGTTTTTAACAATGAAATTCATTTGAACAAATTGTACCGATGCATTGCTGCCACTTACAGAGCGTCCACTAAATGAATTATGATAGCAAAGCATTCCGCTGATGTTTCACCTTCAAGGCTGACCTTGTGATGGCTATTCTCTGCTGATGCTTGCCGGAGATAAAAGCTATGAGCCCTTCTCACCCCCCCATGCCAAGGACACACGCATCATCGCTTTACTGGCCTATCTGCCCAGGTGATGCATGGCTCCTATAGACAGTCAGTCTGAGGCAGTATTTATAACAAACTATGTGAGGCAGCAACCAACTCATCACCGCCAAGACCTCAGAATCCTTGGTCTCTTGCTGCACCCACTGAGGTTTTGTTATATGCCCTGAACATATTATGAATATAATGTTTTTTTTCCTAGCTATGGAAATGCCGATGAGATGTCAAGGGGAACAGAATGAGTGAGATCTAAAAGATAATTAGTTTAGCTCGAAGCAATTCACATAATGTATTTGAAAAAAAAAAAATAAAAAAATGAAATGTTTATTTAGCTCTGCTCTTCATTCCCCAATGTGAAATAAATCCTGAAGTCAGACAAATTTTGGTTTTCAAAAACTGACTGATGTTAAGACACAGGAGTCAGACTGAAATAGTTATATCAATAGAGCCTTCAACCCAATTTGTGGTAAGTGGTAATGGAGACACAGCACATATTAGCACAAAGAATAAAATCAAATGAACAGAAGGATGAATGTGCCTCAACCAACCTGCAAGTGGCAGAATGCAATTTTAAGAAGAACGCCAGACAGATTCTGCACTCCGGTGTCAGGAAAGGACATCTTGTGACTGGCGGGGAAGTGAACAGCAAAGAACAGTCATCGCTTGAAATTCATTAGGTATCAGTGGGAGACAAAGCACTGACAGGTGTTTATGCAAATCATCAGCGAATGGATTCATCTCCCTAATGGGGAAAACAGCAGTCTCAGAATAACACGGAGCATGTGGAAGTAAATGATAGTCCACTTGTGAAGTCTGGAGCATATTGCAAGCCTTACAGTGTGTTGTGGTAGCGAGACACAGCTGGAATTAATAATTATTGAGGGCTATCGCTTGTTTAATTCTGAGAACATATGGCATACTTCTTACAATTGAGTCAATCTGCAAACGCATTTTGTTGCGGTCGGGAGAAGCTGATGCATTTTCAATTAATTTAAACAAAAACTTTCCATTTCCTTCAGTTTTTCAAGCCTTTATACAGTGAGAACGATGAAAAAATAAGCTGCATCAAAAAGATCTATCTGATATTGGTATTGATTTGTTTTCTCTTCATGTTGTGACAAGACAAAGTCTACACCTAGATGCTCCATGAGGCTGTACAAGAGTGAGGCAGTGCTTCGAGGTAAATGCTAACATCAGTATGGTCGCATTAAATGAGAACTGTGATAATAATCAAGACACACTCACTTTAGAAACCACTGAATAGGTCGATAGCCAGCCACTCATCAAAATGCCATGTCACTGTTCCCAAAACAACATCAGCATATCAAGATGCTAGTGCACCAGCGACGGCCAAACTGGACCTTTGTCCTATATTTGCAGTTTGGTTAAGTTTAGCCCAAAAATTAGTTAGTTTTAGAAAAGCATCAGTTTGGGTTAAAATCGCTATGTTTCAATGACAAATGTGCCTACATTACTTAAGTAATTTGCATGATGATGTGTACATGACGTGCCTTCACTACGTTAGCAAGTTAAAAGAACTCACCATTGACTTCTGGTGTCACACTGGACAGAGAAAGCGGCTTTCTGAATGATAGTTCTGTGTTTGTTCAACCCGACTGTTCACCATCGACCTCATCTCAATGTGATATTATTGCCCTAATTTACAGCTTCTCCTCACTTCTCCAGCTGCAGCTGTTATAATTACAACAGGTGCTAGACGCTGATGCTGATCAGTTGGTAAGTAAAGTTATGCATGTATTTGCACCTAAATAAAGGTATCAAACAAATTCCAAAGTTGATCTGATGACGGCGCTAGATTAAAATATACGTTAGTTTGATTCATCCCAAGGGGACATAATGTCTGTATGAAACTTCATCTGTCCAATAATATTTATTAATTGTCATTTAAACCCACATTTTAGAAATTGGAATAGAGAGCTGATTCCAAATTAGTGGCTCCTAAAAATTGTGGCTTCATTTTACAAAGAAAGATGATGTCTAGTTGTAATGTCTGTAAAATGATTGACTTTAAATGAGGATTGGAAATACCATCAATATACTGAACGTCACACAATGCAGGCTAAAATAACAGAGCAGCACACCCTCACCGTGGCTAGACATCCTTAGTTGTAATAAAAATCGCATAACAGATATTCTCCTATTTAATCAATCTTAGATGATGACAAGCAGACTGTCATCACAGCAATCAGAAATCAATGAGAAAATCCACGAAGAATCAGATCGAAAAGCGGACTCGATTATGGGATTGGTATCAATAAAATCTTATCAATTATCATCCCCATGTGGTAAAGTCAGGAGATCATCAAAGTAAGTGCAGTCCATCTCATGGGGACCATGAATCTTTATACAATTTCATGTCAATCCATACGGTGGTTGAGCTATTTCAATCTGGACCAAAGTGGTCGACCGACCGACCGACTGACATCATCGCTCTTAAAGCTCACTGGATGACAAAAGCAATGACTGAAAGTGGAAATTTCATAATGGCAGGAATTTACTTCTTACTGATAACATGTTGTCTTTGGCTGAATGTCAGTTTGACATTGAGAGGATGATGCAATGTGCAAAAAAAATGAAATAACTTCAAAGACTTGGAGGCAAATTTGTGATTTCTGATTTTCAGTTATTTAAATAAAATGAAATGAACTTGACAGTGACACGCTATTAAAAAGAATTAGCAACATAATATCGGTTTTAAGACTTTGCTACTTGAGAACTTTCTCACTTTCAACTGGTATTATCCCAGTTATTTCTCATAGTGACATCAATTAACACACAGCCTGATAAATATTCAAAGTTCTTTTCATATCCTGTCATGGGAGAACAAAATGGAGACAGTGCACAAGGCTTACATCTTATTAATGAGTCATTTACTTTGATCACAAGCTGTCATTACACTGTTTGTTTCTTTTATTTTGTCCTATTCAACATCTGCCAAGAGACTGTAAAAAAATCTCAGAACATTCAAGAGAAAAATCCAAGTTGCCACAACAGTGAACTGTTCGGTTTGATAAGTGCCTGATATACACATGCCTAAAATATGATTTGAATGCGTAAGTGATTTATGAAAGGCTTAATTACGTTCTCCAAATTCATGATACTGTATCTGTCACATCCACAGCTGTTCCACAAACTTCAAAACAATGCACACTTTCGGCTTGTTTATGTAGCTTGTCTATAGGGGGCAAGTATGTTAATGCTGAGTCCTTGATATGCTCGTGGAGCCTCTCTATTTTTAGTGTGCACAGCATTTCCTTGCAAAACCTCACTCTAATGAATACTTTCCTCGTTTTATGTTGTGCAACCTGGACTACATGGCCTCCAGATACAGATATTGACCAACAATATGGTGGAGTTTCATGGCTGACAACTGCAATCTATAACAAGGCCCCGGTTCCTTTTCCACTTAATGTCTCACCACTTTGTTTAATGGGGTTTTTGTGGGGTTTCTGTGTCGACACAAACAAGGCTGGATATTGTCCCCATGCCACGTGAAAATATCAAGTGGTTTGACACTTGTTGACAAATGTTGAAACCCAGTCTTGAAATGCACTTACTGGCTTGGCAGCTCTCTCCTCTTTACCTACCACAATATCTAACACTTCCTGATATGATAGTCAGATCATGAACAGGTAATGTGAAAGTAATATGACTTCTTGACGAAGAATTGTCAATATGGTGCAAAAGCCACGTACAAATGTGGCCGTGTCAGTCAGTACGTTTACATGCGCAGCTTAGTCAGATTACAACCATAGTTCGACTGTGCTGCTCAATCAGACAACTGCAGTTGTCCGAGTATACATGCCGGTGAGAAAATCGAATTATTGGCTGATGCGTACCCTAGTACGATAGGTGGCGCTGTACCTATTACAACTAGTGGTAATAAAGCCACCTCCGGCTGACCTCTTTACATCACCAGCAACAACAAACTGCCTCGGCATTCAAGAAAGATGGCGTACGAAGAGCGAGACGAAGCTACATCTTTGTACATTTCGTATATGTTGTACATGATAATTAAACAAACTAGATGCACAATGGCGCTTTTGCTTGTGGTTATTTCGGAGGAAAGACACCGCCGGCTGCTGGCGCTGTCCTTCATGCATCTTAAAAATCCGATCATAGTCGAGCTAACCCAATAATTCGGTTTTCTTGTGTTTGACGAAACAAAACATTTTATCTGAGTGAATGGATTGTAAAAACAGCAAGGTGTTGTGTTACCAGTTCCAGTAAATATACTAGGCTATGCTGAGTTGCAGTTGGATGTTGCTCCATAATTAGCAAACAGACTTGCTAAAAGTCGGATAAGAAAATCGATAAGGCTTCCAAGATGGCGTTCCAACAACTCTGCTACAACAAATAGCCAAGATGTCTGTTTAAGACAATACCACGAGGAAAATCCAAGAATTTTTGCAGCCTCTGGGCACATAACGGTTTGAGTTATTAAAAATTGACAGAAATATTGGCAGCTTCATTTCACAGTATCAGTCAAATCTGATGAGAACACATCAGGCTGAGAAGGCAATTCCTTCGATGGACTCATTCAGTCAAGTCAGTCTGGGAGGAAAATGTGTTTTTGCCACCGAGTCACTTCACTAATCAAATCAGAATCAGTGATTTCAGAGTGGAGGATAGACGGTGCTTACCAAATCATTATGGTCAATAAACTGTGGGCATATTTAGCCTGCATCTCAGCCCTACCCATCACCCATGTACCCCCCCCACCCACACACACACACACACACACACACACTCCTTCATTGCTCTCACTCTCTATGATCTTGTTTGTCTCTCAGAGCTCGGCTAATTTTGCACTTGGATGTAACTTTGGCTCACAGGAGAATGCGCCTGTTTTGCATAATCTGGTTTCTAGGGCTACAGTTGTAATACAGCTGCAGTCGGAAATGCCACGAGGAGTCAACCCCCAGAGTGATGCAGTGCAAATGAAGTGTCCGCTGATTCCACAGCCATTCAAATGCAATGAACCCTTTCACCAGATCGCTGTACATAAAGGAGAACATCGAGTACAATTCCCTACGTAGGAAAAGAAAATACACACTGGAGGTTATTCAGGGTTGAGAGTAAATATGCAAATCTATTACGTTACACCTTAAAGGAATATTCTGTGCAGCACCACTCATTTAGCATAAGGCCAAACTGAAAAGGCCAAGCCAACGCATTGACAGAGCAGCAAACTGCACTCTGTATAGATTTTAGAAGAGCACAGAGTACAGTGGAACTGGTAAAAGTGTCTGAGTCAAGGGGTTAAAGCAGAAATCAGTAAGTTAAGGAGGAGCACATAGCTGTCAGTTGACCTCTATACTGGCTGGCTGGCATGGCTTTGACCCTGAATCGATCCCGTGCTGGCCAGTTAACTCTTGGCCTCTCAGTCTCACACTCCTCTGCTGCTCCCACAGAAGTGAGGTGATGTGTACGGACAACCCCCGACTTTAACAGTCTTTGGAAAGCACTTCAACCCTCTGCTGAGTGAAATGTCAGCTTTTGTCTGTCTCGAGCGTCCGAAGGTTGCTCTTTCATCTTTAGAAGGCTCACTGATAGAGGCAATTGTGTTTATGGATATGAATCATCCTGTACGCCATTTACATTATTACATATGACCTGGCTATAGATTTGCCATCCAAATAAAGGCAGAGTACACAGAGAGAGAATATATCATTCAAGTGTTAATTAGTGGTTTGCATTTTGTTGTATTTCCTTCCTCTTAATTTGAATGCCTGAAACAAAGAACCCATACATTTTCCCATACAGCATCTAATTCCTCCAAGTTCTGCAAACGCACAGCTGCTTCAAGTGTTCCCACATACATAAATTCAAAATGTGAAAACTTAAAGCTCACAGCTAGCAAATGGCAGAGGCAACATTTTTGTATATCTTATAATTATTTACATTTCTGCAGCACTCCACTCTTACAGTGACCTTTTGTCTGTAAACACTAGGCGTTAAAAAACAACAGCTGCACAAATACCAAGCAACAAATTATGCAGTGAACCTTCTCACATACCCTCCACACCTCCTTCTTTAAACAACAAGTGTAATCCTGCCATAGTGTTTAACATTTTCAATCCAATGGTATGAACTTGCTTGCTTTTTTTGCCATATAAATATGATTTACCACTCTCATATCAGTCAGCTCATTATGGAGCTTAAAGCCAGGAGAATAGTATAGCATAGAGACAGCTAGCCTTGCCTCTAGTTCGTCGATAGCATTAAACGGCGGATGAAGATTCAGGGTCGAGAAAGTGAAGTCAATTTGGAAGTGCCTTAAACTTGCATCCTTTCTAATGGCCAGCAGGGGAGCTTGTATGTAAGCTTATGAGAAAATGACCCGATCCCTCAATCGATTTAATACCTCAGCAAACGTATTCCTAAAAAGATTATAATCTCAATCATTAGTTTCAATTCTGCTCATCAGTCTTAACGTGCTATCACACATATTGTTTGTAGCCTACATATGAAACATTTCAGTATTTTGTGCTAATATATATTTATTTTTTTTCCTGGTGATTCAGCTGCAAAACAGTCCACAAACCAGTTAGTAACGTCAAAATGGCTCCATTCACTATTTACTCACTTAATAATATGTTGAGTCTTGTTTGTGTATCTAAGAAAAAGTCCCAGGTTTAAAAGGTGTTATGTGCCAGATTTTTTTCTTGGTAACTTATTGGAGTCTCTGCGGTTTCGCCAGGAAATCACTGTGCTCTGCCAAGAAGTAGTCTGGCAAATAACCCCAGTTAAACTCACTTTTAGCTTAATGGGACTGAAGAATCTCTTACTGTACTTAGCAATGGCTATTTCCAGTCTCTATGTGCTGTCTTCTGCCATGTCAGCAACTGGAGACTATCGTCTTCAGAATGACTATGTGCCTCTTGTTGGTCTTAAACTAAAAGCCCTCCAGCCTGGGCACTGCATTTTAGAGGACAGGCCATTGTAGGTGGATTTGGAGTCGAGTCAAATTGTTTCCATTCTTTGTAATAGACTCTAATGGGTGTTCAGGGATATTCAGGATATTCCTAAGTGTTCCTGCGTCACTCCCTCTTGCCGCATTTAGTGCACCTCAGGTGTTTGCAATGGTCTGTGATCCCCTGTAGGTGTTTGGTGGTTAGTGCACAATAGGATAAACAGTGGGACCCTCCCCGGTGCAGTAGATTGTGATTATTAAATCTTTATCAACCTTAAATGCATACAAGTTACAGCTATATACTAGTTGTGTTATTGTGATTTCTAATAGTAAAGTCCCGAGCATATATATATATATATATATATATATATATATATATATATATATATATATATATATATATATATATATATATAAAAAACTAATTTAATGTATTTTAATGTTAATTTTCAGCACTTTAAAATCTGTGTCAAAAAATTATACACCAGCAGATTGCACATAATGAATGTCATTTTAATTCCATTGTACTAATTAAATCAATTGATGGGCAACATCGAAGGGATTTCAGTGCCTGGTTAAAGAAATACGCATGGTAATAAAGAGTGTAAGATATAATTGTGATCTTAAAAAATATAAATGGTAGTTGTGACACCACAAACGTATTTATGTCCAACAACAGACTGTGAGCTAAAATGAGACGCACCATCTGCATCGCGCTGACAAAAAAAGTTGTCACTTCGGCGGTGATGAAAGGCAGAACTGGATGTTATACTGACAAAAGGAGGCAGTGAGGAAATAGCCACACGGCATTCTAAGAGGCAAAAATAAATAAATGAATGAATAAATATAGATATACTTTTCAAACAGTGAGTCAGCCGGGGTCAGCGCATAAGGCGGAATGGAAGGTATTGTTCTGGGAAAACGCTGAAAGACACTGAACCTAACTATACACAACTATCAATCATTCATTTCGTGCGGCCACCTCTGGAGAGGGGATGCACAAACAACATCCTGATTCTAATGCTGCAGTTTCACTGATCATTTCAGCGTATGTCTGCGAGTCTTTGGTGTGGCTGATATAGACAGGCTTTCACAACAGGCAGTTTACCAAGACATGTTCAAAGGCAACCCCCCTATTGGTTTATGTGTTATATTACATTAATAACACCTCTGTCCCGTGGGTGGCAGAAGCTTGACAGCGTTCTGGTCCCCGGTCGTCCACACCAAGCTGCTCCTGTTTTGGGCTGAAAGGCTCAGCGGGAGGAAATCAGACAGCAGGAGTTATGACTATCACCATGAGCCACACAAAAGTGGGCGGCTTACCTAATGTTGAACCAACTTTTATTCTTGGAGAGAGTGAAGACGTTCGAATGCTTCATTCATGATTTTGTTCAGCTTTAATATGACAGAGACTGGGAATGATTTCCGTGTCGGCTCATTTTTTGCCATAAAATGTCTAAAAGCTAACAGAACTTTTTTTTTAGACATTTTGTTCAGTTGTGTATTGACATGACCCCGAATGTGTCCAGCAATGTTTAAATTGAGCAAAATCCAAACATTTACTCCACAAAATCATAACGAAACAAATGAGCTCATCCATGAGAATTTGTGCCTGGCTCACGTCAGCAATGGGGGTTGTTTAAAGCAAAAATAGCTTTAGCGCAGCCTCATCTGAAAGGATATTAGACGATCACAACTGGACAAGGACTCAACACAGACAAAACGATAGTTTCCTTTATTCGCCTTCATACAACCTGACCGAAAGTATCCAGTAACTTTTTTGACACCACTTTTTCAGGTCATACGATCTTGTTGTCCAAGGTTTCTAACAATGAGGACTATACTGTACTATGTTGCAACATTGAACAAAGACCGGCGTAGGATAAATTCTAAGTTTATCCTATTGTCACAACTAACATTCTCCTCTGGAGATAAGCCACGGTAATGATAATTAAACACATTAATCTTGTGTTACCCGTCTGCTCGCTAATCAGTTCGTCAAAGTCAGCCAGGATTCTCATCCCAGATAGAGCAGTGCCTCTAGTATACCGTTTTTGTGTTTATTCTTCTTCTTGGCTTGCAGGACCCTGACCAGAGGCAACTGAGAGGAAGGACCTGCCAAGCTGACTGGGGATTGGCACGATCCATGGGAGTGAGAGTCATAGTTGTTGAGACACTGCTTGATTGTAGCTGTTCTGGCACCTTCCTCCCCTTTGTAACGGTGCCAAAAGGTGGCATGATGAGATACAAACGTACAGCATTTCATCAATATATAATTGATTAGTCTACAGTTGGATCAGGATTTAGTTCAAGCTCTGGGCAAACAGCCCATCTACTGTGGCTTGTGTTAATTTTCTAAAAGTTCCTTTGTCACAAAAGCACAGTCCATGGAAATGTGCTTCTTCCCACATCCTATGACGCGGTCACGCCTACACCTCGTTTGAGCCAAACTTTAGTGTAAAAGTTACATTTATAGCATTTCTGAAGTTCACATTTCATATATTAAGTTCCACATTCTTTAATTAGAATGTAACTGGGTTATCCTGATTATTAGACAGATTTAGGAGCCTGGCGTCCTTCAAAAACGTGTACACGCACCGTTCTATACATACGTCTGCATGATGGTTAACAAACAACAGCATCCACATAACATGTGAAGAAACTGCTAAATATAAGCATCATCTATATCTTGCTCTGTAGTTGATTTAAATCATACGCATTACAGTTTACCAGGAAGGGGATGGAGGCAGAGACAGAATCCCATTGTTTTGCACTTGCTCAGTAAATTAGCATATAATATTGAACAGTTGTGACCTTAACCACAGAATTTACTGATTTTTTTGGCCTCCCATAGGCAGCAGGGACAAGCTGTAAACACACCACCGACACAACTTTAAGCTGACATGGGCAAACTTGTTGGTAAACAGCCGCTTATGTACATAAAAAGCACGCAAAGGGGCAAAAACAAAACTTAAAGTTGAACAGAGAACTTCGGCCGCTTAAGGGAGATGTATAGAAAACCAATTCAAACATGCTGATGGTGTCATTACTCTGTGGTCACTACACTCCGAAATCAATATTCACTTCATAATGATGTGTACAAAAAACCTTAATATTTAGCCGTTTTTGGTTGCCACCAAATCTTAAATATCCGTCTCTCTAGCTGCAAAATGCTCCACTATGTTGACCGGCTAGTCTTTAACTTCCCCCCGTCTTTCCCATGGTGCTCAGAAGGTAGCACACAGTGGGTTTAAAGAGCTTTTTCTCTGAAACCATTTACCTGCTGCTGCTGGAAATGGGGTTAGCGGGACTGTAAAAAAAAAACAAAAAAACCTTGAAATCAAAATAGCTGAAAGACGCAAAGACACTTAGAAAAGCTGAAGGAGGCTTCACAGTTGCATTAATTCTCAGTGGGTTTGTTGCCACAAGTGACCCCATTCTCACAACACACATGATGTCAGGCAACGTAGTCGATATATAAATACTGATTCCAGCAGCTTTAAATATACTTATCCAAGCGTGATTGGTGTGATCACACCTTTTGTGTCGGGTGTGTATACAAATTGCTCAAAAAGTTTAAATTGTTGCACTGTGGTGATGAGTAATACTTAGCACGCACACGGAGCAGCAGTAATCACACTGGGGTCTGGCACAGCGATACACAATGCAGCCTTGAGATCTGAACAAGAAAGACTGAATTTTAACATTCTCCCCCTTGTTTCGTTGCAAGAATTTAGATGGCATTCCCATCAAAGCAATCTAATCAGGCATTTTCCTTGTGTGTCTCTCTCAAGGACATAGACTGTTGATGGACACATGCTGGCTTACTCTGGCTACTGTGGCTTTCACCTTTCAGCAATGAGAAAGTCTATCTATGAGGTCACCTTGTGATTGTGTTACCTCTAACAAGGACTTTTTATTTCAATGGAACACTTGCTAAAATGGCATCATCGCTGCCACAATCGGGGGTTTTATCCCCACACGAAAACACATGAAATTGCTTTGGTATGGAGGGTTGAATCACAGGAAACTGAATACCAATAAATCAAACGAAGTTTAAAACTCTACAATTTGAAAATTGCAGGAAGCAGACGGGTGGACTGGGTGCTACCAAAATGACAGATGTTATTGGAACGGTAAAATACTGCAGACAGTGTTGGTAAAATCAACATTTCGGTACCTATAAGGATTATCATGCAAATTTGAGGAAAATAAGCAGTAGCAGTGCACGGACATTACCACAGGACACACCGAATATGTGACTGAATTTATAATCGCCTGCAGTAAAAAGGGCCCGGTTGTACAGCCATGTATTTTTCTAGAAAAACATGGTAATACGACATGAATGTCATGCATGCTGAGAAGATGTCAAACAAGCGCCACGTATTTAGTCGCGTGAGATGTTACTGTCTAGTTATTCACTGAGTCTAAGTCTAAGCAGGACATCTCATGAGAGCACCTGCCTTGTGTTTTAATGTTGGATGTTAACGTTGTGTTCATGTTTAAAATCATGTCAGTTACTTGAATTCCTCCTGGGTAATAATCAATGATGCAGTAAATAGCGAATAATGATTCCTGATGCTGGAAGAGACCCAGTAAAAGGTACAACTTCGATAGAGACAAAGTCTGATTTTCATTCCTCGTATTCATGAGCACGGCCATCATGTAATTTAGGGCCAAAGCACGCAAACTGAAAAGGAGACAACGAAGTCTGGTATTTGTTTTTATGACTCTATCGTGACAGATGTGTAAGTACCTAATGCTCGAGGTTAAAATGTGTTCTTCAGCAAAACAACTGGCTCTGAAGGGTCAGGTCAGTTAAGGGGTTTGGATTTTTCTCTCCCACTGACTTTGAAATTACTCACCCGCAGCACTTTGAATGCTTGATCAATATTTCAGCACAGACTGCCACTCCGGGTTAGATCTTCGGTTGTGAGCAATACATACTGTGGTTATGTGCATGAGTGCTCCAGAACTGCCCCCATTTCCCTCTATTTTCAGAATTGTTACAAACCAAACAATCAATTAATTAATGGAGAAAATAATCTAATGCAACCTTAACAGAAGTAATCATTATACATTATAATGATTATTGAATAGAATGTAAGGGAAATATACAATACAGTAGAAAGAAAACAACGCTGGCCATTAATGTCGATGTCAAAGATAATTATCCGTTTGATAATGCAGCAAAAAGGCAGAGGCTTGTTGTGAAATCTCTCTTTAACTGTTAAATAACTGCATATAGATGTGCTGCTTACAACTGTGCGTGAAAGCAGGGGACAGCTTCTTAAGAAATCAGTGATCAGAGTCATAATCAGTGATAATTAATCTTTTCAGCAGTTGCATGTACAGTGGCAGCCATAATAACAGCTTTATTCTATTTCAAAAACTGCACCCGTTCTGCACTAATGCAACGAACAAACACACTGTTGTCTCTGTAATATACTGTGCAGTATATGGTCGATGGAGCAAACAAACAAACTGGAACGCAAAGTTGTAATTTGATGAGATAGTTGCTGTGTCTCAATTCAGGGTCTGCATCCTTCGAAGGACTCGGCCTTTGCAGTCTTCAAAGGCGAGTCCTTCGGAGAGACCTTGTTAACCACATCAGCCGTTGTTAAATGAGGACGGTCTCGCCTTTGGAGCATTTCCTGGTTGCGCCACCTGATGTTTTACCCTTACATCACGGTTTCTGCCGCCCAGGCAAAAGTGACGATCTACGCCACACGATGCCACCATTTTCTCTCTTTCTTTCTTCTTTTCGGGCGTGCAAAGAATCTTGGGATATGTGAGGCCACGAACGATAGTAGCGGTGCATCCTCCAAAAAGAGGGAAAAGAAGACTGCATTTGTGGGGCGCATTTGGAGGAGCCTTCGGATTGCCTTCGTGCGGCGTAGTGTCGTAAATTGGCCTTCAAATGCAGAATTAAGACTCAGCAAGTGACTGGTGAGAGACTCGAGAAAGTCTTTGGCGGTTGGACTCCGTTGTGATGAAGTAATATTTGGGGAGGTTATGAAGCTGTGTGCAGAATTGGAACCCCTCCCCATTGATGGAGTCTACACGCTGGTGGTGGTGATGGAGGAGGAAGGGTCCTGGAGATCTGACGACGGAGGGAGATTCTGGTGAGTAGAACGCCGCCACTGGAGGAAGAGTTGGAGGAGGATCACACAAATGCCTGACATGACAGCAGACACGTGATTGGCTGATGGTGTTCGAGGCAGACTCTGGTTGGTTAAATGGACGGAGAGTACATAAAGAAAGGAAGAGGGAGATGAATAAAAAGATAGTCTTCCCGACTGAACCTACGCTGAGCTTCATATATGGTGATAGAATATAACAGACAAAATATGTAAAAGCTAAGTAAACATGTCTTTTTGTAGTGTTCTACTCCCTGCAATGCTTTCATCATTTCAGTTTACTGGAGTTTGGAGTGCTACTTCAATCGAAACACTGTTTTTAGCAATATTGCAGTTTCAAACTCAATCATCATTAATCCCTCTTTATCTCCGCTGCATATCAGAAACAGCATCAGCTGAGATGAATGGAAGAGATCAGAGGAGCTGGTGACAAAAAAAGAGAAGGGAGAGATGTGGGAGATGTGGGACACTGGGGGGAGTTTTCTTCACACAAACTACTACAGAGCTGATTTTTTTCCCAGATATATTTTCTCCCATTGTGGTGACCAACGCAGACCCTGCTTAACATCATGTTGCAGCTATCCCGCATCAGGAGTCCATATAGTACCGTACATGTCTGCAATTGTGAAGCATTTGCACTCTGCTTGAGTCTCTCAATTTTCTGCTTGATACTGCACTACCTTTCAAAGAGCAACGTTTCCCGTTTGATTTCACAGCATGTATTTCAGACCTACAGGTACAGGTTACTTTTTTTACATGCAAATGTATTGTCAGTTTGAACAACATATTCCATTGTTATATGAAGTAGGACAATTTGCTTACATTAAAGAGCCACTTTCATCTGAATATATCAACACTGATAGCAGCTACTCTGCATTCTGAGCATGGCTTTTGGCAGCATTTTGGTTCAAATGCTTGAAAAACAGGGTATTTTTGTTACGTTTTATGATTTTAAGCTGCTACATGGAGCATTCATAGTTTTTATGATTCTGGCAGGCCCCATGGACAGAAGTGGTACGGCCACCAACAAGCATGAATGGATTGATAAGCTTGCTGACAAACAGTTTGCATCTCATGACTTTTTTTTACAGTTGCTAAAGTTGTCACTAAAGTTGTAGCTCAGGAGGTAGAGTGGGTCATCTAGCAATCGGGAGGTTGCTGGTTCGAGTCTTCGGCTCCCCCAGCTGCATGTCGAAGTGTCCTTAAGCAAGAAACCAATGAGCAGTTGGTACCTTGCACGGCAACCTCTGCCATCAGTGAATGTGACAAGTGTTGCAAAGCGCTTTGAGCGGTCAGTAGACTGGAAAAGCACAAAAATAAACGAATAAAGCAAAAAAAAAAGAGACTAGTCCTGCTCTTTATATTACTAAACTAAAGGAGCGCTGAAGTCTGAATCCTGCCCAGTGACAGGCATTAAGAATGAATATGATCAAGTTAAATTCATAGCAGTCTTCATTGATCAGGGTAACACTGCAACTGTTTCCTAACCAGTTAAAAGTTCCTTTTACATTTAAGCAAATGACTTGAATACTTCTCCCACAACTGCAGCTAGTGCGTTACTTTATTGTAAGATAAACCTCTGGACTCTCAGGATAAGAGATATGGCTTCTTTGCTAAGGTCACAGATCAATGACAACTCAAGTTGGTGTGCTCATCTACTGTATCTCCACACGCTCAGAACATGTTGGCATACATCTCTGCACTCACTCTTTCAAGGCAAGTTCATTCACACAGCTTATTCAAACACAACGCATGTTGATCCAAGCGCTTTACAGGAAGCTGCCAAATTAGATCAAGATAGAAACACAATTTAAAAAATAAATAAATCAGTCAATAGATAATTATTGAGAGCATTATTAAAACACAAAAAGCCTGTTGCACGGAGAATTAATGAATCGTGAAAACATAGCGTGACCAAGCGTGTCTTTGTGATCAAAGAAACAAAAAACAGATGGGTTTTAGATGTGTTTTAAAGATAGCAGTTGAGGGGACAGATGTAACAGTGATGTGCAAACCATTCAACAGTTTAGGAGCGATAATGGAAGACGCTTAACACACATAATAGTGCAGTTGTTTTTTTTTGAGTGCATGTGTGATCAACAGTTTTATTTGAGACACTATAGACATAACAACACGGAGATGCTAACATAAAAGTAATTAGTAGGAAACCCTCCTTTTAAGATGGATCCTTATAGACAGGGTTTGGCTCTATTAAGTTGTGTTACACTCAAGGGAGGCTGAAAGCTGGTGGGATGCTAACCAATATTCAATCAAGGGAAGTCTGGGGCGAAACCACATGGTCAATATGATGTGTTTTGCCCCAGTGAGGCCTGCCAGCAGTAGTCTATGTTGATTTAAAGGTGTGAGAGAAAGAGAGAGAAGTCACCATTAAGCAGGTAAAAGCAGGGACCGGGTACTATTGCGGATCCTCGGAAACAAAAAGACGCAAAGAACTATGTAGCACATGACGTCAGCTAACATTCAAAAGTCTAGTTGAGCGAATCAATGTGTGACTCTGAGAATGTGTGGTGACAACAAAGTAAAAGGAACATACTTTTGAGTTTGTTACCAGGGCTTACCAGACAACATGTATTTTTGGAAGTCAGCGTGTGACTGAGCACCACTTTATCCAACTTGCGTGAAAGCAGTCTGCTGTCAGAGTCCTTTTTAGACAGCGGCCTTACAGTAACTATTATAAATAAGGAGAAAAACCCTATAAAGAGCCACACAAGACCTAATTTGATATCAACTAACCCTCTTTTCCTCTCTTCATGTGTCATGTTAAGTTTTAGGCCGTCTCTAAGTCGATGTAATCTGATATGATTCTGTTATACCTTTTCAAATATTGAAATAAACTGCACATGTTTATGTGTATACCTTCCCATGTAACATGTACATGTGCGTGCAACACAATCCACAGTATTTTCCATTCATCTGTGCAGTTTGCAAGCTTAAAATCTCCAAACCACAGTCATTAATGACATGTAACGGGAATATAATGCAATGAGTGAAATAAGGTAAGCGAAAAAGAAGCCAGAGCTGGTTCCTGTTTGATGTTCATAAGCACCTAATCACTGTGTTACAGGAACAAGGTATCTAGGCAACCGAAAATAAAGACAAAAAGAAAATGCCAGTAGTGTTATTATGGTTTAGACAGGCAGGATGTAAGAATATGTTTCAGGTTAATTGGACATAGTGTGCAGAGTAATGTTGCGACTAACGCTTTCGGTTCTACTTTAACAGTCTACATATTTGTGCAGAATGAACTGTCACCGGAAAAATGGTGTGTACAAGGGCGGGAGCTTAAATTAAATAATACAATGTGTATATTCAATTTGCAAATATCAAATCTGCAATGAGAAGTTGCCAATCTTGCAAAAAATGAAAAATGACCTTCAGTGCGAGAAAATGATTGAGGCGCTGTTACATAAATTGATGTGAGAAAAAAAAAAAAAAAGAAGAAATCCTGCAGCTAAGCACTTTTTGATTCTGAACTTTAAATACGCATTAAAGCGGTGCTCGCTCTGTGTTTTATCTCAGTCGAATCAATGCGGGAAAATGATTTAACTAAATTTGAATAAAAGTCAGAGATGGTAAACATTAGATTATAGCATTAATGTTAGAGGATGTGGTCGCTAATTCTAATAAAAGCAATAAAGTCTGGCAGTGACTGTTAAAAACTCCACGTTTTAAAACTTCTTCCTGTGTGCTCAGGAGGTCTGGCCCGGGAGTTATCACACTTGAGCCTCTGGTCGGTCTGAAAACCTCCTGGTAGAAAGGAAATTTATGCAGGCTTCAGAAATATTCAGGGAAGCCAGTGAAATACGCAAAATAGAACCGGCTCACAGGGGCTGTAAAACACAGAGCTGAACATACTTTAAAAAAGAAATCATTTCAAAATGAGAAAAGAAGAAACCACAGCGGTTATCTTTTTGACATTAAGGAGGATTAAATTGTTTAATTTGGTGCAGTCACACTTGAGAGTTATGTGATTAATCAATACATATTGACATTTCCACATCATATTATTGGCTCTGCTATTTCACACGATTAATACAGCTACAGTGTTATCTTGGTCAATATTACCCTAATCATTAGACCCCAGCACTTCCCCAGCAAGTAGTCCTGTTGCGTGTTGAGGATTTAAATTGACCGTCGAGGTCATTATAGAGCGCCGCGCACCTCATTCCTAATTCACATCCTTCACCCTAACACATCCTCAATAATCTATCTGTAATGCCCCGACAATGTCTTAACATAACGGAGGTATATCACTCTTTCATATCAACAGAGCTAACGCATTCCGCAGCTGTGATCCACCACTCTGTGAAAATATGCAGAGTAAATGTGTTTTTCCCGATACGTCCGCGGCTGAATATGACAAATGACGGTGATTTGCCTCAGGACGTGATCACTCACAATTGCCAGTTCAGAAAATTTTATCTCACTCTAGTGGGAGCATTGACAAAGGACAATTGAGCTATCAGGTATTCTGCCTGACAGCGATATACTTCAACCTGACTCCATATAATTTTGTTGTTCCTGTCGGCGTGGCAAAAAAAAAAAAGGGGGGGGGGGGTATATGTCTGCAAGGAACACAAAACAAAGATTTGAATTGTTAGATGTATATTTCAGTAAAGACATTCACAGGTGAAGAGAAAACTAAAACAGTATCAATGAATGCACCTCTCACATTTAGCTAATGATCTTGGCATACATGATGAGGGAGCCAGCGAGGTATGATTCAGTCAGCCATTAGCAAATAAGCTATTTAGATCACCTACTGTTGGTATTGGTAAGGGAACATTGTGTCAGTATAAAGGCTCTCTCATCTTGTAGCCTTTGCTGCAACACAATATAATCATCATTAAAAAAAAGGTACATTCATAGTTAATAAAACAGTCGTGAAGGTTTATAAACACATGTAACTTGCCATCCAAATGTTAATACATGGTTTGTTAAGCATTTCACGGCTTATTTCGATGAAATATTAATCAACCAAATGAAACTTTACCAGTGATGGTTATTATAAAGCACTGCACTAACTTCCAGCATAACAATGTATCTATATTTTTAATGTCACCAACACAGGTTTAACCTTCAAGATCAAGATTGAAGAATTTTGCCCATCAAGGCCAAATATTAGTATTCTTCGGCAGTGATGATTACTTCTTAATAGATGTAATATTTTTGTTGCCCCACAAGTATTGTTTGGCGCACATAGTTTGATTTAGTCTAGATTTATGTGCTCAACCAGTTTGCTTGTAGTTCTTTAGGGACACCATTTGAAAGATATTTTTTTCAGGATTTAATTTGTTGGCAGAAAAGAAACTATTGATCGGCTGACTGTGGGTCAAGAGGAAGAGAGGGTTGTCCACCACACAGAAGCTTCAACGGATCGTCAAAGCATCCTTGGGCAAGACACTGAAACCCAAATAGCTCTGATGCCTGTGTCATCATTAAGCCTCTTGAAATAATGTGGGTATGCTTTGTGAAAGCAGCACGTTAGTGCTCCTGACAATAGGTGGAAAACCTTGGACAGCAGGCTCTGCCATCAGTTTATGAATGTTTGCTTGAAAGTATTGTGGTAGCCAGTAGAACAGAAATAAGTCCATTTATCATCTGCATCCACCAATCATAGACAAAGCATCACATATAATTCAGGGAGTTCCTAATCAGGGATTTAGAACAAATAGGACGGATAAAGTTCACTTTTTAAATACTGTGCAACCTTTAGAATTGAAATAACAAAGAAAAGGTGCTACGTCCGACCTCGTCACCACTGCCCCCGCTCACATTCCTGAAAATACTTGCCAGACATCTGAGGTCAGCCATGCCTCTGACAAGTCTGTAAGCTATCTGGCAGCTGTCAGTCTTGATGTAGCCACTTTCAGAGGCCCCAGCTGGTCAGCTCACCCTTATTTATAGGATGGAATTGAGCTGCTTCCCACTCACCTGTTCCCTTGCTCTCATTGTTATTCGTTAATGTGATTGGATAGATTCAATAATGGAATATGATGTATTATTTATTGGGTTGAGTTAAGCATGACTTATTGAGTGGAGTTTGTCCAGCTTCCTCCAGTACCAATCTGCCATTGATTTTTTTTTTTCATCCGCCCTGTTCTTATCTCTTCTATTGCATTGTGGTAAAAGTCAAAACTGCTCAGTAACACAAGACGGAACAAAGGAAACAAATGACAGCTTTAAGGTCATCTGCTAACTTTATCTTGGAAATTCTGAGACCCGAGATTATTAGTTTCGCCACATTGGCTGTGACTCCTGAGTGCAATGTCTGGAGGCCCGTACAATTAACATACAGCTCCATCTAGCCTCTGGCCTCAGAATAAGTAGAAGGCAATTATAAGAACGGGAGCCTGGTGAGAGCAAAGAGAATGACAGAGCCATCTTCTACATGATATTGAAGTGGGAAAAACACTGGAGACATTTTAATGAAATTATTGAAAAATGGGCATCACAGAGGAACAGGACAGAAACCTGTACTCAATTTCCTGAAAAAACACTGCCAGGCGGTATCATCACAGCACAATAGGTTAGTCCAAAACCACCGATCGTGTCTAACGTGATCATTTTTTTCCCCTCACAAACTAAAAACGAGAACAGTATCATTTCCATAATACTACATGAAACAATGCATCCCATTTATACATATTTTCAAATGATGTACACTAAATATTGATCTGTAGACCAACACTGCAAAAAAGGAACTGTCAACTTATCCAAGTATAAAAGTCAAACGTTGCCATGTACGGATTCAAGTGACGTGATTATGCTAAACAGACATTAAAACTGCTTTTTGCTTTATTCTAATGGATATAAAAAGGCAGAGATCTTCCACATAATGCCAACGGGTAAATGCAATGTAAATGTAAGTGGTCTCCTGAGTGGTTGGCTGGTGTGAAATAATAATGCAAGGATTTCTTTTTTTGTTTTCAGCTTTCATTTACAAGTGGTTAAGTGCTGTGTGCTCGATGAATGGATGCGTCGCACGGTGTATTATTAAGTATAATTCAAAAAGTTGGCTGACTCAATAACTTGAAAGTCGATGGTCAGAAAACGCGTTCTATATTTAATTTAACAGATAGCCAACTACCCCGTTTTTATTCAAAACTAGCCAACCAGAGACGACTATTGGTTGAACAGCACGTACATTTACTCTAACTTTTATCTGCATTCAACAGCTGTCTGTAAGGGAATGATGTGAAGATATTCCCTTTTTTTCCTTTGGCAGCACCGGCAGACCTCAGCGTCTATTTTCAGACATCGTACAAATTGGTGTCTTTCTTCACACAGGCGAGCCTCCATGCCACAGGAAACATGTCAATCCATGTGCCATCCAACTAGACATCAGGTGAGACCAAAGGCCACTTTGTATGATACCCAGAACTGAAGCTGAAGTCTGAGGTCATGCTCATGTTATTCTCAAGTGTATATTGCAAAACCACTCGCAAAATGTCTTATTACATGGACTCCAGGTGTCCATAGGTACCCACACTTTATGCACAGCCTGAAGGTTAACGTCGGACAAAATGCAGTCGTAGGAGTAGGTAATCCTTCAACATTTAATTGGGGTGAAGATACAGCTGGTGCTGACATTATATTTTCTTGATAAATCACACGGGAATAATGAACAATTTAACTTGACACTTTTTAAAGAAAACTAAGACAATGTAATGGCCATAGAATAATGACACATCTGCGTTTAGGCTCGTTATAACTCAGGAAAATGAAGGCTTGATCTACAGTTCACCGCTGTCTGCTTTAGTGCCTCCACTTAATCGATGATTAAACGCTCTCTTTCTCTTTTTGAGCAAATTAAAATTTTAACCTGGAACACTTCTGCATCAAAATGTCGACAAACACCCACATCTTTGTTGTGCGCTCACACCATCCTGAACATTTCCAACGACGTTCGAACGCAGAGAAATCTGGAAGTTCGGTGCGTTTCATCTGGTCGGCGAACGTGACTGAGCTCAACCCAAAAAAACTTCAAAACATTTCTGCCTCAGTCATGTAGAGATCTCTAGCAGCAAAAAAATGACAAACTGTCAATATTAAAAAGAAAAAAGTCATGGGATCGCAAAAATGGCACCAAATATCCCGAGGGAGATTTTAATGTGTAGTAGTAGTTGTTGATATATTTCAGTCTCGACTACAGTGGTAGACCCATTCCTCTAATGTGGGCGTGGGGATCTGCTAATGTGTCAAAATAAGTTCACTTGTTTCCGGCGCCAACTGACTTGATGTTCATGGAGTCACATGCTGGAGAACGAAGCCACTGTGCCAAACTGATAGTGCTTTAAGCATTGAGGAATGAAGCCCAGTGCGTTCGCTCCAGGTTGCCAACACACATTCAGACACAATGTGGCGGATTTCCTGGGGACAATATGCCAGAATTGTTTGACGTCTTATTAGGTCTTAAGATGTCTTGTTTAAGAATGTTGTGAGAGGCTTGGCTAATTAAATTGGCTTTCAAGCAGCGTGTGACTGGTGTGCATTGTGCATTGATGTGTCTGGGAACAAGCTGACAAATATTCAATGCTTGAATGTCTCAATAATTAAGAAGAAAGTTTTAAAGCCATGGTTGAGCATTCTTTATTGTGCCGGGTTTGATTTACAATAATGTAATGAGCTATGACAATAGACTGTGTTCGCACACAGACACTGACACTTGTATCTCTTTTGAACTTTAGTCACATGACAAATGATGGCTGTGAAGGTCACGTTGCAGATTAATTTTAGAGTCAGGCAGTAATAGACAGATGAACTTGAGTGAATCCAGATGTGATTCAGACAACACTTGACAACTGCTTCCAAGTATTTCATCTCTGCACTTTGCAGTTATTCATCATTTTGCTCAGGATTCACAAATACTTCTTCTCTTTGAGGTATTTGTTGGGTTTTAAACGGACCTTTACAGTACCATAAATCCTAGCATACTCCCACAGGAAGTGTACAAGAGAGACCAAAGCGTCTTGATAATGTGAGCAATGAGGAAATGCTCACAGCAGAGGCGAAGAAAAGGTCACCTTGACAGAAAAGAATTAGAAAATGACAGAAATGTCAGGAGGCATTTTTATTAAAATGCCAATATTTTGCTATATCAGTCCAAACAGGTCATCAAGATAAGACCTTTATACTGTTTTGCCTTTCTGTCAAATTCTGGCATTTTCTACAAGGGGAATCATCTGGTTCCGTTTCATTTTTTAAGAGGGAGAAATCCACGCTTTTTCACACATATTTACATATTCCTCAAGAGTGCATTTAAACCGCTGTGTTTTTGATTCTGTGACGGTCCAGTGCATGCATCCTGCAGAGACACTAATAAGTAGTTAAAAGTTCCCAGTGTAAAAGCGGGGAAAATCCTGCGAGAAATACTGTATATAAAAATGTAATATCGAGGATGTGTTTTTGCTCCAAATGACAGATCCTATCAAAATTACCCCCCTCCACACACACACACAAATGCCACACACACACAGCGCCACACACACACACACACACACACACACACACACACACACACACACACACACACACACACACACACACACACACACACACACACACACACACACACACACAGAATGATTTAGCTTCTAGTTTAATGCAATTTTGTGCTGCTATATGAGCTACTCTGTTTACCGAATGAGTTATTCATACATTTTATTTCCTTGCAGGTACATGGCGAAATTGATGGAATATATGTCATATCACTCTCTGACATCTGCTCATATTCATCAGCCTCTAAGTCCTTGCATTGGTTCCTTCATTAGAGAGGTGACACAAAACTCCATCAAGACTTGATATCCCCCTA
The DNA here is from genome assembly GCA_963678695.2 of Diplodus puntazzo. Classification (NCBI taxonomy): domain Eukaryota; kingdom Metazoa; phylum Chordata; class Actinopteri; order Spariformes; family Sparidae; genus Diplodus; species Diplodus puntazzo. Next base: position 25,642,182 of record OZ023171.1, on the reverse strand, counting down.
GCACCTGAGCTAAATTGGATTTTAAATAAATGTCAGAGTGAGTTTTATATTAACGTCAGAGAGCACAAATGTAAGTTTGCTACCGGGTCTGAGGCAGAAACACACAATATGTGTAAGGTAGTGTCACATTGGGTTACTCCGCCGTCGTTTGCCTGGCCTGGAGATTGCATAACTTAGTAAATGTAACAGGTCGTGAGTTCAGTCTTATCCATTTCCTGGCTGTTTGGTGCCCCCTCAAGTTTTGCTTCCACCATGTTTTAAATGCCTCCTTCAGCCCTTCTAGTTGGAGATACTATTGTTTGAGTTCAAACCACTAGTCCAAAAAAATACCATCCATTTATGACACTTTTTGAGTTAATAATGGACTTGTTTCATTGTGTTTTGTTTTGACAGACTTCAGAGCTAAATGCCAAATTTTAAGCAGCGGTATCGGAACTCGTGAGATAAGCGTTTGACTTTATTTCCTACTTACTTTCATTTCAGTTTTTTGTAAACACGGCTTCTTCTGTGGTGAGCTCGGTCTGGGTCAGATAATGTAGCCTATTGAGACATTGTCTGGGTTACATAAATAAACATGACTTGGTCGAGGATTTTATGGTCCCTTGTAAATAGTTTTCAGGGGCAGACACTTCAGAATACTTCTAACAGAAAGTAATGGAAAAAAAAATAGTACAGAGCATACAAAGGTGCTATTTATCCTCAAAACAAAGTCAACAGCACACAGTCTTAATACTGAAAATTATCAAGATCCAAGTTATATAGGTGCCTATATCCATATCTATGGATATTCCTTACAAATAATTATTAAAATGGATGTTTAAACTTCAACTACTCAACTACTCTTAAAGTAAAAATACTCAAAAAACAGTGAAATTTGAGCACAATTTAGTCTTTCAGGTTCAATATCTAAAAAATGTAATACTTATTTTAAGGGCAATTTAAAAGTGTAAATCACAATCTTCAATAACCAGATTGTGCAAGGGTAGCAATGTTTAGATGTGCAATATGTAGGAATTGTAGTTGACGACTACAAAGAAAAAAAAAACTAAAATAATCAACAGAATGTGATGAAAAACTTTCATGAAATTGTCTGTGTTGTGTTGCAGAGATATCTACAGAAGCTAGCATGCTAACCAGCTAGCCCCAGCTCTTAGTTGTCCTGTGCTAGTGATGTAAATGCTAACACTTCCCACGCACCGAGTCCAGAGCTGCACAGCTAAGTGAGCTAAGTGGCTAACGGCAGCTACAGATAGCAGCCAGGACTTGACAGGGGAACAATTTTTACATATAGCACCTTTATTTTTTTTTGTCGACTAACTGCTTATTTCTAACTATCACTGACATTTTGCAGAATATGTTTAGCTGAATGACTTTACAACATTACTTATTTCCAGTTATATGAGGCAGATTGCCATGAGGATGAAAATGTGCTGTCACAATTAACAAAGAGCCGCCTGTATAGATAGATACTTAATTAGCTAACACACGTTAATTCATAAGCGAGCCCTCTGCAGATTTACAGTAATGTCTCCCGTGCTGTCCCAAAAGGTCAAACCAATCACACAATTTTCAATGGTTTTATTTCATGTATAGTTGCCATGGCCAACGCAGACTCCCTCTCCACACTGTAGGTGTAGAGATTGTATGAATTACCTTTTGATGTTTCAGCTCCTCTGATCCAAAAGCAATTACTCTGTAAACCCTGTAATAATTAGAATGAATTAAAGTACAGTAGAGAATGGGAGTGGGGAATTATGGAACACACTAATTGCTCTTCTCATTGAGCTGCGTTTTGGAAAGAAAAGAAAAGAAAAGAAGAAAAAAAGAAAAGATTGGGGATTTTAAAATGTAATATACTATGATATTTCTATTCCTTATTGTCTCAAACAACATAGGTAACCTTTCTGATCGAAGTCGGCCAAGAGAACGCAACGGTGTGATCAATATCTGAGGGTAGTGACCTGATCAGTTTCTCTCTGCTCTGCTGCGTAAGTATGTTATTCTCCAAGAAAGAACTCATGACCTGATAGATTGGACAGACAGACCATCCCAGTGATGGCCACCTGCTCTCAAAAAAAAAAAAAAAAGAAAAACTTTTTCTTTACATTTTTTCACGGCATAGCAGCAAAGTACAATCAACACACACACACACACACACACAAATGATCAGGAATGTTATCATGAGTCTGACATCAACACAGGAATACAATATTACACCAGAGCACTGCTGATGAGTAATCGTGCCACAGACAACAAACAGGGCTGACATCATATTTTGATTGAGCTGTAAAAATTAGCAGAACGAGGTAAACAAATTAACGTTATTCTGATACTATGGTTCTATGATGACATGTGCTCATTATTGCATAAACCAGCCTGCCATAATATTTTAATTCTTAGTCATTTTGGCTATATTTCAAGTAACCTAAGTTGTAATTACCGACACGTAACACTTTTGGCATGGCATCACGGCCAACCCCTGATTAAATACTTCTCTCCGTTTTTTTGCATAATGCTGTTAGCACATTTCCACCTCCTCTGTTCATTTACCGTCAAAACAAGTCATCTGTGTTAACCCCTTTATCAGCTCCCCACTCAGCACCGCTCCAGATAAATCCCTCAGACTCTTTCACCATGCCGCTTATCACTTACCATGCTGTGGCTCAAGCAAACACGGTAAAAAAAAAAAAGAAAAAAGAATGTGGGTATTGTCAGCTTTAGGTCATCGCTCCAGATACGTCTGTATTCAAAGTGTGCATATTAGATTTAATTTATGTCTCACTTTTTTAAATATCTTAATACGTGCCTTACTAACTAAACAGCCGAGTGAGTACAGGACTCCAAACTCATTAAGTGTGATCAATCAACAGATGGCATCAATTTGAGGTGAAACCATTAGTTGATTCTTGTTTGCATATCCCAGCTGCTCAAATAATAAGCCTCTGCTGCTGCGATTTGTCAAAAAATTATTGAATACTTGGGAGTTTTTGTTCTGTTGGTCAGACAAAAACACACAAAAAAAAAAAAAATTCAAGAGGTCTCCTTGGAGCCCGGAGAAAATGTTTGGTGCACAGCTCACCATCGTTCACACATTCAAGAGATATAACGCCTAAAATGTTCTAATTTAGCTCATGCTAATTCAAGGACACCAACATATATCAGGCAAAGAATTCATAGGGGCATTGGACAACACGATTGTGTCTTTTCTGCTGTTGCTTTGTTTTATATGAGTCCTGAATCAGCTCCTTAGCTCTACGCTGTCACATAAAGAGAATTACAATTACCGGCCGACAGAAATTAGTACTGAAGCGTGCACAATGTGATTACCTAACTTCACATAACACGTCCTCTTACTTGCAGTCGAAAGGTTTGAAAGGATAGTTTTCAAGTGAAGGATATCAATTTAAGGCTCACATTCTACCTTGTGCCACTTTCAAGGGTTCTATTCACTTTGGAAAAACATATTACATCTTATATTCTTATGGCACTAGCTCAGTGGGATTGTTGTTTCTTTTTTACTTTTCACTTTTTTATGTCCTGTAGGCAATGATCCTGCTGAAATAAGACTGTGATGTGTATTATTCAGTCTCTAGAAGTGTAAAGACTCTATGCTTAACTTTTTACGATGGTTTACCGATAAAAAGCGAATACAAAACGTTATATATCATACAGTTGATTTACAGTATTTAAAAATCGTGATACACTTTCAAATCATTTGTCGTGGCTTCAGTATTCTGATTCATCTTACTGTTGAGCTCTGCGATGAAGTTATGCCTCCACAAAAAAAAACAACAACATATATTTGGAACATAGATTGTCTCAAGCTAAGAAGGGACGTAATGACATCATACAACCCAACTTTTACCTCAAAGAGAAGAAGTATTGTCGTCATGTTACGTGCTAGCAACTAAATCTTCTCTTCTGGGTTAGGGTGAACATGCAGAAGAATCACTTCCTGTCCAGAGCAACCGATTCAAGAAGACTGAACAGACAGCATTTACAACTCAAAGGGAGTAAAATGTGTTCTATTGTGCAGTAACAGACTCCAATAATCAGCTCCTTTTTCACCAAACATGTCACTTCATGTTCTGTATTCAGCATATATATGTCTGTGTGTATGTCAGTGTTGGTGTGACACAAACAAACAAAAAAACAACTAAAGCTTTATTAGCAGCTCCCTCCGTATAATTGCAAAAGCCTCGCTGTTGTAAACACACACTATCAACTACTTTAGTGTGAAACATACAAACAAGGAAGAGAAAACCTTTACCTGCGCGTTGTTTTCCATTCACATACGTTTATAATGAAGACCAATTAAAGAGTACAGGCTGGAAACCGGCTTGGCAGTGGCAGGATGAATACATTCTGACATGCCTCATAGCACTGGGATAATTAGGTGAGCTGGATGCAAGAAAAGGGCTGTGCACACATTCGTCTGCGAGGGAAAAATTGCCACCGACCTTTTGGAAGCAGGTAGGAGATTGGCAACAGTCACTAGAGAAAACGTTTCCCACAGGGCAAAATAGCTACAGGCATCTACAGCCAGTGGCAAGACACTTTTGAAGAGGAACGGTAATACCACTGAAGAAGTGGGGTCAACCTGGTGGCAGAGTCTCTTACAGTAAATGGGAATGTAGCTCGAGGTTAAAAGAATGAACTTTTCCACACTTATCAATACGTAACACTTCAGATTCAGGAGGAGAAATCAGTCAAACAAAGGGTTAAGAAAGCAAACACAGAAGGATTTGACTTCTATAACAACACATGATTTCCAACCAAATGTGATCAAACATGGTCAGAAAAATGTCTTAACAACTCTTAACGAATTTGACTTTTTAAAACCTGCAGAAACCATTATTATTGCAATTTGAAAACATCCGTACCAGTAAAAAGAAAACCTAACCTGTTGTCTGGGTGTACTGGTATCAATTATACTGCAGTATGAAAATGGACTGTTATTGAATTGGGTACATTTGCTTATCAACCATAATGACTTCAAACAAATCTGCATTAATTGAAAATAATAGAGTCTTAACGTATATCAACAAAGGAGTTTTTGTTAAACCAAAACAGAAACCTTTTGATTTCATAACTTAATCAAAACAACATCAACAATAACAATATTAACAACAAAAACAACAATACTAATAATTATAAGAATAATGTATGCCGTGATAGTGTAAAAACAATATTTTCCAATATTGTAATGCTGTTATTATCACACTTGACAGAATCTGCTAACTGCTGCTATCTATAGTTGCCGTAGCTAGTTAGCCCAGTTAGCCATGCAGCTAGCGGTCCTGTTAGCCTACTCGGCCTGGACTGGGAGCCAGGAGCACCATGGGATATGGTGTTTAATGCTGGGCGCTTGAGTTATAAGGTGGTTGTAAATGAGAGAACGGGATGGGGCTAGCTGTTAGCATGCTATATTCTGCAACACAGTACATAGACATCCCTGACATTACGTCAACATGGTTATTTCTTCTCATTCAAATGATAATTTTAGTTAAAATATTGCACCTTAAAAACAAGACTGAAGTTAATCTGATTTAACAAAAGTAGAAATTGACTTCATAATCCAATAGTTTCAACACACGTAAAGGCCTGTAGGATTGTAGGATTTGAGACTTTTTAAAGGACTTGCAGAAACCCGGTAATGACTTGTAACCATTAGGTTTGACATTAAAAAGATTGGGACATCTGCTCGACCATTAAAAAGCCCAACTGTGTCTGCCAACACGAGCCAAAACTATTATGAAGACACACTTAGATGCACTACAGACGTACACACTATCGATTTCCTATTAAGTGTTCTAGACATTGTTTTTGAAGGCATAAATACCACCTACTAAACTTTTCACTTAACACTGCAATTAAGAAGAATGATAATGACATTATCTATCCTGAGAACAACTATTAGTCTCATTATGCATGTGTTCAGAAATGGTGAAGAAAAAAAACAGAAAGCCCTTTGGGGAAATATGGTCATCACTAAATCGATTCCTTCATGTCACCAAAGCCCAACAATGTGGCACTCCCTAAAAGACTCATCAGTCAATTCAACGCACAGGAAATGTTCTATTGATTTCAAGTAGTTTACAATATAAAGAGGGAGTGGTGAGGAGACGGAGTGGCTCAGCGTTAGACCTCCTTTACCGCTGAAATCATTTACGAATACAGGTAGAAGACGTCGACTCAGAGACCCACTGCTTCTGTTGCAACCACAGGGCTTTGGAGGTTGCAGGTTCCATGATTTAAAACCTAAATCTATATGTGTTTAACTCCCCTTTCATTTTGTATCACACTTGTCAGAAAAGGCAGAGCGAAAAAGCAAGATAGAGGCTAGTAACTTGTTTTTTATTTGTTTGTTTGTGCATGTTCAATACAGCTCCAGACACCAGACAAACCTATGACTTTTTGGAACTCAGCTGTAAGTTTCGAATGTAGGTGTTGCTGTCACACGATACTGTTTAGACAATACCGTTTTGTTACTGTAAAATGACAGTGTGGGGTCAGGATAGCAATGGCTTTGATGAATGGGAAATGTCTGCTTGATGGAGCACTGGAGATCAGCCATTGTTTCGACTTGTGTGGAAAAGAAAGGGGAGTGCAGTCTGCACTTTCACACATTCTCCGTCAGGCTACATCTGCAACTTTCAACATAAATTAGGACGGTGCAATATGGTCAGAATTGAGATACTGATATTACTTTGACGGATACTGCTCTTGCGATATTGGTTCCTGATTAATGGGAATGATCATGTTTGCGTCACAATTTTCATTTACACTGAATAAAACTGTTAAAATCTGGATGATGTGTCGTTTGTCTTACATCTGGAGAAAAAGACTTGTTGGTCGAGGCATCTCTGCGGCACTACAGTGCTTCATTATATCGCTATTATATTCGTTTTGTCACACATTTCACTTTTATTGAAACACTGCTGCTTCTTCTTGCGTTATCAGGAAATTGCACTTAGGATCTTGATATATTCTGATTAATAGAGGACGTTCAGCCATAAGGTATCTCATGCTGAGTGCCACATGTCTGTCGCCACTCCTCTGAAAACTGCTTGAGCAAAAAACTTTAATCTGAACAAAGGCGCTGATTATGATTGGTTAATCGCTCAAAAATGTCTCGCCGGAATGAATGTGGGTCTGCCTGTGTGTTAGCCCCGTGACAGACTGGCCTCTGTCACAGGATGAAGTGGTAAAGATAATGGGGCAGATGGATAAGATGATACTTTCCCTCCCTCAACCAAGGCATTAATATACATTTTTATCAACCCATGAACCAATCATGTTCTCTTCTTCTTTCCGGCGATGCTTCAGTCTCCTGCCTGGCTGCAGTCCATGGTCATTGAACCCATCGTGCTATAACAAGAAACAGTTGTTGTCTTTAAAGGCCTAAGTTTTTAGTTTTTTAATCTTTTTTATTGAGAAACAAGAAGGGAATCTACTTAAAAATGAAAAAAAAAGTATTTAGAAAATAGAACATAAGAACATTTTGGCGTTACAATGCGAACATATCTCATCATATAAGCACAAAAGATATTGTTAAAATAAAGACACTGAAGATAGATAGATAGATAGATAGATAGATAGATAGATAGATAGATAGATAGATAGATAGATAGATAGATAGATAGATAGATAAGTACTTTTCTCCACTTGACCATGCATGATTAGACCGTGTGGCAGGGTCCATAAGATGGATTATACACCATTTCATCACACACCGAATGTGACCCTTTATTATATGCCTTTTCCATATTAAATTTCAAATTACATCCTGTTAATTTGTGGATGGAGCATATTAAATGAAACCTTGAAACCATGAAGTATAGAGGTTGAGACCAAGAGATATCACTGTATTTAATTTGGCGAGCCAGTGGCCTGTCTGTGAAATAAATTAGGACTTTAAGTCAGCGCCGAGTGTGTAATTGTGTTTCCTTGATACATTATCAATCAGCAGACTGAGAAAAAAAAAAAGATCAGCTGATTATTTTTTTTATTATAATAAATTATCACTGGGATTGTTGCTGTTGACATAATCATACTGTTACCTCCCTGAGCTGGTGTGTTTCATGGGTCTTGCTCCACAGATATAGGACAGACTTATGTAACGTGTCTCTGGACAACAGTTTTGAACCACTCTGTGTGTGGACGTTTGTTTAACTCCAGTAACACTTCATCTGCTTTGTACCAAATTAGCAGTTAGCTCCTCCAAACACACTGACTGGCGTTCATGTGTTACACTTTGGCCTACTATCGGGTTGCGATGGCTGACTCTATCGTCTGAGCCTTGCACCATTGTTGTGCTTTGGAAGCCTCCCCCCTCCAGAGAGCACAAAAAGAGACGCTGTAAGTCAGAGGATGGTTGCTGCTCAATGCACTAACGTTACATCCCCATGTCCTGTTATTACTTCCTCATTAAACCTGCCCAACGGGGCCAACCCAAGAGTCATCGTTTTCTCCCAGCGGCAAATTTATTGTGTCATTAATGTTTGTGTTGTCTTAGCTTAGCTTTTTTCAGTATAGCTCATGTCATCTTACACCAATACCCATTGTGGTAAAGGGGAAGAAATGCACTGGCTTGTACAGCACTGATGGTGCCCTTGCAAAATAGTGTCAGTATGAATTTGGTTTGCACATGGCGAGGAAAGTCTTGGTGTTAGCTGCAAAAGAAATGCTAGCTTGTTTACATTGGTACCGTTAGCGCCCAGGTGAGTGTTTTAGTAACCTGTAAATTCAGCGTGTAGGCTACTAGCTTGGATGCTGTTGTTTCTTGTAGCGATTGTGAAAAAGACGGAAATAGGCACCAAATGGGCAGGCTTATACCAACAGTCTACATCCGTTTGGTTAGACTGCTAGCCAGCTAACTTTGTTTCAAGCTTCTGAATAAGGCTACAGTGAGTTACAGAACTGTAGCGCAAAGAAGAAGACACCTGTGAACTCTGCATGGGGATGTGTCCCGGTGGTGACAGGAGACAATTTTGAATGCAAATTTAGAAACCGCGAATTAAAATATTTCAATGCGGACTTTAAAATATGCCATATGCCGATTGGGTAGATATCTCCCTACCCGGATATCATCTCAAATAAAATACACAATTTATTCACATTGCAGATTTTTGCGGTCACATTAAATATTTAACATGTTGAATATGAAAACAAAAGGATCACACTCTGAAATTGTGGGATTCTGCTACATGTAACGGACGACAAACACTTACTCGGTTTGAGACTAATTAATCACAAAGGTCCTTGTGCTGCAATTTTTTCGTATTTCATATGACAGGAAATTTGTTATCACCACTAAACTGTTTGTGAATTATGCCCAGCTGGTTGACCATGCTGTTTGGATGTCTGAGGTTTTAAATTAATGAGGACCTGTTGTACATTGAATAACACTGCGGGCTTATCACATTATGTTTTAGATATTTAGCGTTTGTTCCAGCTATGGAATTACTCAGCCGAGAACCACCACTGGAGAGTGACAGCCACTTTGTCAACTGTTCTCCTCCCCTTTGCGGTCAGGGTTGTCTTTTTGCATTGCAGACTTGGCACAAATAGGAGATGGCAGAGCTACTTGAAGCCAGTGAAGAGGAGAAGGACGGTACAGTAAATGTTAGATTCAGGATGGGACAGGCACTGTGACTGTCAGATAAGGCGAGAGCTGTAATCGTGGCATGCTAGCAATCCATTGGGAATCGCATGCATGTCAGTGAGGTGAAAACAATTGGGAACAAGGAGGGAGGAAGAGCAGACCCGCGCTGAGCTTCAACAGAATTATGGGTATGAGCACTGAATGGCAGCTGGATAACAAAAAGGCTTGTCAAATTCTGTATTTGATGAAATATGAATATTTCAAAACAGTAAATTGTGCTAAAAATCCAGGCGTGTAATTTCGCGTGGAACACTGCCGTTTCGATTTTCTCCTCACGTCGCCTTTGCCTCAGGAGAGGCGGCGCGGCGAAGAATGGGCAACATCAAAAAATCTGATTATTCGCTGTATGTGCAACGACCGGTTTGTACAAGTCTGTAGAAGTCTGAAGTCTCTTGACCGCCTTGCAAATGCCCCATTCTTGAGTAGCGGCAGTAAACATCGGCAGCATTATCAAAGGCCTCAGCTTGCCCTGCTCTCCATCAAGTCTCCACTCAGCTAATGCCTGCATCTGTAATGTCCCAGAGGCTGCCTTATCTCCCCCAGCCACTTGGATTCATTGCCAACCTCCCGTTCATGGCAAAGCTCTGATCTGAAGACAAGCTAGTCGCGTGCCAAGGTGGGCAGCAGAAAAAAGTGACGTCCTGCCACCAGTACTCATCTCCTCCACTCACACCCAGCTCGCCAGCAGCTCTCCAGCACACCCCGACTGTGGGAACAAATGCGAGACACTTTAGCAGATTACCCTGTGCATTTCCTGCATGTCGTCTCTCCATTCAGAGTCCTGCAGCCACTGTGTTAAGATTGGAGTTCATTACTACGGCATAAGCTGACACACAGGTCCAAAATAAATAGGACCGGAAAATAAAACCTTATTTTCCAGAAAGATTATAACAGCTGTAGTCTGGGTTTGCCACGGTGAGATGTTTTCAATTTGCAATATTTCATATGATTTATGTTTTAAACTACAATTTTTTTTTTTTTACAATTAATTATTCACTTGATAACTAAGAGATTAATAGTTTGATTTTAAAAAAAAGAGGAAAAAAAAGACATGTTCTGTTTTCAATAAAACAGGGTGAAGTCAGCAGTAGGTGTTTTATTGTGACTGAATCACATCAGCTGGTTATTTTTTTAAACTGTAATGAATTCTCCCTGTGATGCTTCTATTGAAATACAATCGTGTTACAAATACGGCAGCAATGTGACATAAATTCTATTCAGCATAAGGAATCACAGGGTATTCAGGGATTTCAAAATATTAAATTAATTCAGACATATACAATATTGGGATACTGCCGAGATACTAAGCAAATATATATTTGGAAAATGAAGATTTAATTATTTAATTATGACTGAATTTAGAGAGGTCTTTGTGCTTGAGATGTGTACAATTTGGAGTATAGATTTAGTGGTATGTCTAAGGATTTTAATTAATGATCCAAAGCCCAGAGACATTAACTGTACAAACTGAAACTTGAAATGAAGAATGTAAGGTCATTTTGTTTTAAAAGTTACTTCTAATTAATCAATTATCCCCTCCTCTCCTTTCTTTTTGTGAAGCTAAGCCGACCGTCTCCTGACTCCAGCTTCATATCGAACAGGCGTCGTGTTAAACAGTGGCGTCGATGTTCCCATACACCCCAGCAAGAAATGCATCCCTCAAAACGTTGCACTAATCCTTTAAATGTAGCTTTTAAGTGATACAGTATCTACTGCATTTTTAAAGCCAGAGCTATAGAGAAATTCATTTAGTTATTGCATTTTTGAGTAGAGCTTGCATCAGCTTTGGGAGCATCCCAATCCTCAATGTTTTGAATGGCTCCACGGGTGGGATCGCAGCGTCGCTTCCTTTCACATGGAGTCGCTGAAGATTGATTCAGGTCTGTTGTAAATCTAACCCTTTACTCATTCCATACTACCCTACAATACTATATACATATTCCTCTTCGCAGACGATGATGTTGATGTTGAAAGGAACATGTCTTAATCATGCTGACGAAGCCACTGATCTCAGTGCAGTCCAGCCTCGGGGTTCCACTGAGAGAGGACCAGAGGTCAACTGAGCTGCTCTTGACCTACAGCCTGTTCGTGTTTCACGTTTCAAAAAAATCAAGACAGAAAGAGACTCGATTATTCAGCACGTTATGTTTTGGAATGAATTTTATTTGCTAACCCAGATACCGTGAAATGAATAGACAAAAGTAATTGTATAAATAAATAAAAAGACAGGGTAAGACATGGAGAGAGGGAGAGAGAAGGGAGTCAGAATAAATGCTGAAAATCCTTTACTTTAAATTGCCCTTCTCAAATATTAAATCAATGTGCAATTATTGACTAGCATATGAAATTAATGTCATTCACCATCCAGTCTGGTGGTCTTTTGATAGCTACAGGGTTCCATTATTTATTCATATACTTGCATGAATACAGTCATCTGTGCTGCTTTAGGGGCATGTCACAGAATATGAGCAGAGTTTCTTGCGGGAGCTCAAGTCATTAGACCTGATGTCATATTTGGCCAAAAAAAACAGAGTTCATCATCAACGTTAAAAAGAATGAATATTTCAGCAGGTGGCAACTCATCGTCATCTTGGTTCACCATCCTGTTAAATTAACGTCACGGCCTTCGGTGGTCAGAAAAGTCTGGTTCTAACGCACTTCATGGATGCAGATAAAAAAGCCTCTCTGCTGAGGTTATGAGTTAACAAGGAGCGTGGTCGGGCGTGCAAAATAGCACAGGATGCCTGATCAAACACACAGTAATTGGCCTCCATCCTCTGAACCATTAACCTTAAAACAGTGTGATGGATGCTGCAAAGTCAGATCTACCAGCGCTTCATTTGAATGAAAGCTCTGTGAAAGCACAGTAAGGCTGAAAACAAAGCGGACTGACAACTAACACTTACTGAATAATGTACATTCACACCCAAGTGAACCTTACAGGATGTCAATTTCAGTCAAGAGGCATTTGCTACAATATCATCTTGAGCTGATAAAACCTTTTAAGATTGTTTCAAAGAGACATCACCTGTTGAAGACCTTTTTTTTTGTAATGACCCTGTAAAATGTAAAATATGCTCTTTGAACACAGATGTCAATATATTTGGAGCAAGGCTTCCATAGACAATAAAGTTTGGATAGGCAATCTTTTAAACATTAACAGCTCACTTGTCTGTTCATACAAAGGGATATTCCGGTGTAGTATAATCCATGGTCTAACACACCGTGACACAGAGTAAGACCCCCCCTCGAGAGATCAAGTTTTCCGACCGCTAGCTTATGTAGTTTTAGCAACCACAGAAAAGACCACACGAAAACAATACACTGCAGTCTATGCCTCCAACCAAGAAACCACCATCAAAAAGCCACTTATAGCCACAAAATAATGCGAGTCAATTACCGAGTGCAGCTAGGAATGCTCAATTCCGTTCTTTTTCCTGTCAGCTCTTGATGATAACTGTTATAAACTGGTAGGCAAGACACAAATGAACTTTAATTGCATTTCCATGGAGCAATAATCATACATTTTCATCCTTGAGCAGCAGAACTCTACTGCAATCAGCAATCTACTCATCAGGGCTTAGCTACACCGTGTGTAGAGTGGTGAGTTGTGTTGTCTTTTCAATAGAAATCCGGCAAAGCTAGCAGTTGTTTGATGCCTCGAACTATGTGCTGGGACCCTATCTGTACTGTTGCTGAACTTTGGTGCTGTTCTGAGCATTACTTGTGGCTAAGAGTGGCTTTTTGATGGTGGTTTCTTGTTGGAGGCATAGACTGCAGTGTATTGTCATCATGCGGTCTTTTCTGAGGTTGCTAAAACTAAATAAGCTAGTGGTCGGAAAACTTGATCTCTCGAGGGGGGGTCTTACTCGGTGTCACGGTGTGTTCGATCATGGATTAAACTTATGTCGGAATATCCTTTTAAAGGCAGGAAGACAGCTACAGATCAAGTACAAATTCAAAGTCAGGAATGTTTTATAGCCTTTTACGCAGCAGTCAAGACATTGTTTGCAGCCCTACCAAAGAGAGCTGCACCAAAAACATGTGAGTAGCTACACAGAGTGTCTGATGCTGGTGGAGATTGTTTGGGGCGCAAAACATGAGAAAACTGTAAAACTCAAAGTGTCAACTCATTGCGAACACTGCGACACTGCAAGTTTAAAGAACCGAATGAACAACGCATCCTCATACTTAAAAGACTTAATCAATGCCAATCACTCCCAAAACTACACGACCATTCTCATATATGATGCCCAAGAGTACTGGCAAAAGGCGTACCAGATCCGATATCATGCCAGAACTCGATGTGAATGCTTTGGATTTGGTCAGGGATTGGCACCAAATATTGGTCATGTTCTAGAAAAGACAATGGTTTGGGTTCAAATAAGTAGGTTAATTACACACGTAACTTAAGTTACGTTACATACATATCTAAGTGTGTTACTCAATTTAAAAGTGACCTATATGACCATATCAGACCTTTGTCAGACGATTTGTAATAAGCTGCACGGACAGACGATCTATACAGCCGTTTTTCTGTTGAGGACGGGCTCAGAGGAAATAGTTCGATATAATGTTTGACCACGTATATCTATCTAGTGCTAAGGAGGTGCTTAATGGATGAAATCCGATGCTGAGCAACCAAAATGTAAACCTGCGGCAGGACTCCCTCTTACCCTTGGCCGAAACTACATTCACAGATACACATGAATGAGCCGATAGATCTATACAGATAATTGTGTAAAACTAGGTCACAACCACTCACAGAATGGCTGACGTGTGCACCTGCAACATTCCATCAATATGTCATGTCTTTTATTCAAGCCGGGTGCCACGTGTCATATCCAGCCCCATCATGTCAACATTGTCAAGTCACCCAGTCTATTACAGTCTGGCCTGTCTCACCTGCTATGTGTTGTCTTATTAAATGAAAAAGAAAAAAAAAAATCAATATTGCAAATTGTTTCACATACTGCTATATCTACCCATAAGTGAATTACTATATCACTTGGTAGACATGTCTATTCAACACCTTTAACTCATTGTCAATCCAGTAGTCGTGGTTCCAGCTCACTTAATTCAACGGTCACACGATTATCTCATAATGTTAATTTCATTGTCGACACCAACACACCACATGCTACCATCTGCTCCCGGTAAATACATCATCCTTAGACATACCAAGTCATACAATATATCAATAACGCATCAATCTGAATTTGAGCTGCTTGATGTAGCAGAAATTCATCAAAGTCAGCAAACAGGAGAGGACCCAGACTGTTTTCAAATTGCCAAGGATCTGTTCAATGAGCCATACTCACAAGTGATTTATTCCCTCATTTTTCTAGCAACTGTACATTTTGTAAATGTTCTAACATATTTGGTCAATTTGTCAGATCAGGACAGTGAATACAGTTAATAAAAATAAAAGAAAAAGTGATAATGGCTACTATTTATTCAATAAACTACCAAGCAACAATATTCTTTTTTCAGCATTTTCCACCTGATTTAAACTGTGACTACATGTGTTGGTTTCTTCTTCAGGTGTCACCAAATAAGCAAGAAGTTAATTAAGTGTCATGAATGAACATGGGGTTTTTAAAGAGAGAAACATTCCTGTCAGGCAACAGAAAATGAAGAAACCATGTTCTCTTCCTGTGACAGGGGAAATATATATAATAATAATAAATAAAAAAAAGTCCATGTGCAGAGACAAAGGTCAACTCAATTATCTGTGAGACTAAGGCTCACCTGAACGTTTTTATATGCCATGTATTTAAAGGCACACAAGATAGTTGAATGTCATCGTTCCTGCACTCCTGAACAGGCTGACATGAATAAAACTGCAAAGAAACGTCCAGAATGGCACAGGAACAGTAAACAACTTCAGTTTTCTGAATAACTGGCCATTAAGTATACAAACCAGGCCTTGAAAGTGAAGCTAACTATCTCCCCTGACGGTCGGCTCTCTAATGGTTTTTGCTTTGTGAATCTTTCTGAATTAAAATAAAGATGTCAGTGCAGCACAATAGAAGCGTCTGCTGTTCTTTTTGTGTCAGCATGTGCATACGTGTGTGTGTGTGAGCAGAGCAGTGCTTTTAATCAGTGTTATGGATAGTTTTAATTTGGCAGTGCTTAATATTCCTGTTCCCATTACACTCAGATAGTGTTTAAACTGCAAAATTGAATTTTTAAAATGAATCACCGCAAACTGCACCATGCACCAGTAGCACAAGACGACTCAAGTTGAAAAATAACATTGCTTGCCCCCTCCCACCCTCCGCCCAAGGAGGATGGATTAGCTGCTGCAGGAAAGAGTTCACACGTCACAAGGACAACTATGATTACTGAGAACTGGATACCTCAGATACTCTAAAAAGAACCATAATGCTCTAAAGACAGGGAGATAATATAACTTTTTCGAAGAATTATACAGCAAGCCAAGAGACTGTGGTTATTTTAAGCATACCACCTGCCTGTAAATCAAACTCTTTAATTTCTAGTAACTCTAAAGTTTGTTTTTGCTCATCTCGCTTGCTCACGGCGAACCAGTGCCTGTAGAACCTCGTGTTAGAACCACAATACAGGACAGGGGTGAAACAACAGCTTTGGTTCATCTTTTAAAAGTTTTAATCCAATTAACAATGACGGCTAAACATCTCCTCATAGACTTAATCATCAGTGCTCAAGTATTCTCTTTCACCTGGGAAAGAAAGCAACACAAACCTCTTCAAGTATAAATGATGCAAGTTGCGTGATCTAAATGCACATCTTCCATGATTATTTTTAACCTCGCCATTGTTGTTGCTTTTCACAGTTGAATGTTTCCTTCTTGCGGGTGGCTGCAGCTTTCTGTGTACCTGTCGAGCCATTTGTAATGTGTCGTTTCTCAAATAGTAGTGAATATTATATCACATGTGTCTTATTTAAAAGCAATAGTATGCTTGCTTGGATGCTTTGGACGTTGATTTATCCCTCGACCACTGGGAAGAATCAATCCATAAAATAAATCAATAGAAAAATGGGTGCAAGTTATGGTCCAGCCAGCACATCATTTAACTAACCAACGTAGGCAACATCAATCACTGGATATCATAAAGAGCTTAACATCAAGTACAGTTCGATGTCCCGGTGTTGTGTACTGGGGAAAAGTGTATGTATCCATCCGACTGCCAGACATTTTCTGCACATCACTGACATGTAAAAACTTTTTTGGGGTTTCTGTTTGTGATGTGACAGCCCTGTGATGTGGTTTGGTTAGATTTACAAACAACAAAATCTTGTGACTCGCTGGGTTCTGCCTCTCTAGACATGGTTCCAAACCTGGCTGGAACTGTGTCTTTGAAAATATCCAGCTGTTTCACACTTACAGATGTTGAAAAAGCAGTCGTGGACACTTGTCTTGCCAGGACCATCCACTCTCCCACTTGCCATGAAAGTCAGCAATTATACATCCATTGAAACATGACGCTATCATACATGTGAAAAACACACATTTAATATATCCATGGTTTGCAGCAACATAAAATGCTTATATGTATTTATCTTTACAATACTAGGATGAATGTAGAGCGGAAACAATACGTTAATCACCCTTTTTATGTAAAACCTAACTCCTCACCCTGTAAGTCAAAAATTCTACCTATGCTTGGAAGCTTGGGAGCAATGTTATGTTAGCAAAATGCTTTAGCCTACTAGCAAAGTGCACTGTGCATTGTAACCTGCTTGGTTCAGCTACTAGTTTCTGTCTAATGCAATTCTTGCCAAACCAAAATCTTAGGCCATACAATGTTTTGCATCACTGAAATATACTTTAATAAACTTTGTACATGAGAGCATCATTTGCTTTGGTACTCTTTGCACCCAGGCTAGGTTTGTATATCATGAACTTGCTGTCTTAAAAATACCCTGACATTGTCGAGTGCACAGTCTGTGTTGTGTCTATATAATTGAACAAATAATTGGAAGGAGCAGACCACTGTGTACTGACATGCAATGATGAAGCTAAACATCAGTGGTGGGGACAACAGCCACTGTGTGAATGCTTTGACATGTTTGGCCATACAATCTGACAGCAGATGGATAAAACATTGCAGTGTTGCAGCCCTTCATTAGAGAACCTGTCAGCTGGTGCCTCTCTACCTGTTATGTATGCTGATAGCTGGCACATAATGTTCCTGGTTGCATGTCACCTTTGAAAAATTAAAGCATTTCTCTCATCTGCTTGCTCACCATCACTTAATTAGCGGAGATGCAGCACCCAAACCCATTACTCGCCCGTGCCTTCATCCAAACTAGCCATCATTTGTAACACCATCAAAATATTATCGCTGTGCACAAAAACATGAGCCAAATATATCTGCACAGGTACACAGGAACAATGGCATAGAGTATGGCAAACATCCACTGTGCCCCATGAGTTTTTCAGTGTGGAAGCTATTATTTATTCACAATAGGTAGAGCTTTCATTAGAATAACACCTATCAGGGAGTCACTTACATGCTTTATCCTTTAAAAGGACATTTGTGACTAGACTGGTCTCGTTGATTTGAGCAAAAAGCAAAACATGTCTATTTCTCTTTCTTTCCCTCCAACATTGCAAGATACATTCTGCTACCTTGAAAAAAAAAAAAGATAAAGCACAATGTTAATCTTAAATTAAATTCTTAACATTTCGAAGCATCCGTCAAATGAGCCCGAGGGAATAAGGGCACAACATCAGGTTGCATCAGAAGTGTGGGTAAATCTCTTTAAACATCTCCAGGTGGTGTCTAAAATAGGGTTGTTTTTTTTATGACAATACACTTCCACTTTGCAGGGGTAGCTGGTAAAAGCAGATCAGGTGCAGGCATGGCTCTGTTTTCTCCTATAATCTAAACTGATTCTGTGAAAGGCTAATAGATGGCATCCGATTTGCATATAAATTATTGTGAAGTCTCTGGTGATCTATGACTCTCAATCTGATTTCATAGTGGCGGAGCGGCAGGGGAGGAGCTGGAGATACAGTTGGGGGAAGTTTGAGCATAGATGGACCAAAGCCGGGAGGATAAATCAACAAATAGTTCTTTTTTTTTTTTTTTTTTAAGTTTGGCATCTACAGAGGCATTTTAATCATGTATCAGATTCCTTGGCCCTCTTTACCTCCACACACAGAGCAAGCCCCCTGTTCTATTATGTTGTTTTTTTTTCTTTTCTTTTTTTGGCTCCGCTCCCTCTCAACAATTAAAAAATTGGGTTAGGTACAGAGGATGACCTGTGCTGGCTTTGCAAATGCCTGAAAACATTATTCATATCTGCGAGGTTTGTTTTGCTTTAGGCAGCATAAATAAAAGTGGTTTGTCAGAATTATTTATTTATTCATCTGCACCGGTGGATTTGTTTCATAGGGATTGTGTTTTTGGTAAGCAAAGTTAACTGCACTTTAACCATTTGCTGAAACAGCTGTTTAATGAGGTCTGTCTAGTGGCTAGAAGCTACTTCCCTATGGCTATATCTTCACTTTTTCAGAGTTCTTTTTATACAATGACCATGAAGTTTCTGTTCTATTAAGTAAAGTAATAATTCTTAATATCCATGAACAACACATATTTAAAGGAAATATTGGTCGTTTTTAAGTATTAACATTTAAAAAACAATTTCCCAAGCCCGACACAAATCATTAAAATCTAAGTTTTGGTGTATTCAAAGGAGATGACATTATTTTGCCATTTTCCACACAGCTCATTTGCCGATCGCATTGTACTCTGTGTAATAAGACGTATAATTGAGGCAATCCTGTGAAAATGATGAGTAAGATTGCATGAATCATTGTGCAAGCGTCTGGCAGGCCCGTTGTAATCAACTGGGGGACCCCGGGTTGTTCGCTGCAGAACTAGCGGCATCAGGAGAAGCTATTGGAAGCTCTTATGCAAATGATGTAATTTTCCATTGAGGTCCACTCTGTAATTGCTGTATGATTGTACTGTATGTTCCGAAGCGCAGATTGTCTACAAATGCCCATGTTTATTAATGCAGCATAAAGTATTCACATCCCACCACTTCATCCACACTTCATCGTATTATGGAAATAATTCAAAACAACCAATACAATTGTTTATTTGCCATTTATCAGCATAAGATCATATTACAAGTTAAGCAAATGCATGTTTTCTTTATATTTTGGCAAATTTATTGAACATTTAAAAGCTTTTCGGAGCATTACTGAACATTATCAGACCTTCACGGCAACTTTTACCTGTTCATGTAATATCTGTAGTGGAAGAAAAAAAAACACTGTTGAAAATTAGAAAAGAAATTCTTCTGATACTTTTATCTTTCAAAAATAAAAAATACAGCTCTCGAAGCCAACTCATCGTCTCCATGGCGACATATTACTTCCTGTTTGCATCACCCAAAGCATAAGAGGAACTGCTTACCTCAATCATATTCAACACAACATGAAATAACGTAAAAACAATATAAAACAATGCCAGCACATAGTTTGACAGTAAAGACTGCTTTATCAACAAGGTTCATATATCCCTGACATACTGACAGTCTACCATCCATTACACGTATTTGCAGTGTGTGTTGCACTGGACATTCAAGCACATTTTTATAAACTTCTTTTTCAGTGAAATTGAGACTAAGGTCTCCTGATTCTTATTGGAAAAGAGGGGCAGAGCGAAGTGTTCGGGGCTACGAGGCCGGAGGTTTTTTACAAACCAGATATCCTGCTTCCACTTCAAACTGAGGATCATGAGAACTCTCTTTCATTTCAATGTAATATAGCCCCTTTTTTTAATAACAGCATAACATATTGGCTACTAGTATGCTAATCTCTCTGTAGCTAACGAGCTAGCTAGCTGACATTATATTGTCATTGCTGATTTGTGCAAACCAGTCCTGCATTTTGACATATTTCAATGTTGCATTCATTCACCCATTTGATGGCATATGTCGCCCCAAATTTAATTCCAATCCAGCAGTGAAGTTGCTGCACTCGGTACCGCTCCTGTAATATCAGTGCAGACAGGCGGGGTAGGAGCACGGGTTGCTAATGTTAGCCTATAAAGCGCCACTAATGGCCAGGTAATGAAGCGGTTTCCATTTTATTTGATGACTTGATTGATAGAGTGAAGTTGTAAATTAATAGGGGAGTCATCCATGCTTTTCTGTCTCCATTGGGTAAATAGCAAATTAGGGATTGTGGCGGTTACGTGGGAGAAATTTAACATCAACGCCACAAGGGCTGATGAGGTATGAGGGTTTTGAAGGGTAAGTTTTCCAACCACTTCCCCTCGTAACTCTATTCTGAGGGACAAGGGCCCTTGAAAACAATGGGTAAGGGTAAAAACTGGAAATGGGATTGAGCTTCAATATATAAAAGTAATGGCTTTTTCTGGCTATACACTATCCCTCTGGAAGAAAATATACAGTTTACATGGAATACCTAAATCATACCTTGTTAAATCTGAAGACGCTAGAAGCTATTACCAACAATTAAACCAAGCAAAGACGTATTAAAATGTTACATTAGATCTACAGACACATTTATGACACAGTGGTTGCACATGTGTGTACGGTGAGCATCCATATTAGCATGTTAACCGTTGAACGATTTACATTTTTTGTGTACTGCTGCCATAAATAACTAGTAGTTCACGTCATGTTTTTATGCACCGCATCAGCACATATGTTGTCATTAGGAGGACACCTTATTGTACCTCAATGTGTCGTGGATCCAAGCGACTTGACACATATCCAAATGATAATGAATACAGGGGACCATCTATCTCCTCTACGAATGGCAGTTACATCTCTAAAAGTGCTGATCAGCTTATTTTCCAAAATGATGCACTGTTAATGGTGGGCACATAATGGCTTCCTATAGCATGTCCATTCATTGCCCTGAGTAGTTTAATACATCATTGTATTTTAAGATGTGTGCCGTCGATTTCCTGTTAGCAGCACCTCATTTATGTTTATTTAAATATTGAGGATCTTTCAGGCAGGGGATACATAAGTGGAAGATGCTGCAAAGACTGAGAGCAAATTGTCAATTACTTTGCCGGCTTTCATTAACAGGGAGTCTAACAAAATCAATTACTTCTTCTTTAATCCTCATGTCTAATACTAACTTGACCTGTAATGGCAGGAGGACATTTATATTGTGATTTAGGGAATAAAATGAAGTTTGAATTGGAAATACAAGTGAACACCTTTATAATGGCCAGCTTGTAACACATAAATATAACTTACACAATATTATTATTTTTTTAAACATTGAATTAGTTGCAGCAATGACAGCCTGTGTCGTGTTATGAACCGTGTATTTATCCTGTTATTCCTGTTCATTTTTTCCATGCAAGGTGCCTCATACTAAACAAAGGCTCCTCTGTCCTGAAAGCTGTGAACGGCATAAAATAATGTTTTATTTTTGTCTGTGCACTCTTCAGACCATTAATTTATGCAATTTATTTCCTAATGAGTCAATTAGATTTAGATTACAAAAGGGCTGGCAAGTTTAATTAATCTATAATGGATAATTGCCCCACATCACTTGAAACTTTCCCCACTGTATTGGAGGAACTCAGACATCACAGTGCTGTTACAGACATCTTGCTGTAAATATTTCATACTGTGAAAGAATAAACTAAGTGACAAATTAAACAGGGACTTAAAAAGGAAATTGTGAGTATGGTATTGCTGATGGAAAACACCCATAGTGCATTCTAGATTTTCTTTTGATACCTCGTTGAAATACTGACACCAATTAACATGAGATCAACTGTTGCATAACGAGGCAAAATGCACTGTGAATAAAACAGGATAAAACGGGCCTCATGTTTTTGGGCTTCAGGCAACATGTGTGTACACATCTTAGGAGCAGATTGTGCCAGAGGCAGTACTTATAATTCAGATGAAGCGATAGTAACAGTATTCTCTAATCAGCTGGGTAAGATGTTAAGTAATGTCCTACACAGGGCTGTAGAACACTGTAAATAAGAAACAGAAAAAAGCAAATTCGCTTGGGGTTATTAATAATTATTAAATTATCTACACACATGTTTTTGTTGACGCCAATGCTAATAACAGGGAGTACAAAGTTATGATATCAATATGTCGGCCATTACACACACATCTGTTATATACAGTTATATATGAAGGCAGGATATTATTTCCAGTTTAACAATGAACTTTACATCTAACAAGACATCAGTGAACTGAATAAATTGCAAAGGGAATTTCATTATTCTAAATCAACCCAAGCATATTTTTCTGCATTACAATCTGGAAAATAAGAACGTTTTCATATACAACAACATACATGCCAATGACATATATCTGTGATGGGCCAATATCGGCCGATAATATTGGTCAGCCAATATATTGGTCGGGCTCTAGCAGAAGTTAAAATATCCTGCATCTTTAACATACCTTTGTCACAAGTGTCTAATAGCCACATTTAAAGGATCATTGCAGAGAAAAGTATTAACAGCTGCCAGAATCTTATATCGGTATTGGCTTTGGTCCCAAAAATCAAATATCAGCTGGACTGTAGTTACGATGGTCATGATTAGGTTATTAGGGAGCCATACATTCTCACCATGTTTGACATGAAAGACTACCTGTTGGGCGCTGACCAATCATGTCTTTCAGAATGCGTCAGGAGGGAGCTGTTAGGGACTGACATCTTGGAACAACAAACAAACTAAGGTGTTGTGGATGACACTGACAGCATGTGTTTGAAAAAAAACGTACAAAATAAAAAGAGGAGACTGAATTTTCCTCGGTATCAGAGCTCACAAAACCATCCCTCTTCCATGGTGCTGTGTTTACAGACGTACAGGGAAGATCAGTCATTGCTGCGGTCCATCAACAACATTTGGAACATCTCATTTGTCTTGGCAGGGAAAGACATTCTAACATGCTTTCTTCCTTTGATTCTTTGTGTTCGTCTTTCTGTCAGGACGTCTTACAGTGTCCGAAATGAGGCAATAGTTACTTCAATAGCCCTGCCTTTTTTTCACAGCTTCCCTGCAGAACTAAACGCTTCTTGACACTGTTTGTACATTAGGATTTGCCACAGCAACTTTTCAATATGAAGCACAGCTACACGGGGGCAGCATGTGTAGCCTAATCGGCAAAAAAAAAAAAAATGTTATAATTTTCTTTTTTAGTGTTGAGGACTGTTCGGGTGCAGTGAAGAAAAGATGTTCCTCCATTTTGCTCTGGTGAATTTGTCAAAAGCTAACAGTTCAAGGCTGTTTGTGCTGGGCAGCTCCCAGGAGTGAATATCTTAAAAAAATGTTTGCTTAGAGAGACACCGTTTGCTCAAAACCTCCCGAATGAAAGAACGAAAGGCAGAATAAAAGCAAGGAGCATCGATTGTGTTCACATCATGTTTTTATCTCCAAACAAACCTTTTCTGCTTCGTATTTTTTATTTTCAGTTGTTGGATTATTGATAACTTATTTCAGAAAATAAATCTATTTTGTTGACTATTAAAGTGATTTTTTTATTATTTGTACAGGCACATTTACCCACCTTTTTTTTCTTCAAACCCTTAGTATATTACCTTTTTTTGATGTTACACTGCCGATTTGAAGGGAAAGCAGACTCAGACTGCACACGTCTTAAGAAAACATTTCACAATTAGTATGGCTGACGTGACCCAGGGTATCACTTAAAGATTCATAAATTCAACATAACCAGGAGTCATGCTACTTGCTTCCTGCCAGCTCTCAGATTGTAGCATTATGTTGCTCACAAATGGAAATGGACAGCTCCTGCTGACTGCATTATTTTTTGACAGATGCTCTTTAGATTATTGAAGTTTTCTATGACAGGGAACATATGGGGTGGTCAGCAATCACTACCTCATTCTTGGACCAATTTCCCATCTGAATTCAATACCCTGACAGAATGTAGATACATGCAAAATGAGATGGATGCTCGGAGGAGTCCATCCTTATGCGTCAACAATATGTCAATAATCGTGTTCTTTTTGTTTATAAAAATCACTTTAGTTAATACATATGTGGGGAAACTAATGTGCCTATGTGCGGTTTTATTAGCATTTTGCATTTGTGTATTTAATTTTTGGTGTTATGCTGTCATAACTGCTTCTCTGAGAGTGTTTAGGAGTGATAACAAGAGGCTATGATTCATGTGACATTGTAACCCAGTAACAGATGTATTTTCTTTTACTCATACCTTTTAAAAAATGCAAGATTTGTCCGGTTAAGTATTTCTTTTTGACTAAGGCACAGTGCCGGCAACTCCTGTCCAGTCACCAGGAGAAATATGTTGGCAGTTAATGTTTCTGCAAACCGCTGATACGTTAACATCAATGTGTAAGTGGCTACTTATCAAGTTCACATTACATGTTTATGACCTGACATTCCCATCAGGCGGTGGAGGGGTTAATAGTGGAGTTACAGGCAAGAACGCTGCCAAGCCAGTGACCACAGTTCAAGACTGCATTACAACATTTGTAAGTGTGAAACCACTGGATATGTTTAAGGGGTCTCGAGACAGTTTCCATCCATATTCATCATGACAAAAAAAATGATATTTGTTGGGATATCTCTAACTTGACTTGTGGTGACAAACTCAAGTGTTTTCAATGAGATTTGGACATCTCCAGCCGTGCTCCAACAGGTAACTTAAGCCAAAAAAACATCACCTTTCCCCAACTCTAACCACGTGATATTTGTGCCTAAACCTAACCAGAGCACAGCATTGGTACAGCATTAAATTAAGTTGCAACGTATAAAAGTTTCAGTGCAAACAAACTTTCATCGACAGCATTTCCTCTCGCAAAAATGTCATTGTTGATGAATGACTGGTTTGTAAACCGGGTAAGTGAAAATACATTGTAAAAATGAATCCAATCAACTTTAGACAGAGTTGGATGAATACTTTGTTTCTACAGCGACACAATTAATAACCCCGGGTGGGCAGGGTTTTAATATGATTGTTCACATGCCGATACCTAGGATGCATTAAACGGGCTGAGGCCGAACCTTCTGCGGTGACACACGCGGTGATTGACAAGGGCAGCCGGAAAGATAACTCCTGCTCCTTATGTAAAATGACCAATCATTAATTATGCATTTACCTTGATAAGATATTTTATTTTTAGATACTCCTGAAATCTCCCAAGTGCGACCTTTTTATGGCGCCGAGCAAACAGTGAGCCCTCCATATTTATTACACTCTTAACTCACTGGGATGTGACAACCGGGCAGACAAACAGCTCCGCATTTATTTATCAGCGAGTCGCTGTGTTGACTTAATGTGGCTGTAATTGCTGTATATTCAAACGTATAAAGGAATGCTCATATATCTTGTTTTGAACCATTATCTATGATGACATTTTAGGACTTGATTGAAACATTAAAAAAATAGAGAAAATGTTTTGTTTTCTGCTGTATTTTTGATGTTCTTGTATGTCAGTATTCCATTTTCCTCCCCCAAATCACTCTGCAATTACTTACACCATCATTCAGCTCACCACATGGATCAATAGAGTTCATCATATAGTACTGAAAAAGCTCAAATATGGCGGCAATGATTGACACTCCTGTTTTGTTGCACTGATGATGTGATTATGCAGCTAAAACACGATGCTCTCAAACTGAACAGAATGAAAAGCAAAACTTAAATATTTCAAGCAACGACTGTCTGTCTGCGCACGGGAATACTTAACACACCCAGGTTATGAAAAACACTTTCCTAGCCGTGACTTTTTAAATCATCCATCATCCAATCACTGGAAGGCATTGAACCTCCGTCTGCGCTGACCTCTCGTTGCCCACAGTTGTAAATCTGCGGTGATGATAATGAGGGCCCATCAAAAAAGCAAGGAGCCCGCAGATCAAAGATTGACAATTAAATCGGCAATAAAGTCACACATGTGCCCGCACACCAACACACAATGTAAGACAGGGAGATAGAGGACGGTCTTCAGTTAGAGAACACAGCCACATCTCAATCCAATTCTTACCAATACAACATTTTCCACCATTGATGTTGCCCTTGAATTCTGCCATCATTCACCCTTTCTGTGTACAGTAGTCATGCCTGGCCTTGTATAAATCATTTGAATGACTATCAAATATAATAGTGGAAGCTGCATTGTGAGATCTTATCCACAACAACACGATGTACTGAGCTGTGTATCTCTTGCTAGCAGAGCTGGACCTGGTCACATACAACCACTTGCCGAATAGAAAGAGGAGTATAATAATTTAGTGAATGCGCCGGTGATGGCTTCATTATGTGACCAATCTCGGAACGTGTCGGCTATTGTCTGACGCTGACTTGCATCTTTAGTTTAGTTAGGAGCAGGAACATCGTCTGATGGTTTCCAAAAAGTTTGAAAATAAGTGAGTTTAGGAAGTATTCAAAGCCCAAATCTGTGGCACAGAAATGATACCAATTCTTAGTGAAGATTGATTATGTACATGGAGGTTAAGAACAACAAATGGTTCATATTAAACTCATTGGTTTTACATTAAATATACAACACTTAACTTTGCTGTTAGGCCATATTGACAGTTGGAGAAAGAGTCGAGTTTAACCCGTAAGCAGCCTAATAGCAGAGAAAATAGAATGATCACCTGTAAACACATCAGGGCCCCCGTGTCATTTTGCTCACTAATGGCTACAGACAGCTTGAATGAGGATAGATATGCCAATCAAGCCGCACTGCCTCAGAATGATTGATGACTGTCATTTTTGTTTCCTCGCGGAGGAAAAATCTACCTGAGGGTCAAACCAAGTCACTGCAGCTTCATACTTGAAAAATGCTGAATCCCTAACAATGCTTTTACTTTAAATAATGTAAATAGTGATGTTAAAGTTTTTTTACTCTAGGAATACACACATACAAATTGGATTCTTAATTTTTCCAATACAGGAAAGAAAAAAATGCATTTATAATGTATTTAGTTACTAAATATACCCCAAGATTTATCTGATCTTGGACGCAGTAGTGGCTGTTATCTGTTGTATGATATGAGGCTCAGATATTTGGGTTTAGCTCGTGTTTTCTTCAATACTTTTCACAAAAAGCTGCATCGTCTACATTGTTTGCCAATTACTGCTGTTTATCAATCTTTATTTCCCTGAAATGGACTGAAATGTGCCTGTAGCACAAGTTTTTGTTTCTGCATATTTATGATAAAGCTTATTGTTTAAGACACCATTTAACTTTTGAGACTTTTGATCTCTTTTGTTTCAGTAAACAACAGAAAAACTGAATTTGTACTTTCCCTGAGGTCTGTGTTGTCAATCACTCGAGGAGTGAGTTTTTTTCTAGTCCTTAAATATTGACCAAAAAGAGAAAAACATAAATCAATACTGTGTTGTTTTTTAACATCACACAATATTCTCAGATGTAGAGAAATTATCATTTGATAGAATAACGACTTCTGTGGCCACCTGCTAGACTTACGCGAAACATACGGTGCACAGATTCGTGGTGCAAAGATGCAGCCCAGCTTAGCAAACAGCTCAAAGTTTGAATTTCCAATAATCCCCCATTTGTGCATCTTAAAAGCGCCTTTACCTAAAATCCATTTTAATGAGGCCAAAGGGGTGATACTGTCCTGCCGATGGTGGAGAACCCAGATTCAATGCAAGTGTGGGCACACAAAGACAGAGGAGCAGCTATTTTTAATGCATGTAGATGCACTAGTGCCACCTCACATACATAAAATAGCTCAACATCAGCAGAATGATAAGATTTACATATATTTTAAGAGGCTTTATTCTTTGGGCAGTTTTCTCTCATCGCATCGAGTTAATGAATCGCAGTGTTCAGACTGGGTCACTTTGCTGATGCAGTGGGGAAAGGGAAGATGGAACTTCAGTGAATGAAAGCCTGTTATTGTATTGTGAATCTTCTTTTTGTAAATGGCACTAGATTGTTTAGACATGTTGTCTGTTGCAGAGAGTGACACTGCAAACTTTTGGTTACGGCACGGTCATCTGGACAACTAGGTCACCCAGGGATTTTTCCATCCAAGGTTATGTGCGATAAGCCGTGTATGATGGATTAGAAGAACTAGTTAGAAGAACAACTCCTCTGCAATTCCTCCTATCAGTAGGGCTTGTTCAAAGTCTGTATGCTGTGAGGCTGAGCTTATGGGATTACAGTCAGAGTTCAGTGGCAGCTAATCAGAAACAACCAACAGATACTTTTAATATCCCAGTGTGCTTGTTAAAACATTGTTGGGAGCTGCCACTGCAAATGTGGATTAAGTAGTGAGTGGGTTTTAAGTTCCGACACAATGCCTTCAAATGTTTTCCTCATCTTTTTTTTTTCTTTTTCCCAACCAAATATTATGGATGTTTTTCATGCAATCGAACTGACAGAAGGAACTGAAATTGGAACATTTACATAAAAGACCAGCGGAATACAGATTTCATTTGTTTCACAGTCCTTAAATGTGACTTCCCGTGACCATTGAAAAGAACTGCACTGAAAAGGAAACAAACCGTCATGCTGTTTGCAACAATATGGCCCCAAAACAAAGCAGTGATTTCTTTAGTGTGTAGCAAATTTCAAGGAAAGAATACTTATTGTTTGCAGTGCGGCTTGTGACAGGCTGATAATTGTAGGCTGTTGGCCAGTGGGAGACAAACAAATCTGAATGATGAACACAATGAACGCTCACTGTTGTAATTTCTGAGAAAAACTCTTTAACTTTTGATTCCGAGAATGTTGAAAATCCACTTTTGAAAGACATCTTTATCTATAACAAGCCTTTAGAACCAACACCGACCAAAGCACATGACTGAAAAGTAAATCAAATCAATGTATATATATATATATATATATATATATATATATATATATACACATACACACACACACATCTGCAGGACTTTCTCATCATCTACAGTTTCAGCAAACAGTCCTAACATGTATTAGATTTTAAGATGAATATTTGCTGAGAATGCAGGAACACAAAGCTTTTTGTTATATTGTTCATGTTCAACATGAACTGCAGCACTGATCCTCAACAGTTGACTCTCTACAATGCCAAGTCTGGCCATTGTTTAACCAAACAATGTGCTGAAAACTGAATACAGCTGTATGGGCTGTGTCAGTGGGATCAGCAGGCATCATAAGTCGATTTTTAAGAGATTCTAGCTTCTTTGATGTGAGGATTTGCTGGTTTCCTTAATCTTTTATAATATTAAACTGAATAACTTAAGGTTTAGGAGTCTTGGTTGAACACAATTAAACATTTTGGGGCGATCAGCTTGGGTTTTGGAGCTTTTTCATGGACCGAACAATAATCAGCATGTCAACCAATAATGACAAAAAATTATGAGTTGGAGACCAGTAGGACACTTTGTTCTGAACTGGACACTGAAGTATGCAAATGTTAACGGTAAAGAGACTGTTATTTGGGGATTGAATGAACAACTGTCGCTGCTCGATCACCTCTGCAGCATTTTCAACTTGTTTCTGCAAAACCACAGATATGTTGAAACTCAACATTTCTTAATGTTGCAACTTTGTTTCTTTCGGTTTTGTTTCAAATTGTGTCTTGTAACAGCGCTGTGCTTATGGTCTGATAAGCACAAAAACACTTGGTTAGGGTGAGGAAAACATCACGTTTTGGCTTAAAATACATGTTTATGGTCACCACAGATACGGCTGGAGATGTCCCATGGTCACGTAAATAACACTTTTCACTGCAAATACTGCTGGAAACATCCCTGTATCTCATTATTTGTTAGTAAAAACACAGTGTCACACTTTCAAATGTTGAAACATATGCTTGTAACTCCGCTTCCATGCCAAAAGTGAGACTATGTGGCTCACTTTTCATTAAAGGGGCTCTATGTGACACCAACACCTATTAATCACTTTATTATTGGCCATTTCTAAGCCATATTGTTACTTCCTGAGACCTTCCCTCACTCTCCTGGATGTCTAAACAAACCTGTGGACGATTTTAATGCTGCTGGACTGTGGACTTCTTTGTGTGGGACGGTCCAAATGACTTTATGCGTTAAGTTTGCGACTCAGACTCTCTCTCCACCCCGCTGACAGAGACCAACAGTAGCTAGCGTTAGTTTAGAAATAACAGAAACTAACGTCCGGCTGACACAGAAGTTCCCAGGAGCCCCCTTAATTAAGACCCCAGTATTGAGTCAAATTACCTGTTGTTTGCCAGAAAATAAAGCCTGTGCATTCATCGGCCTCGATGGAATATCGCTTTCTTCATGACTTAAGTGATTCCACAGCCATGTCAATTTTAGATGCTGTCTAACGTAACATAACAATGGGGGTTTACTGTAACTGTCTAATTAAATTATGTAAAATATGATTCCTGAGGGGTTCAACTCTTTCATTATTCACTGCACTTAAATACAATAAAATTCCCGGAGTCTCTTTACGCTCACAGGAATTGTCTTAGTCCTCTATTCCAAACTGAATTATTGAAAACTGTACTCCTCAGTATGTACGGTACGGAGCGGGGAAACTGTGATGGAAAAATAAACTCATGTGATGATAAATACTCAATAAGTGGTAATGTATGCTCTAAAATCACTAATCCCTGATTATTGATTTAATAATGTGCACTCTCAATTTAATTATTAGTGCTCTTGATTTAATAGCCTGTTGTTTTTGGTGTGAGACAGCTGCTTTCAAGCTTTGCTCTTGCCACCAAAGCAGAGCCACAAAGCCAAGTCTTAATGAAAAAAACAAGAAATAA
Organism: Diplodus puntazzo; assembly: GCA_963678695.2. NCBI lineage: Eukaryota > Metazoa > Chordata > Actinopteri > Spariformes > Sparidae > Diplodus > Diplodus puntazzo. The sequence goes on along the minus strand of OZ023171.1, from coordinate 25,610,787 downwards.
GTAGCAGTAAGCTGCATCGTTAACTAGGCTGCCTCGGCACACAGGACGGTCTGAACATCAGGCCCTTTTCCACATTCCAGCTCTGACACATGAGCCACAATTTGTGTGGACCTCTCCAAAATTGCGTGTAGCCTCTAAATAAACAGCTATTAAAGCCACTGAATGGGTGAACTGGGCACACGCTCCAGCTGTGTGGCTGCTAAAGGGCTTGAGCACCGCAATATTTTTCACAGAACCCCAAATTACAAATAAAAGCCTAACAATAACAATTGGCTTTATTAGACCATTAGATCAGATTATGTTGTGTGCCTGATATGTAATCAGATATCTAACTGAATATAATGCTAGGACTCTCTGTCTCTCCCTGTCCGTCTGTCTGTAAGTCCTTCACATATCTTGAGAACCATTAATCTGATGTACTTCACATTTAGCCGGTTTGTTGCTGAGGACCAAAAGGACTTGCAGCATTGAATTTGGTACAATTTCACATATAATCTTGATACGTTTTGAATAACGAGCAAACACCTCTCTGTGCAGCGCAGGCAGGGCTTCAGGACTCGGATCCCTCTTATGCGATCTCATGGGGAAGCAGACGTAAACAAAATGAAGATTAGCAGGGTGCAAGAACTTGGTGACACACACACACACACACGCACAGTTATTAGTAAACTGCAAAATGTCAACCTCTGCTCACCAATGCTATGTGCAAAAAAGTGAATATACAGCCTATATTTTCAAACAGGGAAGGGAACCCTGACTTTTTTTTTAATAAAAGTGCTTGTGACATCTCACAATCACCTTCATTCTATTTTGAAAAAAATACAAACAACTAGCGATTTGAGCCCGTAAACCGATTAGGAAACTGTTCACTGGGGTAATACAACAAGTGATACGTGGAGTCATTTTCTCATAAGCTTACATACAATAGGACACATTTTTTGCAACCAGTGGGGTAGCCCCCTGTTGACCATGAGAAAGACTGCAGCTTTAACTCACTTCTACATTGGCTTTACTTTCTGGACCTGGAAGCTGCATTCACTATTTATACTGTCTTAAGTAATGCAGATATTTTACAATGACAAATGTCAGCCATCAAGACATCATCCCCTCCGAGAATCTACAGGAACCCTGCTGAACCTGGTCTCTAAAGCATGCAGCTGCTATTGACTGCTTACCTATGAGATAGTCTTTAACCTTTATCACAACTGCACATTACTTAACATCAGTTAAGTTCTGAGTTCTTTGTAGGCGTGTTATCCAGAAGCCTGCAGGCAGCTGAAGTCACATTAACCTGAAGTGGAAAATGAAAACACTGTTGACATAAGTGGGTGGATATTGTCTTGAAAAACAACACACAGCATTCTGAAAGCTGGAAAGATGATTTTGCCATTCCTTCATGTATGTCTGATGCATTGCTGTGGTGGGAAAGCACCAGGTCTGTGATACGTACAGCTCCGAGTGATGAATAAAGGCTCATTTGAGGTCAAGCTTCTGTTGATGGAAACAATGTTTCATGGAGCAGATTCTCACATATCTTATCAGCACATTTTGGATAAATGTATCTGAAAATGTAAAATTGACTTGTGTCACAGTACTCGCTGAGGCCATAGCGCCATCAGATACGGAGCAATTCTAACCAATCTATCTAACCAATCCTGCCCTCTGCACACGTGAGTCTCCAAACAGTCAAACGTAATGAGAATTAGATCTGATGGTCTTCTCTGAGATTAGTTGTCTGCCTGTCCATCATAATTAAACTAATCGGGCTGCCTCTTTCAAGGTGCATAACCTGGCTCTGCAGGCACATTAACCAAGTGTGTTTGGGAGCAGCAGCTGCAGGATCAGAGCGATCTCTCTCCTTCGGATGCTGCAGCCAGGACAGAGAGAACTGATAATATCAAAATGTAATGTCTGAAAAAAAGCTAATGTCACTGCTCATTGCTCTTCTGCATTCTTTTAAAAAGAAAACGCTGTACGTTGTATGGTATGGATGGGTACCCTCAACATTTGAACTGATACGGATACTGGTACCATGAATTCAGTATTGAGACCGACCGGTATCTTCATTCTCTCTGTACTAACATGTAATTTCAGTTGCAAAGCAAAACTTACCAAATTTGACTGGCATTGCTTCAAATGAGGAAGCTGCCCAAAAACCTATGACATAATTCAGGAAATGGTTTTCACTCTTTACTCAATCTGGATAACTGGACTTAAATTTAGAAACTGATGGAATATCCTGTGATGATATTGGCCCCTAAATAAAAGTAAATATAAGTAATAAGTCAAAAAGAACATTAATAAGTAGAAGAGCCACATGCTGTTGCAGCTTCTAATCTGCTTAATCCAAGGGAGAAGAAGAAACATCGGCATTGGCTGTCATGTTGTTGTCAGCAAACTATAACATTTTTCGGTAAATAGCATGTAATCCATGTGATATTGGCTTTAGACACTATACTATAAAACCCAGCATACTGTTTAAGCTTATTAAACAGCAAGTCTGTAAGGAATGTTTCAGATGCAGTCATGGGCTGAGTTTTGGCTAACGCTAGTAAAATTGCTAAGACAACATCAACTGAGACAGTGAAAAATAGCCAAGTTACCTCCAACACGCATTTTTAAATACTTAAAGATGTCAGTCAAGATGTGGATGCCTCATCACCCATGTAGCGGGGTTGAACTCTGTGACTGCGGGCATATTAACATTTGCTGCAACAGCTGCAAAAGTCCCAGGAAAAAGCAGCAGGCCTTGAAGCCACTTTTTGTAGTGTGCAAACCGTGTGATTCCATTGTCACGTGTCGCACTGGGGCCCAAAGACTGTTTGGTTTGAACTAACATTGTGAAAGTAGCATCTGTAAAACGGTGGATACCTTTTTTGAGTGTCACAACTCCCGTGAAATTACTCAGGTTTTAACCCTGAGGTTAGTCTTCAAGTTGGCAGAAGTCTCGAGTGTGCACGCTCTATGGGCAACAAGACGATCTGGGTATTTTCATACCCGGGAAACTTCAAGTGCCGTTGAGCAACTTGAACTGCGCTCTGCCTGCAACACTGTATCCAGGTCCCATTTTATGACCATGCTGCTGCAGGGGAAATGGCTTTCAGGTGACCAGATATAATACACTCTTAAGCTTTGAGATGTATGTTTGATGCCCTTGTTAGTTTGTAGTTTGCATTACAACTATTGCAGCGCTGGAGGTTACTGCAGGGCTCATGTCTCAGTCTCTCACTTCCTTCCAAATTTTACGTACCTGATGTTCAGATTGATTTAACGCAAATTGGTACTCAGTAGTACCGTGTAATTCGATCAGTGCCCTTCAGAGTTGTGAGTTCGGTACCCTACCCAAATGGCATCTGACACTTGTATCATTACTGCTGTTGAATGATGGCCATCATCAAGGTGTGTGAGTGTCAATCAATATTAAAACAAAGTATTCTCTTGATCATGCCGTCCTATTATTCTTAATTGTGCAATTCCATAATTCCGCTTAGGGATTAATTAGTTAATCACTTGATGGTTATTTGACCCATTAAAGCCGATTTCTTAGTAAACCTTATTAAAAAGGCAGTTTAAAAAGGGATTCTTTTATAACTCCTGTACGTGTTTGGAATCAAAACCAAAAAGAAAAAACAGCTGATATTTTCTCACCTCAGAAGCAACAACTCCTACCTTTGTTATACGCTTTGTGTTCTGTCTAGCATCTGTTTAGGAGGGGGATGTTCGTGTTTTCACTCAGTAAGCAGCAGCTATCAAGTCATATTCTGCAACATCAATTGAATCTGCGACACGACTTTTTCTAGACTGGAATGATCTCTGGTGTATTATGCAAATGAATCACTGCAGACGCCAAAAGTTGGATAATTCAGCTACTTTATTGAATTAAGATCCGAGTCTGGCCCGCTGAACTTATTTGAAAATCTAACCAAGTAGTCATTCTACAACAATTTTAAACTACTAAATTGTAATTGTTTATTTATAAACGTGTCAAAAATGATTTCAGTTGATTAGAGGCGTGAAGATTGAAAAAGGCTGTATGAAGAAAGAGCAAGTCGTTTATCAGAGATGGAGAGAAAGCCTCACCATGTTTGTGAATAAACACTGCAAGAATAAGGAGCAGACATAGTCAAGTGCAATTTGCAGCTGGTGCTGTTGTGTTAATTACAGCAACAAAGCGAAGATGATGTACGTCTCAAAAAAAGAGAAATAACAAACAATTTACAGATCCACATGTCAATTCAAAGGGAGGTGAGGAAGAATGTCCACAGTAGTGCAAAGCACGTCTCATGTACACTTCACAGCTTTTGATATCCAGTCTTCCCACTTTGGACTGTACGATACATCACTCAAACTAGAACAAGAACAACCTGAACTGTGACTGGAGCTCGCCAAAAATCATGAAATCACTTCAACTGCAACTGCTGTCAAAATGCTGTCGGAAGAAGGGAAAAAAAAAAAGGTCTCATCAAAAGTATGTGAAGAAAAAAAAAAATGTTCGTTGGATATGAAAGGCTTCAAATGTCCAAAGATTGGGCAACTCACTGTCTGAAAGAGCAAATGAACTTAATTCAAGCAAGAAAAATATCCTAAGTGCAATGACACTGCTGTCATGTAAGCAGTGATGTGCTGCCAACATCGTGAAAGTGAAACACTTCTTTACACTGTTACACTGAAATAAAGTCCCTGTTTGTTCCTCCTTTGAACTTAAATTATTAAAAGGATGTCACTGAGGGATACAGAAAGCAAGTCGCGTGTATGCCCTGTACTGTTGTGCAGGTGCATAACAGATTCCAGAACAGATTCAATGGCAGAAGGAAACACAAAAAAACATGGTTCGGACTAGTTGGTGAACTAGTTTAGCTGGTGGACAACTGACTATCACGTTAGCAAGCCAAAGACAGTCATGATGGCTTTCTAAGCTTCGAAGGTTGACTAAAAGTGGATGGAGCGAGAAAGCAAGTCTTCATCAGACGAATGGCCAACAGCGTATATCTTTACCTTGTTCTTTGTCACAGGTATACCAAAATGCAGTTGAAGGCCTTTAAATCTTCAATCAGTCTCAGATCAACACACATTTCCAGGCATTCTCTCACAGTTGAGTCATCTTGCATACTGAGTACTGTGTTTTCTGTTTTCGAAAAAGTCCATCCGGGCCGACACTATGTGTGGAGATGATGATCTGACTTAGTTTTTTCTTCGGAGCTGAAGGCTGCACTGAGTACTGTGGACCAACCCATCGTCTGCCCCCGTACGAACTGGTTCTGCATGATCTGCAGATTTTCCTAGCCAGCCGACACAGCATTTTTTAGGTTTTACAAGCTAAAACACAGCGACTACGATAGTTCCCACTTGCCTTATATACAATGACCCAGACTGAGCCCAGACAAACACAAAAAGATTTTTGAAATGTCTATTTTTGAGTGTAGAAGGAGTATTTCAATGCTTAGGTAAACTGGCACAATGGCATTTGATGTTTAGTTGTATCACAGTGCGGCCTCTCTGGTCCCTTTGTCGTCTCCAACGCTGGAGGGTAAATTAACTTTGGTATTGTGACAGTACATGTTTAAGCTTATGAGGAGGTGGCTTTAGAAGGGGTGGATGTTCATACCGAGAGAGAGAGAGGAAGATAGCAAAGAGTTTCTGGGAAAAAAAAAAAAATGATGTCAAAGCTGCTGTTGTACTGGAAGAGCACATCATTGTGCATGACCTACACGTCTATGCCAACACCTTTGTAAACTGTATAGGTCTTCTTTACTGCCTTAACACAGATTATCCCCAGGGGAATGAAGTACATATCCGAGCTAACACAAAAAAGTTTTCATGGACATCTGCAGTGGCAACTGTTCAGCTAAAGCTCATGAACTGCCTCGAGGGCAAGTCAATGGCAGCCACAAGCTATCGCCATTTCAGTCGGTATACTCGAGATATTTGAATGTTTATACATTACATAACTACCACCATATTCACACACACATTATTGCTGTCAACACTCAAAGCTTATGAGAGAAAGAAAATTTAAAAACGCCCTTATTTAGTTACACTCAAAACTTAATGCACATTTTTGAAAATGTTGTGGTTGCAACTGTACATCATTTCTTCAGCTGAGAACATCTTCCCCTCAAGGTCGGTGCGCTTCAGTTTGGCTCTTAAACAGTACCTTTATTGTTCCTCTTGTTTGGTTGATGCACAGTACCAAGGCCGTTTTGCATAGTTGAGATAAATGTAAATAGCCAGAGAAACATTGGCATTTGCTATGATATTCTGGGGGTCCTTGCTACAAAAAGTAAGATTTATGACTTTTGAAATACAACCTGACTGATTTTGCATTAAGCGCTGTACAACTTGAAGCTTTCTGATGGTAAATAAACTTGATTAAACTTCAAGTATGAATATGATTAGATTATTGTCAGCTTCTCCTTTGACACTCCAACTTACTATTTTAGGTAGAAGAAACATTTAACATTTAATTTTAAATGTGCAAATAACAGACGGTACTTATCTTGCCTAACTCGGGATTTTAAGATAGTCAGGTTACAATAACTCTTTTGGATGTGACTGTGGGAGGTTAAAGTCTACACATCCAAACTTATGTAGTTACCCTTTGAGAATGGATATTTCCACCTGCCCAGTGTCTTACAATAACACAAAGTAGGTGTTATGTCTTTCCAGTAGGTGTTACATGTGGATTCCCATTATGCAGCTGCTTAACCACTAATAGTCTGCTAATGTTATGGATGGAGCCCATGCTCTGGTTCATTTCATGGATGCATCTCCAGCAATGGTAAACCCGTTGGAAGGATATTCCAAGGAAACACACTAAACACTTGTGAGATAACCATCATCAATACAGACTTGAATGTGCCTGTGTTCTGTCACCTTACTCATTTTAGTTTTTTCACAACTCAAACAACATAGCAGTGTAGCTTTTCATGATGGGTATACTTTGTAAGAACATCTTTAGCGCGTGGTGTCTTCAGCAGATCACAATCAGACCATTAGTTTGCATGCGAATGTACATGGATCATTCCCAATCTATGTCTTGTAGAACAACCTGAACCTGAAATGCAGACATCACAGTTATCATCTCAATTACACTTGAATGCTACTGCTCTGCATCAGCTGTCTAATGATATGTTTTCTATTGTTGTCTGTTTTTTCGACGGCACTTGTCCTTTTTTGTCAGTTTCACACCAGATGTAAATAAATGACAGTCAACATCCCCCCCCCCCTTTTTTTTTTTCTCATGTCTGTAACGTTTCCCCCTTTTTAATCATGAAGTTCTCGAGGGTTTCTTTTTAACTCCACATTATAATGAAATGAATAAATTTCCCAAAAAATAACTTCCCCAGACTGTGCATCATAATGATGAACTGTGGTAACACACCAGGCACAATATCACCATCAAATTGCCCTTGAGAATGAGTTATTCTGTAATATATCCTAAACCTAAAAAAAAAAAAGAAAAAAAAAAGTCTTTTAACAGAGGCCTAAATCCCCAGCCTCCAGAGTAGCTACCCTAGGAATACCCCTGAGCCAAGACAGCATCTAGTGGAGGAGTTAAATCCATCCTGTAGCCACTGTCAGTGTAGGTCCCGGTGGGCCATGTAGAAACAGGTGATATGGCTAAAATGTTAAAGCACCGCAGTATTTTGTGCCATTAATCACAATTTTAACCACACATCATTTCTTACTGATAAAACTTAGAAACAAAAACAGGTGATCCAGGGAGCTTATGAGACTAAAGACTAATACTCTTATTTTATTATTTATATTTTTTTGTTTATTTAAAAGTGTTACTGTAAAAATGGCCAGAATTCAAAGGCAGCTCAAGACCACATTATCATACTATACAGGACTTGCTCTTACTTGCTATTGCTATCTTTGGCTTTAGTGACTACCCGCCTTTATCAAAAAGCTCAGGTAGCTGTGGAGCTAAGTGGCCCAATTAGCTGGAGTTTGCTCACATAGCATCCTTGAAATGACGGGTTCCCTCCAGGCAACTAAAAACAGTCATCAACAGGCCTCCCCAGTGAACACGGCTGCTGGACTAATGCCTGAACACAGCTTCTGAGATTGACAGATGCCAGTTTGAAGTCTTGGGATCCAGTAAGGAGGCGATTTACAGTGGCTCTGACCAGGACTACAACTGGTTAACCTGCAGAGGGCATCAGCAGTGGATGAAAACTGTTTGTAGAGCCAGAAAAAGGGGTAAAAATATTTCCTTTCTTTACATGTTTTTAAGTTTATTATGGTGAACTTGCTGCTTTTACATCACCCAGCTGGATTTATGGGTGGCTATCGGACTATCGCCTCTTACAGCACAAAGTGATATTAGGAGACAGGAAGGACTGGGCCTTTTTGGTTAGCATGCTAACTTGAGTAGACATATTTGCAACACACTGTTTGTTCACACTGTGTTGATAATGTTTATTCATTGAAAAAAAAAAAAAAAAAAATGTTTTGAAACCAAAATTCTGGCCAGATCTTACAAATGAGCTCCTGTAAGTAATATGGTGTGCTCAGAGAAAAAAAAAAAAAATATTAGTACCAGCAGAGATTTATTTAAATTGCAAAATAATGGAAATGTGGTGCTTTTGTGGAAACTGTGAGCTATAAAAGAATCTGTTAAGTCAGTGCTATTGTTTTTAACTTTTTAGTCATGATTTCACATTCAGCTCCCAATTAAAATTCATCTTTCTTGACTTAGATAAAACACGGCCACGACACATCATACTCGGTGTGCCAGGAGGCTTGCTACAGAATGCTTTGTCCATTCTGTCATCTGAGGACACTGAATATTTTCTACCAGTTTCATTTGAATTTCTGCATTGGGATACAGTCTCTGCTGTCTTGAGTTTCTTTGAGAACACTAAAATCAAAAAGTTTTTTTTTTTTTTTTTTTTCATTTGTTGGCATTTGTTTAAAACTTTTAAGTGATGCCCATAAATCTAAAAGCAGTGTAGCAGACTGAGTATTTTTTACACCTGGGCAGCAGCTAGAATGATCTTTTCTTTTTCTTTGCTAGATACCAGCCAGCTACCACAAGTAAAAACACACCAGGCTAGACATCCAAAGGTGTCTCCAGCGTTGTCAGAAAAGCCACTATTTGAGAACAGTGCTGTTCGATACGTCATGATTTGATTTCTCAGAGTATGGCAAGTTTCAAAGAGAAACACTAAGACAGAAAAGATTTTTGGCAGCCGGCAGCGGAGAAATGTGAAACCTCCTCCTTAATGGGAGAGGAAAGATCGACAGTTACTGTGTCACCACTTGTCAGAAAGAGGAGTGGAGGAATACTGTGGAGCTTGAGTTGTTCTGAAAGTAGTTTTACATGGTACCGTCTGCTTGTGTCGGAGGAATGCTTGGGGAAAGTAGGGGTTCAATAAAAGATGTAGACTGCTGGCCACAGCAAGTGATAAAGTGAAGCAACTGAGCTGTGGTGGGTGTCAGACCAAAGTTAATTATTTCTGAGCAGTACTTCGTTTTTACCTAGCAAACAGAATAAAAAAGTGTCGATCACCGAGTGCGACCAGGCAGGAGAGTATTGGTGGACCGCTCCTCAAGCCCGCCTGTTAGGTCACACTCGGGGATCGACACTTTTTGTCGGCCATGATGGCAACGAAATAAAGCCTCGGTTGCTTTTTGGCGAGAGTTTCACTTTAATCTGGTACAGTAAAATGGTGAGGACTAATCTCTCTTTGAACTTTTGGTTTCCAGGAAGCCCTTTTAAAAAATTTATCATTTTGAAGGAAGGGTTTGCAAATAAAACAAAGTAATTTTTTTACATGGAGAATAAAACACGTTATCATAGAAACCATAATGACAACTGAAAGGGCAGGAAGAGACAAAGAGACATCTGGGAAAAAAGTTATATGAGAATATAAGAAATCACGAGTCATTGGTAACATAAACTGGAAGGTTATTTCCTTGGGTTTTTTTAAAACACACATTTTTGTTTCCACAAACCAGCTCGAGAGATATCACATTATTTAATAAAACTCTTCTTTTTGCTGTAAACTGTCCCATGGTCTTGATGGACATACACTGTTCTATCACACTTACAAATGTTGAAACGCAGTCTTGAACTGCAGTCACTGGCGTGGAAGCCCCTCCACCTCCTGAAATGAAAGTCAGGTCATACACATATAATGTGAATGTGAATTACAGTGCCTTGCAAAAGTATTCCCCCCCTTGAACTTTTCCACATTTTGTCACGTTTTAACCACCACTGTGTGTTGGTCTATCACATAAAATCCCAATAAAATACATTTACATTTGTGGTTAAAACGTGACCAAATGTGGAAAAGTTCAAGGGGGGTTAATACTTTTGCAAGGCACTGTAAACATATGGTTATTTCATGCCAGTACAGCCCCTTTGAATTGGTGGTTGGACAGGCAAAATTTTAATATATAACTGGTTTGCAAAAAAGTTAATTGCCATTTCATTCTGGGGACTGGGCTTGATCCACTTAACAGCAGTTTTAATCAATCAATATGCATTTTTTGAGGGGCAAAACTAGTAAGTCTTTCACATGTCAGTAATACATTTGGTGTCTGTTAGTGTTTGGATGTGAAAGGGATTACAAGCAGTCGGTTCCATGGAGCTTTACAGTGTTTTTCAGCTCACTGTGTTGGTGTTCCCTCCTACAACTTTAGTGTTTCTTGGTTCACTCTCACTGCTCTCATTAGTATTGTTTCGGTGAAAAGGTTCATCTAGCATCTGCTACATGCCCAGCACAAAATGAGCGAGCCCAAGTTAGCGATAACCTGGCATATACTGTATGGTGAAACATTTAACAGCTGGAGAAAAAAATCACATTTTGCTCTGTATTTGTTAGTGCATTATCTGCTCTACTGCATTTCTTGCAAAAAGCCAATTTTCTCCAAGACTTTTATAACGGCAGCAAATGTGTCTGTGGGATGAGTGATTGTGCGCAAACCGTCTACATAGTTGTGAACGATTTCACACCATGAACATGTGTTCAAATTCAAACGATACTGTTGCATCTGTCCCTCTGTTTCTTCTTGCATTATGTCTCGACCTTGCACTTAACCAGACACATGCCCTGCTGTGTGAGTGCAAGCTGAAGGATACTGTTTTTCTCCTGCCTCAAACCCCAGAGAAATTGTTGAAAAGGAGGACTTGCTCTCAGGGCTTCTGAGAGTTTAAAGGTGTCCAGTTAGTGTGTAGTCACTGTCCTTGTATGTTACACCACATTCATAATCCTTTTCTCGTGACATTTCAAAGAAAGGTTAAAAGTAAAAAACGCTGTCCCCGTACTGAGTGAGGTGTTGTGAAACAACACCCCCTTTCTGTTTTGAGCAAATTCCACCATTGTACCGTACTGTATTTATTCATCAGCAGTGATAAGATGACCTGCCTATTGAATCATCTGTTTTCTTACCACACTGGTCCTGGCAGAGGGCAAGGTTGCCGAAGAAGGAACATTTTTCGAGCGATTGGATTTACCTTGAGCTGCTTCTATTGTGCTATTAAGTAATACTGGGTTGTAAAGCTTTATTCTTCATTTAAAATGCTTGTGTCCTTCAGGCAAAATGTTAGTTTGCGTTCGTATCTGATGAAATAAGGTCAGCTTAGCAAATTATGACAAACATGTGAGTAAGGCTAAATAAAAAAATCGACATTTTGAACAATCCAAATATGTTTTTTAGTGACGGCATGTATATGCCGGGAATTAAATGAATGAATCTACATATCAACATGAAAATGGTAATTTGACTGCACAGGTTGTTTTGTCTTTGAAAGACAGGTGGTGAAATAGGATATGCCATCGCTTCTTTTAACGCATTGCATTTCTTTGTTTTCCACAAAATGCCACGGGAATAAGGTCTCAGAATACATAATCATCCCATTTCATGTCCTGTAACCTCTCCAAATCGTGCCATGGCAACGCTGTTTCCTTGTAATCCTCAAGGGAAAAAAATAGAGCATAAAAAAAATGAATAAAAAAAACAGGTTGGATAGTCTTCAATATCAGCCTGGTGGGTACTTGTCATAATGTCAGTTTGGATGTATAGTAACTGAAGGCATTAGCCCTGCATATCGCCATTTGCGCATGGCGACTGTTGGTTAATCAGCACACTGGTTGTGGAGAATTACAGAATTAATTAGAAAATTAATAACCATGAGAGGGAGAAATGTCTGTTGCATGTCAGCGTCAGAGTTCAGGTCTGTCATTTGCCCTCAGAGTCTTTGGGATAATTGTTGCAAGGGCAAACAATAGAAGGGAGCGACACGGATGACGTCAAACCCACCGACTGATGCACACAGACTTCTGCTAAACAAATAATTGTTTGCTGAAAAAAAGGCAAAGATGAATGGTCTTATTTATAATAGCCTCCCACCACATGTGCTGCATTCAGCCTGTCCATGTGTACAGTGCAGTTTTCCACAAAAAAAGGAAGTTACATAATGCAAAAAAATCCACTGGATGAATAATAACAAATAAAACGATATGTGGGTCACCAAACACACAAAGGAGAGAAAGGGGGAGAACTCAAGTGTCCTCCATATTATATATTCATACATGGACAAGCTAAGGCACAAAACACACACACATAAATGGGTCTCTTGACTCATTTGAGTTGGGTTAAGAACAATAGGCTGGTTTGCATCATTCGCCTTGAGCCAAAGAGGAAGAACTGTTTTGTGGTTTGAGTTAATATAAAGATGGACCGAATTAAAATTCAGGATCCCGCTGAACAACACAACAGCTCTGTTTATCCATAATGTGCATGTGTTGACATTTACAGTTCAACTCTTAGCCCGGAAAGCAAAAAAAAAAAAAAAATCCAAAATAATCCATTGTAAGAAAGCAAATATTATTCAGATCACATTCCACAGTCATTGAATTTAACTCTAGACTGACAATAAGTACCTAGGGTGTGAGAAAAGCCTCAGTAGCATGGACAATACAAATCCCTACATTTTGACACAACAATTTTTATATATCACAGTTTGACTGGCTGATCTTCACTGTTATACTATCAGTATTTAATTCAAATAGTCTTTAACAACCTGACAATAAGGGGTAAACTTGCCCTGATTGGTGTTTTTGGATTAACTTCGACCAAATATCGATTCTGCACTAAAACCACAACACATTACATTATATTATCGACTCCGGCTGTAGAAATATTGTGTTTTTCGTTCTATCAAACGATAATTGTGAGTCTGTAATGGGAGGAGGACTCTGGTCTCCTCTATTAAAGTCTAATCGTGTCATAGCAATCAACCATCTCACTCCAAACCCTCGCCTTCAACATAAAAGATTCTCTGTTGGCAATGAAAGTTATTAGCAGAAAAAAAATCACAAGGTGCAGAAAATCCAATGTGAATGTTATACCTATATACATATTCGACCTCCAGTGTAGTAAAGTATAATACAATATGACTTTTGGGAAGCATGTGGTGTTGAATATTTGGTGAAATGTGTCAGAGTGCTATTGATCCCGTCCATCCGTCCACTTTCCAGCACTTATCCTGTGCCGCTGCTTCTCCCTCGCTACATCCTGCAGCCCCTTCTCAGAGATCCTGGTGTATTCCTGGACTATGGGATATTCAATATAATCCATCCAGTCTGTTCTGGGCTTTTTACAGCATGTCTTCCCAGTTGGACATACAGAAATACCTTCAGAGTGAAGGGGCTGTGATTTACTGTCAGTGCCTTACAGAGCTTCCTTTTACACTGTAACACATATTGATTGTATGTAAAATTGTTCTGATGACTTCACTTATAAAGTGATTCTATCCTGTATTTTATCTAACTTAATCTACTGCTAGCACTGAATATAATAGGTACACTGTTATTCTGTAGTTATATCCACATGTTTTTTGCAACTTTCCACTTCCTGTCTTTGTCCTTTCCCCTCACCCTTTTTCTATGCACACCTGTGTTTCATTCGTTAATCACTCCCGTGTATTTAAACCTGTGTTTTTCCATCACTCTTTATGTATCCATACACATGTCAGTCCTGCATCTCCTGTGTTTCTGCTTTTGTATTTTGGGGGGTTTTCCTGCCTCCTTTTTTTTCAAAAAGTGACTTTAAAGAAGTGAAACACTTGGGCAAAAAATAGATTGCAAGAAATTTGGGGGGAATCAAACCGATGTCACCAGAGCTGTAGAAAACATTCACACCCATCGATCCACAGATGTTGTTGTAATGCTGATCCTGATGGAAAATTGATCATTCACAGATGTGTTAGAGTGCTCCCTGACTGCGATTGATGTGCTTTAAACAGTACAGTATATGCATGTAGGAGCACAGCATAATACAGACACTCAGATGACACATGGCAACGTCGGTCACTCTCTCTACCACCGATTGATTGGTGATAAAAAAACTTTAGGGGCACTTGAGGCTCTCTGCTGGGACAGTTTGGGTTGTATTTCTTCTGAGTCTGCCCCTCAGGCCAACATGGTCAATTGTAATTTGCAGCTTGTATGTAGGTGTCTGTTTACAACACTATGATCTGATAGTGATGCTGGAAAGAAGAACATAACTTTTTTTTTTTACTATGATTATTTGCTTTTCCCACTTTCCTTTTATATTACAATCTAACTTTGGGTAATATGAGATACAGTTATGTTTACAATAAGCTAACACAAAAGCATCATGAGTGAACGACGGATCGTGATTTGGCCTGATCCCCAAAGGAATCACGTCTTTGTTCAAACTTTCAGTAGCAAGAGGTGAACAAACAACAGGTCAGAGAAAAATAATTATCAAAATTGAGACAATTTTACTTTGGCCTCGGCGCAGCCCGAATCTCTCTTCAGCCTCTATTTTCAAGGATCACTGGTGCGCAGCTCGAAGCTCCGAGTGCGGTCAAGAGGTCTCTGATATAACATCAGCACAGTTGGAAACAGCGAGTAGGATCAATTACTAGTAGGTGTCGTAGAGGCTAGTATCAGTCATCACCAATCAAATCTGCTCCTTGCCTTCCCTTTAAAAGCAGTACTTAAGGCTATAACAATTTGAGTCAATTTTGGTGCAGAGAACGGTCTGGAGTGGACTTGCCACAGAGGTGTGTCTTCCAAAACGAAAAGGGACGTCTGTGGTGTGAGGTGTAAAATCACAATAAATGTTTGCTAAAGCACAAGAAATAATGTTGGAGGAGGATCGCACACTTTTTGTTTACAATTGGTCCTCGGAGCACAGAGCAGTTCAGTTGGAAGTAAGCTGCCATCTGCCAGCAGTCGTCATCAGTCCCTCATATCTACAGTATATAGAATGCAACCGCCCTCATAATCCACACTGTATGTATGACGCATGTAACGACAATTCAGTCCAACACTGCAATGATGCCAGCACACAGTGTATACTAAGCTTCAGGATTGTTTCGCCAATCTCCAGAATGAACGTTGGCAATGGACGTTTCTGCAAACCACGGTTTTGTTAAAACTTTACATTTCTTATGTTGCAAGTTTATATCTATTTAGGTGACACTTTCCATTTTATCTTGTGTCAGTGCTGTGCTTATGTTCTGGTTAGGGTTAGGCACAAAAACAACTTAGCTAGGCTTAGGAAAACGTTTTGGCTTGAAGTAGCTGCTTTGATCGGCTCAAACATGACTGGAGATCTCCTCACTTTTCATCAAAGACATCCAGTCTTCTTTTCATTTATTTATTTATTTTCTAAATTTCACACTGTAGTGAATGCAATTCCCCGGATCAGGCTTTATTTTTTCCCAGACAGGCTGTTGAAAGAACCACTCAATAAAAGACTGCGCTGTTCAGATATGATGTCACAACTTTGGCTCTCTAAAGATTTCTACATTTAGATCTCGGAATTTCCCAAACAAAGCCTAAATCATGAACTCGCAGCATGGGGTTTGGAATAATTTTGCATTTGTGAGGTAGAGAGGGTATAATGGAAGCTATTACCATGTTGGCATATAGTAACTGTATGATCTGGTTGTTTTGGAGCTTCAACAACCTAGAAACTAAATATCAAGATACCTCAGCATTTGTTGCTTTTGATTTTTTCCCCCATTCTTGTTATGTTTCTCTTGCAAGCGCCCAAATGTAATGGAAGAGCACATTACTGGTGTATGGCTTTTTACAATGATCCTTCTCCCATTGTTAAAATTACAACTGAACTGATGGATCTCGGACAAATTCTCAAGGTAAATTCACCATTAAGTCTCAGTTCATGTTTCTTTTGCTGCAGTATATTCACCAATTTGTTTTCAAACGCAAACTTAAGGATGGCCTTGCTGAATTTAATCAAACGGAAAACAAAATTGATTTTTGTATTTCAACAGGGAGTCATCTTTTTTTTTTTATTGGCAATGGTTCTGGTTCCGTTGTGTTTTGTGCCGACTGAGAATGGCAGTTTTATCATTGATTTTCACAGCTGCCAGACACCAACATCTTCATACAGCACAGGATATATTTGTAGTAGAAGAGCTATGGTAATTTCCACATGTTTGTCTATAATTGGCGCCCTTTGCTCTTCTTATTTTTCGAGTGTGAGAAAATATGTTGCATTTGAGGCGTGGTGGGAAAATAAAGATATGCAAATGGTCACTCAGTGTAATTATTTTTCGAGTAATAAATGCATTATTTCCCCAGCCGAGCGCCGCTCTACAAAATCTGGTAAATGCCCACGAGGGGGAAGTGGACTGTGAAATTTTTATGATAGTGGCAATTTAGTCAATAAAAGCAGATGTATCGCCTGCTGAGCACTTCCATAAGTAAGTGCTCACAGACTGAGTGAAGTGTCATCACTTTGGCTGGGACAGGAGCATCCTCAGGGCTTTTTCTTGTGAAACTATCATCCAGCACTCCTTCCTACACACCACCTCTCTACACTCTGCCAGTCTACGTTAGTGGGGATTTGTGCCCACCGGTGATGGAGGTTTCTCCTGTATAACAGGCAAAACATTTTGTGAACTAAAAAAAATTGCTGGAATACAATGAAGTGACATCAAACAATATATCTAGACCATATTTGTTAGTTTCATGGTTACACTCATTGTGTCACCCAATTTAGTCATCAAACACTAGGGAAGTAGCAACTTAGACAATACAGCAGCTGTACACTACAGATACTAGAAAGTAATATAAATAAAAAGTCATTTCTATTGGCAGCTCACCCTGACAAAAAAAAAAAAAAATGTTTTATTCAATGCAAAAAAAAAAAGTCTCACTTACTAGAGAGCGCAGCAGTGTGCAACAGGGTTCAACATTAATATATGCAAATGACTCTGCATTATTACTATAGAAGCCTACAGACATCCGAAGAAAATGCTGTTTCTGAAAAGTATGAGAAATATTGCAGTGTCTGTGAGCACTTGAATTTTAATAAACTGGCTCAAATGCATCTTTTCTATCTGAGCAAAGAAGCAAATACATTATAATCACAAAGCCTATGCCCTAATGATGAATTCTGTGTCCGTGTATCCTTTGGTTATTCAATTGTCTTTTCAAAAACGGGCAGCATGGAACAAAAACTTGACAGGTTTACAATATGTATCTTAGAACACAAAAATCTGACTTGAAATACAAGATATTTTTCATTTGTGGGGTAAAAAGGTATGAGCAGAATAAGAAAAAAATAAAAGACTGGCTTGACTTCCATTTTCTATAACAATTAAAAAACAAAACTATGGATTTATTTATATTTTTAATCATATACTGCATGTAGAACCATGTGTTTTCCGGGTCATCTGCATTGTACATGTCTGTAATCAGTCTATCATGCAGTTGTTACCATGGTTACAGCAAGTCTGTTGACCCTAACACAAATTAAGTGCAGGCTCGAGTCAGGCTTAGGCATTAAAAATAGAATGTCTGTCGAGTTCGGGTCGGGCTCAGTCACTAATCCCTGGACCCGACCGAGCTTGGACAGAACAGAAAAAAAAATGTCGCCAAAGCTCGATCCAGACTCACCTGACACTTGGACTGTGTTGTGCATCTGTTTGTGGCGCTACAGCACTGGTGCTTGGAGCGACCCAAGAGGACGAAAAGACTAGCATTGCAGCAATTCCCTTATCATATTACAAATAATGACTCAGTCTTGTTTTGTTGAATGTGACATCAGCATTTAGGTCGTAATCTGCCAAAACAATTTATGTAACAGAAAACAAAGCTCAGATTACCAATATTTTCCTTTTGGTGGAACTGCCATATTTGTTTCAGATGTTTTCCTGACTTTTTAATGGAATCTCCGACTAGAACCATCTATAGGTTTCTTAAAGTCTGCAAAGTGACATCACTGAAAACTTCACATGGGTACAGTTAGAGTCATCTCGAACAGGATTCCATTAAAAATTTGGTCAAACCCCTCTGGGATTTTTTTTTTTTTATGGCATTTGAAATATGGAAACATTATTAATCCTCCAGATGACAGGCCTTATTTCGCCATGTCTAAAATCATAAAAAGAGTCGGATTCCAAAGACATTGCAGACTGGGGTAAAGCAACACTGTCTGGCACAAATTCCAACACTCGGGGCTTGTGTCTGGTAAATAACCACATCCAGTCTCAGAATATCAATACAGGCCTTTTTTTAACTTTCTGTTTTAGAGTTATTTTATTTATTGAATGCAACAATAAAAGCTCAACCATTAATCAAACTTCCAACATACCTTTTCACACCACAAAGAATTAAAATGCCTTGCATTTCAACCTTAAAGTCTGTACTTAAATCATATAACCAGTCATATTTACTTTTTTCATGCCTGGTTATGAAAAGGAATTTGAATGAACAAAACACACATTGACTTCTCTGAGCAACCTTTGATTTGAGAGAAGGAATCAGTTCCTGTTAAGAGCTTACACAGCATATGTCCATTAACAATTAACTGTCAAAATGTCCTTGAGCAAGGACCTGTTTAGTGTACCCACCCACACAGTCTTAGTCAGTCCTGGAAAGGGCTTCGGCTGCAGTGAATGTATTTCACTGAATCTTATAAGCATACTTCCCCCTTGAATTCTGCAAGTCTTGCGAGGGGAGTTTAATTATGGAATAACTTAAGCGAAATCTTCTGAAGAGAGGGCTACAGGTACTGGTGAATGCCTCATCTATTTGAATGCTGACACTAAAAAAAACAAAAAAAAAACATGAATGACTACTTATTATTCCAGCTCATGGTGAGATTATGTTTGATTCTTGAGTCAAACATGACATAAAAGTAATGATCAATCATTGTGAATTTCATCTCGTAGAGGAAAAAAATCAACTGGAATCAACCTCGATCCGGAACTACTCCGCTTGTGTGCGTGCTGAACCAAATGACGGTGTAAGGTATTGTGTTTACATCCTCAGCAGTTTGTAATCAGAGAGAATGGTTCTGACATTTGCGATATAATAACCCAGCGCTGTACCATCACCAAACTTCTGGAAATGATAGAGAATCATTATTAGTTTAGTGCTGTGCCTTCTACTGAGGCAACAGATTTGTTAAGCGTATTGTATCCCTGCAGTTATTAAACTGAAAAAAATGAAACACCCGCTGCACTTAACGAGAATCTGAATCCCGTAGAGAGAAGGAAAAAAAAAAAAAAAAAGAGGCAAATGTCACTATATTATACTTAACTGCTTTTCTTGCAGATGCTAACCGACGCAGCTGTATTTCAGAGACAGGAAATTATTAGCCCACTCAGTTCTGGCCTTGACAAAACCATTTTTCAGCTGACAGTCAATTTTGTATTTGTTCCAGCAATTCCAACAATACACAGTTTTCTTTTCTTTTTTTTTTTTATTTCACTGCAAACAATGCTGTCAGAGATGAAGCCAACCCACAAACCACAATGCACAGCTGCACACCTGGCAAGTATTTCTGTGCAGGAACACTGACAAAATCTGCACTGGTTTTCTTTAAAGTTTGGGCTGTTTAGCAACGTGAATAACCGTCCTTTGAAAGGTTGGCATCGCTATATAATGTGATCCATCCTCTACTAACCCGGAGCAGCTTGGTTCAGTCATTTAGGAGGTTGTAGTATCTTGTTATGGTGCAACAGGTGGATTTCACCCAATCCAACACAACACATTCTCATTCCCAACCTGTCAAATCTGGCAGCTTGATCAGATGCCTAAATCTTCAAACTATGATGTCTACCTACCCCTCTTGAACTTGAAGGGTTCTGCACTGAAGTAAGAAATTATACATAGTATGCAATGTTTCGGAATTAAGCCTGCTGATTAATACTACAGCTCTAATCACATATCACATGTGGAATGATATCGACGTTGTCAAACGGTTGTGGTATGGTTGGGTTTAGGCACAAACACTACTCAGTCAGTGTTAAGTTCATTCCTAGGACACAAACCCTGGTTACTGTAGGTAAAGTCCAGTGAAAGACCACCCGACCAGTCCATGAGTAGGACTGCTCTCCCTCTATACTACACGAGACAGAAACAGAAACACTTGAAGTGATGCTAGAGGGGTGTCTACGGCATCAAACTTAGAATTGTAGGGTACTGACTTGGCTACTGGATTTGACGTGTTAGGAGTGAGACTGACCTTGATCTGCCTGTTATCATGCAACCCACTTGAGCAGATGATAGTTTTCATTGACTTCAAACGCAATCAGTTGTATTGGTTTAATTCCAAACTCTACGTCGGCCTATTGTTTTGAGGTTTCGTGCAACATTTAATTGAACAATTGATTTAAAAAAGCAATGATCTGAAGTTCGTTATTTTGAGAGTGAAAACAGATAATAAATTACTGTTTGAAACACACATAGTCGAGGAAAAAGTCTACTGCAATACTGTATTAAATCATTGCAGTGCTTGATTTGGTGGACATTTGCATGTGGAGATGTGAGTCTTGGCCTTACAATGGCTAAATCCCTGCAAAAAGCATAGGTAATGGCTGCCACTCTCAGCATTTAGGTAGCTAACTTAGACTTTGTTGTTTCACATGAGAGAACATGGCAGAAGGGAAGAAGAAGACGATAAAGTAGTCAGAAAATGGCATGATTATATACAGTCTACATCCGGTGAGTCAGATTGCTGTTACAATAAATGCCTGTTTAATAACGAGGGCCAGAGCAACCTCTGACATGGTAAGCAGGAAAGATGATGTAAGAAGACATGGAGGGTCTTTCTTTTCTGATGGAAACTGGAGAGAGTGCCTACTAGCACCTCTTTACAGTCTTTGTTTCGCCAGGATATCTGAAATATTTCAAGTGTTTCTTTCAAGCAAAATAGGCTTGACAGCTCAGCGGTGCAGAAGGGCAATTCAAATTATGACCTGAAAGTATGTAAAAGTTTTTTTTGAAATGAGAAAAAGACATATTGGGTTGAGTGGAATACGAATGCTGAATAAAAAACGGTCAGGGAAAACGTATACCCAAAAAAAAGTATTGAATTTCTGTTGAGAGAGGGTTGATTTTATGGCACAGTTGTGCAGAGGAACAGGACAGAATCTCTCCCAGAAACATGTTACCAGGAAGAGATTCTACTAACTATGAAAGGGAGAATGGAAAAAAAAACTGTTGTGTTAATGTTGGAGTCAAAGGTTATTGTTTTTTCGGAAATGGGTCGGCACAGACAGTTGTACCCCGAGCCTGCACCTTCTGTTAGTTTGTAAAAAGATCTTAACGTGGATGCCGAAAAGCAACAACAGCAGCAGATTTGGAGTTGTCAGTGCCCACCTAATGCGGTCTTGTCATTGCCATGCAGGGAGCTATATCAATAACCTATCAGCAGCTGCAGCTGTTATGCTAGCACAGCAAACAGTGGGGTAGACATCCGCACTTGAGCGTTCCTTTGGGAAGGCTGGGGAAATCAGAGAACTAATCAGCGGCAGCTAGGACTGTGGAGGTGAACGCAAGTGCAACAAGCTGGTGATGCTGATGGGAGCTGACACGGAGAATTGGGAGAGGATCAGGAGACACCCTTACTTAAGGAAGCTGTTTCCTCAGCCTGGAAAACTTTGATTTAATGTAATGGAGTCCTCATCAGGAGGGGAAGGGGGAAACAATGGGAATCTGGAAATTGTTTGCTTGGAAAGGGCCTGTGAAATTAAGATGAGAAGATTGGAAGTTTTTTTTTTTTTTTTTGTCGTTGCTGTTGTTGTTTGTGAGTGTGGCTCTGAGAGCCTGTTTCTATATTTCCTCAGACCGTTGGGTACAACGCTCGTTCTTGTTCTCTGATGTTTGCACACACTTGTTTGGGCTCCGTAACAACCGCGTTATTAACGTCCCAGGGGTGTAGATAGCAGGTAAATTAATACTAATTCTATGCAGAGATGTACAAATTAGCCTGTTTTTTTTTTTTTATCCGGTGGCTTGTTAGTGAGGAACACCACGCAAACACACGTGCGTGCACACGCGGCTCGCGGAGACACACACGTTCGCACCCATCGCGTACACACACGGGTATAAGCAAACATGACACACCTCTCCTCCCCCAGTCAGACATACAAATACAGTAGACGAGCCAACATATGCACACATGAACAAATACAAACACACACCTACTTCTTAATCTCCCGGCGCCATACACACAACGAGGGGAGAGAATTATGAACTGCGAGGACTTGGCTTGCTATCAGAGGGAGGCTACCTCACCGCTTGTTTCTGATGTTAATTAGTTTGGCCTGTTTGCATTTTTATTTATCTGGCACGGAGAGTTTGAGCTGATAATCTATTCACACTGATATTGAGAGATAAAACTTGAGCTCGGATGAGGTTGGCCATCGGAGCGGCTGCTTTTTCTTAAATTATTCATCGGCAGCGCGGCTCTGAGTGGCGCCCCGCGCATTTCAAAGTCACTTCAACCGAACCGTTTATCTGCTCAAGGTACACGTCGGGGACGGATATCGGCATCTAATAACGTATCGCTCTCCGTCGCTCTCTGTCTCACCCCTTGGCATCAAACAGCTCTGCAATATATTATTATCCCCCCCTCGCCGTTGAATTAAAATGCTATATCACTTTCAAACTGTATGGAGATGTATTGCCGTGCATCCAACACGGGGCATGTAATGAGAAGAGATGACAGAGTGCCCCGGACTGCATGTGCACCTGCCACGCACTGGCCGGGCCAAGTCAACGGGATGAGAGACGAAGATGAAGATGAACAGAGCAAAAAATAAAAAAGGCAGCCCTCTCCACCTCCCTCCGCCCCCTCCCGGCCCTCAGCCGCGTGGCTGATTTACAAGTTATGGCCTTTTTCTCCTTCATTCCACTGTCATTGAAAAAGAGATTAGATGGGGCCGATTGCTTTTAGACATCAAACATCATGCAGCCGATCCGTCATAGCGGTCGCTTTCAGCGCAGCCTCTTATGAGGAGAGCTTTTCTGGATGCATTCACAGTCAGAAGAATCTAAAAAAAAGGAAAACACAGTGTGCCTTCCCAGCGTCCACCCCTCTTCTTCAGCCTCTAACCTCCCCTGTTCCTCCATTCCACAGTCAACTGATGCTCACTGGGATGTAAGGGCACTGTTTTCTCCCTCACCCCCTCCATCCAACCCACCCACCCATCCAACCCACCCGCCCACTCTTTTCTCCCCTCCCTTTTGCTTCTTCGTCCCGTTTTTTCTTTCTCCCTTTTCTTTATCGCTAACTTGTGAATGGCAGCCAATCAGGGGCAGAGTCGCCTCAGCTTCAGCCTCGGTGACATCCACCGCCAGAAGTGATGCACTGCTAGAGAAAGAGAGAGGAGGGGATAGAGAGGGAGAAAAGGGGATGGGGGGGGAGGAGGAGGAGGAGGAGGAGGATCAAGGGGGGGAGGGAGAGAGAGAGAGAGAGAGAGAGAGAGAGAGAGAGAGAGAGAGAGAGAGAGAGAGAGAGAGAGATGATAGAAGGAAAGTGTAGAGGAGGAAAGGCAGAGAAGCCAGAGAGCGGGGAGGAGAAATGGAGCGAGGGAGGGCAGAGAGAAAGAGAGAAGCATAGAGCGAGGGAGGGAGGCAGGCAGTAGACTCTCTCTCTCTCTCTCTTTCTCTCTCACACACACACACTCTCTCTCTCACTCACACACACACACACTCACACACACACACTCCCATACACATTCGCACCAGCTGTGCTGTTGTCAGTCTTGGAATGTAAGCACTGCCGTGAGGAGTCAGATTCTCCGCCGCTAAGCACTGCTAAGGAGTAGGAACACAGTCACCGCGCACTCAGTCACACAGATGGATGCTAAGCTGTGAAAATCAAAAAGGTAAGGGCTTCTTCTCTGATTAATGTTTTTAAGGATACCTTTATAAATATATATATATATATATTTTTAGTCTGCCTCCAGACTCCAGAGGATGATCTGCTCTTTTGCTCTGTGACAAAGCCAGACTAACGCAGCACTGTGGACGTATCTCATGAAAAAAGTGTTGCAACTTCAAAGAGGTTGATAACAGCCAGGCTGACTCGACGATGGGGAACGATTAGATTTGCTGTTCAATAACTCTCATTTGAATCTTTCTTCATTATTTATTCATGCGCGAGGTGTTCCTGAAAATGACATGAATTGAAACTGTATGTGGTGGAGCCAGAGGAGACTCTCAGTAATCTTCCACTAATTGGAACTTTAAGATCATTAATGGTGAAACAAATCTGAAAATTAGTACAAGTAGGGATCTTTTTTTTTTTTTTTTTTTTTTTTTTTTGTGCAATGTTCTTTTGCTTTAAGTGCTCTAATAGTCAGCTCATGACACCTGTCACACACTGCATAAGTAACTGTAAGGAAAAGGACACTGATGTTGTGCTTTGATAGAGAATAGTGTTAACTTTGTCACTCAATCCAAAGTGCCCCGTACACCTTATGTGCCTGTCAATGCGCTATATATATATATATATATATATATATATATATATATATATATATATATATATATTATATATATATATATATATATATATATATATATGAATGTCTGTATGTAAGTGTGTGGGCACCTGTTCCAAGTGTCCATGCCAGTATCCCTCTCTCTCTGTGCGTGCATGTGTGTGGACACATTTGTCAGTCTGCTGAGAGCCAGTCGGGGCAAATCATACTTGTGATGTGCTCTGGGCAGATTTGATGGAGAGGCACTGTACCATTCATATCTCCAAAAACGCATGGAGGTGTTTATCGCGGGTGTTCGAGCGGCGCAACGAGAGCAGCCGACAGTGTTGCCGAGTATGTACATGTGCATATCCTCCACGGCACAAACTTAATCCACCCCTCGCTCTATTTCTCCCCGTCTAACCGCCCCTCTCTCTCTTCCTCTCTCTCACCCCTCTTGTGTGTTGCCGCCTAACACACCGACAGCTTTACGGTCACCAAAGTGATATTTTATGGGTATAGCAGTGTGCACCGGGTCACCCATGTTGGGCCATTATTGTTTAGTGCAAATTAGCCCGCTAACACGCTCCCTGAATTATTGTCAGATATGGAGTGACCTTTCAGTGTTGAAATGCAAAAGAGGTAGAAATCCATTCTCCCACACAGGCACCGAGGCTCTTAGGAGCATTCACACAGCTAGTCTAGGATTAAGGATCAGGCATGAATATTTATATACTATACTGTATAATGTTAGTGAGGAAACAGGGAGAAGGAAATGTGTGTGTATCGAAGAATAATGGGATTATTATAAACATGTTGGTCAGTTTTATTTAATGTCAAACAAAATTCAGGGTGAATTTAGACAGCAGTTTCTTCAGGCAGCTGTTTCATCTTCTGCAAGATAGATGTTTTAATGGAATATTATCAGAACACAATCTTCTGAAAAATCCCAAGGTAACAAATGTTCCTTTTTTTTTTTAAAACATTTGAGTGGAATTGGTGTTAGATGTGAACGTACCCTCTTCAAGAAAAATAGAAGGCCTTCCCTCCCTTTTTCCGAGTCGCTTTTCAACAAGGAAGTGTGCACTGTATCACAAAATTGCTTAGAGGATTTCAAAACATGAGTAAAGCTTGCTGAGGTTTGCCAAAGACTGCAGCCAGAGCGGGCAGACTTGGGAAGGTCTAGGGCTCCACCAAGTGGACGTTTGCGCGGCTGCTGCGTCTTGGTGCATCAACGCCCCTCATGCCAGATTTACACTCTCAGTGCTCGGCCTGTCAATACCGGCGAGCAATCACTGGAGCTACTCAAGCTGCCAATCACACCACACAACTCTGGTGCATGGCGAGTGTTTTGCAGCTACAAAAATACTGCATTTGCCAGCCGTGAATCACGTTGCCGGATGAACGGTGGAGGTACAAATGATCACCCAGACTAATCATGACATGCGTTTTATGACCTTGCAACCCCCCATTGCCCTCTCTCCATCTTTGTCTATTCCTTTCCCCGCTAATACACCTCTGTCCGTGTTTTATTTACGGTTCCTCACACAGTATACAGTAGTCACTTGTTGAATCCATAAGCAGAACAGCATGATGCTACAAATCAACTGGCGTTTGATGCCAGCCATTTCAAATTTGGTTGATTTTTATGCAGTATGTAGGAGGTTCTGGATGATGGATGCTTAATTATGGCGCACTCCCTTTTGTGTAGCTGTGCATTTGTGTATGAATGTGTGCATGTGTGTGTGTGTGTGTCATCATTTGCCTAATTCAAGAGTTGACACTGTGCAGTAAAAAAAAAAAAAAGAGAGATGTTAATGATTATCTAGAACAGAATATGACTTCAGCGTGTTAGACATTATGTTGCTTTAGCATTTAAAGGCAAAACGTATCATAATTAGGAGGCTTTGGGTGAAAGTGCCGTGTTAAAGACGACGCACGCGGAGAGGGTTGTTTGATAATCACCGTGCCAAAGGTTGCAGCAACGTACAGATGGTCAATTTAGGTTTTTATACTCTGCCATGTATAGAGGATTATCAATTTATTATGCATGCAAGACCTCTGGAAAGGGTTTACCAGCCAGACTCCTGCTGCACACAGCACCTATAATTATTGTCCTACTAAAGTCAGAGAAGCCATAAAAGTGCTTAGCTGCAGCGCTCGGTTTAATGTTTTTTTGCAGGGGGAGCCTGCGAGTTCAATTTTTTCGGGGTGGTGGTGCGCGTGCATACAAATTTATACAGACTAATGTGCGAGGCTGTGCTTTTTTCTAGGAAGCATATCCCGATGAACAGCTAGTTTATATCTGATCAAAGATATTCTTATTCAGCAAAACAAGAATGTATAATTTTGCAGATTACAGAAATGGAGCACGGCCGAGCTTCCTGCCAGTGCGAGTCTTAGCCAAGATTAAGAATAACAGCCCTAGACAACACTTTAAAAGCATATTTAACAATTCCGTCCCCTCACATCTCTGTTTTTAATGCCGAGCCATATAAGCTGTCTACAACTTAATCTAATCATAAACAACTTTGTTTTTTAATAACCCCCCCCCCCACTGTTTAATAGGCTGTATAAGTTGAGATAATTCAGCTGGAGTCTATAGGATCTGGCATGGATTCAGCATTGCTCGCTCATCCTTTAATGGAGTGTTTGGAAGAATTCTGAAAAGACACACTGGCCCTAATGCTTAATAGGCACGCCACATCAAAGATTAATATCCAGAATGCTATTAAAACTCAAGGACAGGCTGGAATGATAATTAGAAAATGCAATCACAAGCATCAGACTAGATTAATTGCGAGGCGGCGTTTCCTGATTTTGTGAATGCTGGTGTCACACTCATGCCACATTAAGGGCACGCACAAGAAAATAACACAAAAAAATGAAGCGCTGATCAACAATTTACGGCACTATCTATATTTCATCTCTTCTCCTGTTGTTATCAGCACTTTGACTAAATTAAAAATCTCAAAACTTTCTGCTCTGGCATCAAAAGAAAGAGAATGTTTAAATTCATTTTTTCATTATCTGGTTTCTTACTAACGACTGATTTGTTGATTAGCTTCTCAGTTAATTGATTAGTTGTTTGGTCTATCATATAGCAGAAAATGGTGGAAAATGTCAATCAGTATTTCCCAGAGCCCAAGAAGACGTCATCGAATGTCTTGTTTTGCCCACAACTGAACAACGTTCAGTTAACTGTCATAGAAGACGAGTGAAACCAGAAAACATTCACATTTAAGAAGCTGGAATCTGAGAATGTTGGCTCATTTTTTTTCTTATACAGGCAAAACAATCAATCATCAAAACAGTTTGCGATTAGTTTATAAGTGAATTAATCAATAAATCATTGCGACTGCATACATAGGTTCAGTTCTGTCATGCTGCTTTGACTGCTAGCAAGATATATCCCATAGTTCTGTCGTCTGAGCCCTGAAGGAAATGTTCATCCATAACAAACTTTCATCAACTCGGCTCCCCCTTCCCCCAAAAAAGTAATCTGAAGTTGGGTGTTATTTGGAAAATTATTGCTGATTAAACACATCCAATTGAGTTAAACTGTCAGGATGACTAAGACTGAGCACTGTTTTACATTGAGATCTCGTTAGCTCCGTTATTTGATTCCCCATTCAAAAGGATTACATTCATTTATATTCCGTACTTTCTCTTTCATCAATGGAACCGTAATACTAATTTGTTCACAGCAGAATGCCTCCGCTGACACTACAGTCCTTATTTAAGAGCTCTGAACAAAAGCTGAAGAATTGCTAAACTACAATGTGCCTTTCCCTGAGGTACACTGTGCAATGCTTGTCAAGATAACTCTGGTATTCTTGCCTCCGCGCAGGAAACCTACTAAATGGGCTCTATTAGAAAGAGAGGGGAGATTTATTAGGATTAACTTCCAAATGGCCATAAATTATGCATGCATACCCAAATTACCTATAAGGACGAGTCCTGCTGGGGCCTTATGAAGCGTCGGAAGTAGTCTACGAATAACACAAAAAGACCTTATCACAGCAGACAGCAGAAAAAGCCTGGCAGATACATGGGGATAATTGTGATGGCTTTAGAAATTCATCACTCGTCACATCATTACATCTTGAGGGAATTACAATCTAACTTATTAGTAATGTAAGAAAATGTATCAGGGGATGACAACACACACACACACATACACACATACGATTCAGCTGTGCATGTGCAGGGTGCACTGTAGCAGCGCAACCGAACGAGGGTGAAGCGAGACATTAAAATAAATTTTAAAAAAAACAGAGAGTCAGGAGAGCATTTAACAGTGGTCCTTCTCGCTCGCGTCAGAAAGCATTTTGCTCCTGGAGATGCTCGCATTATGCTTTTCAAACACGCTCACCGGCTGTGAAGCACTGTTTGCGTATCATCAGTAATGCGACTTATAATCAGTGAAGTGCGGCTCACTCCTTCACTGCTCAAACACGGCGAGGGAAGGAGACAGGGCAGGGAGTTGTAGCTGCGGGGATTAAACTTTATTTGAATTTCAACATTCAGTAAGATGCACTGTGATGATTGCGGTCTTTCGGTGATACATTTACATCGCAGTGCCGCTTTCATTACTTTCAGTCATTAATCACTTCCATACGGTGGGTCTATTGACTCCAATTGCATTAGTTTAGCACATCATCTTTACATCTTAGGGAAGAATATGCCCAAATCAGTTTTTCAGATTGGTGTTGATTAGCTATAGAATGCTACTTCATGTCACATCCCCTCCTCAGTATGTGTAAGTATGAAGGCACACAGAAACGATGTGTGTCTGACATGGTTTTGCAGAAAAGGAGGTGTACTTACCACATAGAAATCTTTACAGTGTTGTCTATTTGTTGTCCATATGCAAATATGTTTCATTTTACAAAGTCAACAGATGAACACAAGATTCCTCCTATTTTGGTCATATATGGTTTCTTCAGGGCAAACACTGATTTTTAGTAATCAAAATAAAAAAATAAAAAAATCTGAAAATGTAGAATTACCAATGGTAGAATGTCACCCGAGTCATTTCCCCACAATTTTAATGAGAAAACTAAAACTGCACAGACGTGTTACAAGATGGAAGATAGTTATACAGTGGAATAATGACGCATGCCTATAGTAGAATCATGCCTCATCCTCCAAGCTTGGTTTGTAACGGTTATAACAATAGTCATGGTTCATTCAAGAAATAGGATAGGGGGCAGTGTGTCAGTGGTTGAGAGAGAGTATTGCAGGCAACCAGGTGTTGGTGAAACCTACATTACGGTTTATACATCGACCATGAATAAACTCTGCAGCTCCGCAGTACCCAGGAAGAACGTCTGTTTGAGGGACAGCTATCAATCCCCATGCTGAAATGCATGTTTTTGCTGATCCATGCTAATACCCATGCTACCACTAATCCATTCTAGTGATCGCTCTAGAGCAGCAGTCTGGCTGCGTTGATAGGGATTACATTTGATTGCTTTAGTTAGTAATTCTTTTCACAGATTCAGATTCAGTGTAGTCAGAGTGTGACGGAGACAACCTAGCACATTTTTTTGTGACACATAGAATGCAATTGATATTTGGAAATCAGCCCCAACTATCGCCCAGGCCAATAATCTGTCTGTCTCTACTTCACTGTCAGGTCCATCCTCAGTGTTTGTGCATGGGAGGTTTTAAGATTCCGCATCAAACTTGTTCATGATGAATATCGGACCAGCATTGACTTTAAAACCATTTGCGATGCCACAAATCATGCTTGTAGGCCTCTTTAAACCATTTTGAGGGAAAAAAACAAAACAAAACAAACAACTTTACACTCTCAGCAGATGA
Source organism: Diplodus puntazzo (assembly GCA_963678695.2). Classification (NCBI taxonomy): domain Eukaryota; kingdom Metazoa; phylum Chordata; class Actinopteri; order Spariformes; family Sparidae; genus Diplodus; species Diplodus puntazzo. The sequence goes on along the minus strand of OZ023171.1, from coordinate 25,580,222 downwards.
ATTTGAGAAACAGCCTCCTACTGTTGAACTCTGCACATACTGCACATCATTTGACACAGTGAAGCTCCAACCTTCAGCTGTAGGAGCAAGAAGAAAAACACTCTCTTGACTGTGGTGGGAGTTTTAATCAATTTTTTACTTTACTGATCTTTGTCCATGACTTTTTCACTCTCTTTCACTCACACAATGCACATGGGTAAATAGAAATTGTAAGGGAGATGCAAGTTACAGAAAGCGTCGCCCTCTTGTAGTCCGATTGTTGCCTCAGTTGTTCGTCTACATCTGTCATATAAGTTGACTAAAGTTTCCTCTCTTCACAGGGATCTACTGGACATAAGGGAGAGGAATACAATGTCTGTTCTGATGACACTGCCTTCCAGTGTTCATCCAATCAGAAGCTTATTACCATAATTCAGAAGTCAACCAGGACACTTCCCAGCTGATTGGATACCATGATAACCAATCAGGTTCTGCTCCTTCTGGTGCTCTGTATCCCTTGGCCCAGCAATGCCCTGCCTTTCACGCCTGGGAATATTGGGAATCTGTTTGGGATGCCAGAGAGCGATGGCAGGATTCTCCAGCGCTCCAAACGCGGATGGATGTGGAATCAATTCTTTCTGCTCGAGGAATACACAGGAAATGACCATCAATACGTCGGCAAGGTAACGTGTCCAAACGCATTGTCTGCGGACTAATTATAGAAAGGTTTAAGCTTGTTGAAGTAGTGTTTGATGTAATTGGCTGAAGACAAATGGGCTGACAGAAATCTGGCTGTTACAGGCTCAGTTAACTGGAGCTATCAGATACACAGCAAGAGCACACGGGAGTCGGTCTATTTCCCCCCAGTCTTAGGCAGTTCTTTCAAACAGCACGCTGTAATCACTTATTATATCTTAAATCCAAGTTCCATTGATTTGTTGTTGGTCAGATGCCAGTTGTAACAATAACAGCTCGTTGCGAAACACAAACAACAATGCGCGGCTTTTATCAACAGTTATTATGAATTCATTTTCATCAGACAAGCCTCATAATCACAGCTGAAATCAGTCAATAATACCAAGGGTACATGAGTCATGAGCCAACTGAGCTGTTGGCAAGCCCCACGCAAAACCAGAGCCATAAAACAAGTAGACTTTAACTTTCATTTGCTCCAAAATGATCCCACTAGGAGGTATGTTAAATGGACTTGCATATCTGCAGTGCTTTTCCAGTCTGCTGCCTGTTCAAACACTTGTCACACTCAGCGAGGTATGCCCACTGTGACACATGACAGACATATAGAAGCAGAAATAACACACATAGCTGCCACCAATAGTCCATTAATCATTCAATGAGTCGATTGAAGGAAAGTTGATCGCAAACTGAAACAAAAAAATCTAATATTTGCAGGTTCCACCTTCTTAAATGTAAAGATTTGCTGCCTTTTTAAAATAGTCCTTAAGGCATTGGACAATTAGTTGGACAAAGAAGGACATTGAAGACTTAAATGTGGGCTCACTTATTAATGCGTTTGGAGAGAGTTTATGTATTAATCGGCAAAATAATGGGCCCCCTCGATAAAAAGCCCTCAGTTTGGATTTTGGATGATTTGATTCTGGCAATCGAAGAGTTAATTCAATCGCCAGACATGAAAATTGTTGTGAGGCTATAAACCAACAAGGGCATTATGGCCACCATACCATACTAACTACACTTGATTATAAATTGATCAACCAATTGGACATGTAAAGCCTGAATAGTTTGCAACGAAATTGCACCTATAAAGTTGCGCTAGTACGTAGGTGAGTCTCTTCTTCAGACATTTACGCTATATACGGTATCTGTAGCCTCATTTAGCCACTTAGTTAGCAATCTCTGACTCAAAAACAGGCATGAGACTTTAACCTGACTCAGGCATCTGAGAAGCGATTTGAGATTCGAAAACCACGGCTCGTTCAAGACACTTTCACCTAAGAATCCCAAAAAAGGGAAGCGTTTTCAGGACAATGCTCCCCCTCCACACCCACCCAGATCAGAGGGGGTTTTGTCAGCTCACCCATGCTAGCGCTATAAAGACAGGTGTGATGGGGAACGCTACAGTTATCAACTTGAAGGAGGGAAATGAGGTGACTGTCGACAGCCAATTTTCTCAGAGGAAGCTGGCTTTCATCACACACCTCATTCTCCGGAGTAAACAAGTGTCTTGTGCAAGGTTGAGTAGGGGGGATATGACAACTTCTTTTGCAGAAACCATCATACTGATGTGGTGAAGAGAAAGATACTGCAAAAAATAAATGGAATAGGGAAAGGAGGAGGAGGAAGAAGAAGAAAACATATCAATCAAGAAGGCCAATGAAATTCACCTTGTTGTGTTATGTGATGAAGCAGCAAAGCAAATGCTAGTTATAAATGGGGCCATCCCTTGATATGTCACCAACTGGCGCGATGTGGCTTTCTTCCTCGACGCTTTGATGCTTTCTGGCACCCAACTTCTGCAGCATGTCAGCATCACATTCACAAGCTCCCCACTCTTTCCTGTGTCCAATATCATTCACTATTAAAGTGTCAGAATAACACGAGGCTGTAATAAATTACAGAGGGGGAAAATAGGGCAGCCACATGCTGCCACTCTGCTTTACAGAAGGAGCCGTGGCGATCCGTATCACTAATTCTATCAGTTTAACGTTGGCGTTTTAGATAGCGAGACGGACTGTGAGGTCAACAGAGACAAATACACAGGGAATAAGTTGAAGAGTAGATACATAGAACAAGTTATAGGGTGCAGATAGAGAAGCTGCAAAAAAGTTAGGCGATAAATCTGAAACAACTTTGATATTTGATTAATCATTTCTCCAGCGAAAAAGCTTCATACCGTCTCCGTCCTGCTTCTCAGTTCGGAAGATTCACTGTTTTTTTATTGAGAGTAAACTGAAAATCTAAATGTTTTAGACAGTCTGACAAAACGAGCAAACTGGAGATTGATTTCCTTGCCTTTTTTTGGTCCATGCACACAAGTGCCCTCGGTTTACAATATACCACAGTCAACCAAATCACCAGAACACGTTAGATCAGTGCATTTATGTTTCTTACATATGTTATGCATGTTGTAGCCACAAAAACGGCTGTTAAGTTACATAACGGACCTCTGAATTTTACTTGGGTACAGTGGCTGAGTACATTGCACTGAGTTACATTCTGTCAGTAGTTATTCTAAATTGTGTCACCAGGATTTTATTTTTAATGCAAATTTTAAAGGACCCCCTGAGAAGTAATGATGAGTATTGGTGTCCGCTCTAAAATTAGTCAATCCTTAATTGTAGTAATTCAAAGTAACAGCCCCAAACACAAGCTGCTTGCTGGCTGGATGGGGGGATGGCTGGATGGACATGGATGGATGGATGGATGGACATGGATGGATGGATGGATGGATGGATGGATGTTCTAGCTGCGGGAGTGGTAAATATAGCAATCGATAGATGGAACGATCGCTAGATAGAATAGCTGACAAAAGACCAACAGACAGATAGATAGGCACACAGATAGAAAGGCAGACTGATGGATACAAGGGAAGAGATAGAACAACAGAAGAGGAGTAGAAAGGCAGGCAGACAAACAGATTAGAGGGGCAGAGATAGAGGAGAAAAAAAAAAAAAGGATGGATAATAAAGACCGAATGCAAAAAGCACTTTCATGCCCAGCACAAAGCCATCAAAGCCTTGATGGTCTTCTTCATAAAGATCATTTAATGGCCTTTGCAGTGCACTGTGGGAGACCTTGTTTATTTCACATTCAATCAAACCTCTCCAATCAGCCCACACACACTCAACTGACTGTCACTTGAGGTTGATTTCTCGATTAGGGCAATCAAATTTGATGTAAAGAACAGTCACACTCTTGCATGGCTCGCTCCTCAACTCAAAGAAGGGAGGCAGAGAACTACTGTGACTGCAGCAGTGCATTAACTGCGACTGAACTATGTAATAAATGCAGCTTATAAAGCTCATCAAGGTGTGCAAAAGGCACGCTGCTTTGAAGCTGACACACTGAGTGGTGCTGATTGATACCTTAGTGGAAGATAGGGAAAAAATATCTGCATTAGTAAAAGTAAGGATTGATTCAGGAGCAACTGTCAACCCTGAAGAGATGCATAGTATATGTTTTGATTGGAAGTATACCATGGCGCGGCTGTGCATGTATCAAGCGTAAAAAAAAAAAACCTCAAATCTCATTTTAACTGACTTTCACGGGGCCATTAATGAGTGTGAGCACTCACTGTGTGCAGCTGTGGTGCCCTACTTCTTAAGCAGGGCTGTGAAGTGTGAACACTTGCAATGCTGAGCAATACAGCCGCAAACTTTGGATTCTGGAGCATTTGAGTGGCGTGTTTGAAGTGAACAAAATCCTATTAAATTCCTGGTACACTGCATTGTCTTGTAAAGAAAATGGGCCACCCTAAATTAGAATATTCAAGGTAGCTCACTTTGTTGTGCTAATATTTTTGTTAATATGCATGCGGGAGATTTTGCAAGGCCTCGCTCGATTCACTCCTGCATATAACTTATGAGGTATGGAAATACAAAGCGCACCAGAGATACTGTAAGCTGTAACTTTACCAGTATAATATACATTAGAGCTCCAGTAGTAAAGATTTTTTTTTTCTGCCTATGTCTTAAGAGACAGCGGGTGAGAGAGAGGAAGAGTAATTATTCTGTATCCGTTCTGCGCTCTATTTTGCTATCTCCTCTTTGCAGCACCAAGCAATGCTTACCAGAGACCTGACAAGAATTGCCAATGATTTTGCTGCTTTACTGACAATTCCTCAGTGTTTGTGCAAGGCGATTTAACTCATCAAGGCTCTCTTCTGTGCTTCTGTTGTAAGGCCTTGAAAAAGGCTGTGTTTGTGCTGCAAGGCCTTGAAAGGAGAGCCACTAAATCCCTGCAAATATAGTGCGGTAGTGCTAACATTTGATTTTGTTAAGGCTGTGTGGAAACACTTTGTGCCACACTTTGTCAAGTGTATCAGCGCCAATTTTTATTATTTTTTTCCCCCTAGCTGCACTAGGTGTTGAGTACGACCAACATATACAAACTCACCTCTGGCATATGTCAATAAAAATCCATTCAACTTGGTTTTGCACTCAGGCTCACCGCCCTGTATGCATTTAATATATACTGTTTCTATAAGGAACCTGTGGAAAGAAAAAAAAAAAACCTTAAACATCCTCGTTGCTGGCACAGTGCCTCACTGATTTAAATGAACAGAAGCACTATTATTTTTTGATGGCGTGTTATCTGATAATAAGTCTGTACAGCATTGCTTACTTCTGCAAAACGCCTCTTTCGGTGCACTATCCCTCAGTAAGAAAATCTATAAAACCGTGGGGAGAAGATCTGTTTACCCATACGATTAGGGAGCTGACGTGGTGGAGACAATAATTAGCACAAAAATGCAGGAGGTTAAGGCCTGAATGCGCCCACGTCGGCTAAGGAGAAATATGTAAAATACATACCACGAGGTTCTGCAAAGACTGTGCGGTTCCTATTATGCTGTAGACATCTTGGCTGCATAGGGTACTGGCTGCTTTGATGGCTCTTTGTTTGTTGTTTCTGCATCTCAGGTTCCTTTTTTTTTTTTTTTTTTTACAGGATTAACAACAAAGACTGGAAATATGGTAATAATCAGATGAAAAAAAAAACAACTCCCGGAGAATACAATCAAAAGATTTGAAAATAATGCCATTCCTGTGGTCTGACACGGTCTGAAATTGCATCGGCCTAATTATCACACTGGAGGCATAGATGTTCGGAATATCAGTAATGAAATGTGTTCTTCTTATGTCGCAGAGTATTTCAGCATTGCTTAGTGAGCATGTCCTAGCGTCTCCTGCAGCCAGTATACCCCTACACAGATGATGGATTTCAAAGGAGGGAAAGGGCGACACTGGCACAGCTAGGGACTTTTTTTCAGAGAAGTGAATGGGCATAACAAAGATATGAAGCCCATTTGAATGTATAAATTCATACAAACACTCTCCTGCTCGCCAAAATTAGCCTGTCATTCACAGTCAATAGCAGGAGCAGCCTTCACATCCATAACACACCATAAATCCTTGGTTCACTGGTCTACAGCTCAGGAGAGAATTCACATTCACAAACAATGAATTGATTGTCCCTGAACACAAATATATGTGAAAATTCAAGCTGAGTGATATTCCTCTTTAGTAGACTTTGGGTAATGGAGTTCATCTGCATGGAAATATGTTCAAAAGCAGCCCCCCAAAATACTGTGCATATTGTTCATCTGAACTTGACAGTCGCTTGTTTTCACATGCCTCCCTGTTTTTTTTTTTTTTATCCTGCCTGGGAATAGCTAGCACTCCGGCAATGCATTTTTCTGATTTCCATTCAGAGTTTTACTGTTGACATCAGTCTTCCAACTGCGGTGAAAAATAATTAGTTTCCTCACAGCATGCAGACATTAATATTAATAAGTTACTGACGTACATTCTGTGTCCCTAACTACATGTCATTTAAAATGTGAACCCATGAGATAGTGCTCTAAATATATCTGCTGACAGATCCAGTACAGTAATGAGCTTGAACCAAGTGTCTGTCACAGTATGCCACCATTACTCCTGCATGACGCTCACACTGTAGAGCCGCTTCAAGGTGATGGATAGGTCAGAGGTGACTAATTTTAGCAGTTGTTGCTGTAGGTCAGGTTCTCATCATTTTTCAGAGGCACAATTTGGAAGAAAAATCTAAGACTAATTTGATCTGAACTAATGGAGTGTGTCACACTTGACACTGTGGGAGCCAAGGCAATGTTCTGTCCTCAGACTCAAAGAGATGGTTTCCTCAGTAGGTTTACACCATTATTTCTCCGTTCATAAGAGTGTCACAAAGTCTATGTACATCTATACTATGGTGTAAATGTGTCTGAAGTGAGTGTCTGAGTATGCACTCATTCCATTTATACTCTTCTGGCATGTGCTGTACTTTTCACTGACAGCATTGTATTATGCTGTACATATATTAAGCAAAATATACGGCCAGGACAGCACTAAAAGAGCATAAAGGGTCAACCTAAGAAGTGTACGAGGTAGGGCGGAGACTACTGATTATTCCATTAAAGGAGAAGTTCACCCTTAAATGAATTATCATCGTCATTATCTGCTCACATCCACATTAATGGAAAGTGAGGCAAAGCTATGTAGCCCACAAAACATTTTTGGAGTTTCACAGAAACTGTTTTGCTATGTTAACTGATCAATCATTGATCATTGAAACGACTCTGAATTTACCATCGTTATAAAGAAAATCAACAATTCCTTACACTTATGAAGCTGGAAACAGCAAACTTTTGACATTCTGGCTTGGATACTGACTGAAACTATACAAATAAAATAGATGGCACCTAATTTTCTCTCAAAAACTAATCAATTATTCAACTCCTTTTAACAGCTTTAATGTGACAGACAGTCAGGAGTTAAATGTTCACATACGTTTCTTGGTACTGGTCCCTGTTATAGCTTCAAAATACCTTTAATAAAGAGAACTGGCAACAAAAGCAAAAAGCTAAAAATTGGAGATGTGTGGAGAAAGTACATTATTCATAGTGCCTGCAGACAAAAGACCTTTGGGAATATTTCCTAAATTGGGAGGCCCATGGCTAGATATTTTATTTTATGTTAAAATTTTCAGCCACAGTAAAAAAAAAAGAAAGAAAAAACAGCACCTAGTTTTGTCAACAGGCTTGATGTGAGCTACGAGGGAAGCAAGGATTTGTTTTTCATATGAAGAGGAGCTCAAGGGCAACGATTAGGACTTGGAAATATTCTAGATAACTTTTCTTGGTTTCGTGTTTTTCAGTGGAATTTAACTTTTAAACAGCTCTGCGCTGTTGCCATCGGTTACACTAAATGGCAAGAGTGTTTTTTTGTCTGCCTTAAATGCATGACAGAGCAATATGCAATGCCCCCAATGAGAACCAACAACACCACTTTAATTATAGTCTGACTCCATATTAATAAAATGTGTCTTTCTTAATTTTTTAGCTGCACTCCAATATGGACAAAGGTGACGGCAACGTGAAGTACGTGCTGACCGGCGATGGGGCAGGCACCCTGTTCCTGATCGATGAGAAGTCCGGAGACATTCATGCCACCAAGAGACTGGACAGGGAAGAGAAGGCTATGTACACACTTGTCGCAAAGGTGTTGGACAGGAATACCAACGCAGAACTGGAGCCGGACACTGAATTTAACATCAAAATTCATGACATCAACGATAACGCGCCAAAGTTCGCAAAGGAGATCTACTTTGCCAGCGTCCCCGAGATGTCTGAAGTCGGTAAGTTAGGAGACTGTTGTCTATAAGTTGTGGTTGACTTATTTGAGCGTACGTCTATAAGTTAACTGACGTCAGGTATTCAACTCAAGTAAAACTGACCAAGTAATGTCGTTGCCTAAACCTTTCTTATAGGATATAGGAACCTAACGTGATAGTGATGATTTCCCAATGACGACAAACTTCCCCTCACTTTGTCCTTTCCAGCACGTCCAAACCGGGTTGGGAGATCTCCAAACTTCATACAACCTCACTAAACAGCAGGCCCTAGCCAACTAGATGACTGGGTTGATTCGATGAACATATTGCAAACAGTGCAATTATTAGAGCTTGTGCCAAAAAAATTTTCATTGCAATGTTGTGTTTTGATGATGCAAAAGGAGAAGTAGTCCAAATTGAGAAAGAATATACTGGATTATGACTGTGATTAAAAGGACGATGATATTATTTCTTGGGCAGATCGGCCGCCCCTTCATCCCAAACTCTAAAAATGCTGACAAAAATGCCCGACATGACACGAATAATCTGAACACAGATCAGCGTTAGTCAGCTAGGTGAACTGGTCTATTGAGACGCTGTACTCAGCTCTCCAAAGTATTTTTCTTTTTCTTTTTTTTGATTGCTGTTTGTTTGGTCAGGCTCATTGGGCATTCACAACAAGTAATGCCATTTGCCATTTTTAATAGGCAGCAGAAATATTGAAAGTTTAGATTGTCACAGTCTTTCCAATTAAAGACCTGCTTCATTGCACTCCACTTCGTTCCATTCAAGCAATATAAATAACCCAGTCGGTATGAATATAAACAAAGCTCATGAAAATAATGCATGCAACTTGAAATCAATCCTCAATTATGCAACCACAAATTAATACACGGGAGCAATCAAGGGTAAATCAAAAACCCAATTGTCTATTGGTGACAAATAACAATGGCCTGTTTGGAATTCATAATGCAGTGCTCTTAAGATTCCTCAGCTGCATGAATACTGGCAAAAGGTGGGTCAGGGTCACCGCTACTCGTCTCCGGACTAATAAAACTGCCTTATATGTTCAAGCCAGCCAGCCATGAAAAATCAGCAGCTCCCTTTTATGCTATCAATGGCGAGACTAAGTGGGACAGATGTTCAAGGGTTCATTAGTATGCAACGAGACAGTCGGACCCAAACAGGACACGGCAGAGGTCTCCTGAATGCCAAGGACAGTATTTGCAATGTGGCGTTATTGAAACGCTTGGCTGGATTATGCAGGACTTCATGTGGAAGTGACTCAATGAAAGGATATCTGAGAGAGTGTGTCCGAGCACTTAAATATGTATTTATTTTAACATTCTTTATTTATTTAGCACAAATGAGGAACATTAAACCACCTATCATTTGACTTTGAGGGGGTTTTTTTTTATAATGTGTGTAACCAGGTCGATGTGGTTGGATTAAGCTGAAACTATTTCACTTTACCAAATAACATGTTCAGAACAGGTTTCTGGGTCAAATGCCAGTTGGGAAAATGAAAGGCATTCCAGCACATGTATGAAAATACAGTGCCATGACCAAACCATGAGCAGATACAGACAAATACAGTGACCATGAGCACAGTACTTACACCGTTTGCTCTGCCAAAAGATTTCAGATAAAAATGCACTTGGCCTTGCTAAGCTAAAAGCAGCGATGGATGTACAAGTTTAGAGAATGATTTTGTGTCAAATAAGCATCACCTTTCTGTAAAGCACTCTGCAAACTCTCTTTCTAAGTGAGGAATCTTTACTTTAAGCCTCGATGATGGAGAAACTTTCAGTCTCAAGTATTCAAGAGGTCCATTGACTTGGACGGCAGGTTTTAATCAAGGCAATCATTTTCACTAAAGTGCGAGCGGAGTCCGGGCTCCAGCCTGCGAGATGTTTGTTTTCAAAGCTCAGCCGGATGCAGTAATGACCTTGTTGTTTCTTATAAAAAGGGAAGAATATGTACTAATGCTGTTTTCCTGATTGATTTTACTTAGATGCTGTTTTTTGTCAATAACTAATTTGCTGTACTCCAGAGCCCAAAGATTAGTCAGCGTGACTCATTGTACTGCTGAGAACTACCGTCAGATTTACAGCAAATTCTCTGAAATACGATCTGAAATTAAATACGAATAGGTTTAGTCACTTGCTTGTGACTTGATTGTGTGTATTACACTTGACTCTGAGTGCTCTTTTTGCAGGTACATCTGTTGTCACTGTGACTGCCTCTGACGCCGATGATCAAACGTATGGGAACAGTGCCAAGCTTGTATATAGCATTCTACAGGGACAACCCTATTTCTCGGTGGATTCTGAAAATGGTAAGCCAAACCCAGAAGGAGTTCTTGGAGGCAGTTTTAACATCATGCTATTCTGTAAACAGATCTCTTGCACTGCTGCTAAGTGTTTTCTGAGAATGAAATAAGCGGAATAAGGATGTACCTGCTTGCCAGTGCCATTAGTCTTACAAAACAGAAGATTTCTACTTTTCTAAATCTGAAAATTACCTTTAACAACACATTCATGTGCTGGCACAGCAGGCTGAAATGTCGGTTCTCTAAAATGTGTTTGTTTTCGAACGGTTAGGTCTGGATTGGGTTGCACCAGCTGTTCGCAAATCCTTCATTAGCTTGTGCTTGCTGTCTTCTTAGTAACTACAGGCTAGCTTCAAACTAACAAGCTGCTAAAATGGGCTGCACCAATCAAACATAAATAATGTCTCAGCTAGTAAAGACCTGGGTTAAATCAGTCACTTAATGAAATCAGTGGCAGCATCCAACCTGTGTGTTCTATTTGTTATTTGTGGGGAAAAAGGGATAAAATCAGGTTAAAATTCTCTTGAATGGCACCTAGTTTTTACCCTTTAAAAGGTCCAGCATATATACAATAATGCAAGTTTAACTGCTGGGTACAAGTACGTTTCCTGGAGGTTTCCAGCAGCCACATCACACTTATGTTTGATTGAGTGCTGGACTGGGATTAACCTACCAACAATTTGTGATGTCACAAATCCTGCTCATAGGCCCGCCCTCTGAATATCAGATTTTCAGTGAGCATAAAGCAAATAACCACTTTGAGCAATTCATTTGAAAACAGCCTTCTAGTGTCAAACGTAAATCATTCGACACAGTGATGCTCAGACATTCTGCTGTAGGAACAAGAAGATAAACACATTTTGAATTTATAATACATTCAAAACTGACTAAAAGGTATCTAAAGGCATATACGGGTGTCATTGGGTGAGTTCCTCTTTAAGGCAAGATATGCTTATACAGAATGTTGTGTTCTGTTACTCAAAAAAGTCGCCCAATTTTTCCTCCATCTGTCTGTCTATTTCACTGGCTGGCTCGTAAAAGGGCAATGTATGATAACATTTCATTTTTGGTTGGGTTTAAATGGGTGGATTCACTCACAGCTGGGGAAATAATAGGATGCATTAAAGTATAAGACCAGATTTGGTCCAGAAAAAGAAGCGAAATAAATGCAAACCTTGCTCCGATTAACTATACATCCCCAAAAAATACCCTCAGTTTTTTACATGAGCACTTCAACACCAAGGCCTCTTTTTGATTGCTTAATTCAACTCACTTACTTCACAATTTCGGGCAGCAAGTGTCACACAAACCAATCCAAAATATGTTTTCCATCATTGGATTCTAGGGCAGGTCTATTTTTGCCATGATTTCACATTAATGATGTGTTTTGTCTTCATATCTGCCCTTTAGCAATTAAAACAGTGCTTATATATACACACGGTTATTTTGTAAATGTAGTGATTAATGAAGGATGTGAAACCTGATCAATCATGGAAAGTACTTATAATCACGATATCCCCCTTCTAAAGTAGAAAAAAATGGCCAGTCATGAGGAATATAAAGTTGTGAATTTCTCAAACACATGTTCCTGTATTGGACGTGTGGTGAAACCATTCTTTTCATCAGTACGGGAAACTATTTTGCAGGCAAGCCCATTTCCTCTTCGAGACATCTATGCAGAGCTCAATAGCATTTCTGGTTTTGGTGTGCGCAGCATTGTGTCACTCCTCAGCATCACTGATTGGGTGCAGAAGAGGTGTCATCAGCCAAAGAGTCTCTCAAGAACAGTCTCAATAGTCTACCCTCTTCAACGTCGAGCCAAAGACTGGACTGGCACAGGAGGGGGAAAGCCATCGTGTTTCCAGCCAGGCCATCTAATAGCACTTTAGTTATGTGGAGATGGTGATCAAATACAAGCTGAGCTTCAGTTGAGTTTTCCCACATCTGGGTATTAATCCAGCCTCTTCTAAAAAGGTGTGTCTGATAAGGCGTTGCCTGGATCCTGATGGCAGATGGACACAGTTGCTGACATGTCTTGTAGTGCAACAATATGACAATCGTTTATTGTTGCAAACCTAGTTGTTTGAACGCTGGGTTTTTTTTGCTGCTCGTTTAGCTAGTTATGTGTAATTTTTGACTTTCAGAAAAAAAGTATGCTATAACGAGGCTAAGTCTGAACAGATGGTGCAACCGGCGCTTTCACCTTAATGTTCTTTAAGAAGCCTGAAGTGCAATAGCACTTTTTCTTTGTACGGTTTTCAAGGAACCATTTACTTTTTCTGTGACTCATAAAAGCTGAAAAGACTGACCTGTTTCAAGCCATTATTCATTTATTCACTTGCAGCGTGTCTAAATTTACACTTGCGCAACATGTGACATTTTGTGAATAGTGCTTATTTGCTTTCCCACCAAGAAGGGGATGTGATGATCGATGTCTGTTTAAACCTCGGGGCGCTGAGTGCACCATGTGAGGCACGTACATTGTAAGATAGCCTCGCTCTATCCGTTCCCACAACTGCAAACTTTCTTGTGTACAATTGGATTTGTCTGTTTAACATGGAGAAAAGTGAAAGGGCAATGCAGTTCAACATACAGCGTAGGCAGTAAATCTGTTCCAACAACAGCTAGGCTCGATTTACATACAGAACCTCAGAAGTCACGTCTTCATCTTGCACTTTCCAGTTTTATACAATGTAGTGACTGTGAACCTTGTACCAAAAACAGACTATATTTATCAAGTCACTTACAAGATATGCAAATATATTGTTTGATTGGAGGATGTATTAACCAAAATCACAATGTGTCCCTAAGCACATGCAGGAGTCTGAATCCACCCTTGTATTATTTGCATGTGGTACATTAATGTAGCGCCTCTGATGCGAGGAAAATGTTGCCAGGGAATATAAGCAAGGTGGCAATTCCATTATTCCTCAAAACATAATTGGCAAACCAAATTAGCAATACATAAATGCAATTTTCTAGGAAACACGCTTGAGTACAGAGATGGAACTGATCTTACTTTAACTTCACTTTCAGTAAAACAGCCAATCAGTTCCCCTAAAAAATGAAGTTTTCCGTTCAAATTGGCAAAAGTGGTGGAACAGATGTTAATTTCTTTCAGGCACCATCAAGACGGCCCTGCCCGGCATGGACAGAGAAGTCAAGGAGAACTACCAGGTTGTGATCCAGGCTAAAGACATGGCGGGACAGATGGGTGGACTCTCGGGAACCACGACAGTCAGCATCACCCTCTCTGATGTGAACGACAGTCCGCCGCGCTTCGCTAACCGTAAGACGCTGTTTCTCCCCACACTGTGTGGATTTGCAATAGCTTTTTTAAACATGAATGAACTTGTGTCACAATTCTCTGAAGGCAATTGTGACACAGACAAACAAGTCTCTAATGAATTTGTTTCATTCACTGCCCCGAACAGATTCATTCCGCGTGACTGCTGTGGAGTCGACAGAAATTGGAGGCGCCATAGGACGTATTAAGGCTGATGATCCAGATGTTGGCCGCAATGCCGAGATGGAGTACAGCATCGTCGGTGGTCACGACATGTTCAACATCATCACTGACCAAACCACACAGGAGGGAGTCATCGTAATCAAAAAGGTAGCTTATTTTTGTTCCTCGCTTCCCTTCACAGCCATCTTTTATGTACTTTACTTTATGAGTCATGCTTTGTAGCCTGCAACCGGCATCAAACTCAGCCACTGTTCGCAGTCATGTAACCATTACTTGATTGATAATGGCTGCGCAATCAGACAAAACACTTCTCATGACAAGTGACATGTTTTCATACAGCTGCAGTGAACAGCTTTCCTGTCTCCAAGAAAAGTGGTTCTTTAAATAGAAAATATGTTAACTAATGCATCGAGTAACACCCGGAATATTAATGGTCACATCTGCACGAAGAAATATGACAAAATCAGATGTGCATTCAGCGCACGATTGAAAGGTGCTTATTTGTATTGGAGTGAATGGACTCTGCTTTTGAAAGACAGCCCTGTTAATTCCCAAACAAACCTGCTACCATTATGTCTTTGAAAAGGCAGTTTAATTCTTAAACATTTCTCTTGACTCTTCCAGTCTTTAGTGTATGTTTAATTTAAATAAAACAATTGAGCTGTCTTTTAATCTTCTTTAAATATGTACATTTAAATTCAACGGACAGACAGAATAATACATTTGCAGATTGGAAACAGCCTGCTCGATAACGTCTATTCATGTAAGAAAGACATATGACAGAATTCATTTTTGAACTCTATGTGTGTAGAATCAGATACCCTAAGCCTGTGAAATGAATAATATAAAGCAGTCTTTTGCTCAAAACCCTTTTTAGTTTTCCCCTAGGATCTCCCAGATCAGTATTCCTCACTTGGATTTGTAACCTAGAATTTAGAGAATGAATAAGATAAAGGCAGACAAATGAAATGTAATGAATTGCCTATCAAAATGCTGGAGGGGGACTGTTTTTCAAAAGTCTACAGCTTGACTTCTGATGCTCTTTCATCTCCAGGCGCTGGATTACGAAAGTAAGAGGGACTATGAGTTCAGGGTGGAGGTGAGAAACACCTACTTAGACGCGAGGTTCATCCACGGCCTGCAATTCAAAGACTACGCCACGGTCAAGGTAACGGTAGAGGACGTGGACGAGCCACCTGTCTTCACCAGGAACCCTTACATCATCGAGGTGCACGAGGACACGGCTGCTGGCAGCTTCGTCGGCGTGGTGTCGGCCAGGGACCCCGATGCTGACAACAAGCCAGTCAAGTACGCTACAGGGCACGGCGGGGAGTGTTTGGACAGGGCCAGACTGTTAGAGCCACATGCCAAATCCAATCCCCACCTAGCAACAAATGCTTCTTTCTTGGGAATAAGTACTCACAATTGAGTAAACTTAGAAAAGAACTTAAGTAAATATTTCCTCGCTGACCAAATGTTGGTGCGAATGCTTTATTGTGGCAATTTGACCGTTTAAAACTCATCGTTTCACCTTTAATTAAAGTAGTCTAAAATCAATAAGAAAACAAGCATCACATGGCAGAAATGCAAAGTTTCCTCTTATCAGTTTTTTCTTAGCAGGAGGATGGAAATGTGCCCACTTGGCTAAATCTAATCCATCAGCCTAGCCATGTGTCAGTGTGGAGGAGGGGCGGGGGGGGGAGAAAAGGATATTATTCATGGTTCCCTCTCGGTCATTTCCCTGTGGAAGATGGCGGCGGCCCTGTGAAGTGAATACAGACACTGTTTATTTCCCAGAATTATGTAAGCCCTCTGTGGCACCGCACAAAGTCAAAGTGAAAGAGCCTAATTTGCTGTATCGATTCACACAGCTTAGTGCCGCCACTCCACACATATGGCGCCTGCCCGTCGCTGACACAGAGATATGCCACTCTCGGCGCATGCCACATGGCGCACTGTGTTGCATATTCAAATTTCAGTGGAATATGAAAGTTGACTATGACAAAATGAGCAGGCACAAGGGGAGATGTATCATCTTCTGACGCGGGAGAGCGCGGAATATATTTCCTTTCAGAAACAACGAGTGATGCGCCGTGTAAAACACGTTTTTATGAAGTAGGAAAGCACTTCAGTGTGTTTGTCCTATCAAGACAGATCTGTGCAAGGTCGCAATAAAACGAACCTTCACTTTATGAGCAATGTCACAATAATAGGTATGCAAATGTTGCAAAGACGATTGTAGAGTGGTAACACATTACGGGCTGTATGGTCACAATCTCAGGAACGTTAAATGAGCCAACAAAATCAAATATCACAAGATTTTTGGCCGAATACCTTGATGCAGATATTTGATGATATTGTATTGATGCCTTCCTTTCACAAAATATTAACACAATGAGATTTTTTACAAACAATCATCAGTATTGCGGATGTGACTAAGCAGGTAAAGACCAGTATAAGAACAAGAAGACTTTTAAGAAGGCTGTTAAGTTTGGAAAATTACTTCACAATTAATGCAGCATTTGACACCAGGAAGACATAATCTAAGAAAATATATCATCTCATGTCACGATAACAATATCACATCAATGCGTTTGTACTAACCAGAACCTGTTTGTGTGTGTCATTCTTCCAGATACTCCATCGACCGGCACACGGACCTAGAGAGGCTGTTCAACATTGATTCTGTGAACGGCACCATCACAACTCTGAAAGCGCTGGACAGAGAGATGTCTAAATGGCACAACATCTCTGTGGTAGCCACTGAAATAAGTAAGTGCTGCTTCAGTTATTGGTGCCATTCGAAATCTATGACATTTACCGACTGAAACTAATTTTTTATCTTTTTTTTTTAATGAATGTCATTTTATGATTCTGTTTGTTTCAGATAACCCGCGCCAGACAACGCGAGTGCCCGTGTTCATCAAGGTGCTGGATGTCAATGACAACGCCCCTGAGTTCGCAATGTCCTATGACACATTTGTCTGTGAGAATGTCAAAGCTGGACAGGTGCTTAAAAATTCATCATCTTATTTTTCAGTATTCAGAGAAAGATATATTTGGCTAATGTCATGTTGGCATTGAGATGGATTTATTTAGTAGCGCCCGACCAATAAATAGATAGATTTAGCACTGATATTTTGAAGTATCTTCTTAGACTGTCACTCATAACATTACTGAATTATCAAAAATAGAAGGAATCCTTATACTGTGGGTCTATAGACAGACTGCTGTGTACAGTAATGGGCTAGTCAGAATTCTGCGTATACCTTTCAAAATATTTGAGTACTGTTACTGCAAAGCAATCTTGTATTAATCAATGCAAAGCAAAGTTAAGAGCAGACCCACCGAGCACACCCGGTAGGAAAGATGACTTTTGGCAACTTTTAGTCAAAGTCAGATTAGAGTCCAGAGGGGATTTGTCACAAAAGCACCTTTTTAAGAGGAAATTCATCTGTGTGCCGGAGGTGCATAATCACCAGAATATATTTGAATATATATATATCCCCTCTAATTAAATGAACCTGGAGGCAGGTAACGCATGCAGTTATTGTAATGTGGTGGTCTTAGGAGAATCATTTCCTGCGTTATTTAACATTTTTTCAGCGTTATTGGGAAAAGAGCCAAACAGAAGTTAGCGGCAAATCAACAGGGGCAGTTTATCTGAGGGAGGAGTCGTCTGCGGGTCACCTTCTGACGTCTACGGGGGGGAGCGTTCGGTATCCACGACGCTCGCTGCACGTGCGAGGTGCATGCTGTGTTGGGGGACATTTAGCCTCATGTGTTTCTAGCTTTAGTTTTCAAGAGACAGCAAATCTGTTAATTATCTAAACACTCCTGACTAATTGCAGACGAGTCTAAAATGTGTCTGATTAGACTCGGTTTATTCTCAGTGAATGTTATTCATTTATATGTTTCGTATAACAGTGGGTTTCAAAGGCAATTAAAAATAAATGCATTCCACATGTATAAGTCCTGAACGTGATCAAAAGCAGTGGAGAGAGAAAACGTGTCGGCTTTGAGTTCAGATGCATTTAGATCTCCTCGTTAAGAAGCTTTAATGTGTTTTCTTATCTCGTTTTTGTTCATTACAGCTGATTCAGACAATAAGTGCTGTTGACACGGACGAACCCCTCGTTGGACACAAGTTTGTCTTCACTATAAGCGCCACCAACCCGAACTTCACAATCGTTGACAGGGAAGGTAAGATACATTTGAAAGGCTTCTATATGGGTGTTAAAATAAAACTGGGTTTTGACAAGATGGAAATCTGGAGGGGCCATTACTTGAAAGGGAAAATGCATTCCATTGTGCGATCTGAAGTCTTATTCTTGAGTTCTTGAAACACTTTCAATATCTGGAGCTGATTGGCAAAATTTCATGTACAGAGGAGCCAGCTGTCAGGCAGTCATCCCACGTCTATCTTTAGTTATGTTACAGACAGATTTGAGTTTATCTGTCACACAATAAAACATATCATCAGAAATACTGCTGCGCTCACATTATTTTTTTTTCTTCCCTACTGAGGAAGAGAGAGATGCAGCGGTAGCTCGGCAAGCGTGTGAAACAGTTTGAACAACTTCAAACACTGCATCTGTCTATTTCCTCTCTACTTAGTGTAACTGCCTCTGTGTGCCTGGTGCTAGTTTGAGAATCGATTCTGAGTAAATATTTACCAAAGCCCCTCAACTACTGGGACGTATCATGGTAGACTAAATGAAAAAAAGACTGCGGCAGAAACCGAGAGAAGGATTTCCAGTCAGTCAAAGTTTTAACAACCAAACTTTGGATTTTAATTAGTTTAGCAAGAAACTGTAGCCATGCGTAGCGTAACCGCCACGCTTTTGTCCTCTTACAATGTAGGCTATTATGTGATTACTTATTAAGCTGTGTTAATGTATTCTTTGATGAATATAATTTTGTAACAAATAGTGCATATTGTTAATATAATGCTTTGTGTTTGTTTTAATTAATATCCAGACGTTTGATCCCGAGATGCCAGTAGTTCTTAACGGCCGTGCAGTCGGTTATTACGAGCTGTCTGTCGCAGGAAACAAAGCAAAGGAGTTCTCTCCTCCAAGATTATTTTGCAAAGTGAAACATCTCCTCGCTGACAAGCTTTCGCCCATTTGCATCTGTCCGCAGATAACACTGCCAATATCCTGACGCGGAGGGGAGGCTTCAGCCGGCGCGAGATGAGCATGTACTTCCTGCCCGTAGTCATCTCAGACAACGACTACCCCATTCAGAGCAGCACCAGCACGCTGATCGTGCGCGTGTGCGCTTGTGACAGCCGTGGAAACATGCAGTCCTGTAACCCCGAGGTCCTGCCCTTCTCAGATGGCCTCACAACTGGAGCTCTGGTGGCCATCCTGCTCTGTGTCATCATTCTCCTCAGTAAGTCGCCTCGTGTATGAGCATGTGCACGGGCATGTGTGACCATGTGCATCTGAACCCTCTTGTCATCCCAGTGATGTTTGTTTCTTTGTTCAGCTGCGGTCACAGTCGACTCTCGGTACTTCAGCTCGAGTCCATTTCTTTATATCGCCCACTCCCAATCACAGTTTAGCGATCCGAAGTCTTGCCGCCAGATCCAGGCAACATGGCTTCAAGAAGCTGCCAGCAAGGACTACACAAGGCGATGAAATGACAAAACCACCATGAGGATCCGTGATATTTTCTGGCAATAGATAAATAATGTCATCTTCAAAATACATCAGCAATCCGATCCTTTTTTTAAAATTTCGTTACCACAGAAATAAGGATGAAGCAAACCTAGCTTGGCTAACCGTTATACATTAGCTAGGTCATTAGCTAGCTTTTTGCAAACATTAGCTAACCTAGGATGCGACACTATACAATGGATGCATCCGTGAAGATTGTGTTATCAAAGCAATGTGACTTTACATTCTAATAATACCTTTGAACAAACGTCTTTGCTAATGGTCTTTACACTGGACAACATCCGTCATTGGTTTTGAGAACAGAATAAACATACAGCATCCACACAGTCGGGGTGTCAAGTGTCCCTTTACAGGTCCGTAATATCTTCCGTAACCATCTTCTTAACTTTCTTTTCAACAAAGACAAACTGAGCACATAGCACATATAAGGTCAATAGTAAACAGGAAGTTATAGGAGCACAGAGCGAAAATGGGAGGGAATTTATAAAGTGGAGGAGTAAATTGGCCCTCCGTCCGTCCAATGATGCATGACATATACTGTATACTCCACAAACAACCCTTTGCCTTTGAAAAAGTCAACTCCCCTCAACAGACATAACAATGCCACACATCAACCTAACCCAGTTCGGATGTTTAGTATTCTACTAATAGTATTATTTTGGTTTCTGGTTTTTGTTTTGAGGAAACATGAAACTCACAGAAATTTGAAAAATTAGCACTCCAGGCTGGCGTCACTTTCATATGCTCCATGCTGCAGCCAATTCCGGGTGCTAAAGCCAATAACATTTCCCAGTGTGAGTTGCTTTTGCTCAAGTGTGAGCCGCTGAGTGCCC
The DNA here is from genome assembly GCA_963678695.2 of Diplodus puntazzo. NCBI lineage: Eukaryota > Metazoa > Chordata > Actinopteri > Spariformes > Sparidae > Diplodus > Diplodus puntazzo. Next base: position 25,559,597 of record OZ023171.1, on the reverse strand, counting down.
ACATGAAGGGGATATGAAAAAAATATTAAATATTTCCAGTATAACAAGGTCTATCATTACAAGCAGGACAGAGATTGAGAGTTCAGAGTCCTGACTCGCTACAATAGTTCAAATTTGACTGAAAACTCGTAGGTACCATCTCTGATCAGATGAAGCTTGGAAGGGCGATACGATGCGAAACGATAGTAGGAATATTGTACATAAATGACTCTGTTTTCAGGCTAAAAAGAAGTGATGACAACCTTAGACACTTTGTACATCCAACCCTACACTGCAATTTCTTCTGAGGCACCAGGAACATGGCATGCAAAGGTACTTAGAGTACCTCTAAAAGAGGGCCTTCATTATTGAGAAGACCAAAAGAGGTCGCTTGTCAAGACAGCATGTAAGTAAGTAAGACATGTAAGGGGTTGAACAAACAGCCAAAGTCGTCTGTGTGTTGACCCAGCAGTAAGAACCGCTGTTGGAGGTTTAGTTAGCTAACATGTCAATGATCTTTTACTAATTAAAGCCAGTCCAATTAAGCACAGGTTACTTTGCATATTCAGTTTTAAATGTCGGTTCTCTCTCAGAAAGTCGTGCAGCGGTTCATAACAGTAGTTCTAGGCCCCATTCATTAGCAAATAAATCCACTTAACAAAATGGAAAAATGTGTATTTCCCTGGTAAAATGGGTCGCGTGCTACTTCCTGACATCCTAAAGCACCACTTCAGCCCCCCTCGTGATCTAATGCAGTATGTAACAGCGCACTGGGCCCAACAGCAGTGCTGCCTATCATTTAACCCGGCAAAAAGCACAAATGTGTAGTCCTCATGGTCGAGGGCATATATATATATAAGTAATGGGTTTCAACTGCCATTGAGCCTAACCTTGCTTGGCCAAGCAGTGAGGAGCATTTGTGTTTGACTCACTAGACATTGTGAATGTATGAATGTAGGATGTGATTAAAAAATTCCAACAAAACCACCCTTATGAATGCCTGCATGAGCCTCTTAGCCTCTCAGTGTGCTGAATTTGAACCCCCTTCCACCCGTCACCCTCTCCTCTTCAGGAGTTAGATGACATTTCATCTGAACCCTTACTAGAACTACTGCTTAGTTGCCTAGCTAGGATTGACCAGCTTTCCCACCATCTGCTTGTTTTAACTCCCAATTTGAAAACTCTGCGCCTGGTGGTGGACAGATCTTCTCTCACATATCGAGTGTGCTGAAGGTTAAACTCCACGCTCTCCTCTTGAGCAAAATATCATGACATCTGCTCATTATCTGACACTTTTCGCGCTTCAACCCCCCTGACAGACTGTCTCATTCACCTCCGCTTGACTCCGACAGGCAGGCGCTGAGCTGGAACGGCTCGCCCTATCTGGTCTTCCTCATTGCAGCCCTCTGTGCTGTCTAAAAACATGGCACTGGTCAGTCACAAATGTTCGCAAAGAACCTTTATAAACAGCCACCTCCACCCACGCACAACCCATGTTGAAGGCACTGTAATTAACACCCAGGTGGGAGGCAAGTCGACAACTAGAGTACCTGCTGATAGGACAAAAAAAAAGGGAAAGGAGGGAGAAGGTGAGGCACACAGGTGAAGCGAGGCTTGTGCTTGTCCTAAATATGAAAGATTGCTTCCTGGTTTTTTTTTTTGTTTTTTTTTTCTGAAGAATTTCGGGTTTATTTAAAAACTTGCTACCAGACAGTACCACTCTCTGGGAACATGCTCACTCTGCATTCTCTGATTGTCTTTTACTGCTGAAAGAGAATGAAGGAGGTGAGATATGAGGCCGTGTGCTGGGGAGAGAGAGATAGAGAAGAAAGAGAGGATTCTCCAACCACTGTGCATTTTATTCAGTGAATGTGCCGTTCAAGGGAAAACGGAAAGAAAAAGCCTTTTCACTGAATCTTTAATAATAGGAGGTGAACGCCTGAGGCAGTGTTGGGGATTTATCACTGGTAGCAAATGCGTCTCCCCTCTGCGCCTTCGCTCCCCTGTGCTCTTTAATGCATGACACATGTTAGGAGGCACACGTCTTATGCTGAGCTTCCTCTCTCTGTATTTCCCACTGTTTTTGTGTAGTGATCGTGGTGCTGTTTGCTGCCCTGAGGAGACAGAGGAAGAAGGAGCCTCTGATCATCTCCAAAGAGGATGTCAGAGACAACGTTGTCAGCTACAACGATGAAGGGGGCGGAGAGGAGGACACTCAGGCCTTTGATATCGGCACGCTGCGCAACCCAGAGGTGATGGATGCTAACAAGCTACGTAGGGACATCATACCCGAAATGCTGTTTCCCTTTCGGAGGACATCACCTATAAAGGATAACACGGATGTCAGAGACTTCATTAATGGGCGGCTTCAAGAGAACGATACAGATCCGACAGCGCCCCCCTATGACTCCCTGGCCACGTATGCTTACGAGGGCAGTGGGTCACTGGCAGAATCCCTCAGTTCTCTGGAGTCGGCTGCCACTGAGGGGGACCATGATTACGATTATCTCAGCAACTGGGGACCACAATTCAAAAAGCTGGCAGAGATGTACATAGGGAAGAGCCCCGACAGAGAGACCTAGACCGAGGCCATGACAGTCTCTCGTTTTTTTCAAGCCCATTTTTTTTCTGTCTGTTTATCTAGCTAGCTAGCCAGACAGCTGTTTGTCTAGTTAGTTAGCTAGCCAGCTAGTTGACTGTCTGTCTACCTACCTATCTATCAAGCTATCTATCTGTTTATCTGTCTAGTTTGCTAGCTAGCTCGCTAGTTAACTAGTAGTCTATTTGATTCTCATAGACATGAGTGCGCGCACACGCACAAGTATACATTCAAACATAAGATCCTGCAGTCCTCTCGCGGAGGTTGAAATGGAAATTAAGACCTTGACCTTGCGTTGGATTTTTTCATTAATGGAGATACAGTATAATTCTCAAAAGTTTTACTGTTTTTGGTCATAATCAGTAAAGATGCCTTTGACTTTTAGGATTTTTTTGTGAACAATGGTGTGGACAATGTGTTTTGTAATTGACCTGAGAGATAGTAGTATTGTATACTATCAATGTTTAATGGCACTGGACTGGGTTTGGGCGGGGAAGGGACGGGACGGGACGGGACGGGAAGGAGTCAAGTGGTTTTTCCAGCCACCTCCATTAAATACTGTAAATGTACAAAGTGTTTTTAATGATGGACATCCTATATACTATTTGCTATCTTTGTTCGACAAGCAATGTTCATGTGAGTGGTTGGTGCAGTTTATTTGTCAAACTGTGAATTCATTTCATCATATAGGTGTATTATGTAATGGAAAGTGTATGTTGTAGGAAAAAAAAACTGTCATACACTGAAGTCATGCCGTCTGAATGCTGAGTCATATTGTTTTATATTTATATTTTTATACTTATTTTCTTAATAAAATGATGTAACAAAAAAAAAAAAATACGCTGCTATATTTCCAGCGCATTGCCTTCTTTTGTGGTTTCTGAAAGGGTGTTGCAGTAGACACTGATATTATCCTGAAGGAGTTAAGTACCCAAATTGCATGCAGTATGCAAGTTTGGAGTAGCATTCCACCCACTATAAAAATCAATGCAGATGTGGTTCATTAAAACTTTAATAACTGCCTGTAAGCAAAGTGAAAACAGGAGCCTTTTTTGGAGATTAATTAAAAGTATATATATAAAGCATATCAGACCCAGGTCAGTGTACTCAGTGAGGATGTCATAACAGCACTGCATTTTCAGTTGTTTCTTCTCTAGTGTTGTATGGTTGCAGATTATATTTTTTTCAGAATAAAACAACAGGCAAGCATAATGTATGTTTAGAGAGATACAAAAAAGGAGGGGACATGTTGAATCTGTTTTCTTTAAACTTTGCAATAGTTAGCTTTTCTTTACCTAAAAGAAAAAGAAATTAAATTTTAAAAAAATTAGCTGTCGTGTTAGGATAACCGTGTTTAGTCCTGAATTCAAAAAGCTCCCTAATTCAGCACATGCTGACTGGTAGTATGCAGATCCAGTTAATCCAGTCTGTTTTTTTGCTAATCAAAATTCAAAGCCAAGGACTTGTTGCATTGTCCTCAACATCTCATATAGACTTTCAATGAAATTTAAAAAATATAACGGAGTCATTTTTTCAATGGGTGTTTCATTAAGTCTTTGATTTTGTTTCGGTTGTGGCTTCTGAGTGGCAAATCTGGTTTCTTCTTCTTAAAAAAAAAAGAAATTAATTAGTAAAAGTAAAAGTGTTGCTTGTTTGATGCATTCTACACATCTCAACAAACGCTACTCAGAAAGTTACAGCTACTTTTTGAGCAGGAGCAATGATTTGTATAACATGTACAGGAAAACCTAACATGCTATTCTTATTTAGAAAAAAAAAAATCACATTCCCTAAATTACAGTATACCAAACTCCATGTGGTTAATTACATACTCATCCGCAAATGTTCTGTTATTCAAGACAGTGCTCGCTGATTAGTGGGCAGCTGTGAAGATGACAATACCTCCAATCAATGCCCTCCTCACGTCGCTCCACTTGATTTCAAATCTTAACAGCTGCCAGCTCATTGATGCACCGCTTCACATGTAACTGCTGTCCCACTTTATGATGTATGCTTCTTAATGTACATCAAACATGTTTACCATTCCCAGAGAAATTATCTGCAAAGTTTATTCATGGTTCTGTTGTTACATTTCTTACTGTATGTATTTAATGTTAATATCGACACAGTCCATGGAAGCTTCTATCGTCGCCGTTTAACTTAACTCTAGCGACGAAACTTTTTGTTTAGAGTTTGGTGCAGAGATACAAGTGATTCATCTGACACCTTCTGTACGAGAAATTTGTCATTATAACAGAGACTCTGACACTTGATTAGCAAAGGTGAATTGGATCTCGATAAACTACAATTCATAGAGTTAAGTGGTGATTAAGTATGCCTGCACAGTCCAATACAAGCCAATATAACAGTGAGTGTGAAATGTTAAGGTTAGCAGGGTTTGTGTTGCATTTGCATTGCTTCATCCACGCATTTAATAATCACCTCTGAACATAATACAGTCCAATTCAATACTGACATTCACCAAGGCCACCCAAACTTTTATCAATACCTCTCTGAGATGATGTTTACAAATTACAAATGAGATTCACAGTGAATTTATCCATTTTACAGCGCTGAACTGCATTCGTACCGGTGAAGATACTTGAGTGCAGCAAAAAAAGCTTTATTATTGTGGTATATCAAATGTGAATTCCGAGACGAGTGCCAGCACGAGGGAGCGGTGGCCGAGCTTCTTTCCGCGGTGGTGATTATTCTGAAAGTGAGAGCCAGCAGGAGAGGCCGGACCTAATTCTGCGAAAACCTCTCTCGTCTCTAGAGTTCAGGCCCTGTGCACACTGCAGCATGCCTACACATTCTCCATTTCACACAATTATTATTGACTACCCTGCTTTCGGCCACCTGCCACAGCTTGCAGATTCTACAGAAGAGACATGTTTTGCATATTGATGATCATTTTCAGCTACTAATAATGATGTGAGCTATGTTATTAAAATCTCTCAACATGTCATTGTCTCATTATCTAACAGTTAGCTACTTTTGGGGAGATTTTACATTGTATAAATGTGTTGGACAAAGACCAGAATCTGTCCGTAAGTTAGTTAACGTTGCCAATATGTACTTTAACTTTCAGCACATTTGATCTTCTGTTGAGCCCCCTGTTGACTCATGAGATTGTATAACCCGTCTTATAAATATGTATTTAAAACTTCTGTCAGGAATTTGTTGATATCTTAGTTGATGTAGTCCATGTGCATTGGTTTAAATCCCCTGTCACACAATTTAGCCATCCAGCTATATGTTTATGTTTATTTATATACACACACGCATGCATTCGTTGTGGACGTGGTAGTGGCAATGATCCTCAATGCATCTTAAAAACTAAAAAAAATGGATATAATGATTAAATTCTTGCATTAGAACAAATCAGTCAAAATTAAAGAACATATATTGTAAAAAAAAAAGTCAATGTTTAAATCTGCATGAAATTGTTTTGAGGCTAGCAACTGAAAGTCCAACATAATATAGCACAAATTAGTGCAACAGTCACAGTTGAAAACATTTTAATGAACGCGAAACACTCCTCTGAAATGATTTTGCTTGTCATGAAATAAAAATCTGGTGAACTTTCCGATGGGATGAATCAAAGGAAATGTTCTGAGTTTGACCTGCCGTGCAGGGACACATGTGCCCAGTGAGAAGTGATCATTATTCCATTATTTCATTAATGGTGCATCCTGATTATGTTTCATGTCCTGCCACTGTTTTTACCAGAGTCACCTGTGGTGAGCCCAGAACATGGGGAGAGGGCTTCTGTTCTCATGATGACACATGTGACCGCATGATTAGAGCTTAAGTAGAACATGTCCTGTTTGATGTGAGAAAGGCATTTGCATGTCACTTGGAATAATACATGACAGAAAGCTCCTGATGGTAAACTGGGCTACTGCTGCTTTATTGGTTCGAGTGATGTCCAAGAGAAGAAGAGCTGATGTTTCCATCAGCCGCACAATTTACACTAGATGTAATTGTCTCCTCTTTAACTGCAAACTTGGATGTTATTGCGAAATTCCAATCATGTAGCAAAACTACCAGACGTGTTTTAAACAGCAATAAAACAAACTCTATGATCTGCTCTGAACTGACCTACGTGCCATCTCACAAACGTTGCAAACAAACACATTTTTTCTGTTCTGTTCGCGGCACGTATGTCGAGCTTCACTGTATGCACAAGTTACCTGGGCTAAGTGCTACACTGATGAGAAATGCAACTCCAGGACGTGCTCTGAAATGTTAGGAAACATTCTTACATTTAATGGAAGTGCAAAAGGGAAAAACGCTAGAAAAACAGTGAGAAATGCTGGCAGTGTGTGGCGGACCACCCCTGCCATTCTAGTGTTAAATACCTTTTTTTCTTTTATCTGTTGTCACATCTTTCATTTGTTTTTGTGATACTTTTCTGTGGTCCTGCTGGCCTTGGCTACAGTACTTTTAGCAGCATAGCTTGTCTTTATTTAATATGCCGTTAATTAATTTATGTATCCAGCATATATCCCACCGGGCATACTGGCCGGGGATTTTTTCATCTGCTACATGTGATACTTCCAGAAGCCAACATATGCTGGCCAATGTCATGCCTCGCTGCATGATGTGAGTGCAGCCAGGATTACAGATTGTATACTGTTTGCATTAAGTGTATTTTTCTGTTTCATTTAGACTGGTCATGTCTTGCAAGTGGCATCAGCAACTCACAGAACACGCTTGGCGTGATGCAAAGGCGTTACACCACCTGTGTGAGGCAGTTTAGCTCTAATTTGCAAGAGCTCTATTCCACATGGTTTGTGCACAGCTGCTCCAAGATGATCACAAATAGACTACAAGCAGCAGGTTGATGCCATAACTTCAAGACATTTAAAAGATGTTTTTGTGCCCCCTGCCAGGCTGGTGAGAAGAAAAAAAAGGGCCTCATGTCAAGATTCATAATGCATAATGTTTCATACGGGTCTATTGTGGCTGGAAAAGACTAAAAGATGCAAAGTACTGCAATCAATAATGCAGGTGAAACATTGGTATGCAGACAAGATGTGACAGCACTGGCAGACCACCTGAGGCTTTTTCTCTTGTCCTGTGCCTGGACTATTTAAAACAGTCCGTTCAAGCACAACATTTCCCTGAAACAAGTTACAAGCAGATGCCCAAGATAGCCTGTTCCTAACATACCCCGCAAATCAGCTTGATGTGGCTAAAATGTAACTGAAAGAGTGTTATTTTTAACACATATTGATTACATAACTGTCCATTTGGGTTCTTGTGAAGCCTTAACTCCCCGGCTTGAGTGCATAATTGATTTTTCCATTAACTGACCTTTAGACACTGAAACCCCCATATGCCAATATTGGTAGACTTAGAAATGTGTTGCAATATAAAACTGGTTTTAATGAAGAGCATTGTTATTTAAAGCTACTACTAGAAATCCACAGCTATAAGAATACATAAGAGACATCTGTATAGATATTAATGTTGTTTTGACTCCATATTAAATATGTTAGTGAGCCCTTCTCCTGTTTCTACCATGCATACTATCCATCCCTTACTCAATTTCTCAGCCTGTCACCATGTTATCTTTGGCCACACCACTGTGAGCCTGGGTTGGGCATGACACGGCCAAATTTAGCCAGGTTGTACACCTTAGGACAGATTGTCACATGTTTGTGAGCCAGACAAGTCACAGCATGGCCAGGCGAAGGCCAGAGAAGGAGAACAGAAGAGTGTGAAGCTTAGTTCCATCCTGGGGTCTTGACATGTGGTGACACCTGCTCCGTCTCGTGCATCTTCCATAATGACACTTGTTTTGTTTAGACGATGAACAATTTGCAAAACATGAGGGTACAAACATAGTACACGATGACCAATAACTGCCATGTTGCTATATCACTCTGAACTAGCATGTTTCATTGATCAAGTTAAACTTTAAGTTACACATTAAGGTTGCAAAGTTCTGTATACATTATTGGATCATCTGAACGAAACTATAAATACTGAATTAATAAAAAGAGGATGGCCATGTCAGTCCTTAAATTATTTTCAGGTATGTACTTTTATTTGGGGGTCCTAGTAGAATAGGTTTACACATTTTCATTTTCAAAAACAGATTATTTTTCTCATGTAGTGCATTGCTGCAGCACTCATTTTCACACTGTGTTTTGAACGCTCCGTTTTCACTACGGAGTGACGCATCTCACCTCTGTTCAATCTTTGTTGAGAGTTGCATATGCACATTACTTAACAGGCAGGATGTAGCCAATCGAAGGCAGAGTAGGGCGGGTCATGCCGAGCAAGGTAGTGTGATCTAAAATAACGCAGCTACAGCAGTAACAACTCTTTGTCTGCTGACTGACTGGAGTCTGTATATCTTATAATAAATATATGAATATATATATTCATTTAACAGCTTTTACATAGTGACGCACATATGGCTTGACTCCAAACCAGGTGTTGTAGGCAGTGCAGAAGCAGTGCTTTCTGCAGGAAAGAGTAACTCCCTGTGACGTGGGTGGATTTTATCACTTTGCAGACCTTTTACATGAACAGAAATGCTACATAACACAAAACGGAAAGGCAAAATCCCCCAAAAAGCCTAATATCACCCGTTTAACAATACAGTTAAGGAAACACAGAAATAAACATTTCTCTACCTCCTAACATTTAAAAGAAAACTAAAAGGTATCAAAAGCATTGCAGAACACTTAAAATTTTAGGTGATATCAACAATATCTGATTCCAAATTCAAGCCGGTGGAATGTAGAAGTGTATTCATTTCAAAATCAAGGAATCAATTCCTTGAGATGCACCATCTTATTGTCAATTTCAATATTTGTCAAACTTCTGTAAATACTCCACTCAGGAATTGTTTACCAAAATAAAGCAGGTCTCAAGAAAAATATTGTGGAGCATAGAATCACATTTAAGAACCAGTTTTTAGTTGCTTTTGAGGTAAAAATGTTATACATTTGCTGGTTAAGGCTTTGTAACTCTAAGGATTAGTTGTTTCTATTTGTCTCGGATAGTAAACGAGGAGTCTCTTTGTTTATGATTGGACAAATGGAACAATTTCACTTGTGGCTCTATGATAATTCTACACGTTTTTTTTTTGTTTTTTTTGCCCACACAGAGCAGATTAAACGATGATGAAAATGACCATTAGCTGCAGCCCTAAGAGACACAAAATGGATTTCCATACTTTAGCCTTTACACAATTTAAAAACAGCATCCTAATCAATTTATTTATGATGGTAGCAATTTCAAAAAAATCACTTTTCACTAAGTAATTGCACTATATCTCATTATAACAATCAGAATTTCACATGGAATCTGACAGCAAAAATCCTGCTTGGACCATTTGATTTTGTAGCAGTTGCAATCTCGTAGCCACTCTTCCAGGTTTTAAGCGATTTCACTGCTCTACTGGCGAGCAGTTATGGACGTGGGCTGAACATTAAAAAACACAAGGCGGCTTTTTTCCCTTAGGAAAAGAAAATTACTTCAGAGCACAAAGGGAATGCATCAGTGGCATGGCATGCTGCCGAGTTTTTTATAATTACAAGCAAAGGCAGTTCTGAATAGGCATCTTAATGACCAAACAAATTGTTGCATATTTCAAACCCATCTGGATAATTTTCTTAGGGGAAATGTAATTGCTGTTCAGAAATGGTGAATGCCATCTTTGTTGTGGTGAGTGTGCACACACACAAACACATCCACGGCACCTGAGATGATGCACAATGCCACTTCTTTTGTTGCCGGTGGAATGCAATTCTGTCAAGCTTCATATAATGCAGGTGCACAAGTGTCTGCCTTCTGCCTGTCTGTCAATTAGGGCTGTGATAGTCTATTAAAGCTTGTGTGTGTGGTGGTACATTTTCACAGCAGAGTATCAACAAGGAATCTATTGCAAAATGCACGATCCACTCAGTTCAACATAGTTTGAACATTGTAGCTTTGCAAACTGCCTACTTCCAAGACATTCTGGTTCTGCCATAGTGTACGAGGATATTAAGGTGCCCTTTCCACTGCACTGGTAGATTTCTTTCATTAGTATTTGGCTCCATCTCCTGGAAGCCTTAAACCACAGCATGTGGATGCTGTGATCCATTTTTTGTCATGATTCACGCAGGTTATAATGTCAAAATTACATAGAGGTTGCTGGATAATGAAATACATATATGTATAAGTTCATGGAAATGTATAGACAACATTTGTGTCACATTCAGTTTGATTGAAAGCAGAACTGCAATCATACAGCAGTTTTATCTGCTGAAAATCATGTTTTGAAATAGTCAGGAAAATATATGATGTTAAGTTAAATGGACAGTTAATAAATAAATTCCACAACATAAAAAGTATTGCTTCACACCAGGTGTTTAACATAGACACACTGTGCTGTTTGGTTTGATAAGCTTGATTGGCCATCAACAGAGGGCAGCAGAGATCTGTGAACAGTTAGGTGGACTCGGTACCCAGTGTTTTACTGCTACACTCAGGCTCAGGCTCTAACTTATAGCATCTCCTAAAGATATAAATTATTTCTAATAGAGTGCAGTTTTCATCCACCCTCACAACACAAGCAATGAAAGTATAACCACCAGTGTCTGCTGAGTCATTCAAACATGCACAAACTAAATTAAGTGACAATAACTTAATAATACAAATGTTGTCAAAGGTTTGTTCACACCAGTGATGCAGTTGCAGCAGTATAGTATATTTTAACTTTGTAAGGTTGCAGATTAGTTTTGAAGTTAAAATGTATATTACTGTTTTATTCAAAACTAGGTAAGTTGACCAGGAGATGTGACTACATGTAATGTGAGCAGAGCATTTTAGCATCTTTCAGCAAAATGTTTCAGTTTAACCATTCACAACAATTTCTAACTCAATCGCCAGAATAGTTGATATGTTGAAACTTTCAAAATGATGTTGTTGCCACTTTAAGTATCTGTAAGTTCAGCTATTAATTCCATGTTGTGACAATATTGTGCTTATGTTCCAGTTAGGTTTAGGCACAAAACCACTTGGTCATCGTTAGGACAGGACCATATTCTGGCTGACCTGGTCTTGTCACCATAAACAAGACTGGAAAACGCCCCAATGTACCATCAAAAAAGGGGGTTTCACACTTACAGATGCTAAAACAGAAACTCAAACAGAGGCATTTTCCGTCCCAGCTGCATCACCCGACAGCTTGCTTTCGAGCCTTTGTGCTAGGATAAATGAACTGTCCCCTGGGTGCAGATGCACAAGCTGACTTTACACTGATGTTCTCATCTAGGTTGGGAAGAGAGCTAATCAGCTTAGTCTCTTGTTATTCCTTTAATGCATGACAGCTGTTTGTCTCCTTCAGGTGAGTGCTGCGTACGTAGACACTGGTAAGTTCTCAATTCACCACTTCTCCAGTTGTGCAGCTGGCAATGATCATACCTAGACCTCCATGAATTCATGCTCCATTACGAGGAGTGCTTCAGTTACAAAACAAAGACAAAGCATTGCCGTTACAAAATAAGGTGTTTAAATTACTGCGACAGTCCTAGATGCCTTTTCATTAGCCGAGTCATACAAGTTACACCATTCAGTGTGGCGTCACACAGATGAAATGCTGCCAAACTCATACATCCTGTACGGATGATTACATTTCCCGACTTGTCCTTGCTTTCACCCTGCACACAATGCAAATAAACAAGAGGTATGAGCATCGATCAAAGGATATGAAACATTTAAGATGTGTCTACTCTCGTCTTACCTTGCTACATCAGCCCGGAAACAAATCCCTACAGCCCCATATTTAATCCCATCAAGAAACAAATTAAATGAATTCACATGTGGGATTGGTCCATCCATTTTAGAGTAAAATCCCCCAAATTTTGTAATTTGACAAAGATCCTGAAAAAATGTAGTGGCACTACAAAAAGCATATTAGGAATCGGAATGTGGCATGTTTTCTACATGTATTTTGCAGTGCCAGCATTTGACAGATTACAAAATGTTCATACCACCCCTTTTAGATAATCTCTACGACTGCAGCCTCTGGCTTTTGTGTATGGAGTGTGTTCCAGAGGTCAGCTCTGATCTCATCTTCTATTTTCCACGTTCGTTAAGCTCCATTCTGCTAAGCGTGTCCAAATAGGGTAATTCTGTGTTCAATTAAGCAGGGCAGACACAGGACATTCAACACAATGTCAATGAGATGCCACTAAGAGTGAGCTATCAATTTGATAGACAGTCAGAGAGGTGGTTAATAAGCTGTTGTATGTCCCCTGATTCTGCACCACCCAAGGCCATCCCTACAATTGAATTACACCGGCGCCTTGGTAAGTCACAGCTGATAGGGCCTCATGCATTGCAAAGAGCCACCTTGCAGTGACTGACTGACTGGGTTGCATAATTGTGCGGTTGTCTGTAGCTATCATGGCACTGTCTTCCTACCAGCCATGGTCATGAAGCCGGTATAAAGAGACCCACTAGGCCACACAAAGCACTGCAGTTGTCCTTAGGCATGCGGCCAGCGAGAGAGAAAGAGAGAGAAGAAGGGAGAGAGAGTAAGAAGTAAAGTAGGGAATTAGGGGGATGGGGTGACTCTGCTATGCACAGCGAGCCAAATATCCCCGGGCCACAAGCCAAGTGGCCAGTCACAAGGATGGCGCGCCAAGAGAATGCCATCCGGCCAGGTTGCACAGCCAGATAAAAAGCTCCGCGGGTTGCCTGTAGCTCAACAGACATCCCATAATACAACAGCATCTTCTCTTCTCACTAACAAGGCGTCTTACCACGGCGCAGTCCACAGCGACACACATGTGCCGCAATCACTCAAACGGAGCATTCGGATGATAATGACGTGCCTCTGTCCAGGTGTGAAAGTAGTTTGAGTTGAAGCAAAGGTTGGGCAAAAAGTTGTTTAGACACAGAGCCTGGGGCTGATGCACTGACATGTCTGATGTTGGGCTCTGCGCTGTAAAAAAGAAAACAAGCTCCTCGGGGTGCTCAGTATCAACCTACAGTATCTCAAGATACAAGAGGAGAGAGATGGATGACATACTTTGGGAAAACCTTCAGCAGTGCTCAAAGTTTCCAACACTGTAGGCTGGCGACTGCAGACAACAATAACGATCTCGGACAGCTGGAACTAACTATTATTTTCTCTCTCAAACAGTAGTATTTTCTTCATCATTCGCGTAACACTTTAGTCCATAAAATGTAAAAAAAAAAAAAAAAAAAGATTTTTACCAAAGCAATGAACACTAACTACAGATTGTACAGGATCTCACAGGTCTGACTCAAGAGCTAATTGATTAGTCTTTTCACATTATCAGCAAACCTAAACTACACTAAAAATAAGAGTGCTGCAGACTTGAGAAATGCTGAACCTTGCCCCTGGTTTTATGTTTTTAGATAAAGAAAAGCTCTGTAGCAGGCATTTCCACTGGGCCCTGGATACACTAAGCACCAATTCCAGTGAGACAACAAGATACACAGTGAAATTAATTACTTAAAGGTAATAAAGCATTTTATTTATTAATTTAGATTTGGGGCAGTGTTTCTGAAACCAACCACCAGCTACATGAAGCAGTATGGAAGGGAGTGCACTTCTTTCTTGTTTGTAAGAAAGCTATTAAGAGGTGTCTGTTTTTTTGTTTTTAATTAAAATATTGCACCATACTAATGAATCATTCTGCAACAGGTTAGGAGTTAAAGGAGTCATCACCCGGAAATCGCAATTTCTCTTGTTAAAACATGCATATTTGTGTTGGACCTCAGTTGAAACTTGCCTGAAAAGCTGGAGTTGGAAAGTGGCATTCCTACAGCACGAGATTTTGACTCTGCTCCTGTGGTGACGTTACCACAGGAAGCTACTAGCATAAGCTCGCATAAGCATCGGCCCACAGCCGTCCTCAGCCAGACTTTCTGAGTGAGCACGCCGAGTCATTTTCACGCCGTACATCGTGACCACCAGCATTAAAACTCAGGTCTTACATGTTAAACACGAGTGTGAAAAGTAAGAGGGAAAAAAAATGATTTACCATTCAGAGACATCCTGCTGTAAACGTGTTCCACCGTCTCTGCCTCTTCACTCTCCCGTTCGGGTTCCGACTCCGGCTCGTACATAAATGCCTGAATTCCGTAACGTTCGTCAGTTAGTGTGTCCGCCATGACAGGGGGCTGTTTATGTTTTGGAGTCTGTGTGCATGAAGGCCAGCCCCCCATTCCGGCTCTGTCCTTCCTGCGGCCAATCAACTCGCGCCTCATTACATATTAATACAACGCACTTCCGGACCAGTCAAAACCTCGCGCATAATCTCGCGTGAGAAAGTCGCGGTATGAAAAAAGTGTCAGAACAAGCTCTATGTTTGATTTTTTTTTTTTTTTTTCTAATAAGTTTTAAGAATTGATCCAAAGCGATCCAAGGCGGACTGGATACGAAAAAAACCAGGTGATGACTCCTTTAAGGAACGTGTGAAATCCTTTTGATGTGTCTAATGTACTCTCACTGTTGACTGAGAGCGTGTTTGCACTTTGCCAAGGACTTCACCTCCCATCACAAATTAATCTATTCAGTAATACATTACAAAAAATAAATAAACATATTTAAATATAAATACATATATATGAAATAGCTTTAAGTGTAAGTTTTAAATGTTAATGTCACTCAATGTTAGTAAGAGCCTTCACACGTGTTTTACTTACATAGCATAGCAGTAAATGTCATCCTTTTGAATGTGTTCATCCACTCACTGCGACATTATGTCCACAGCTAAGACTTCCAACGTTCACAAGAATAAAATGGAATTAAAAATAGAGTCTTGAAAGGTAATCAGCTCCTCTTCCCTATAAAAATATGGTTTTCATATCTTGAAGTTAGAGTGTCACAACGGCAAACACATTAAACCTTAAATGCTGCCGATTTAAAAGGTGGCCTTTAGCTAGGATATTTAGTCAGGCCATTTACAAAAGTGTATTTTCTTTTTCTGTGTTGGGCTTCCCGTCAGTGAGAAAAAGGTGGCAGCTGAATGCCAGGACGATGTCAAAAAGCAGCTTGAGGATTGCAGGGCAGCGGCAGGAGGGTGTAATGACAAAATTGGTGATGGCACAAACAAGTGACAAAAGCGAGACAGCAGGGTGTTAAAATTGGGAAAAGACGAGAGCAACCTACTCTTTTTTTGGAAGTACAAACTCACCATGTGCTGTTCATGACACTGCTCTGTTTGGAAAGTCACAGTGAGAACAAAACGTGTTCTCACTCTGAAAGTATGATACAAAAGGTGATACGAATAGCAACAGGCGGAAGCTGAATCCTGGAAAGTAAGCAGATAGGCGTTTGTATTAGCCTGACTATTTTTTTTTTTTTCCCAAGGAGGACTTTTTTTCAGCCAGTCTCACAAAGACAGTTAAACCTCTAAAAGATCCTCAAACATGTAGTGTATAATTTTGACACTCTTGAGAAGAATGTTAGCATCTGTTGATTGACCAAGTGTCCTTACACACAATTTATCTTCCAGTGGCGAAGTTCTATAGCAGAATGATTAATTTTGATGGAAGCAAAGGAGAAAATTAGATGATGTTGGGATAGAGTGACAGAGGAGTCAGCCTTGTCATTTTCTAAGCATGACTGCAAATGTTCTCCAACCTCAACCAAGTGGCAACAAAGGCCACCAAACGTAAATTAAGGTTAAGGGGTAACATCATGGTTTGGGTTCCAATGACCAATTCATTAAGTACTCAAACGTTGATCTTTTTTCAAAAACAACTAACTACATTATTAACCAAACCTTAACCATCTCATTGTTGGATTTGTAAGGTACAGACAGGTATCACTGTGATATCTAACCATACCTGATAAAATCCAACTACATGTTAATGTAAGAACGGTTCAATTTTAAAAAGTTAGTAGTAGCAAAAAACAGTTGCTGGAGCGGAAATGTTTAAATACTTTATTTTACCACTAAAAAGCAAACAGACTGCCAACACTGGCAAATGTTGGGACTATAATTTGGTGTAATCATAATCGCGGATATCTTTCTCGATAGGTATTCTCTAAATACTCGTACAAATTTAACAGGGTGATTTGTTGTTAAACTAAACTACAATCTGCCCTACTAGACTAAGAAATAATGTCACTCTTTCTCGAGGTGATTTCATAGGGGACTATACTAGTCCATCTGATGTTGCATGACAACAAAACAAATCCTCAAAAATCACTTCACAGTAACTTCTAACGTGCACTGAAAGAGTTAAAGCTGCACACTGCCTTTGGATGATGTTCCACTCAAACCTCCTGCATCGTAACAGTCTGTCAAACATTTTCCAAACTGCAGGATCTTCCAAAAGGAGGCGTGGAGTACCATCAGCGCACAAACTTTTGTTTTAAGTAGTGGGAGGTAGATGGGTCGATTCATTTTATCACGTCCTTAATGTGTGTATTTGATTTAACATCTAATAAGTGCTGTTTGTATGCTTTATTCTTCAGAATCCAGTGAAATGCTTCAGATCCTTGTTTAAGATTGTGACGTGTAACTCACAACTCTAATTCCTAACATGTTTTTGATTTAGGGGCCTGGCTGTTATTGTCTCTCAAGCACTGAGGACTGTAACTAGAGTTGGTTCGTGGACAATTAATCTGTCTTTAGATGAACGCCCACGAGTAAAGGAACTCATTGCTACTGTGACTGGTCAGAAATCATCTGGGCAGGGGAATGAAATACCATCGATCCGGGTAACAATTATCTCTCGACGGCAGCTCAAAAATCCTGGCAGCTCTTTGAATTAAAATAAAGAGTCCTATTCCCCTTCCAATTAGAAAATATTGAACAAGTATCCTTGCATTTATTTATTATTTTGTGTACGTGCAAGTCAGGATGTGATAGAAATAGTAGCCTGTATTAGGCTGGTGCTGTTGCTTACTATATCAAAAACAGAAGAATGAGTGAAAACTGTTCAGAGAATCTATATGTTTTATTGCTGAGGGCATTATGTGTCAGCCAGAATGGAGTAGGCATATGAAGCCCATCACTCAATCTGCCCAAAATATATAGAGGTCCTTCTTGTTCCTATGTCTTTAATTTATTGTTGAAAGAAAGAAAGAAAGAAAGAAAGAAAGAAAGAAAGAAAGAAAGAAAGAAAGAAAGAAAGAAAGAAAGAAAGAAAGAAAGAAAGAAAGCTTTTTTTTTTTTTTTTTCCCAGTAATTACGCTAAGCAGTATTTGGCAGAGCCCACCATGAGCAGCTTTCACCTTCCAAAGATGTGCACACATGTGACCTACAGAGGTTCGATGGAGGGCAGAGATGATAAAGGACACTTGTCTGTTGTTTCATTGGACGCTCTCCTGCCGATGACGGGTGCCAGCTTGGCTAGGCCTTGTCAATACAACTCATATGTTTCATATTTATAACCCTCTCCTTTTTACCCTAAGAGCCTGTACTGCATTATTTATGCAGCCAAGACGGTTTATTGAATTTTTGCTCTGACACTTCAATAAGATAAAGTCAGTCAAACTGAGGAGGGCTATGACATGGAATCATAACATCTGATTAGGATCATCAAACCTAATGCTGTGTTTTAATTTTAGATGAGTGTTAATATGTTAACTTCTCTAAAACCTCCATTCTAAGGCTGACAGGCTGACAGGTTTCTTTTGCGAAATGGCTTTACACTGATTTCAAGCACACGTGTCTCAAACCTGTGTCGTCCCATTGTCCTTTGTCGTGTTTAACATTAAAGGCTCCATGAATTTTTAATCATCGACATGGTAACAGTTGGGATCCTGTATTGGCCAAGTGCTATCTTTAGCGCTCAGCTCAGTCGGAGAGGCAGAGAAGGTTGGGGGAAGTAATATGACCTTAATGTGTCAGACCCAAAGACCTCGCCTGGCTCAGCGCCTGTCAATATTACATCAGGATCAGCACTTTTTCAAACGCCACAGAGCCTCCCGTACCTGAATCCCTGCCGCAGGAGGTGGAGAGCTGTCCTTTTTTCACTGTTTACAAGCACGAGGTTGTATTGGCTCCCGATGTGATGCCGGCTTCAAGTGTCTCTTTCAAGAATGCCATTTGGGTCGGACACGATAAGGCCATGTCAATACAAGATTTATTTGAAACAGGATATAAAAAAAAAAAAAAAGGTGGTGCGGCAAACAAGTCAGACGATGCAACTTGGCACATGCTATACATCATGTCCCAGTTATCTCTCACCACACTGAATTGCTTGTTAGATATTAAACTGCAGCTACTATATTAAGATCTGCTTTGTGGTGTATATGTAAGGTGTGACCTTGGTTAAGTTCCAGGTATGTTTCTTTAATGCATATGTTATCTCCTGAAGTAATCAGAACATGAGCAATCTGCTCACCTTTATATTCACGGAGAGGAGATGAAGCCGGACCGGTGTATTCATTTCAAGTGACACGTGTGGACAGATCATGAATGCTAATGGTCCTACATGTCACGCTCGCAGTAATGGACTGTGTTTTCGCGCACTCCAATCGATCTCATAATATCTTGTTTTTTTTTTTTAAAGCAAAGATGGAAATCTACCAATATGTATGTGTGGACAAAATAGTTTTAAGATTTATACAGTGCCAACGACAGTGTTACCCGTGATGAACCTAAAAGATAAGGGTGCAGCTGAACAACAAACCGAAGCAGCACATTTTCTAAAGTCCAGCGTAAAAAAAAAAAAAAAAACATCATAAAAAACACACATCTTTTCATCTTTTGGCAGATTTAATGTGATCTTAAAATGGGGAATTTAAATAGGCAGAGATGTATTCAACATATCACTCACATCTAGAGACAACAATGACAAAACAACGGCTTCCAGTTGGGAATACTTTGCTGCATCGGGCAATGAAAGCCTCCACTTAGGAGATGTAGCTCATTTGACAGCAGCAACGTGTGTTATGAGCCATTCAGAATCCAATATTGTGACTGTAGCCTGGGGGGAGGTTAATTCAATAAATATACGTTTACTTATTTATTCTTCAAAACAAATGAAAACAGAATATGGGACCTATAGTTCTATGTAAATTAATACTGTATTTCAACACTGCACCTCAGAATTCCCCACAGCACACACACACACACACACACACACACACACACACACACACACACACACACACACACACACACACACACAAAGTATTAAAACAAATAACATCTGCTTATGTTAACACCACCTTCGCTGCAGCTGTGTTGATTCCTCATAATCCCCAAAGAATATAAACCCACACCGCTAATGCTTCCACAACTGTCGCAACTGTTTCATCAACACAAAAAAGCATTTGTTTCGCTCAGCCCATCTTTTTTTTATTTATTTTTTTATTACAAACGGCATCAGCAACACTTTATAGTCTGCAATGTGGCAACAAGTTTGTTGCCTTTTAAAATTCCTGCAGCAATGTGAAAAAAAAAACTTCACATGCAGCTGTTGTTCAGGACGACATCCAAAACATGTTGTCATCTTTTTGTGTTAATGTCAGGTATATACAATGTGTTATGGTACATCTCTCTGATACTGGAATCTTTAATGAAAGGAGATCATGCTCTGAAAGTGCAATGTGATCAGTTAACGCGTGTGATGACCAAGATCTGTTTGATTTGTTTAGGTTCAACTTTCAATTTTATCTTGTGACCTTGTTGTGGTTATGGTCTGATTCAATAACTACTTGGTAAGCTGTGTGAAAAATCTGGTTTAAAATACCTGCTTTGGTTACCTGGACAAAAAAATAAACATGGCACCATATGTACAAATGGCAATATGATACATCGACCTGTGACACGAACAAATCTAAAAATATCAGTGGTTTGCAGAAAACATATGCTGTATAATTACATACTTTTCAAACTAGAATCAGGGATGAAGATTTGTTGTGGAGAAAATGAAAAATGATGCTTGTGTTGTTTCATAGCTGGAAGAAGAAACATCACTGCTGTAATCTGTGACTATTCCCCAGTCCGAACTAACTTAACAGGTAGACAGTTTTATTATAGAGGGAGAAAAAAAGCAAAAAAAAAAAAACAACAACTATAAAATATTAAAAGTGTACAAAACAAATATCACACACAATTGCATAGAAATATATTATTTTGCTAAACAATATGCTTAAATTTACAATATAAATGTTTTAAATGAATTGAATGTACACTGTTAGCATTGGCTGTATTTTTAAGTTCACGGGAAAAAATATGGGTTTTAGATGTCCTATGCAATTTAAAGCTCAATCTTAGAAAAACCATATCCAGGAAATTCAGCTGTTTTTTTTTTTTTTCAGTGATTACATTGAAACCACAGGTCTAAATCTATTCCATATCTTGGACTGTACAATTGCAGCTAATATGTGTTATCACACTGTATCAGAGTTAGCCTCAATCTTGGTTCACTTACCTGAGCCACCAAGGTTACGCGTCTCTGACCCCCATTTCAACAATCTCTAAAGCGTCTGGATTTCGCTCCTGCCACCATCAGGCTGAAATAGCTTTCTTTTGAATTCATAGTCACCCATGTCCAGCACTGAAATAATCTAATGTGTGTGAAACTCAGGTAAGGCCGATCTCTGATAAACTTACCTTTTCAACACTGCCCTGTTAAGTGTAAAACATCCCAGGCATCAGATACGACAGCCCATACTGCAACACCCAACCTAAGTAAGGTGGAAAATATGGGTGTGATGCGATTCCCCCCTGCTGATTGCACCTCACTGAACATTCACCTCGTATTTGCGATGCACTTCCTTGCCTCAACAAGCAGTGAGATCCCAGAGCACTCTGTAAATTGGACAATCAGTAATGGTATTTGATGGCATTAAGAGTGGAGATGAAAGGAAGGACACTTCAGTTATCAACAGGATAATAGGGCTGCTGCCTTGCACTTTGTGCCCAATGAAATGGGACTCAGTTAATTATCCTTGCCATTAATTAGGCCATCCTGTCAAGGAGACAGGGGTTACTCTTCAGTGACAATACACCGTGCTATATTCAATTGTTGGCCTCAAGAATGATTCTGTGTTTTGTTCTTGCATTTAAATAGGTATATTGTCTGAACGTGTAGTGACTGAATCCCACAAAAGTGACCACACGATTAGAACCAAATGAATATCTGGCTACCTATTACCTAAATTGATAAAATATGTTCCATCGCAACTTGTTTTCAATATGCTTTACATTATAATCCTCAACTATGTATTATTTTAAACCCGTTTGATATAAACTATTGTTTTTATTGTGTTTTGTATTTCATTATACTGTATTGTACGGCTGTACTACACAGCTGACCATGGAGAGTACCACATCAAATACAAGAAGCAATCAGGTGTCTATGCTCTCAGATGTTTTAACAATCACAGCCACCTATCACTGTATTCACTGAGGGCGGGTTTACAGCTTTGCAGTAGTGACTACCTGGACAAGCACGCTGCCACTCAACACCATCAAGACAGTGTAAAGTCACACACTGCCCTCATTCAAGGTAAAATTCACTTATAGATGCATGCTAATATGATATGGCTTGCTAAAAATATGCTCTCATCTCATCATAGCGCTAAACATTTTTAGGAAGCAAAGGACACACGCTGACAGTCACAAGCCACGACCATTTCGAACCTGCAAGCGGAACCAGAGCCATTTCAAACTCAGCAGGCTGTCGAAGGTGTTTCAGAAGGAAAATGTCAACTTCCTGAATCTGGAAGTTTGTGTACTTATCTTCCAATATTGTATTCTTTAATTATTTAAATCTTTTATTCTTTCAAACAATGACCTGTCTCCAGGCAATTAAGGATGCTGAGGACCGTCAGTCACCTGGGTCTTTTCTTGTCAAAGCTCCATACAGACCTTGACAGCCCTGTAGTATTTCAGGCTTATCATGCTGTCCATGAGGAGGAAAGGGACCAGAGAGGTTTAGCTGCCAAATGTGTTTGTTTTAGAAGCCTGTTAAGTGGTTTGTACATGAACAAGGAGTTCCAGTTCAATAATTTGAAGTTGTAATGCTCAGGTGATGGGTCCATATATCGATGGCCTGCTGAAGAGCCTGGAGATGAAGTTCCAGAACCTGGACCTTATAGTGGGCTTTCAATGTGCTCAGCCCTTAGGCAGCAACTTGAGATGAGGCAGGTAATGTGGCCAATTTGCAGCTCCTTGCCGACATTTTTTATTTTTTTTTTCCCCAGAGCAATGAGCTGCTGCAGGAATGGTCATTCAAGATTAAAAGGTAATGAGCTGAATTAGAGCGAGTAACATTCTTTTGCACAAGTGCTCGAGTCTAAATTGATGTTGAGTTGAATGTGTTTCAGGACGTGTGTCAGCAGCATCTGATGTCTGATGGGCCTAGTGGCAGAGGTGGGCCAATGGGGGCAACTGGCAAACTGGCTGTTAAAGCGATTTCTCTGCAGTGAACATGATACTTAAACAAGTAATACAAGCATCTGATTTAATTAAAATCCAACTCGTATGGGCCCCACATCCACTCGTCTGTTTATTAATATTTTTTTTTGTATTTACAGGTTAAAGAGGACCTGAGAAATCGCTTACAGGGAGGGGAACACCTTGCTGCTTGTATGCGTCCGGGCATCAGTGGGCCTCTGACAAGAGCGTCCCTTTGGAGAGTGCTATTCTTTCAGAGCCCTTGAAAGATCAAATGCTCTCAGGCAGGATGCCAGCTGTGCTACCACTAAAGCTCGGTTTATGGACCCACCTGGAACCTTGAGAGCTTGTGGAAGAGGGCAGAGTGGGGATAGGGAGCTTAAAAACAATAGGTTAGATGGAGGGGAGTGAGATGGAGGGAAGACGGTAGAAAGGCTGGAAGGGCCAGAGGGAGGGAACGATGGATAGATGGGAGCATAATGATGGGAGAGAAGAGGAGGTAGGAAGACGCATGGGTTGGAGGCACAGACCTTTAGTATTTGTACAGTATGTGAAGTTGTCATATATATATATATATATATATATATATATATATATATATATTTGTTGATGTATGTAATTAGTCGAAACATCATTTGTTGTAAAGGTTATACATCGTAAAGGTTACGTTTTATGTTCAATAAAAGAGCATTTTCTTGTATCTTGAGAAACCTTACATGTAAGAGAAACAGACATTTTCCCCACTCTGTGCTGTGCACTAATCTATTTTGTACGCAGGCTTCAGTGACGGCAGAGACACAGAAATGTCCCGGCAGGGTGCGCTTGCAAAATGTACAAAAATGTCTTTGCGCCTGTGTGACTCTTCCGCCTCTCTCATTCAATCTTAAGGAAGCACTGTCACAGGTTATTTATCGGAAAGTCCAGCAATGATCCTTATTTCCTCCTGATTGTGCAAGTGCATTGGCTTTACTTAGCAAATTATATGCTTCCTTTCAGTCAAACCAGGAAGGGCTCCACCAAGGCTGAATGTTAAATTTGAGTCGAGTGCATAATGCGATTTATGCTTCAAATTGAAATGTGCATATTTCCCATGCTAAGTCTCATATAGTTGTACGATGTGAGATAATGTTCTTTTGGGAGTACTCATGTGATGGACAGACATGGCAATTATAATAATGAAAGGCTCTTGGAGGACTTCGGCACTCCGGTTCTGAATGCACCAACGTGCAGATACGTAGTCCCGCGTGTGCTACCAAACATTGGAGAATAATTCGTTTTTTTTATTATCAGCTACCAAAAGGGGGTACTAAAGGTGTGTGCTTCAAAGACTCCCTTTATGTCTTTGTTTTATGAGATAAAACCGCTGGCACGCTGGTACACAGCCTAATGAAGAACAATGCCAATGAGATGAAGGATAAGTACTGAACTAGCTGCAATTTGAGGCACTGCAGAACAATGCAATACAAGATGAATTATTTGTCGAGTTCAGTCGTGGGAGAATTAACAACACAGTGGCTTCAAAGTGTTTCCAATTTAACAGCACAAGAGGTATTCTAGTTTAACTCAAATCTGCCCCGAGAAACATCACAGATCGGGTTTTCAATCTGCTCTTCAGCAAGCCATTCTGGAAACCTCAGGTCACGTCATATCTTAATTTGCTGGCACGACAGAAACATGTTATTACGGAGGAAGATGAGGACAGCTACAGGCAAAAATGTCCCGCTATATGTCAAGTTTATTATCTCTTTTGCTAGCTAAAAAAAAATGGCTCAAAGGCCATCGCACATTTCACCCATGATTGCGTCTGTGTACATTTACAGTATTTATTTTTTGTTTTTTTTTGGTTTTATAGCCTGCGGTAATGCTATGACAATAAAGACGACACATCTTAAGTACCACAATAAAGAAATGGTCTTTGTAATCAAAATAGAAATAGCACGACTAAAAACAGATTTGTATGTGTATACTGTGGATCCCACAGAGCTTTAGAGGAACTGGAGTACGTACATTTCAAGGGTAACACGATTTTTGGGAGGCTCTGTGCAAAAAAAGCAGCAAATTGAGTTAACACACACACCAGTGAAAAGATACGACGTGCATCCATCCGATGTTATGTTATTTTGCAGAACAATTACATGTATACAAATATAACCCAGTCTGTGTTTTTGTGTTGATGTGAGGTGTAAATTAAGATTGGAGAAGTAATGAAAGCATCTATTTCAGAGGAGTGGCCCTCGAATAAACAAAGGCTCTCAAAATGTGAAAATAATGTGTTAGTGGTGCTGACATTTTAGCGCACTTTGTGAGAACAAATGAACATTTGTAATTTCCCACTTCCCTAAGTTTTTGCACTGCTGAAAATTCCCATGTTTAAGCGGCATAAAACTCATTAAAACGCAAATACACACAATTATTAATCAGTTGCCAACAGAGGAAGCACATATATTAAAAAAAAAAGAAGAAAAAAAGGAATAGAGGGTAATCTTTTCATTTAAGATTCAAATTAAACAACGAGGTTATTAACCTTTTCTAACTTCTGTAACTGACAGGAAGAAATGAGCATTCGCTGTTTGAAACACAGGCTTTGCAGTTCCTCGTGATAATAATTAATTAGCTCTTTTTATTTGAAGGTGATCTCGGCTCTCAGGCTCCCTCGTTGATCAGCTGCCTTAATTTGTTCTATGGAGAGTGCAGTTGTGTTGTGCTACGTGATTTGCTAGTCAATAATATTCAATCAACCACGAATATAACTAGCTGTAGAAATATCAAACAAAACAAAACAAAAAGAGTGTTGTGTAGTTAATTGTCTGATTTTTCTGTATTTTTTTAAATGCAGTTTTTTTATGTCTAAGGAGAGCTGGTTGTCCTCTTATCATAGGGTTGTCGGTTCAATACCGAGCTCCTCCCTTCTATATAAATGCATAACTTGCCATCATTTGTTACAGGAGATGTAGATTGACTAAGTGGACTATGATCCATATCTTGCATGTCATCTCAAGAAGAACAGTGGAATGCTATCGTGCAATGTGTCTTAATTTGCAACAATGTTGATGCACGTTAACGTGCAGACTGACTGGAATCTTCTATCTGAGATGACACCTGTTTATATCTGCAGCGGGTGTTGCTGAAGGGCACTCAGAGAGCTTGTGAAAACAGTCTCCGAATGCCTGAATAAAGACTTAAACCTGCGACCTTTCCATTTTGGAACAGTCGATCTAATTATTTAAATCCTCCCATCTGGCATGGGTCACTGTATCTGAATATTCTCGTGGCCCAAACTTTTTTTTTTTTTTGCAGCTGCAGACTGCTCACATGGTTTCACATCATCATCTCCTGGGACTGAATTCATCCTAGGGGCAACATACCAGTATTTTTTTTATTTTTATTTTTTATATATACCGGTGCGGGTTAGCCACTTCTAGCATGGTTATGTTACTGCTGCTCTTGTCAAAAGCAGTGAAATGTGGAATACATTTACCACAGCTGACCCCTCGTGTCAGCTCTGCTGCTACATTCATTCCACTAAATAGTGGTGAATGAATGCACCCTAGTACATTTTCCCTCTTCTCTGTACTATTTCAGTCTCTTTGTAAGAGCTGGGTGCCGACAGGGTGAAATAGCTGAAAGTGTCCTCGTTGCTCTGTACACCGCGTGCCCTTTCGCTCGCTCTTTGTGTATCCCTGAACAACATCTGTCACTGTGTATAAAAAGACTGTCACAACTGACACCTTAAATTCACCACCATTACCCCCAATGTTGTAAAATACAGTATTTGCGCTCTCCCAGGGGCAGGTCTATAGCCATTACATCTGGCATTCGCCAACACCTGACATCCCTATTTTTAGAGTAGCTGAACTTAATGATCTTTGACATAACCCAGACGAAGCAATGTGACTGCTAGACCTGCGCGCACGGTCCTAGAAAGTGAGGTTATTAGAGAACTGGGATTTGTCGTGAATTAATCCTACCACCGTCTTCCATCCATCCATCCAGATATCCATCCATCCATCCCTCCCTCCCTCCCTCCCTCCTGCTGCGGCCTTGAAAGTGCGTGTGCATGTTTGATAAATCTCCCTCCCAGCTGCAACTTGTGAGGCCATTGTCTAGATAAAACCTGCAGTGCTTTCACCCACAATGAACCGCAGAGTTGGTTCAGACCGGGGTGGAAAAATAAAGAGCAGATTATTATTCAGACTCTGTGCTCTATTCTGAAATAAATACAAAAGGCAGGATGGCAGTAGGGATGGGACAATGTGAGATTACTATCACGGACCAGGTTAACGACACTTTAATCGTGGGGAATTTCCATTATCGGCATAGTCATGAAAATCTTCACCTGAGAGAATTGAAGAAGCCCTCCAGCTCAAACACGTGCAGTCCTTTATAGATTTCACGATTTTATTTTGATTTCCCACAAGGGGGAGCTCACAACTTTAGAGTCATTATAAAATCAAAAGAGTGTCAGCATGGCTGGAGGCTGGTCTTGTCTTTGCATCTGCCACAAAAAAACACTATATCAGAGGTGTAAGAGTACTATACAAGGAGATGAGGAGCCCACTATTTAATAATCCTGTATTTATGCAGGAGGACCTTATGATTTATGATTACCTCACTGAAGCTTGTTTGTTTCTAACTACGAAACCCCCCAAAAAAGACGTGTCCCTTCTGTGTTGCTGTAAAAATATGTCTTTCTTAACAGAATGTGAAGTGATTCCAGTGTGTATTAAGTGCCAGGATAATCATGACAAGAAATTCTGCTAGACTCTGCTGCCTAGTTGGCAGAGCAGGATGTGAAGTGGTGGAGCTAAATGTGTGAATTAGCTCACTTGGCTTTGGGAATGTAATAGTTATTACATACTATACTTTATTTAAAAAAAGATTGCACAGGCATATGATGTCATTACTCGTCTCTTTTGCAGGGTTAAGTTATTCGTAGGATAACTGTACAATCTTAATGATGCATGATTAACCAGAATTCAAAGCAAATACATCCGATGCCTCTATTTGTCACAATAATTAACAACTGTATTAGATTTTTGACTTTCAGTTTTATACACGAAGGCAAAACAAGAAGCTCGGTGTTAAGCGTCTGTGAATTTGTTTCACCTCATTGTTTTTGATAAGCGGTGAAAAAGCCATTTAAACAGAACTGGTACTACGACCGTGAATATATTATGTGCTAAATAAATGGCACATGAATTTCACCTCATCTCTCCGGAAGGTGAGAAACATTGTTCTACTGGCAGAGCTCGCCAGTTAGCTCTGCTGACATATCTTTGAGAAAGTAAATTAGTGTTTGCATAAATGCTTAACTGGCGAATTGTTAAGGCATCGTGGACAGAACTGCATTAGCTCAGCTACGACCTGGTGTGTGAGGGAACGTGTAGGATGTCTAATGCAAAGCTCACAAACTGCAGAATTTGTCAAGTGTGTAAGGCGTTGAGTCGTAGTCAGCTGTCCGTCACAGTTAGCTCTTCAGCTGGTGAAAATGATAAGTTATGTTTGCTGGTCATTTATACCGAAGGTCATGTTTGTTTCTACAAGAAGAATGAGCATGTTGGCTGCCCGGCATCCACCAGAGTGCAAAGCCCGCACATTCATACATCTAACTCTGATGAACGGCAGCAGGAAGCCGCTTCCTGTTTTCTTCCCTCTCTTGCCTCAGTGAATTTTGAGAAAATATGAACACACACACACACACACACACACACAAAAAAGAGCTCGGCAAGAGGGGATACACACATCTGCAGTTACGTTAGCATAGTGCGATACATAATGCAGACCACCTCGATGCACAGGCTGGACTGACAGGATCCAAAAGGCCTCTGAAGGTCATCCACGAAATCCAAACTTTCGCCCTTCCCGCTGCAGCGGTCTCTTTAGGTTGCATCAGTCTGTTCCTCCTCCTGTGCCATTGATTGAGGAGGACATTTGAGGGAAGGGCATCTTTAATTGTACACAAAATAAAGCTCCCTCGACTGATTTTTTTTTTTTTTTTTTTTCCCCATAGCCCTGTTGCTGGATGGGAAGGGATTAATTAAGTACATCTACAGCAGGCAGAGTTGACTGTGCAAGCAGTCAGTGATTATCTGTGATGGGTCTTGAAACCCAGGAGGAGAGAGGGCTGCTGCGCTGCGCTGCTGACACAATGTTGGCAACTTTCTTTTAAGGATCACTGCGTGTTGATTCCATGTTAATATTTCATTTTATTCCTTTGTTTTGCAAGCTGTGCTTCATTAAAAAAAAAAAAGCTTTTAAAAGAAAGTTTTCCTGCAAGGACTATCAAGTGCTGTTGAGTGTGTTTATAAATGACAAGGTGTATCTTACATAACTAGACAATTCCGGATAATTATATTGGTGATTTTTTATGTACTGCATTAACTTTATACGTACAGTTATGACATATCAATCGACACAGCAAGTTTTTTCACAACCATACGTCTAACCTGTTAGCCAAAACAACCTCTATACACATCCAGCTAAGATGGATTAACTCTATTATTCAGCGGGTTCTCTGACACAGATGCAGCTGGGGTGCGTCACCACCGCTTCACTACATCTGCCAACAAATCATGAATAACACAAATCCATCATTAAAAGCTAGATCTATTCACAACTTTCAGAAATAGCACCGGTGTCAGATCAGTCTGACAAGACTGACAGGTAAAACTTCACAAGTGGTTTGTAAGAGGCGTATTACCACCTGCAAACTAATGTTAATCCCTCTCTGACCAGATTTGTTCACTAAACAAGTTAAATGCAAGAAGAACAACAAAAACCAAAATCATCTTTTATAATTACACTCCTCACCCTGGACTTTGATCTGACAGCCTACAGGCAGTCTACGGAAATCTTCCCCTTTCGCTCACATTACAACAGTCCGATTAGCTCATGGACTCTTGATCTCTCTTTGCAGTTATTGTGGTTTTTTTTTTTCCTTCTTCGTCTTTTTCTTCCTCTCTTTTATGTGCGGGCTTCAAATTATGATTGCATGTCGGTAAAGAGTTCCTATACACCCTCTTAGCAAAAACACTTTTCTTTTAAATCCCTCAAAGAGTCGAGTGGTGATGAAATGCTGTGACAGACATTGTAAAGAGTATTCTGACACTTCTCTGTTAAAAGGACCTTATTGGTCGACTAACACATGTAAAATAAGATAATAACATTTTAGTAACATTTAAATGACTAATGAAGTAAAACCAATTTTTAAAACGACCCTCAGACCTGGTGGGGGAAACGTACTGGAGTCATGTTTCTAGCCAATATCCGTCATTTGTTTGGCTATGGTCTGTTCGCCATAACTACTGGGAATAATGTCTCTAGCTCTTTATCTTCCATCTCAACTGTGGTCTGTGTGTCGTTTGATGCTGTGCAGGTAGCGTTCTTGATACACTAATAATGACAAGTGGGATTAAAGTTAGAATTATGCTTAACATTTCTTGTATTCATGAGATAAAAAAAAACAACAGCGTTCTCCTGCTGAAAGTGCCAATGGAAGCTTAAATAACTGGATCAATGGTTGTGGTATATCATGGTAGTACAATACAATTCTTTAATTATGTGACAAGTTCTACATCCGTTTTATCTCACATTGTATTAATATACAGGTTGTAAACTTTCTCTGTCCTTTGATATGACGTTCGTGTCATGGCAGTCTGTTGGAATAAAGCAGACAGAAAGCAGACACCGCTGCTGAGCGCTGGAGTTAACGTCCCTCCTGCATGATTCATAACAAATCTTTGTATTCCACCAGCTTTGATTCTCTAGGTGCCTGTCAATCTGCATTTCCTCCAAAATATTTCATTCCTCTCATGGCGCCTGCAATGATATGGCCTTGAAACTGTTACCCCGCAGTCAAAACGCACGCAGTAATTCGAATCTCAGCGCAAACTAATGTTGTTTGACAAGCCACATGATAAGATTCACTTTATTTCATTTTCCGACTTTTTCGCTCTTTTTAATCTCAGAACATTATGCCTGTGGCAATTTCACAAAATTTCACCTTGAGAGAGGCATTCTGAAAAGACAAAAATGAAATTCAACAAGATGGACGATTTTGGCCTGCGAACCACCTCAAAGTCACATACCTTAACGCGAAAAAATGAGGATGGTAGCCTATCAGAGGCGGATGACTTATTGCTGTAAGGCAGCCTATAGACAATCTGTCCTGTGGTATAATATGTGTGTAAATGATAATGTTAAAGGTTATTGTCATGCTTCGCTTGTGACTCAAAATACATCGCCTCTCCGGAAGCCGGCTGATCATTAACTCAAGGTGTCAGGAGACACAC
The DNA here is from genome assembly GCA_963678695.2 of Diplodus puntazzo. NCBI lineage: Eukaryota > Metazoa > Chordata > Actinopteri > Spariformes > Sparidae > Diplodus > Diplodus puntazzo. Next base: position 25,528,374 of record OZ023171.1, on the reverse strand, counting down.
ATTTGCTCAGTGGCATTCTCCAAAGCCAAAAAGGTATGTAATGCTTTTTCCTCCAGAGAAATGCACAAAAAAGGAGGCTCTAGTTGTGTGATGTGTCAGTGCTGAATATCTCAGGACCAACCATTGAATATCTCAAGATTTTTGCTTTAACCTTGAGAAGAATGTGTTCTTTTTGTTACTTCTTTATCTACTTCTGACTTCCAGTACCGCTCATTCTTCAGAGGAGGTTCGAATGCGTTCTGTCACCATTTGCATGCACCAAACTCAATTTGGTATGCAACGCAAATCAGCTAATATTTTCCGAAGTCATAGTTCTATTCTGTATGCACATATTGATCTTAAACTCTAATAGGAACACTAATCGACATCCCAACGTAGGACGCGGACGAGAGTGTATTTGTCAAAATCAAAGGCAACAGGAGAACATGGCGGAAGGAACCAGGGACGTGTAATTACAGAACACAATGCAGCTTTGAGCTTGACCTTACAGAGGTGATGAATGGCGCGAGTCCTATCCATGACACACAAGCAGAGAGTCATCAATGTTTGTGGGCAACTGTGAGGTATGTGGTAATTAATCATGCAACATGGGCCCAGTCCTGATTTTTAATTAACGGTAAAACACATGTTCTTGTCTGTCTTTAGGGGGGAGAGAAAGGACTGGTCTGAGCCCCGCTGCCTCATCCTTTTTGCAGTATTTATGATCTGACTACTGCAGCTTTTCTCCCCTAATCTGTTATGCAGACACCCAACTTTTTTTTTTTTTTTTTGAACCTTTCTAGATGGATCACTCATTACATTTATGTTGGTACAAAATCATTTCACATATGAATAGTCATCGATTTAAAATATGATGTATACAGTATAAAAAATGCTGGTATCCCCCCCAGCAGCACACTGGCAGAAACTACTGTAACAAGTTAGTTTTACACTTGGCTCAACACTTTATTTTCACCATCTCTTCTTGTGCTAGAATTAAGTCAAGTATAACCATTACACTGTCACGGAGAGCGATGTTTCACAACTAGTGACAACGATTTAGAGACTTACAACAGCCTGTATTATTAAAAAAGAGAAAACAATGGGTGAACAAGCTAACAAATAATACACTGTGCCTCGGTCTGCTGCCACATTAATATTTCATATCGAGGCTCCAATTAATCTGCTGAACATTGGTACTGGCAAAAATCTGCCTTTTTGACTGACATCAGCAAAAAAAAAGATGACATTCACCGATGGCTGTGGCGGACGTTTATCTGTTGTCTCTCATTAATTTTGCGGCGGGTACACATGCGGTCCGACTCCACCTGCCCGCAGACGACACCCTTTACTTTCTCAACACCGACGGCAACGTCCTGTGTGCACATGTCGTGCCTTTATTTTCAAAATAAAAGTGAAAGAAAGTTTGGCCATGCAGGACCGTTGTATGTATGTCTATACATGACACAAATCACCACAGATTTAACATTCTGCCAAGTCAACATCGAAACAGCTCGATGCCTTTTGCGTGCAACTTTTGATTCCCACCTAAATTAAATGCACCGTATCATAATACTTGCTCTCTTGTTTAATCCAAGTAAAATTAACTGTATAACACAATACTGGCTGTCGGTGTCCTCTAAAAGTAGTCTGTCACAGGCGGGGTGTACAGCATAACTCCTCCACGGTGTTCAAACTGAACCACAACAACAGCCTGCAGATCTCTGGCAAAACTCAAGGGTCTGTGGGTGCTGGCATAATGAAAGAAAATAAACGGTCTGCTCAGTTTCTGCCAAGTCATTTTGGAGTTTGTTTTCTTCTAAGTAAAACAAAATTAACTTTGCGGTAATTATTGAAGAAAACAGGTTGAAATGTGTTCATTAGCACCGTGCAGTATATAAATGGATGTTTTGAAAGGGCCTGTGCAGCCGCTGTGATGGGACATGATCTATCGTTCAGTAAAACCCTTTGTGCAAAAAGATATGGGCCTATTTAACACATTGATTTATCACAGTGGAGCTTCAGTCGACGGTGCACTTTTCAACCAGAACTACATTACAGCGGGTCAACTCATCACATCTATATAATCATTCATGTCATAGTATTCCGGCACAGACGGTGCGTATTCCTGGAAGCACTGGGATGCCTCCCAGCCATGTTGTAGGTTAAGTTACCGAGCCAGGGGGATAATTGTATCAAGAATGAAGGTGTTTCACATAGCTACTATGACACCTGTCTCAAACACGGGCAGCACAGCAGCTGGAGGAACAGAAGGCCTTGATATGAAGAGAAAGTAGATGCTGCTCGGTTGGATGACCCCAAAGCTTGAGCCAAATTATTTACAATCAAAGCTCCATGTCATATCTGTTTAACATTCAGGATAGGAGTTATCTGCTGCACCCGTGCTGAATGTCAATTGGAAAGACATTCTGTTCAGAGCGCAGAGCAACAAGAAAAATGCTGGCAAAAGTCTTGAAAAATATGAAAAGTAATAGAAGGCAGCAGATGTAGTCCTTTCACAGGGCACCGAGGTGCCAGAATGAAATGTCTTGACTTTTGTTGTCAAGATGCACCAAATGTTACTTTATCAAATCCTCTGGCAATGACGCAGAGAGTGAACTAATCAACCTTAAGGAGCTTTCTTTATCAGACATTCATCTCAACATGTAAGCGTATACACGAGCAAAAAAACAGCTTGGCATCAAGTTGTTTGCTTTAATCGCTCAACTATCACACTCATGAGTCATGCATATATTCATGGGTAGCCGAGAAGAGAGGGAGAGAAAAAAGAGAGTGATATTATGTTCCCCTTAGCCAAACAAGTCAGGCAGCACAGCAGAGTCCCATGATAACACCAAGAGTGACGACCTCATGGCTCTAAGCTGCTGGTCCAAACTCACATAACTTAAATCACACAAAGAGAGGCAGTGAGCGCGGAGAGAAAAACCCAAATACTTCACTTAGTTCTGCTAATGTACAGTTGTTGTCATCCAATATGCTGCCGCTGTATTTTCACTGGCTTTCTGTGACTCACTGAGCAGAGTGTGTCTCCGGGGGGTTTGGAGGAAGTATTTCATGGTAACAGAGTTGCACATCGATTGATTTCTTGGCTTACAAAAAAAAAAAAAAAAAAAAACTTTAAATGTACAAGCATGTCTGCATTGGTACTTTCACCATGCTAACATGTTTCCCCTCCATATCTAACCCAAACGCGACAATAACTCGTTGCAAAATGCGGTCTGTGCAAAACCACAGATACGTTCAAATGTTTCTTCAGGTTGCAACTGTATTGTTCTTTAGGTTCTACTCGTGTTGGATTTTCTATCTCGCTCTTGTCACAGAACGTTGGTTATACCCTGGTTAGGTTAAGAAAACAAAAAAAAAGACTTGGTTAGGGGGTGAGGACAACTTCATGTTTTGACTGTCTAAAACAAGGCCGGAAATGTCCCGAGGTCTTGTTAAAAACATCTGGTTTTGTTGCCAAAAAAAACACAACTGTAGATGCCGCAATTTCCCTTCCAATGTCTCCTTAAATACCAGTGGTTTTCAGTGGTTTCACAATTATGATGCCACACAGCAGACTTCAACTAGGGTCACTGGTTTCGCAGCCTAGTTGGCTGTATCTGGCCAAATGAAACGCACTGTCACATGCCTTTTCAATGCTTTTAAACGTTGTTGGAAACTTGAAATCAAGAGTCTGGTTGTTTTTAGACATCTTAATGCAGGCATGGCAAGTATTATACCTTCGTATACCCTCTATCTATCTCTGTCTAAGGAAACCTGTGGAATTTTAACTACTCCTCTGCTGTAGTGCCACGTTTTGACATATTGTCCCCTGTATTGATTGTATTTCATGCTCCAGCAGGTATATGAGAATGCCTGTGCATGCTACAAGCACATGTTGTGCCTTTACTTTCTGTTCTTTACTTAAACCCATGAGACTCGAGACGTCTTCTGTGGCTTCCCTTGTTTCGTTCCAGACAGCACAATCTGCCGAGGTTTACATCTACGCAGAAGGAAGAATGTACCAGAAAGGTTTCCATTGTTTGGTATGGAGTCGTCTGGCTGTCCTTGTTCCGAGGGCAGCAGATGGTGGATGGAGGAGGTAGAAGAAAGTTACAGCATTAAGAGGAGGCGGAAAACATAAATAATAAAACCTGAGCTATAATGTGGAAACATCTGTGAAGGTCGCTCTTGGTGAACAAAACCTTTTGTTTTGTTGTCAAGAGAACTGGATGTAGAATAGTTATTGTGCCGGATCTAAATCAAAACATATAATTCAATCGCAAAAGCAGACCCTAGCCAAGCATTATATTATGTTTCAATTCAGGGTGGAATTACATTGAGTTTGTATTTTTGTTTCACTGCCCAATAATGACATAACGGTGTACTGCTCACGCCTCGAAAAAAGAAGGCAGAATCTTTTGTAAGGTGTAAAGTTACTCTTTAAAAACCAGTGACGTGCGGTGAGGTTCATGGCTGGTGAGGCACTGACTCCATCAGAATCAGATTTACAAATATTTGAACCCAACAGAGTAGATTATTTACCATTTGACAGCAAGCACTGGCTCAATTCGTGGCGCAGCGGCAGCTAGTAGTGGCACTTCCTGCTTCCTGCCCTGCCACGGCAACTGCTGCTGTTTGTGTAATGGCATTTGTTTTTATCTTATCATATAAAACAGTCGTCAGTGTTGCATTGGACTCGCCAGCAGCAGCATTTCCATTACATGATTTCTGCATTAATTTGCTACTAGCTGCTGCTGCCACAAATTGAGCCAGTCCTTTCTTCCATTTGATCGGCAGCAGTTAACGGGTTATGTTTCATATCTCATATCAGCATTCTTTACACATACCAACCGTACCCCACGTGACACACGTTTCATTTAAAAAAACATTATTATGGTCTTACCTTTACTTATAAATGAAGTCCATACACCGATCCTTGTCCATTACTTTTTTGTAGAGTTACCTCCTGTTTCGATTGAAAGTCCAGTTTAGAAAATTGTTTGAGATTGGATGTAAAATCCTCCATTGTAAAACCAGGCGGAGCGAGAGGGGAAAAAAATTATCACTGCGAAAATTCAGCGATTTTTAATAAAAAACTGTCCAGATGGTTTAAGTTAAATGGAAAATTAGTTTATAGTTCAAACCATTTGATAAATATAACCATTTAATTTATTTGTTTATTATATATTTTATTTTTCCCATGATGACAGCCTCTCCTGACCGCACGTCACTGTTAAGAACACACGTTCATCCTGCATTTTGGCGAGCGAAAACAAAGACATGTATTAAAAAAAATGTAAATAACCCAAAAAAAGGAGGTGGTCCAAAACAACAAACCATAGAAGTGCAGATTACAAAATGGTAATATTTGTATAATGCCAAGGCCCCATAATCATCTAACTCTAACTTCAGCAAAAACAAGCGCAGAACAGCCAACATTCCACTTCCCAAAGGCTTCAGATCAACTCACTCATAATTCTGAGCTTTTAACAGTTCATGTCATGGCTTTTCTCAACAACTACAGAAAATCACATAAAAAACATTTTATTACATTCATGGGACCTTGTAAAATCCGCTGTACTCAAACAACTTGACATTTGAAGTTTGACCTTATATCAGAAATTAGTTCAGAAAAGCTTCAGAAAAAGAAAGATGAATATTTTGTCCAGACCCAGGAAACAAGATGACATAGCATACAACTAACCAAGTCATTAAAAGCTGGAACTTTGAAATGAAAAAAAAAACAAAAAACAGGCTCAATAGGAAATCACACAAAGACATAAGACCTTGAGGTCAACACAGTAAAAATATCATACTAAAAAAGAAACCACAACTAAATGTAATATCACAGACTGTGAAATGAATGAAGAATAAGCTTTCAATGGAAATATTAAATGATGAAGGGGATTAGAATAATTCTTCTTGGGAAAATATACTGTCATAATATCTTATAAAATGGGGTTTTCAGCTCTGAAGTTATACTTCACAAGATTTTACACAGGACCAAATGACTTCTAGATGTGATAGACCCTAAAAGATTCATTGTCCAATTCAATGTTCAATAAACGACTGCCAAGGCTAGGAGTACACATCGAAAGAATCACAAAAATGATGACATTCAGCTCTGAGAGCCAAACTTCAAAAAGCCATAACTTAAAAACTATTTGGAGTCCAACAATGAGAGGCTTTCACACATATCTTTTTTTTTTCAAGAAAATCTTTTCCACAAACTGGGCCTGAATGAATCTGTATGAAATAACCCAAAGGGAAAATATTTTTTATCTTTCAAAATAAGTAACATTAAATCAGAGGTGTGTCTGCGAGAGGACTTGAAGTCGACTCAACTCACTGACTTGCAACTTGACACGAAACAAAATAAATGGCTTGAGACTCGAATTCAGACATGTTGACTTGGGTGAAATGTCTGTGTTCATTTGATTTTATTGGTTAAGTGTCTTCTGGCTGTCAGTATTTCATTATATAGAATGAGGGGGAGGAATTTGTGTTTTTGATCAAGAAGGTTTGTTTGTGTTTGATAATAATTATGTCACTGAATCTGAACAAACAAATCAAATTTGTTGTCGTCGCTTTTTGAATAGGTTGGCTAAAACTGGTCTGGTGGACTAATGGATTTGAGTGACATCTCTGCAACAAACTAGCTTTAAGAAATGACTATTTATGACTTACTTTATAACATACATTTTACCACAATTTAAACAGACCTGGAATCAGAATGAATAAAAACATTAGCCCAACCATACTGACACAATGTCTGGGGTTGCATATTATTTAAACTCTGCATTTTCTAAAAAAAAAAAACAAAACTGATTATCTATGATAAAATGGTAATGTGTGCATTGAGCCATTAAATATATTTTCATGAGCCATGCCATCCATAAGATGCTGAAATAGCATTATACATAAAATGCCACTTGCTATGAACTTACAGCCTGATCCATAGTGTTAGTTTGCTGCAGTTGGATGACTGTATTGGATTTTCCCATTACCCTATGCAAAATTTAGCCATTAGCGCTAACCACAATTCATTCTGCGGAGCATATGAAAGGGGCTGTTGCAGTTCATTAGCATAATATGGACACTCATCGTGCATCAATCTGGACCCATTACCACCCCTCACCCCTTCCCCCTGCCCTCGCCACTTACCCCTCCCACCTCAAAACAGTAAAGTGACCAATTGCGAGGACAAATACGACTGTTCTGCTCATCCAGTTTAAAACTAGGGTGTTATGGCAGATGGCAGAGATGGGGAAATGTGCATGACCCAGCATACTGATGAAACTAAACAGAATGTAGGCACGGGGGAGATGCTGGCAAAGAGTTAGAGGTGAAACCAACATTGAAAATCAGTGTGGGGGTCTGTCCAGCAACAATCTACACCAACACATATATCTTAACAGCACTGGCTTTAGTTTACATTATTCGATTATCTAGATTAAATTTGTTAATCTCTGTCTGCAGTCTCCTACCGTATCAGTTTCATTCCTATCACATCTGGCCGTACACTGGCATTAAGGCCGTGCGAGAGACACCATCGCGCAGATGAAATTCAATAATGCAATTCTAGGGCTTGAGCAGGATCTAATTTCATGCTAGGCCACTCATAAAATTGTTGTATAAGCTATTGTAATTTCAAAAGTACCATTATCCCTTTTTTTACATAGCTTGCAGAAGCATTCTCCGTGAATACCCTTTAAGACTTCCATCACGATTCAATGCAATTTCCATGCAGTGTGGACTGTTAATTACAAGGAATCCTAATGTGAGTTCAATTTTTTTATTCAATGCAAAGAATCTGTTTACACAAACGACTCGTGCTTCTCTTTATCGCAATTTTGGTTCTATGAGCAGAGTGGAGCCTTCTAACGAGACTCTGAGGTTCTTTGATGGAGATGTAATCCCCCCCTTGACACCTTGTTGCTGTCGTGCTGCTCGCGTGAAAGCAGCATGTCAGCAGCGCCACACCAGCAGCAGTCCTCTGTCAGAGTCTACGCTGGACCGGTCTCAGCCACGGTGCTCATATGCACTGAGAAGCGTGTTGACAAAGCTCACAGCCCACTACAAAATAATGTATTGAATTTAAGGCTCACTGCTTTAATTAAAAAAAGGTCCTGGCCCTCATCCTACATCAAAAGAGACCGGCCCGCTCCATCCTGAGGCCCCCACTGTTTCCTACGATAGAAATTCTGAGTCACATCATTAGTCTGGTCTGGCAACATCTCACAGTTGGGTTGCACATATTCACCTTGTGTGGCCTAATTTGGCACAGCAAATACATAATATTATAATATAGGCCGATGAGGATTTCTGGGCTTTTTCTACCTCGATGTGACAAGGTTCACAGGAAGCTGCCCAAAAAACACTCGCAATTCTGTTTTCTACAGCAGGTGAGCCCCATGTGGAGGAGGCTCGTCATTAATGTACCTGATCCAAACCAACGTGCACCCACTGACATCGCAACAACCAGGTATACTTACAAGTTTGCACAAAACACCAGTATAAGTTCAATTAAATACAATGTCAAAATGGGTCGCACAATATACTTGGGCTGCCGTTAATACACCTGGGCGGACTGCCAAGCAAAGCATATGTGTGGGAAACACTTCTCGACATGTAATGTTTCACCTCTATACCAAAAATACAGGTACACACTCTGCAGTTGGTTTTTTTTCCCCATAAAATGCAACAGTAAAAGTAAAACAGTCGTCACATCAGATTAAAAATGACCTTGTCTGAGTATAAACAGGAAGCTGACCTCAGAACAGAAAGTGGCACATGCTACTACGCCCTCTGGTTTTTAGAGTTATGAGTGGTGTGACATTCTCATCCGTGCGACAACATGCCCTGCTGCCACTTCCACTCTGTGTACAACAGGATCCCTGGTAGCAGCTAAGTAATACAGTACTCAGTGAGTTCATAAAGAATTCTGTGGAAAACCGCAGTGTATAAAGTTCACGGTTTAGCTCGGGGGCTGAATTCTGGTCAGGGCTGCTCAGAAAATATTTCTAGACCACATTTTGTCATGAATCATGTTTACTGCAACAGGAAAATTGTCCGTCCACATCAGTGAGTCATGATGAAGTACCCTTAAGCAAGAAACTGAGCTGTTTTTTTTTCGCTCACTCATGTTAGACACTCTGGACGAGGACATCGGCTTAATGCCCTCGAATGCAAATGTGTAAGATCCAGATACGGGCAACTGGAAGAGCGCTCATTAAGCTAACTAAGGGAAGTTTATTTATAAAGCGCAATTTAAACACAAAGGGAAATTCAAAGAGTGAAAATACTGCACACTCTGCAGAAAAGAAAAAAAAAGTTACTGAAGGAGAACTACGGCATAGACATTAATTCAATGAGCTTGTTCTCGCACTCATAAGCTTTAGCAGTTACATCAAGAAGGGAACAACAATTCTGTGCACTTCCTCTTGTTCTCACCCATGTGAAATTTAGGCGAGCTTGAATCTGAGGTTTTTAATTATGAAAGTGCTGCCAGTCCGTACACTGAGCTACTCAATGAGATCAAAGTGAATTCAGCACCCACCTACACACTCATTTCAGATAAGTTGGAGTGAAAATCGCTGCAGTAAGCACTTCCTTTGTTTCAGAGTCGGGATGTGTTTCAGGTAATGTTGTGCCTCTCTCTAAACTTCAGCAACTTTTTTCAGAAATGTAATAGAGCAAAACACTTTCAATGAAGACATTCCTCAAAACAAACACAGCACTGCAAATTAAAGAGGTATTTACTTGAACAGGTGCAACTGTGTCTTCTCAGACTACGCCACATCGTGGCCATCACTTGAGGCCAGAGGAGCGAATCAAGGAAAGACACCACCCACCAGATTAAGGCTCTGTTGCGGCATACTAATGGTAACCATAATTAGGAAATTGAAACTCATGATAAGTTGACTGTTAAGTGGACGGACTGGCTAACGGTGAGTCACTTAGCGCTTCGTTAGCGTGACCTTGGGTTGGCAGAATAATGAGGAGGCCTAAAAATAACTGTCAGGAAAATTCCTCCAAGATTAATTATCAAAACAACAGAAATACCTAGTGTTTTACACACATTAGACACATCCACCCTCTACGGCCCGTCCATCCAATTAATTGACTGTAAGCTGCTGTATCATCTCTAAGGACGGCAGTCTGCACACAATAATGCAATAATAGTGTTTTGTTTGGAAATGTAATTGCTCTATAGATAGCCCAGAACAGAGCAGGATGTAATTACACCCTAAAGAGATGTGTTCACTGTGTTCATCTGGCACATCTGAGCATACTTTCAGCATGGAGATTACTGCACCCATGATGCCTCTGCAAGGCCAGCATTTATGAGGTGGCAGGGGTGAGCCCTTTTCTAGCTGCTGTGTGGATCGGGTCTCTGAGGCGTGCAGTCGGGGGATATCTATCTCAGATCTGTCCTATCAGCACATCGCAAACACACAGCAACACCACTGTGTGACAATCACAGCTGGAAAATGAAAAGTGCTGTGAGGCAAACAAACTCCATTAATACATATAGCGGCGTGGAGCACTCGATGGACACAGACGTCAGAAAACATTGATTTAGATGGTCTTTTTGTTTTTTTCTTTTTTTAATGCCATGGCCAGGGGACTTAAATTGCTTTTTATAGAAAAAAAAAAAAAAAAAGTTTTCTTTCTTTCATTTTTTCTTTCTTTTTTTTTTTTTCCTGAGGCTAATTCACTTTGAGAGATAATGGCTTTACTAGATTGAATTGTTTGTTGATTATTGACAATCAACTGACCACAGCAATGGTAATAAAAACTTTTTTCCATGCCTATCACGGCCCTTCAGAGAAGACCCAGAGTAAAAAAAAAATAAAATTTAAAACTATCATTTACAAACAAGTCTCCATTTGAAGTTGGGCAACAGAGAATCCATGAAAATGAAACCAACAAACAGATAAAACAAAGATATAAATAAAATACCGTTGTGTATTCCCAGCACTTTAACATAACTACTTACCACATTAACCAAGACGTTCATTAAGAAATTAACAAAATTATTCACTGCTGCATGTTAGGGAAAAAAGAATTTTAATTCTCAAAAGTATAAAACATTAACTGTAACATTGTAAATCAACATATCAACAAAACCAAACACACAGTCACAGGTTCAGTGTACTTCTGTCGAACATTACTGAAAACCCTGCTTCCAAAAAAAGTTGGGACACTGGGTAAAACATGAGTTGAACAGAATTTGATTATTTGCTTATCCTTTTTGACATTAACTCAATTGATAACTTTACAAATACAATAGATTAGATACCAGAGCAACTTGCTTATACTGAGGTTAATGGCACCAACACATTTTAAACAAAGAGTTGGGGATGGGGGCAACAAGAGACTGGGGACATTCTGTAATGCTCCAAAAACACCTGTGTGGAAGATTCCACAGGTAAACGGGTTCATTGGCAACAGGTGACAGAATCCTGAGTGGGTATGAAAGGGGCATCCGAAAAAGCCTTAGAGACTTAGTAGAAATAGGTCCGTATTTAACTATTTATTCAGTTACTGCCTTCCTTTTCTGTTCCCTCTTTAATGAAATATCACAGGAAACTAAAGAATAGATGAAGACGCAGATGTGTTATCTTCCTTTTTATGCCCAGAATAAAATCTCACTGTTCCTTTCAGACTTTGTCAATGTTTACCAGAAGACTCATCTGAAAATCAAACCACAATAAACTCACAAAATAAAATTAACACATTTAGTTTGGGAGGGGATCTTCTCTGTTGTTGCTGTGTTTTTTTTTTTTTGTTGCCAGGGAATAAATGTGACACATAGTGTCCTTCTGCTCCAGCTGGCTGGCTGCCCAGAGGGCCGCTGTGTCTTCTGTGATTAGTCAAAAGTGAGAAATGCAATTAAAATGGCAGGTAGCTGCTTCTTCTTGTTACGACGACTGAAAAGAGATGTGCGGTGTCACCAGCTCTGGCGCATCCACTGCTGCGCGGCGGCCGTCTCCTGAGAGGACAGGCAGTACTTCTGGAGGACGTAAACTGTGTTTATGCCCAATTGGGGGATGTGATTTCCTTTTTAATTTAATCTGCAAGTCAACTGAAAAGTTTAACTCTGAAACAATGAGGTTTTCTAGAGTTCAGTGAGCGGAGATGTGAGAAGGCGCAGTTAGAGCCTGATACATCGTGTCACAACATAACCCGGTGCTCATACAGTACAGGTGATGGCTGTCACCATCAATTCCTGCCACACGGCTTGAGCCCAGATCAGCCCAGGTGATAGCTGGCAGGGACATTAACATCTCATCTTGATCATGTCAGCATTAAAAATCCACTTTCAGCTATCAGTTTAATTCAGTTCCGATTTTTTAAAGGCCTGTTTCAAGCAGATTTTATTTTTTTTTAATCTATAGTTTTCAAGAGAGCAAATTCCTGTCTTCAGTTTCCTGAAGGGGCGGATAGGAGGACCAACACTGTTATCATATCTGTCTATTAAATGTGAAGCGCCTGCTAGCAGCTGATGAGCTTTCGGCATCTAGCAACACCTCTGGAGCTTAAAACAATAATAATAAAAGACTGAGCTTGATGCTATCATGAAGCATCGTGGGATCATGGGAGTTGTTGTCTTCACTCTTAATTACCCACAGCAATCAACGATATTCCGTGCTGTCAGAAATGTTCACGGACGAGGCAATATTTAGAAGGGTTTATTACATTATGCTAAGTCTTGCTTGCCAGTTTCCTGTCTCATTCTCTGCTCTACAACCTGATGTTTGCCTGTACGTTACAGTGACAAATGAAATGCACCATTACGACCGTTGCCTCAAATAACGTCACAGGTTTTGAAAGGCTTGAACGTTGCTGGTAATATTTGGGATACTGTAAGTGCACAACTCAATACCATCGAAAAAGTCCTGGTCGTTTTTTTTTTTTTACATTTAAATGAAGAAATGTTAAATATTGTGCCTTTAAAATTGGAAAAAATTAAAGTGTAAAAACTATAGCTTGTGGATTTAAGTGTGGTTCAGTGCTGAACAGTTTAGTGGCCTGGAGCAGTGATTTTCAGTGGTTGTGCTGAGCTAACTGGCTGCCAGTTGTGGTTCCATATCTAACTAACAGATATACGAGTGATATCGATCCTATCATCTAACTTGTGGCAAGAGAGCAACAAGCAGACAACCCCAAATCTCAATCTAGTCTTCAAATATAAACTAACTCTTCAACGTTTCATAAAACATTTAAAGCCGTGTCTCTAGATCATCTTCTAACACTCACTCATTAACACCAGCTGCGAGCCTTTGCACGCGGCTGATGGACTCGACGTCACGTTAATTTGACAAGACGGCAGCATCAGTCATCATAACCTCACATCAAATTCCCATTGACAAGGTGGGAAGCTGTGCCATGTTGCTTGAGTGTGCTGTCAATGGCGACCTGAATCAATGCAGACACTCTTCCAACAGGGTAAATGACGACGCGGTTGACAGAGTTGCACTCGGGGGTCTAATATTTATAAGCGTGCGAGGCTGTCACGTCGTACCGGGATGCCATTGTCATCTATTAAATCTCTCAACCTTTCCCCCGGTGTTTGCTTTAAGAGAGAGTGCGTTAAAGAAGTAGAACATCTCCGTAGCTTTCCTCGTTTCACGCTCACATGCCGTCTTCCGTCTCACGCACTCTTACTCTTTCTCTCGCATTGTTGGTAAGATGTCTCTGCAGACGATTTATTGGACTAATTCACAAAGTGCTTCTTGCATCGCAGAGATGGCTTGACCTCCTGTAAGCCCCAGTGGATGTACTGGTTCCGAGAGACTTGCCAGCTAACAATGGTGCATTTAACAGCGCCTATGCTGTTCAAGCAGGCTTGCTGTTACACTCCCCATGTGAAATGATGTGTAGTGGATGTCCAGTCGATGTGGCAACAGTACATTCCAGTCATAAATAACAAACGGCATGTATTTCAATGGATTCATTGAAATTCCTGTGTAAACATCAAGAAGAGATTTTGTGAGGGAAACAAAATGTTTATTCTTTCATCTAATCCTTGAATAACAACTCTAACCCACTATTTTTTTTTTCCACAAAGATCAATAGTTCATCTTATCTTCTCTCATCTAAAGTAGCATTTTAAACCATACCAAAACACAATTTGCCAACCATGTCTTTCCGAGCTACAATATGTTTCTGAGATGCTTTGTACTTTTCAAAGCAAATGCCACAAACACAAAAGACCAGAAACTGCTTCTGAAGCTCATCGCGTTTTGTAACCTTTCAAAGAGCCGTTTCATGCTGTGATCCAAAGCGCTCTCAAACAATAATTGTGATTTATAACAATCATTAAAAGTTTCCAATCTGAAAAAAAATAATCACACAGAGATGTCCAACAATAAACCAGCATTTTTTTCAACATTACAAAATTGTTGTTGTTCACACTCTGACGGACAGAAGAGCACATAAACACACATTATGACAGTTAGCCAAAGATGGGCATAGTGTAGCGATATATTTCTAATCTGCAACAATGCAATCGCTATAGAGAAAACATCTGACACTGCTTTACCGATTGTTTTAATGTCCAGTTTAATGTAAAATCACCTGATTTTTTCATCAAGATCAATGCATTATTCCCCGAGAAATGAGCAACTATGTCCTTAAAAAAACACTTCCTCAATGTTACAAATGGTAAAAAAAAGAATTCCTCGATCTCTGGCTTCAATTTGAAATCAATAATGTGTGCAGAATTATGTTAAAACTAGTGACTGGATTAGTAGTTCATATTTTTTTTTTTTTTTTAATAATTGTTGACAAACTGTTTACAACTGCTGCTATATGGTTGGTGTACACACACATGCGCACACACACACACACACACACACACACACACACACACACACACACTAAAATTAACTGTCTATAAAAGAGACATATGCTCACATCAGCTAACGCAGCTAAAGGCAGATGAACAGACGCCAGCTTTGTGTCTGCTCCAACACCATAATGGATTCACTTTCATATGAATATATCGGGCGGCTGTGATCTCTTTAGTGTTTATCTCATTGCACTTTGAATATGAATCACTCTTCAGCGACCCATCAACCACCCAATTTAAACTTAAAATCTGCTTGCGTTTCAAAGAAGCTTATCCACCACTCCTGCGAACTTTGTCTCTGCCTCTTGGATCATTCACAGAGCCCCGACCACTAAAAATATGCTCATCGTTTGTTGTTTTGCTTTAATTCTGCTTACCTCTTGTGACTCCATTCATATTAGCGGAGCGCTCACTGTACTATCTTGGTATTGCCATGTGACCGAACTGTAATTTCACTTATAAATTTAATTAGCATTTCAAACGCATAACAATCCCCTCTGCCAATCCATGTCTCATTAGTGGTGTCTATTGAAAAAACTCTGAAGTTGCTTCATTAACATAGGTACGTTCCCTCTGAGCTCCCATGGTTCTTGTTGATGCTGCTTCTCTTCTGGTGTTAAACAGAATTAGAATACCATTAGTTGCTGGATAAGGTTGAAAGATGAAATGCTGTGGTTTTTTTTTTATCACTGTTTCCCTGAGGGACTCTGTGTCAGTGGTAGCAATAGTTGCCTGTGACTGCCTAAATACTCCGGCACTGCCGTAGATATCTAAGAAACCTTTTGTGTGTCGGCGTTTCAGAAGAGCTTTTTGGGTCAGATTTAGGGAAAAAATGCACATCTTGAAGTATAGCAATTTCTTTGTAGCCTTTATCAATGTTAAATTGATTGAAAAAGACAAAAATATATAACATTTAAATTGAAACCTGGTCATGAAAGCTCGTACACGCTCCATTGTCATTCCTACTAAATGATACAGAGTGAACTAAAGTGGAGGCACGGTGAAACAGTGGATTTAGGAAGAACTAAATGGATGAGGATGGAAGAGACTTTAGTAAAAAAAAAGGAAAAAAAAGAGGAGGATTAGAGGAAACATCTGTTTGTAAAAAGAGACAGATGTCCTCAACAAGTTTAATACTCATAATAGTATCTCTCCTCATCTGCTGATTTAGCAGCAGATTAGATTGTCAGTTTGAGGACAGACGAGGGAGTTTAACCCAGAGCAGAGGGTGAAGGAAAAAAAAAAAAATGTCTGCAATAAATATTGTGAGATTTTTTAGAGGAGCACTTCACCAGAGCAGCAACGTTGGATTGGGGACAGTCATTTGATGTCTTGAAAAATCACTTTTTATGCAACACAAATAGTAATATATGAGATATGTGGAATCATGAATATAAATCCCATCCACTTCACCTGTACTGTTACGTTTTTATGCGTGCTGAGGCACTTAATCTTCAAGGCAAAGTTTTAAATCTTCACCCTAGCTGATATCTTCAAGTACAGGCTTTAGATCAGCACCCCTGGAGACAAATGTGTCTCTCTTAGGACAGCAGGACAGATCAGTCTGGTAACATCGGGCACAAAAAACAACGTGGATAAGAAAGATCATGGCTAATATAACTAGATGATTAAAGTTAGGTAAATATTGTGGTATGGGTTCAAATTATGTCTTCGTTAGGGTTAAGAGGACATTTGTTGTCATGGTGAAAATGATGAGGGAACTATCATGCATGCCGTCAAAGGAACAATCCATCCACTTCAACCTTTCTTTGCTCCTGATAGGACTTATTTCTGCAACAGGGCTTCATCACATGCAACGTTTTTTTGGGGGGGACGCTTGCTAACAAATTATTATTCTAATTATTTTACTTGTGAGGACAGACTCCCTTTTAAACATGGTGCTTGACCTATATCAGGATTGCTCACCTCACACGTCATGATTAATAGCCTATCAACGCTGGAAGACTGTGGGACCTGTCGGTCGAACGTAAGGCAGCAGATATTGCTGAAGTGGCCATAAACATCACAACCCTCCAGAGTTTCTTTGCTCGGCACGCTCATCCGATCTGAGAGAGCGTGTCTTCAGTGAAGTCGCCGCGATTACTAAAAAGAACCCAAGCAGCCAAACCAGAGCACCTTTGCTTTCTGCAAACTAATTGAAAAGAGGACCCATAATTCAACAGAAATCTAAGTTTTACTGAGTGATTTTGAACTTCTTCACCTTAATAAGAAGTGCTGCTGGGGGATACATGCACATTTTTTTAAATATAAATTTGAACTTCTCTTCTGCAGCACTTAATTAAATATGTGCTCAAAGGCATTTGAACAGAGTTTCGTGTTGGTCGAAATTTTGACTCCAAGATTTCTGTTTTCACTTCAACTATATATTTCTTGATTACTAATTCATGATATTGGCAAACCGCCTGCCTCTGACCACGACGTTAACAAAAAATAAAGACAAAAAACAACAAAAACAAAAATCCACAATGAAACCGCAAAGCATTCTGAGACTTAGTCATGTTTTGTTTTTTGTTTCTTTAGGAGAGACTTATATCTCTCAGGTACTGACTGGCCCAAATACTAACATTACTTTGGCAATAAGCAGTCGCGTTGTCTTTGTTCTGCCCACTAAAAGTTTTGCCTGGACATTAAACACAACGTATTTAAGTTGGGTCTAAAAAAAAGAAGTGTTTCATGCACCTCGGAGACACGCTGCACCGTGCAGCTGTCATTCCCCATTTAAAACTTCAGTTAGTTTAACTGAACTGAGGAGTGTGATAAATTGCTAATGTTCCATTTAAATGTCTTTCTGCTTCCATGCTTGTATCTACTTCAAGTGTGAGTGAAGTTGTGACATAAAAGAGATGAGGATTTAGGAAGTTGTATCCCTGGAGCTCTTCAGCCTCTATACTGTCACTCCAGTAGTGTCTGGCTCGTTGCTCTTAAACCTAAGCTCATTATCCCAAAGACTTAAACTGAAATGTAATATCACCACTGGACCTCTTCTTCTACAGGCAGATTTAGAACTCATTCATCGCCTTTCCTCCAGAGGAACCAGTGCCCATGCAGGCCCTGTACTGGAAGGTAATTCAATTAAAACCAGTTCACTTAATGGTATGACTGAACGGTGCCCTTGATAAAAGTTGTCCAGCTAATGACACAAAAGTCAGCAGGCAGCAGATCCACTTATAGGCATCGATACTCGGATGTGTTTTTTGTTGAAATGTCTTCATGTATTCATA
The DNA here is from genome assembly GCA_963678695.2 of Diplodus puntazzo. Classification (NCBI taxonomy): domain Eukaryota; kingdom Metazoa; phylum Chordata; class Actinopteri; order Spariformes; family Sparidae; genus Diplodus; species Diplodus puntazzo. Next base: position 25,510,287 of record OZ023171.1, on the reverse strand, counting down.
CTTTTCACAAAGTTAATGTCACTAACCTGTATACATGTTATATTACCAGTAGCTTTACTGACGACTACAACTAACACAACAATGAAAATGCACATGCCGTAAGTGAGAAAGACAATGGCTGATTATCAGGAAAGTAGCTTGCAACTAAAGCTTTATTATTTACTGGAAAAAGGGTCATCTGTCTCACTGATTGTGAATAATCATTGTGTATCTGAACTGCAAAAGCTAAATCAGTCGATCCCTACTTTATACACTAATAGCAGCCCGAACCTCGGTAACTCGATTAGTGAGAGTTGATCTTATTTGAAAAAATTCCACCACAGTGTCTGCTCTAAATAACTAACTAAAGTGTTTGTACTGGCAGGAGAAAATGCTTTACTGCTAACAGAAGGTGCGGCACGTAAAACGTGTCTTAGAGACACTATTTCACTTTCGTACAATCCTTTTTTTTTTTTTTTTATGAAATAAAGGCAGACTCACGGGGAAAAAAATGAAAGCCCCACTTACAGCAATCAGAAGTTATTTATTGACGTCTCATCCCAGTTGAATTATAGACAAAGAAAATAAATAATGCATTATTGATTTGGCCCCGCAGTGTGCTGTGCAGCTCAACAGTGCGGAAGCGTAGGCACTTTGGCGAGGCATATTACCAGAGAAGCAGTGCAGATGGGCCACTCCATTTAGGCATCACCTCTTACTCCAGCTGAGGTTCAGCTTTAAACTAGTGTGTACATTAACTCAAGCCTGTGAAGACTGGATTGAAATTCGCCTTTGGCCTACCAAAAATAATGAATATACTGAACAGCATTATGAACATGATTGCACAGATTGACAACCGTGGTGTTGGAAATGAGCGATTATCAAAATAGCTCCATGGGTGATGGCCCCTTTTAAAATGTCAAGAGCTTATTACAACACTTGATGGCGGTAAACCATTATAGCAATTTAGTTCTTATTTGGCTTGGAAAACACATTATGTTCTAGTTTTTTTGCCAGTATGCTGCCAGTGTGCGCAGAAGTAACTATTTCCCACATGTCTCTATCTCAAGATGACGGAGCTGACTTTTTTTAATCATTTAAGTCATAATTTCAGCTTGAGTAAAGAAACTCTGATTTGGTGAGGGAGGACTCGCATGTTGCAGCGTAACTGGAGAATATGAATGACTTTGCCTCCCAGGCAGAACAGTGTGCCAGGCCTGTTAGCATTTTGACAGTTTTGTGTATTAGACCACATGCTCCTGCCAACAGTTCTGTGTTGTCTGACAGCAGGGTTGCCTTAGATTGAGAGTAAGTCACAAGCTACAACTAACACCCCCACGCTCCCCGCTGGCTACTAATACATTACAGTGCAAGTAGCTTTGGACACTGGCATCTTGTCAACGGCGGGCGTAAATGACTTTTTGTCATACGGTGCGTGGCATGTGTTATGATTGTGCTTGTTTGCACACATTCAGCTGGCAGCATCGTAATTGAGAACATTTCAAAATTGATAGAGACACACGTCAATGTATGAACAAACACAGATCAGATGACATTAAACACGAGGAGATCTGTTTATGCATCGCGCTGATACATCAACGGATCTCCTCGTGTTACTGATGGTACAATGTTAATGACTGGATGAAACGATGCACATGAACACTGGAGAGGAGGATTAGGACATAGAATTAAAGATAAAACGTGGATTACAGTATGTACTTAAATTGCACACAAAAGAGCTTAAGTTGCCATTAAGGTTGCCATGATGCACTTTGTTTTTTTTTTATGTTTCCTCGAGCAGGGCTTTTGAATTGCAAATTTCCGTACTTTCAGTGTGATTCCAATCAAGGAAATAAATAATCTTTTAATGCTGGTCTGTGAACAGCACTACTCAAATTTTATTTTTGAATATTATACCCATGTATGTTGATCGTATTGTCTTATTCATAAGTCTAAAGCTTAGATGGTGTGTTTACAAATCTCCTTGGCTACACCTATTAGCATAAAACATGTAGTATTAGATTTCCTTTGAATTAATCGGCTATTTCACATTTTTAAGCCTATAGCCTGAAATCATACATTATATAACGTGCTCGGGTGTGATTTTACAAGGTTTCCGCACGAGAGCCGGAGGTGCTCGTATTTTCCACCTTTGGCATGTAATTATTTCTCGCCTCATCTTGCACATACAGTGCATTTTTCTCAATTCTGCTCCCCCAACACAGAAGGAGGTATTCTAATTGGATAAGGAAACATAACGTAGGTCTATAAATTAATACCCGATAGCTTTTGGGGGCATCAGTATAGTATTCACTCATTAATAGACCGCTGTGAAATTAGCTGTAATTACGCATTTTAATGCCATGACAATGTCTTGCTGGGATCAGCTTTTTCTGCTTTCCTTTGGCTCAGGTTTGGTTTTGGTTAATTTACTTTATTGTCTAAACAAGTGTAGCCTTTCAGACTCGGGCTTGAAGCAAACATGACATCATTATTTGTTGCATCTAGCTGAAACTCTAGCAGAGTGGAAAAGATCTAATGCACCGTCTAATGACACATCTATTCCTCGCGAATAGATCTGGTCTCGTTCTTTACTATTTCATGACATTTGAGATTTGTTCATCTTTTTTTGTATCTATTTGGATTCAGAATTGTGTTGGCGTATTGATCTACACCAAACATGACATTTAATATAATGCCCGAAAGCTCAATTTTGGCCCATCAGACAGTAGCCTCAGATAATAACCTTCTTTCACTTTATTTCATATTCACATGCGTTTTGGATAAATACCCTAATCTAAATGTCAGATGAGATTTGATGAAGATCCTTTTTCTTTTTTTTTTGTTTGGTTTGTTTGGCTGTTTCTTCTTTTTTAACAAAAATAGAGCTGCACTGCCCTGAGCAAAAAAAAAAAGAAAACAACAACTTGTCATACCAGATGATTTTGAGTGGCTTGCACGACTCAAAATGTTACATCTGTAAATCTAAGTGCTGTAATCTGTAAGTATGCATATGTTGCCTGTAGATACAGTGTTTGCTGTTCATTTGGGTGTTGGTTTTTAGGTCGTAGCAACCGGCATGTCAAGAGCGCAGTCATGTTTCAACAGTTAGCACCCACAATCTTCAACTAATCCTATCACAACCCTGTAAAACCCCTCAAAGTGTGACACTAACCTCCAGGAAATGTACGACTGCATTTCAGAGCTGCCTGGTTGTCTCGGTCAGGGGAGGAGAAACACTAGCTTACCCTATGCACAAGATAGTGTTACAAAGTCCATGTTATTGTGGCCCACTCGTGCTAACTATGGCCGTGACTCTGGAGTCTGTCAAGCAAGAGGAACATTTCCTCAAGTTTCCCAGAAATAGCCAGTCATGTCGATGCTTAGGCCAATGCTACAACCCTGACTGACTGGCTGAGAGAGAGATGCTCTTATTTCAAGCTTAATTTCCTGATTCAGTTTGGTTCCTGGGGAGCTGCTTATTTCTGAGTTGTTTTTTAGTTTTTATGTTTTTTGTCAAATTCATACTGGATGGACTGAACTCTTTGGGGTCGTGGAAACAACAACATGTACTCACGATTGAGTGGATTGAACTCTGAGTCTGTGGTACTCAGACACACACAGCCACTCATAGATTGCTTGTTTGCTCATTTTAATACATTTACGGATTAGAATTACTTTCTTGCGGTTGTATGCCTGTGCGCACACATAATGGCCGGAACATTTTGTTTGCAGAATATCATGACGTCACAGTAAAGTTTACTTTTGAGACTTCGAATATAAAATGGCAGAACTTCATCATGTTATCCTTACAGACAGTTGTATTAAAACTTATATAGATTGATACATAATGGCCAAAGATTTGTTTTGTGCGGTCGAAGTGGCCTTGAACTTTGAGCCATCGGAATATAACTAGTTTCTCCTTGAATCCAAGTGTCTGTTGAGGCATATTTTAATGTTGTTTGCCATTTGCTTTGTGGTTTTTGTATAGTTTGATTGAGACGTTGATGAAGATTCTCAGTCAGGTTTGACTGAGCTATTTTCTTTGTCAGAACTATTATCTGTCAGACAAGACTCCGACTGGCACCCGTCTTTTCTCACTTAAACGTGTCAAACACACTACAAGGTCAATATGACTCAATTTGTTCTGGTCAAGGCTCAAGTAATCTGTATTTGAGGCCGGTGCAGGACCATAAGTCTTTTCACACACCCGGCCTAACAAACTCCCAGTGCTCTGTTTGGGGAGAGGGACTGAAAATGGTGTTCTTGCCGTCTCGTGCAAGATTTTCTTTTCTTTTTTTTTATCCTGACCCAAACCCTTGAAATATTAATTGGAATGGCGAGGACAGAGTGAGTAATGGAGATATATTAATAACACAGTCATCCTTGTCATAAAATCAGATTAAATTTGCCACACAGGAAATGGACAGGGCATATGAACCATAGCATTTTTTAACATGGATATAGATTCTATCATTTCATTAAATTGTATTCTGTGTGACTAAACCCATGTATTTCATTAGAAAGTAGGTCTCCAGTAAAAGTGATAAGTGGAACTAAGATGACCCTGTGCCAGCTCAATGCATTCTACAAACCAGCAGCTGACAGAAATAACGTTCATACTTTTATTTCATAATACATTTCACATGGATGGATAAACATCCACCAATCAATTTTCTGAAGAGGTTAATTAGTTAGTTTCCCTCAATACCTTTTTTCATGACAATTAGTTTGTGCTTCCACACATGTGCAGGGCAAAGAAAAAAAATCCATGATGACATTTGGAACTCGAATTGAAAGAGAAAATAATAGGCAGATTAACTGATAATGAAAAGCAATTAAAATGCAGAAAATAATGTTTTTGCCATTTCTTTTTTTTTCTTTTACACGTTAACATTGAAAATGGCTCATAACCAATAATTAGCAGCAGCAAAGAGATTATGTTTTCCCCTGTGTGTGTTTGTTTGTTTGTTTGTTGGATGGCCTGTTGGTTGGTCAGCAGGATTACACACAAAACTACTGAAATGACACGACCTCTATACAAACCAAACCTTGTTGGAGAACAGGTCTTGGCCCAGAATAGACCCCATTAACATTTTTGTGGGGCTCTAGATAAGGGGACGGATCCAGCGAATGTTTCCTCACTTTGTTTAACATTGCCTGATAGGGCAGTATTTAAGTGGCTGGTATCTATGTGTAAGTATGATTCAACGCAGATCTATAACTTATGGTAAAGCAGTTATGGGTGGTTTAAACTTTAGAGTATTTTGGGATAAGGCCGACTGAATTAAAGGGGGATGTTGGGCCTTGGCGGAGATTGTCATTAAATAAAGCCTGTACTGCTCTATCGTAAGACTCTCACTTGTTGAGCTGCAGTGAGATGTTGCTTGAATGTTGTGGCATCTATGTATGTCTAATTTCACCCATGAACATGTTACTTTAACAGCGATTGTTTGGGTCATTGGGCATACTGAACCAAGGAGGTTGGATATTGAACCTATAACAATTCAGAATTAATACATTTACCAATTCACCAGTACTTACCATTCATTTGAACAGTTTGCTTTCTCAGTGCCTATTTCAAAAAGGAGACCAATAATAAAGTAGCCTTCTGACAAATGTCAAGTCTCACACCCCTCCACTTTGTGAAATATGTCATTGAATGATGTGCTCCACTCCCCTTAAATATTGCTGTGCACTTCATATTTAAAGGGCCTTTCTCAACAAATCATTGTGTGACAGGTTTAGTGTGTATGCCCTAGGAGCAACATCTGAAAAAACCATGACATGTCTATGGCAAGGCAAAGACTTGACTGACAGAATAATTCCCCATTAATAGAGCGGGTCACTCAAAGACCCTTTATTCCTCTCGGCTTCACATGGAAATCAATGTAGACTTGAGATATAAAGCAGAAGCAACTTACACTTTAAGCAAAAATAAAACTGACACATAACATCTCAGGAGGTAGGAATGGATCTTTTTTTAGTAGTTTATTTATTTAGTGTCTATCTTACAAGTTATGTGGCAGGCAAAGATGGCGATTCAGCTAACCCTAATTCCTTAAGAGTGGATCTGCCTTTGTGGTCTCAGCATTCAGAGTGTGTTCCCATTTCTGATGAGGCCTCTTGATAGTTGAAGCAATTGTATGAGGAATGAGATAAGGTCTTTAATGTCAAATCCAGATTATTTCATACTATTGACATAGTTAACATACAGTGATTAAAAAAGGTAGGACAAGGGGCTAAATTATCATATAAATTTGATAATTATCATAGACCTGGCACGCTCTTTGTACGTCTAGCACTAGATTGTTTTGGAATATGATTTCAGTTGATTTGAATGCCCCTTGGTCTCCTGCCTGTCACGGCTGTCAAGTCCAAATTTCTGCTTGCGCAGTGGTTCAGACCTTTTTCTCTACCACAACCACCTGTTCAAAATCTCAATTTGCAAGATATTTCATTGTGAATCTCAGCAGCATGTTGCCATTACACATCGAGGACACTTAGGCTGCTCATGTGTTTTTTTCTAGTCCACTAAAACTTTGGCTTTTTGGTGTCTTCATAGTTGAGGACAACCAGAAAATGTCTGGCTTCTTTTAACAAAAACACACATCTATTAGTTTAAGTCAAAACCAATAATGAATAATGCATATGTTAGTTAAATTAAACCATCAGAAAAAAAGCTTTTAAATATGATGTCATCCAACTTATTATAGGCTGAAGGAATGTTGCCTTTTTAGCCACAAAATGGTGGTGATGGCTGCAGGACAATGAACGCACCATTACAGAGAGGGTGGCCTGATGTTAGTTATTTACATAATACATCCAGATATAAAACCTCTCCTGATTTGCAGATGTGTTCTAACTAATCATCATCTCACAAATGAGGCAGTCAGATAAACTGAACGACAACAACAAACACCATCTGCAATGATAAATGTCCAAAACAACAGACAATCAACACTGTTAAAGACTTAACAAGTTTGAATTTATTTGTGGCAGTGTTGTGTTAGACTATCACAGTGTTTGTAATAGTTGTACTGCAATATTACACTACCACTTTTACAAATAGTTAATCAGATTAAGAATGTTCGAAATGCTTTTTTTGCATACAACACAAGACACATAGTTGAAAGCTGGCTGCAGAATGTTCTATTCAAGCTCAACACTGATTCCCATATAATACTCTATGGTTAAGTAAGACTGGAGTTTGCTAACATCAAGACATTCACAATCAACAAGACTTGACCATTAAATGTGTGAGGAAGTTGTTTTATGTGTGCTTATAGCGAGTAGCTATCCTAAACATTTTCAAGCCTTACTTTCTGTGAAGTACACATTGAGCTGTCTTTTTAGGTTTAGCTATCTTATCACCAAAGGCATTAACATTAACTAAATCAGAATTCACTTTTCTCTCTGTATTGCATTTGTTGCCAAATGAAAACCCTTTTTCTTTTCCAACCAAACTTAGCTATCGTGACCATGTATTTTGCCATTGCCTACTCATATTGATCGAGCTCCTGCAGGAACTGGGTGCAGCTAGCTCCAGGCTGAAGCACTGGTGACAATTCAGGTGCGCAGGAAAAGAAAAATTCAGCCACTGCAAGAAAGAGATTTGAGTAACATGATGGGGGAAAAAACTGTCTCGTAATTCTTTTTAGCCATTTGTATAGTTATTTGACAGAACAGGACTCAGCCTCTGTACCTTGGGCACACATTCACCCAACTGAGCCACCATGGTGCCCAAAGTTAACATTCATAAGGAGATAGGTTTGCTTTGTATCTGTTTTCCAGAAGGAAAGCTTAAACTTACATCTCTAGGTGGTGGTAGAGCTTTGTTTTACCTTTACTTTGCACTCCATGAGGTCTGCTGGTGAATTATGTGTCTTGCAAAAGTGTGTCATGCCTCGAAAAAAGGCAGAGAACCACAAGTTAGGGGGCGGGAAAATATGGAAATCTTATGGATGCTAGCTGTCAACCAGCATATAGTAAGGAGACTGTTTCTCAGAAAAGGTAAACAAAGGGAAAATTACATGGGACTCTGAATTCTAATTGAGAAAGATTTCCTTTTGATGTAACTTGGGAGATCTGAGAAGTGCTTTTTTGAGCTAATTACGGAGTCATGGCAGAGATCTAATTAGAGTGATGCTAATGAGCCTTGTTTATTCTTATCTGATGTCAAAATGAAATTGGTTGAAATTCAAATATAGGTGCCGGCATCTGAGCATCGTGCCAAGTGGGATAAAAAATGCCAGCAATGTTATTGTTTTCAAGCGATGGATTTGTCGAGTTATTGTGCCTCACTTAAATCAGGATGGAGAGATTTCACACGGTGTACTCTGACGATGACGCTGGAACAACGCTACATTCAAGGTGTCGCTTTCCCCTCCTACAATGGCATCTCATTAATTTTATAACAGCAGCCTTATTTAAATAATGTACAGTAAACTCACTATGCAATGAATTCACCGCATCTTATTATCATGAGCTGACTTGCATCATGTATTAGTCCATTAAATAATAAAGAAGGAAGTCACTGCGTCGATCTGCCTGTTCTGTCTCTCTCTCTCTCTCGGGTGTATTCAGGCATGTGTGTGTGGGTGTCTCCGTGTGTGTGCGTGTCTATGCATGTATGTGATTGTGGCTTGGTTTTGCAGGGTTTGATTAAAATGCCCTTAGCAATCTGGAAGATGACTGCTGTGGGTTCTCTCAAGGGGTCTGCAGATCAGGCAGAGCACCAGCTCCCTGCTCCAGCCCCAGTCAATTTGAACATGACTTCAAAAGGAAAGTTTAGATTCGCAATGACCTTGAGTGAAACACGTGCGCCCATCCTGTATAATGAAGGTCCAGTCTTTTCATTAAGAAAAAAAACTATATATATATATATATATATATATATATATATATATATATATATATATAGATATATATATATATATATAGATATGTATATATAGGACTGCCAAAGCCAACACATCGAACTTGCAACCGAAGCTTTGAAACTAAAGGCATTATGTCATTTCAAATTTGATTCAGCGAGTGGCTTTATCCCTTAAAATACACACAGAAGTGTGTGTGTGTGTTCTTTTATTACAAGGATCTCTCTCTCTATTTATTGTGTAGCTCATGAAAGCTTATTACTTTTCACTAATTACACAGCATTTCTGTGTGCTCAACGCTGGTACTCGAAGAAATTACCGATGGGCTTGTTAAAAAAGTTAACTAAGTAAATGGAAAGGCAAACATGACATGAAAAGACTATCACTGCATATACTGCATATAGTAAATAACACATTTTAGCAGTGAAAAGTTGGTTGCAAACTTCATACCATTCTTCCACATATTGATCAAAGAAGAAATTATATATAAACCCTGTTTATCTTGGGTGGCCAAACTGCAGCATGAATATGACTCATCTTGCCCCAGTCGAGGCAGCCAAAGAGACAAATTGTTGAGATTTAACCATCTAAGTGTTTGTTTACAATGCATTTTTTTCTGTGGGTGGACTTCAGGGGTGGACAAAGGCCAAAATAACAAACCCAACAAACTACAACCTCGGAAGGCAAACAAGTATATCCTGCAGAAATGAATGAAACCACATTGCATAAATAACCTCCCTAACTTCTGATAAACGAGAGAAAACAAGGTTAACACAGTGGGCAGCTCAGCCTTATTACCTCCAGCAGAACAAAAGCCATCAGTGAGGCAAAGGCTGGATGGATGACAGTGTGGCTGGTTGGAAGATCAGGGAGGCGAGCAGCTCCTCTGCCCCTGAGCTGAAGCTATCTTTGCCGCTTATTTTATGAGCCGTCATCTAGGAGGAGCCAATCACATGCGCGACGCAGTAGCAGTAGCAGTAGCAGTAGCAGTAGCAAACCCAAACGCATCTGAAAGCTGACGAGTGTAGGGTCTTTCTAAAAGCCAAGTCCCCCGCAGCAGCTGGAGTTGATGTTAGCATGCTGTTGAAGGGGATGAACCTTCCATGAACAACAAAACTTGTGAGGAATATACAAACTCATGTAATTAGCTAATTGGATACATTGTTGTTGGAGATAACTGAGTTTTTGTTTTACTTGATTAATTCATTGGTTGGAGGGACATGGAGGAAGGGAGGGATTTGATATTGTGTGGCATATACAATGTTATAAGTAAATACAACAAATGGATATGTGGGATGCATATGGGTCTATTTAGATAATACTGTTGGAATTATGACGTTTGGAGTTGTTTTCACTGCTACGATGACATTTTTGTCATTATATAGAGGGTAAAGTACCAAAAATTCCAGGTACTAATCAAAATTTGAACACTTCCAAACCCTGTATGGACGACTACATACCATTTTCTCTTGATGTATGTACCTGTTGAGTCAAAATAGCTAAACAGATGAGTCATTATACAGTATGCCTTAGATTTCATAGCCTGACCATTTGATCAGCAGCACACACTTCAATGTGTTAGGTAAACAAGAAGGGAAGTGTCAAAAGCAACAGTGTTTAAATTGAGCCAAAACAGCCTGTGACTTAATCACAGGTTCATCAACAGCCTCATGGTGATGACAACACACTACATACATCAAGACAGACGAGAAGGTCTCCGAGCGAAACTTAACACGGCATTTACTAAACACACAGTCACTCTGGCAACAGGCACATTATTAAACCAACAGCTGTTGCATGGTCTCAATAAAGAGTGAATGTAGTGAACTTCCCAGAGCTTGTAGTGATTGCCGTATTGATATTCTGTAGCAGCCTGTAACTGAGCGTAATGCACAGAGACACATACGCCAAAAGGGCCTTGAGAGGTGGAGGGTTAAACTGAAGCTGCGGTCAATGTGTTCATCAACATCCTGACTGAAAGACACATCTGAAGCGTCCTTGACCAATGAAAGCCTGCTCTGGGAAAAAAAAACAAAAAAAAACAAACAAAAAAACACATCAGGTACATACGTATGGTTAACGCCACTCCAGATCGATTTTAAGAGCTCTGAGCTCTGAGCTTGGAAAGATGGCTTTCTTTATATTGCTTCTGGGTCCTGGAGTCAGTTCACCTGACATACCTGAAATTGCAGTTTTACAGTGTTTTATATGAGATGTCATAAAGTTTACTTTAAATCAACCGGCTTGTTGTTTTTCAGTTTCTCTCCTGACCAAGACTCTCATAAAGAACATAATCAGTGAAGTCACCCGTTTAGATGGAGGATTAAGACAAAAAGTGATTAAGAGTAACACAATGTGCATCATCCCAAACAAATTCAGATCTGCCGCTAATGAGTCATGCTTTATAAGAGCGTTAAATAGATCAGCTCATTGACTGGTCCTTATCGACTCGCTCAGCAGAGGGTGTTATTCCTGAGGAGGTGCAATGTGTTGCAGTCCCCAAGGGTGCGACAGCGAGTCTATCACATACTCATCCAAAAAAGGTTTTAGGCAGCTTCTGCTCAGGAAAAAGACAAAATGCCATCAGGAAAAAAAACATTTTGCCGACTGAAAAATGGGGAAATGCAGTCAGCTTTCATCTTCAACACTGCACATTTCAAAACTAAAGTAAATTACGCTGCTTGTTTTAGTGTTAATAGAGAAAGGCCAGAGTTTTTTTTGTTTTTTTTTTTAATGTGAAGATAACCTCACAACCCTGGCTGACGTGAAGAAGCAGCATGATTTATGGTTTGCATAGAGCTGAGGAGTTGAAAATTCTTGCTATCTATATATTGGAGTAAGATGTGAGCTGCTGTGATTTATACAACAGTTACGCATGCACCTCAATAAATCAGGACATCTAATTTGTACAGGAATGAAATACGTACAGTACACTCAGCCATTTCCTGTAACAGAGCCATGTGGCTACTATGGCTATAAAGAGATTACAATGACATCCTTTACACTTGGTGACAGCTAACCCGGACACAGCCTTGATGCTCCTCTAAGAAGGTGTCAATGTCGACATAAGAAATACTTTATGAAGGTGAAAACATTACTTGACACCTATTGAGAGGAAAGAATTGCTTCGGGGGGGTTCGGTGTGATCTCACCAGCATGCTCGGCGGAGGTTTGCATACGAGTTTCTGGGTTAAAACCAAAGAAAACGGCAGCGCTCATATATCACAGTCAGGGATTACAGGCAATAAACATTCATCTTCTTACCCTCTTTAAGCGATATTTTAAAGTCAATGGATTAGGTCAGAGCATGCTTGTAATCACTAGTAGGAGATAAAAAGAGTCACATCTCCAAATGCCTCCAATTAGAGGAGATGTACTACCTGTCAGGCATTAAGTTGCGCTTATCATATCATTTATATTCAAAAGTAAAGAAATCAAAATCATGGGGGCATTTCATTAAAGTATACGATGCAAGTTTAATAAGTGCCATCCTTGTCCCTGCGTAGCTTTTAGCCGGGTTGCATTTTTAACAGGTTGACACTTAAAATATGGAATTTAACAAGAATCCCCTGGTGACCTGTCAATGTCGGGTTCTACAAAACGCTACTCTATGCAGATTGACAAAGAGAAAAAACAAAAACTGATGTTGCATAACAAATACATGCGGTTTATCATGTCTAAGCAGTTGATGAATATCGCACTCTGAGATAAAATCCGCCCCATTATCAAGTAAAACCCCCGTGGTGCAGGGCTTACTCGAGGGACAGTGTTTCTTCTTATTCCTGACTGCATTGACTCAAAGCCTTTAAAAGATAACAAGCAAGGTCTAGAGCACACATTTCCATTTCAAGTACACAGTTTGACATATAAAAATGCAGCCTGACATCCTTGAATGTGATAAATGGTGAGACTGTGGATTATCATTCAGCATCAGTACACTTTGGTGGCACATCTCCGACATTTCTCAATTAAGGTTTGCTGCACAAAAAGAAAATTGCCTTTGACATTTATTCGTGAAAGCTTTGACTTAAAGAGGAAGTTTACAGGTACACAAATGAACAAACCTGCAAATTATGATGCACAATGGGATGGACTTCTTTATTGGAAAATGCAGGAATCATGACAGATGTGGCATTCAATGTCAGCTTTTGGCTTACTTTGGTTGATTGTGTTTTGAAGGTTCAATACTTGGGAAAGACTCTTTGCAGTGTGTTATTTTATTTCTGCGTTTCTTTAATACACAGTAAAAGAGGAAAAACATGCTGAATAAGGTAGAAATAAATGTGCATTTAAGCCACTTTCTCCGCTTCACATGCCAGACCTATGTTTTGTAAAAAGAGATACCTTGGAGGAACTTCCAAACAATCCTCTGAGCAGGTGGAGTAGCCGTCCAGCAATAATGCCTGCATCTGGCATCTGTATGTTGAGCAAACTGCCAGAGTTTCTGTACAGATGGAAGCAATGAGGTGGAAGAGGCATTTCTGCTGACAGCACAATTGTTTTCTGGCATGCAAACAGTGGTGATATAATGCTGTGTGCGATGCATAGAATAAACAAGTGGCAGTCTACAATAATGCATATGTTAAAATACAGATGAATGATGGGTTTCTGGTGTTGTGTTTTTTGGTATGTACATTTTTAAATGCCTTAGACCGTATACCACACCATTATGGTAGATTTTTCAATGTTAGACAGACAGGAGCTAATGGATCATAAGAACAAGCATTTACCTCAATGACAATGAACGGATAATTCAATATAAAATAATGCATATTCTTCCATTTGGGACTCTCAGGAACTGAGGTGGTTAATGATTTATATAGACTTTCTGTCATGCTGATCCGAAACACCCCACTACCCTCAGCACCATTTTCCTTTTTCATTATGGTTTGTTAAAGGCTGAGCCCTAAAGCAGCAAGTAAAGTTTTTAGTGTCCATCTTTTTGTGTGTGTTATTTTCTTAGTATTTTGAACACAAACAATACAAAAATAATTTAAGCAGAAAATCACCAATAAAGTGAATTCGATGACCAAAGCCCAGTTAAACGGACAATAAATGCCGACATTGTTTTTTTTTTTTTTTTTTAATGTATTTACTTGTATTGTCATTGATGTGCAGTGAAGCCTTTAAGGGTAGATCCACAAACTTTACACACTAAAGTGTGTTTACAGGTCTCAGGTGAAAAAAAAAGTAGTATCAAGCCCTTGAGTGGCTTTTGCTGATGCTACTTATAATGTGATAAATTGCTGCCAGTGACGTCACCTAGTGGCTTGTGGTTGCATTGTGGGAAATGTGGGCAACCAGGTTTTGAAAAGTAAATGAATGTGTGTACTAAAAAAGGTATTGTCTCTGGTTCTGATGAATGAATTTTGATAATTTGTTCATAACAAGTCCAACAGTGGTAGACCAGTGGACTTCTTTTCAAATCAACTATGCTTTATTTACACAAGTTGATATAAATAAAGGTATCTTTAAACTGTAAAACATATTCCCTCTGTTATATATATGTTGACAAAATGTCAGCAGCTTTATTGAAATTGGAATTTTCTTATAGGTATCAGTATTAGCCCCAACAAATGAATATTGGTTGGTCTTTACCTTTGTTGTACTCATTTACCATATACCCTAATTTTACGTAAAAGACACTAGAGTATTTAGTGTGGTGCATTTAAGGCCTGGCAGATGTGATGTAAGAGTCCTGGCTGAGCGAGCACTGTACTTCACCAAGTACTTCCAAAGGCATTAGTGAGCAACAAAAAATACAACTTAAGAAGCTTAAAAAACACATTTGTTTTAGTTCTTAAATATGAGTTGAGATTGATAAAGGTCACAAATGCAGCTCGACATCATAATCTCTTCAATGTCCAATCATTACTCACTCTAAGCAAAACATAAAATCCTCAGGCAGTTCACAGCATCACGCATACACCATCCCAGTGTTAATGTGCTCGCTTATGAACAAACACATTAGTGGACCAGTCGACAAGACATTCATATTTGATGTGCTGTCACTGGCTCTCTGCTTTTGGAGAATATTTACACACATACTGGTCTTATTACTGTGGCCTCCTCTCCCCTGGGAGATTGTTTTTGACAGCAAAGCGGCCGACGGGGCCATTAGAGGAACAGTGAGGGGTCTCGAGGTTGGCCACCAGCTGCCGTGCCCACACTCTCAGCTGTTCCTGCAGGCCCTTCCACAGCAGGGGCTCTCAAGTATTCCTAATATAATTGAAGCAAACCTCGGAGGCTAATGGACTTGAGATATCGTTGCAATTCATAGAACAACTCTGTAAAGGCAAACACTTGAGAGGTTTTGTATCAGAAATTTCCTGGCAACCAGCTACTACCACCACAGAAGCCCATTTGGGTATTGACTTTGCAGCATAATGTTTAGATAAAGAAAAAGATAAAAAACAAAACAAAACAGACAGGAGGAAAAAAAAGATATCGCTGAAAAAGCTTATTATGCGGGTGTATGTAGGTCATGGCTGCAACGCTGTGAGTAAATGTTTTGGTCGGAATAAGCTCAGACTGTCGAAAGAGCAACAATAAGAAATTGTTACTATTCAGAGCATGTTTGAGTCTAAGGTTTTTAAGTGCTGCTGTTACATAAAAGAGGGGTCCATACAAAGGTGTTTTAGTTATGTAGTATGATCTTTGCAATGAATGTATTTCTAGACTATGACAGTATGCACCCAAGCGTTATTAAATCCATGTATTATTGCTAGTTGCTAACTCAATCTGACTGCAAAGAGCAGGTCTATTACAATTTAGATACTTCAAATCCAATTTAATAGACATGAGTTAATAATCTAATCTAAGAATCTAAAGGTTTCTCCTGACAGGATATTACATTTCATACCGAACAAGTTTTTTCATCCCAGACAAGAGTCTTCTGGACTTCTGAATCCCAGAGGGAAGGTTTATTTAGATCCAGGTTACAGTGGAGTTTGACAAAAAGGCAATTCACATCGAGGTATACTCATTCATCACTGAAATGTCCTTCGGCACTTTCCTATTAGAACCTGTCAGGTGGGCTGGGCTCATTATTACATCATCATAATGGTGTCATCCTTGAACTTCATCAGAGTAATTGCCGCAATTTGTCACATTGAGGGAGATGTGCCTGTGGACAAATATAAGGATGCATACAAACCTCAAAAAGTAAGACAACACATTTTGAAGAAAAGAAATTGATATTTCAAACCCGACTCTGTCTTTTGTAAAAGATATCATCCTGCGAATGTGATCGGCAATAGCACTGTGGCACAGGGTTATTGCTGTTAAATCTACTTGGTCACCAATTGAAGCTGGAGTTTGTAAGATTGTAGGAACCAGTAAGAGCAATCTAAAGAGTATCCGACTGAAATATCTCACCCACTCGTTTCAGGAATCCCTTCAAAGACATGCCTCCAAAACACTGTCTGACTACACCGGCTGCCCCTTAGCTCTCGCTGGCCAGCTGGGAGATGTGTGCTGGCGGGTTGTTTGCTATGTTCAACAAGCTCTAGTAGTTTATTTATTTATTTTTTTTCTTTTTCTGTCAAATAAATATATAAAAAAACAACTCTGTTGAATGCCGAAGTCTTATAAACACTAGCAAAATATCTGTCGTGAACATACCGATATGGCTACACTGCATGAAAGTTACTGATCTTCGCTGTGTGCTTTATGCTTTATGCTGCTGGTTTAGCTGCTGAATGACAGTCTGCCTCCGCTGCTCACTCGTTTTGGCCGCTCAGGCGCTGTGTGCTTTGTGCTAACGGGTTTAGCAACTGAATGTCAGTCTCAGGGCTCATTGTCATTGCTAATGGTATCCAACAACGTCATTACTGTCTCATTCACATATCAGAAAACACTTGACATAATCATAATTAATGTGAACGAGGAACCTGACTATTGATACTACTCAACATGTTGGTAATTTTGGTGGCATTTTTTGCTGCCATTCCAGTGCAACCAACTTACTTAGATGTAGCAATATATCTGCAACGAAAATGTTGGAGAACAACATTAGTATTCATTGGAGTTATGTGTCTAACCACCTGGTAAATATAAGTCCATTGTTGACTCAGCTTTACGTTCTGTTGTGATCGCCATCTCCTAAGGGAAATTCCCCACTTTGTTTACCAGCTAGCTGCTAACTTTGTGTGTCTGTTATACAGCAGATTTGCAGCACTTATTTACAACAAACAGCTGCCTTCTGTTGGGTGATAATCTCTGTGGTTATGTCATGGTGTACAACATCTTTCAAATTACAAAAAGACATTTGATCTATTTCAGCTTTCAGAGCTGGTAGTGTCGTTTTTATGTCCCTTTTGAGGTATAGTATAAAAATATGCTTTTCAATATGCCAAATATACAACCTTAACTTTTGTTTGTTTTTGTGTTTTATGGGTTTACTATAACAACCGTGGGGTGAGATGCGCATATAGAATAACTAATGAATGCATGTTAAGCAATTCTACTTCCTCATTTTGAAGGGGTAATACATTTTTTTAGATTTTAAAGGAATATGTGGGAGCTCTTATTACAGACACTTGCTCAGGTTGTAATAGCTCTGCGTTCAGTGATCCTAATAGACTAACAAAGATCAAATGGAGGAAGCAATAATTGTCACAAAGGGACCGATGTGCCTCTTTAAACAAATCGACAGTGACAGGATGCCCTGAAGTGTGCAAAGTGAATATGGGGGTTAGGTGCACTTAAAGAACCCATTTTGATATTGCCCCCTGTCACCAAAAACACTTTTGTGCTCTCAACGAAGAATGAATAATACATGTTTTTTGGACACAGACAGATGCTAAGTCTCCCCTTAAAAGGGTGCACAGATTAAATGCACACACCTAATGCCGTTAATGCATTCAAACCCCCCCAACTCCAAAAAACATGTCATATAGCCATGTCTTTTGAGAAGAATGTGAAATGTGAAGTCAGGGGAAAAAACTAATGCATTAGACTGGGCACAACAGCAACTAGGATGCACCAGACGCTATGAAAATACAATAGACCTATGTCAACAAAGATAAATCAATTTTGCCATTTTGAACATAACATGTTTCTGTGTCATCTCATAACAGTGAACAGTTTCCCGAAACTAAAGAAAACACAACAACAGTAACATAAGAAAGGCATAACAATAATGTACAACAAACGGACAAATCATATTGACCACTTCAAGCTATCATTACTTTTTATTGTCCTTTTTTGTTGCAAAAGTAAGTACTTGAAATGGATATGATGAGTGTCTGCTAACTTTAGACGCAATGTTATTCCTGGAACAGAAGTTCCAGTCTGCAGGACAATAGCACGAACATTTTCCAGATCGCTACATTTCACTATGCTTGGACAGGTTGACATAAACTAATCTGACAGCAGGGATGAGCCCCAACTGGAGGCGTGTGCTTAAAGTTGCCATTACGCCACTGAGAGGAGCATTTGAAGGGTGTTGGGCTGTCCGTTGTGTATTGCCCAGCATGCCAGGAGCGGTAACTGCTGGTGTTATATCCAGCATGGCCAAAAGTCAACACTGAGACAAAATCTTTCGAATTAGTTCTTTAGCTTTAGCTGAGTTTTTGCTTTAAAAAAAATGAAACCATTTGACGCTTAAACGTTTATGGATGTTACAAAGTTTGCACAAAACTGCACATGATGCTTTACTCTTCATCTGTCCTCATATCTCAAAAGCAAATTATCTATATTGTTAGCATAGTATCGTGCTCTTTCTATCCATCATCCCTAAGTAAAGATGAAAAACCAAGTGAGACAAAAGTTTAAATTGCTTCTTTGGATGAGTCTTCGCGATGTGTAGGAGAGGAGACAGGCAGCAAAGCACCGATTGGCTTGGCTCGCTCAGGCAGCCCATATTGTAAGCGCGCCAGCACATTTACAGCATTAGTCACATCACTGCTCTTGTGTCTGCCTGACGGAGAACCTGCGGAGAAGAATGCAGCCGACCCATTTCTTTTCGCTACCCCCTCTATCTCTCGCGCTCGCTATGGCGCTCACCCTTTATAATAAGGTCAGTAGGGATGCAATCATACCAACATCCATTCAGAACAAAAGAAGTAAGTACATGTTTGAGTTTCAGGTAAATGAAAAATCCCCGAGATCCCTCATGTCGCATGCATTGCTGAGACGAACAGGGAGAGGAGAGGTCGATAATGAGGAGAATCCAGGGAGTCTGTGGGAGGTGAACACAGGATGGGCCGAAAGGTGGGATGATTTTGATGGCTGTATGTTTCCACTGCAGTCATAAAATCCACTGTTTACTTTGTGTGAGTATATGTATGAGTCACCCTTCTCTATCAAAGGTTTCGATAAAACCTCCATTTCCATCAGAAGCCAATTTATGAGAAACATTTTTTTCCTCCTTGGCTCGACAAGGAGGCATTTCGCAACAGAATGCATGCCCCCTGTGGCATATCACAATACCTTTATCTTTCGTACATCGCTGTTTATCTGTCAGTCATACGTTTTCAGATCCTGTTTGTGTAAAAATGAAGATGCTATTTTGAATAATTAATGCCCATCGTGTCATTGTTTGGCTGCTGTTGTGAGATGTAAAAAGTTTGTGTTTGTGGGCGAAGGTTGTCGACGTGTTCAAGGTGTTCACAGCTGAATCTCCATAATAGTATAGACAGCCTTGGTCCAAATGACAGTGGTGAAAGAACTGCAACATAGTACGAACTGAAAGGAATAGCAAATCAAGAACATCCGCAAGGAAAGGGTCACTTTAATACAGCCTACCTCTGGCTTCACTGCTAAATTTTAGGCCTATAACCTCTCACTGTTTCTAAATACAAGTGCCTCTCTCAGCAAGTTTACTCATGTCATGTACAAAGTCAATTCTCATGGACGAAACCCCCATTAAAACACTCATGGCATCCAGAGCCAGAAGAGCCCCGAACAATAGAGACAATGTCTGTTCAAGTTGATTGGAACGACTGGTTCAAACACAGTGGTTTAGTCCTCCGATTGTACTGCGCTGATGAACAGAAGATCCAGAAAACAAACCGAGCGCACTTAATTAAATCTTTGCTCTGTGGGGAATTATCTCATGAAAACATTTGCGTTGACGCATTCAGACTTTCAACAGTCAAGAAATTGGCAGAGGGAAAGCCGCTTGTTCAGCAAATGCCTTAAGCAGC
Organism: Diplodus puntazzo; assembly: GCA_963678695.2. Classification (NCBI taxonomy): domain Eukaryota; kingdom Metazoa; phylum Chordata; class Actinopteri; order Spariformes; family Sparidae; genus Diplodus; species Diplodus puntazzo. The sequence goes on along the minus strand of OZ023171.1, from coordinate 25,490,279 downwards.
AGAAGAGAACGTGGCAAACAATAGAGGAGGAGGAGGACCAAACGGCAAAGTGGGCATATGATTCACAGTTTATCACTGGGTACATTCACTCTGCAGCTGACAGATTTCCAAATTCTACCTCCGACAGACACAGCTCTGATGTTTTCTGGTAAGTTTTATACAAGGACAAGCATTCTATCGTTTCAAGTGTGAAGTGGAAAGAGCCCAAGACAGACAATATCCTGGAACAATGCAAAATCCAAAATTTAAATGATCCAGTTTTGATTCTATATTAAGAATTTGGGGTAGCTAAAGAGCCAAAAAAACAACAACAAAAAAAACATTATTTTTCTGAATCAGAAATTTCAACATGTTTCTGTTTGATAGTAAAATGAACACAACAAATATTGTGAAGCTGATGTTTAGTTTGTTTATTGAGTCAATCAGGATTCTTACTGCAATCACACAATACAGCTGCAACACCTAGGCCATTCAACCTAAGTTACCCCTAATTTCCACTGGATACGTGTCCGCTGCGTTGCAGCTCCGATCCGGTTTGGCTCCGCCGTCCGCCGTCCGCCGTCCGCCAATCCCCACCAGTTGCGGTTCGAGTACGCCACGGCACAGTATGGTAGACAGCTGGTGTCAGGAGGACGAGGAGTTCCCGCGATAATCACATAATCACTCCCGACAGGAGTTATAGGTCTGTGTTATTAAAAACAACAACAGGAAGTGTTCCCGACCGAAGGAGTAGCAGAAGAGCTTGTGTTTGTCTCTTTTTTGAGATTTGTGTGCTCGTGTCAACACGGAGTGTTTTATTTTGAAAGGTAACCGGATGCTGTTTGTTATTTTGGCACTTTATTTCCTGTTTGCTTCATGCTAAATTCAGCTAAATTGCTGCGTCGTGCTCCGGCATCCGCCAGAAATAGAAGTCCTGCGTATCTGTGCCGGAGGGCTCCGGACTGCCAGAGCTGGGACGGAGCTGATACGCAGTGCAGCGGACCTGGTGGGGATTGACACATAGACTAAAGTGAAACGTATCTGCTCCGCTGGCGTGGCGGAGACGCAACACAGCGGAGACGTATCCAGTGGAAATTGAGGGTTAGTTTTCCCAGATGAAATGGTTTTAGTCTTTTTTTAAAAGTGTTATCAAGCTTTTGGTGTATTACTTATCTGCTCTAACTTTTCAAACTTGTCTTGAGGGGGAACCTCGAAAACCCTCCAGCCAACATGTGCACCCACGTCTTCTACAAATGTAGGTCGAATACTGACAATGAGCGCTAAACTACGGGCTTCAATAAGCCGACTTTCCAGTAACCTGAGCTATCCAAACTATCAAATAACTCTATAGCTAAACAAATAACAGAGTTGTGGGCAAGACACTCTCCCATTGTCTCTCAGTCTCTCTCTAATCACACACACTAAACACAACTTATGTAAAGTCAGTAAACAAATTAAGTCATAATTAAAAATTAATTGTAAGTCCACTGTCAATAACTACAGGGATTTACATAAATTCACAAGTGAATTCCAAGCTCCAGAGTCAAAGCACATTCTGGCAAAAATAGAGCCCAGCACGATGACAAAAACGTCAGGGTCATGTGTGGCTTGTGGACCTGGAAGACACACACACACTGGCTCGTATGAGAGCGGATGGTCTCCGGCAACCACAGCAGGGTCATAACCAGATGCAGCCTGAAGCTACGGACACTGGTGTGCAGAGGGAAGCTTGGGTGAGCAGGCATATAGAGAAGGGACATGCAAGGTTTTTCAGATTACACAGTGCACTTGTCAGGATCAGCAGATGTAAAAAAGGGATGGCAGAGCTATCGGACCAGAACACACTCAAACTTGACCAGCAGAGAAGCAACAAGAGACTCGGGCCTTAATGTACACTGAGAATTACATTCTCTCTCATATTTTAACAATGCCCACACTGATCTTAGTGTTGACACTGGGTTTTTGGATGGAATTTTAGGGTTTTCAAAATAAAAACACAAGCTATTACACATTGTCATTTTGGACCATTTTTCTGTCTGTGTGCGAATAATTGGAAAACAAAGAGCAGATAACAAAGAACATGCAAAAAACAAATGATCAAACTTTCTAATGAACTCCACTGGGGACTAACTAAAACCGTTAGATCACACAAAAAGTGATTAGTTTGTTTTGATGCTCTCTACATTGATTTTTCTTCATTCATGTGGTTCAGTCGAGGCCCAAAACAGCTTGTGATGCTGCACCAAAGCCTAATAATGGCAAAAATAAATAAAAAAATACAATTATTGTTACCTGACATCAGGTTTAAAATCCATTTAAATGAACTTATTTGAAATATGATGGTGACAATTAAGGGGCAGGCCTGCATGAGCTCATCTGATGCAGGTGTAGGGATACTGAAGACTATAAACTTCAGGAATCTATTACAGGGTGTATTTTTGTTGAACAGCTGCAGGAGAGGCAGATACACAGTAATGGAGAGCGAGTTACACAACCGAAGATAAATACTCAATTTTCGCCGAAACCTGTGGGAATATGCTCCTCAATCAGCAAACAGAAAAGGGCCATTAAATAAACAAAGAAACATCAAATCTGATAATAGTAACAGATGAAAGCATGCTTAAACTAAGAACCATTAAAAAAAAAGAATAGAGACACCTTCTCTGGCTGTCTGTCTTCAGTCCCTGTGGCGGTGTGCAAGAGCACTTAACCTGCCAGCAGGGCGCTCGGCAGGGTTTCCACCTGAACACAGGGCCTGTCACGAGAGGGAGGTCCAGAGGGACTCAAAACAAAAGGCCATGGGCACGCAAGGCCAGGCACAATCTGTCCACCTCTGCACTTACACAAGAAGACAACAGTGACAAGCGAAGGAGGCTCCATGTTCTCAAAGAGTGCTGAGCTACACAAGAGATATGCCGGTGGCACATATAAACATCTGACTTCAGCACCGGCTGGTCTGCACTCTCGACTATTACTGCGTGGGTAGTGAGTGATAGAAAAGGTCAAAGTGAGAAACTCTTGACAGTAGATATGAGAATTACTCTTGTGTCCCTTTTAAGCATGTTAGGGGAGCGCTCAGTGAGGAAATCAGAGCCAAACACAAAATGTTGAAACTCCTTTTTTGAGATAAAAACACAAAGCGAAGCATTCATGCCTGAGGTGATGATCCTAGCAGTGAGACTGTCCTAGAAAGACTTTAATCGCAATATGAATGACTAATTTAATAGAAAGCAGATAATTGTCTTTTTGTATTCCAATTTTACATTTTAGAAAGTACCAACTCTGAATTGCTCTGACATTTATTTCAAGTTGCATGTCATGTCACTGTCGATAAAACAATGGGCATAGACATATTTTATAATACAATACATCAAACTTCTACATAATAGCCCAGCGTCATCCACATCTGTAAATATGGCGGATCACGTTGGGTGAAACAGCAGGGCTGACAATGCTGAAACAATGACTTAACCATCTTGGCCCCCGTAAGTGCCCCGACAAATCAAACCATCTTCTAGGAAATCAATCAACGTGATACAAAAAAAGGCTGAAGTGCCAGAGTGTCTGGGAGAAAGGCAGAGATAGGCGACGTCAACCGTCCCCCTCCTGCCAAGACTGCTCCGGAGCAGGGGACTCCTCTGGGGAGCCTTGACGAGGCTATTCAATCGCTGAGGCCGACAACTGACAATGGGGATCATGTCCAGAGGATAGAAATAGAAATTAGAACAAAGGAATTGAAGGCAGAGCACAGCAGGCTGTCGCCGGCTCCCTTTTAAGCGAGGATGGTTGAAATGTTGAAATGGCACACTGCCTTAGAAATTAGAGCAACCTTATGATTCACTGTACAGTGAAGGTAATAGATACAGTTCCAGACAGAGGGAACTGTTATATTAAGCCCCTTCTTCTATCTGTCTGTCAGATCCGGTTGTACGTGTGGCCTCACGTCTCTGCCATCAAGCCTTCTGCAAAGTGCGGTGACTATAACTGACACATACTGTGCATTAGGGTATTGCCATTAGCTGTGAATTGCTATAAATCAGCACACATAATTTCACATTTTAAATTCATATTTCAGGCACATGTATGCACAAGTATTTAACTACCTGTACCTTGATGTTTGTGATTAGCAATTTTCTTACTCTTGGAGCTATGTTTTAAATTCAAATGGAGAGTGTTTTTACAGATATGAAATGAATATGGCAGATATAATTACAGGGGAAGTATGTATAACATGACACAGCTGACATGAAAGCTTTTGATCCGATAAGGAGAAAGCAATTAAAAATATGTTTAATAGTTTGAACATTTGAACTTGTAGCAGCATATAGCTCAACTATAGAAAAGAGGTCGTCTTGTGCTTTTTGGGTTTTGCATTTCCTTTATTGTATTAAGTCCACGCCAAAGGGGGTTACTCTCTGCCAAAGAAAACACTGCTCCCGCACTCCCGGAAGATCCTCGTTTAGAGTCGAGCCTTTACTTCTGCAACTAATGTGCGTCACTATGTAACACCCTTATAAAATATATACAGCTGTACCGCAGCCATGGTTACCGGGGGCGTTATTTTTAATCACACTACCTTGTTGGCATGACCCGCCCTACGCTGCCTCTGATTGGCTACATCATGAGTCATTAGTAATGTACATGCACTGTGTTTAAAGCGACTAAGGGGGCTCGACTGATCGGTCGCCACTATTATAGGCAGATATTCCTTCTAAATAGTTTGATCAGTGGTCTCTAAAAAGGCTAATCAGATAAGCATGAAAGACATCTGTACTCCCTTCGTTGAATGTGCTTTGGACGAACAGACCACCGCTTAGTCAAAAATGTCTAACTGATGCGACTACTACCGACGACGCATAGTTATCTCTCTCTCCATATCACTGTGTCAGTGCTGGTAACAATCACTGCCCAAGTATATTCTGGGACCCATTTTAGCATTTCAGCATTATTTCCGTATTTTTTTTTACTGACATCCATGATCACTTGACTGGTTGACAATGCGCTCTCACTCTCCCCTTCCCATGTACTGCCAATCACACAAGCTTTGCAGAGAAAGGAGATGCTCTCTGGCATTGCGTTTCTCCTGTTAACGCACTGATTGTGATGCGACCTTCTATTTAATGCGGGCCTATATATGACGTTTGTTTTGTACAAACATCTAAGTGCGCCTGGCTGTTGCCATGTCTTTAGGGTTTTGGTCAGCTACCTAGTAACAGCAAGATTCTTCCACACAAGACTCACCACCTATTATGACAACAGAATCACGGATGAAAAAATTATTCACATCATTGACATGTTAAATGTTTGCTATTATTGCTAAGGTAAATGAATGTCTTTTTGATCTGAAGTCAGCATCAATTAAAACTGCTTCTAGCAATCGTGAACGGTGAGTAACCCAACAGCACCCTTACTGTAGATCTAATTGTAGTAACTGTAACAATCATCAACAAAACATGTCTCCTTTGACACCAACTTATGGCACAACTCCCTCCCATCCTGTCCTCTGTTGCTGTGGTAGCCGCTAATTGACACAGAAACATTTTTTTCCATAAAAGAGATGGTTAATTAGACACAAGATCCAACAACAATGTGTCATGGCAAAGTATCATATCATGATGCAAAGTACTGTAATGACAATTTTGCTTTTTGAAGTAGCTTTCTTGGCTTGAGACAAATGCGTTGCTCGCTCATTGTGCTATTCTCTTTTACAAATGAAAAGCCAGTAGAATGAAATGAAGGCAGCTGTATAACTTTGACCCACACTGGAATACTGCAGCTCATACAGCTTTAAATGAGGCAAGGGCATCACCCACTTTATATTAATTAGGCAAACCATATGCATATTTTATTTTATGTTATGTTAATGATTTGTCGTGTTGCCAACTAGAACAATTAGACAAATGTAAATAAAACATAAGCACTGTTTTCATGCCTTTTGAAAGCTTACCTGAAATATGTCAAGTGTTATCAATATGCTACAGTGTCTGCAGTATTTTAACCTAATTATAATGTTAAGAATGTTCAATAAAATAATGTCTGTTCAGCATGAATATTATGGCATTCATTTGAGGCTATACTGTATTATTATTCACTTTAGAATCCTTCTGGAATACAGTTTCATCCAAGTCTAAAAATATCAACATGTTTTTCGGTCATATTGCCAAACTCCAACACAATAAATATGCTCTATTGAGCTGGAAAACAGCCACAGTCTTAAATACAGTATGCACACAGGAATTGTGGGCCTAGACAGGTTTCTTGATTGCTCGCATACCTTTCAGGGATGGTATAGTCTCTTAGTCCCAGAAAGCCTTGAGATTCCCAACACCCACAGTGCTGTCGATGTTCTTTAAAAGGAATTTTATTGGATTTGATTGAAAAAGAGCATAGATATCTCCTTTTGAAATGTGGTCAAGTGATTCAGCACAAATGCATTTCCTAATTAATTCACAACTCTCAGGATGTGCTGTAATTTCTCTCTGTGGACACTTCCCTTGGCTCATCATTCAGTGTAGCGTAGGTGAGCTGAAAATAAAACCATATGGCACTAAAAGTAACTACTACTGGGAGTACTCCAACTGTTTTTATCTGGACCAACTGGAAAGGAATTGATGGATGCTGCAAATGAAAATCATCCTCAATGGAAAAAGCATTCATGTCTGATTTCATTGAATTAAATGTTGAAATGATTATCGTCTGTCATTATCTACTGACATTTTTATAGACACAATGTTAAATAACTAATGGAGAACAGTGGTAGTGGTAGCTGGTGGGAGAAATGACCTGAAATCTATGTCACAGTATCCTTCATGTTTTTTGTTTTTTTTTGCAGCAAGGTGACCAAACAATATCCAACATCTAATCATTTAATTCAAACGAGGCTTGACGTTCACACAATTTCTAAGCTGTCCTGAATACTAAAGATTTCAACATTGCGCCAGTTTGCTACCATTAAATAGATACTTGCCACATTACTTGCAGAACCTGTAAAAGACAAACGGTAACCCACAGCAAAGGCAAAACTCACAAGTCTGTAGTTTGAATTCTGTAACTATTAATCAGCTATTCATTACATTGCTGGCACTTGTTGTAGAATAGATGTATAGATGCATAGATAGATGTATATATGTATGGATAGATGTATATATGTATGGATAGATGTATAGTTGTATAGATAGATAGATAGATAGATAGATAGATAGATAGATAGATAGATAGATAGATAGATAGATAGATAGATAGATAGATAGATAGATAGATAGATAGATAGATAGATAGATAGATAGATAGATAGATAGATAGATAACCCTTTAGCACAATGGATTTCCAATTGTGGGGACATTTTCATCAAAAATAAGGTCTTTACTTCTACAGATGATGGAAGAAGAAGGACGTTTGCATTGGTTCCTGTGGAGAACAGCACAGAAATTGGTGTGCTTTGTTTACCATCCACACGTTTAGTTCTAAGAGTATGTGTTTAAGCGGCATGTTACACAGCCACAATTAATTTATCATTCATCATTTTTATTTTTTCATTCTTTTTAACATGGTTAAATAATTACGATGGTAAAGATGGTATTGTGAAATCCATGCCGTAGCACAACTCGACATCCGTGACGGTGAGGAAGACAGTATACCTCCCTACACTAATGGCAGATAATGAAATCATCATTCCTTGCAGGCCTAAAAATAATTCAAATTCAACTGACATATCGGGGTAAATGCAACAAAGCAAACGCATCATTTTGTGTATCTGTACACTGGCTTGCAACTTATAGCCATTATGAACAAACTGTAGTCTACTGCACAGGCACTATGGAAAGGCAATGCAATATGCATTCTTAGTGACTCATAGAGGTGGAATTGATCCGTCCATGCGCATTTTGAAGGATAGCATATTGGAGGGCACTGTGCCCTAATGAGATGGATGAGGCACACAAATGTTGGCCAGGCAACAGACAAAGGAGAGAAGGCTAGAGGGGTCGTAAGTGTGCAGCCAAGTCTGATTCATCAACTTTCACAGTTCAAATAAAAGTGAGTGCAGCTTGCCAGCTTGATTATCAGATGGCTCCTGCTGCATTAGAGAAGATGACATGCTACATTTTCTCTGATGTCTCTGCACTGCCTTGGAACCGCTGTGTGTTTTTTCTTTTTTTTTTTTTCTTTTTTGAGATGGGAAGCTACCAGGATTATAGTGCACTCTCCGTCACAGTTTCCAGCTATATAACTATTAACCTGAAAGTGAAGTGCAATTTTCCATAGGCTCCTGATTTGACCTGGAGTGTGTCTGGTCTTTTAAGTGCTTCTAGTGTATGACAGGGTTACAAGAATCTTTCTTTGAGGCTTAACATCCACATAACTATCACTAACTAGTTATTCCACCATTAATGTGTGAAGTAATGGATAAAGTCCTTTCCAAAATAACTTCTTATGGTAGAGTGTTTGATCAGTGAGTCATTTCATGTTTTAACAGACCAACTATATTTAGCACAAACAATATGTTAATTTGCATTCTAAAGACGGTGTGTAAAAGCTGAGTGAGTGAGGACTTTAATGTGAACCATTAAAATAGGATTACAATCAAAACCATAGCATTACATTGTGATTATGCAAATCACAAAATCTACATGAGATTTAACACATTTTGTCTCGATATGAAAAGTTGAGACAATTAGCAAAGACACTGTGTAAAAGTCTGGCACCCTCTTAACTAACATTGAGTAAAAAGGCAGAAATGTCTGATTATTGTCATTATTATAATCAATATGCCTGTTATTTTCCCTTTCATCTGCGTTAGCCTGGTCTATTACTACATATAGGAGAATAAGTGAAAAATACACATAAACATTGTCTTCAAATGTCTTGTTTTGTCCAACCAACAGGCCAGTAACAAAATATTCAGTTAACTATCATCGAAGGCTCAGAAGTCAAGGGCATTTTCACTTCAAGAAGGACTTAAATCTACTCATCACAGTAATTACTGAAGAATTTTTCAGTCAGTTGAGTCACTGATTATTGGGTAATTGATTTACAACTATTTTAATTGCTCTCTGAGAAAGATGATGTACATACACAGACACATACTCAATGTTTTCCATTGAATCAACAACACGCTGATGTTTATCATCATATATTTTTACCTATTTAGAAAGAACATACTCCATCCAAACAGTCAGATTAATGCAGCCTACAGGGCATGAGGTAAATATAAGCCCTTTTTAAAATCATACTTTGTGACAGCTTTGCTGCAGCAGCAAAGCCAGCTTGTTGCAGTGACAGCACTTACTGAGACATAAACACATAAACTTGACATGAGACCATTACAAGATCCTTAAGCACATCACTTGGTATGGATCACTGCCATATATTAGCTATTGTGACTGAACATTAACTGGGCGCATTGACTTTGTAAACGACTGTTTATACATGAGTAAAAAGGCCCGAGAGGCATTCAGGGCAATAAATGGGACTAAAGGTATGAAGACAGATAATTCACTCATGAACACACGCTCACACACACAAACACACACGCGGTATTCTCTTTTTTTAAGTTAGTGATCTCAATGTTCCTGCCTCTAGTTTTACAACAAATACCTGTGCTTCATAAAATGGCAACCTGAAGATTGCTGAAGTGCCTCTAGAAGGCTGAAGGTTGAATGGAATAGGATTCTTAGCACCTGCTCAGGGTACCATATTAGAGTCCTGCTCTATGGGTTGTATTAGTGTCTCCACAGGCATCCACACCAAACACAGAGGGGACCTGAAAATCACAGCCCTGAAACCAATGCTTGTCCAGTGAAGGTCATGGAGCGAAGAGTGTTTCTGCCCCAAAGGCAGTTTTACTTGAATAGATGAATCACAAATGACCACAGCAAAGTTGTTTTTTTTGTTCTTCTCCCCTTTGGTGAAACTTTTGTCATAAAACTGTGATGATATGTTATCACGGACTGAGTAAGGGATGAAACTTTTACAGGAACAATAAAGCAAGAAACTTGAACTTGAAACTTGAAGAAGCATGTTCTCAGAGACATACTCATGTACCTACCATGAACACCACAAGTTCCATGTGGTATGTAAGTATAATAAAATATGTTATCGGTGTGATGGAATCCTTTGCTGTCCTTCTTAAAAAATGACAGTTAAGTCACTGAATTTAAGACAACTTCAAATTGTGTTATTGTTTTTCACAAAGTAACAGAAATGTTCCTTTTCAAGGCAAAGTGAGTACACATTTGTGGAACTGTCCCTGTGTCCAAAATTGCACCAAAAGTTAAAGTGGTCCATGTTGGACTGTGACCCATCCTCCATCCAAGTTTCGTGGAAATCTGTTCAGTAGTTTTTGTGTCATCCTGCTGACAAACCAAGAAAACAGGGACACGGGGAAACATAGCCACCTTTGTGGAGGTTATAAAAGATTTTATGTAGAACATTTTCTGGGCCATAGGGACTTTGTAGCATTGACCTCATGGCAGTAACTGAAAGGATTGGTGAAAGGGGTGTGAGAGGTTCTGCTTTATAAGAGCGGTTACTGACTGGGTGAACTGTTTAGATATCAGTGTTACTGGAGTAGGAGGGGAAGTTGCTTCATAACATACTAGTAAAAAGATATATAGGGTATATGGAGATATTTTTGGTTTTACTCGGCAAGAAGATATTACATAGCCTGTCTGCATGTTATGTAGCAGATGTGTGGCAGTGAGGGACCCTCTGTGAGCCTGTGCTACGTCCATAGTGTTAACTACTCTTATATACCACAGAGCAAAGTTTCCGTAAGCAAGCAAGCAAGCAAGCAAGATACAAGGAGGATCCAAAGGAAATTTGTAATTCAGGATTCAAACCTAACTTGTCACTCATGTTCATACCGGGCTCAGCAGGTGAGTGGCAGCTCCACCAGAAACATCTGGAAAGTGCAAACTCGGGCACAGATTATTCTTGACCTTATTTCTAAAACATTTTAGGTGTGATTAATTTGGCGTAGGAAAAAATAACCATCGATGACCAGTTTGAACCTTGTTATACAATTTAATTGTTGAGCAGTTTGGTGAACCAATTATTTTGCTGGCCTGATTTGTTATGTGTGGAAGTTTTTCTTTTTTTTTTTTTTTTTGTGGTTGGTGCTGAGGGTGTACACGGATGAAATGTTGACCTGAGTACAGATTCAATTAGTGTCCTGTAAATGAGGGTTCAATGTCCTTGCTGACATTAAAAGTCCTGAACTCCCTCAGTTGTTGGAGGCACTGCTGGACTTTTTTCTTGTAAACAGAGTCAGTGTGCTGTGAAAGGGACAATCGGCTGTCTACCTCCACCTCAAGGTACTTAAGTGATTGTACTCAGATACTGATGGGTTGGAGAAGTTGTTGTGAGTCCGATTTGTCTCTGCTCCCACAGCACAGCTCCTTGGTCTTGGTGATGTTGAGCTCGAGGGAGCTTTCCTTAAATGTCCAGATCAGATTGTTAACTGTCGGATGCAATTCAGACGGAGCCTTGGTGCCAGTCAGTTGGGCCACTAGGGCCATGCTATCCGCATACTTTTAAAAGTGTCAGTCCCTCACCGCTGCAGGAGATGTTTTTGGGGTAAGAGGGAGGGAGGTGAAACACAACACTGTGGGGGCCCTGTGTTTGAAATTAACTTACTTAAAACTATTTACAGGCTCGTTTTGCAGCCTGTCTTGTTTAAATCTCTATTTGAGAGGGTATTGCATTATAGTTTGTTTGGCCCTCCATGTTGCGAGACATGGTTTAGTATTGACTGTGAAAAAATATCACCTCTTACTGTCTGTGAGGCTACAGTGAAGTAACCTTGATCTCTAAGGTGACACTCCCAGGACTAACAGAGAGGACAAGGGGAAAAAGCATAGCACTTAACAGTTTCCCACTTGCTTATTAAAGCTTGTCAACATCATGTAAAAGCACCCATTGTGTTTTGTGTAGGTCAGATAATCCCATTATAGCTGTATTGATGTAGTCCCTGTGTACCACAATCTTTTGACAATTGAGCAAATAAATATAGCACTAATTGAAGTCAAAGCAACTCAATATGAGGCTTACCAATCATAAAACACAACATGAACAACAGCACATTCTTGCTCAGGCGGTACAGGAGTGCATGTGCTGCTGTCTTGTCACCTTAATAATTGCAGGACAGACGCAATTGGAACCAACACACCAATGGTCCCCAATCTCAGCAGCTCGTTATTAGAAAGAAGCCCAGTGGAGCTCGTTAGAGGATGAGGGAAGATGCGGTAAATAAGGTTAATTGGCTGATCTGTCAGACCCGGGAAGATGCTCACGCTGACACGAAACAACCGGAACATGATTTCATCCTAGGCGCCCGCACCCACCCCTCTCCTGTTTACCTTCATTAGCAATTTAAAAGGGTGTGACACGGTAGCAGTAGTGGTGGAGATTGTAGCCAAGGTGTGCTGTGTTGAAACCACAGGTGACAAGACATCAACGTGGGTGTTCAAACCTTTTATATTTGGTAAAATAACAGTCCACCACATGCATTTTAATGATTTTTGGGGCAAAAAAAAATACATATCTTTGTTCTTTTGGACTGGTAAGCACAAGCCATAGAACCATATTTAACAAACAACAATCTTGTCTGCAATATAAACTAAATTAGCATCTAATATTGTTATTCAATTAATATATCAGCCCTCTTACCTGCATAAGAGAGGTGGCAGAACTCCAAAACAGTTCAGTGGGGGAAAGCACTTGAAAGAAATAGCCTCAATGTTAATGAGAGTGATATGACAATTATTTCCAAGGGTAACTCATTAGTTCTGAGTGAAAAGAGAGAGCAGGATGGTGCTGGGCTGGATGGTTTAATATGCATCACATCAGTATGCTCTGCTTTCTTTCTTCTTCATGCTCTCATTTGTTTTTTACTTTCACTATTGTACAGGCACCATGGTGTAACGGCTATGGTTTTGGGTGTCGTCAAAAGCCATCAAGATTTTCGGCCGCTCCTGTTAATGGCAAATGGCAGTTAATTAAAGGTCTCGTCTTGTGGGAAATGTATCTATCATCACGTTTACTGAACCAATCACCGCCTTGCAAGGGAAAAGAAATTCCAAAAGGATGCAGCGGCTCATATGTCTTGATTAGCTGGATACTTCTGCACTGAGATGGTGATTGCACAGGAAAAACTCTGAGAAAATTGCCAACGATGGATTGCTGCTGATAGTAAATGGGAAGAAAAACATCACTTGAGATTATCTTCTCTGATACTGAACATGAACGACTCCAATAAAAGTACCTCCTGTGCATTCTTTGGATATACTACTGTAACAGCAGCATTAAAAAGAAAAATTGCTGGTTCCTTTGAAAACTTCAAAGACTTCAAATCCAAAACTGATCTATAACGGTGCGCTCATGTTTTCTCAATATGAATCCATCAGGTTCCCTTCAATCCACAGCAGTTACACCAAGAGACTTCTCTTAGATTTTGTTGACCAAGAAAGAAAAGCAAACCCTTGTGTTGGAAGGAAAGTTGTAACGTCTAAGCCAACAAATGGGGTTTTGGTGAGAGAAAATCTGTGAAGAAAACATCCACTGTCGATATTCTATCCTGTGTCCTTGAGCAACACATTGTGTTCACACTGTTTAAACCAAGTCAGAATCAAAGACAGAGAAAGGAGAAAACTCTAACGCTGGGTTTTCTGTCGTAAAGATTTAAAAGGACATAGTTGTGGGTGCAAGCGGAGGCCAACCAAAGTTCTCTGAGCGTAAACAGAGAAGCTGAATAGGAAGAAAACTTCAGCAAATGCCAAAAGGAGGTAGGAAGCAAGTTCTAGAATACTGACTGTAAAATCTCACAATACTTATCCTCCTGTATCTATGCAATTTTTGTAATATTTCCACCAAGGAGGTTGTGTTTGGGCCCACGTCCATTTGGTTGGTTGGTTGGTTGGGTTGTAAGCAGAAACACATGAAAAACAAACGGATTTCCATCAGATCTGGATTGGGGATGGTCTCTGCCCGGAATACATATCATTAACTTCAGATCTTCAGTTCAGAGCCAGAAACCATTGTGAGGTAGGGGATTTTTCCACATTTAAATTAATTTGTCAGGGAATAATGCATAGATCTTAAAATTGAGCCAATCCAAATCCTGATTTAGCTGAATCAAATATGTTTTATTTGACAATGGATAGGCTTGATGGAATTAAAGAGAGCTGTTGGTTCTTGGCGGAGGTATGCGCTCTACTGAGTGCCTTTGTAATTAGATCCCCCTCCCCCCCACATGCTGGGCCATTTGCCTGTTGGGGATATAATTCTGTCATGGCACCATCATAGACCAATCCTATAAAATGAGCTATATTATTCCCTGGAAGCCAAGATCTTGAATATTGCAGGGAACTCTGAGAGGTTTCATTAAATGAGGACTTTACAGTAAGTAACCATGGCCTAGTTATGATAATCAAATTGTAATATATTCTTAAATATATGCTCACATATTGGAATTTAGAGTCAAAGGGAGAATCCTAGTTTTTAATCCCTTGATGATGCCGAGTCGCATTTTCTACTGTCTCCATGAGCACTTCTAAACCCCTGGAACTGTTCATACTACATGTTATGTAAATAGAAAGTCAGAGTATGTGCTATGTTTCCAGTAAAGATGATTAATAGCCACGTCAAAGCTAAACTATTAAAAAGAATAGAAACATTCACAAAATTCAAGATTGGCTTCAGGCCATGTTCTTAATTTTTGTAGAATAATTAAAACAGGTAGATATTGGTACAGTAATTTTACTTCCAATGTGTATGAGGCTAGTAGACCTTTCCCCATTAGTCGATCTACCTTTGAAGTTAATTTATACTGCTGGATCTCCTTGTCTCCACTGAGCCAAAGTAATGGATTTTGCACTAGCGATCAAAGAAAACCTCAAGACTTCTTTCTCTCTCCTGCTAGTGTGAAATCCTTTTGCATTTAACCAGGCCTTGTTGAACAAACCACTTGCTCGAATTATAAACTATGTGCTTTTTCGTTACGACCTCCAGAAACTTGAAACCCATTCGTATATCAAGTGTCAGCCTGCTGATAGAAAAGGCTTCTGTTGATTTAATGTCAAACAAGATATTGGGTGACTTGAAGAAGGATGCATGTTGTACAAAATCTAAGATGGCAGGCCTGTATTGAACAAAAACACTCTTTCCACTTCAGTAGACACTTTGATAAGATGTCTTATTGTGTTGTGAAATATGCATCCACAAGCAGAAAAGTATACTTTGGCCTGAGCCCCAAAGATGATTAATCTAATCGATGAGGGTTTAAATATGTAGTTAATTTATGTCTGCACAGCATGTACGGCAAGTCATAACAGATGCATCCACCTCCTATAGGACCTTAATGTTTTAATATATCCCATTATGTTGTACAGAAAATAATGAACCAAGCTAAATGTGTCTCATCCTGGATCCAAATCTAAATCATTTTTTAATCAAGTGAGTGCCCTCCCTAATAAACACTTGGCTGAGAAGTGCTAGATTGTGTGTGACCTTGGGTGGTGATGTATCCGCCAATGCTTTTATTTATGCACCCATCTCGTGATCACGCACCAATAAATCGCGGGTTAAACTTTAGAGCCACTCACGATCAAAAGCCTAAGTGTCACCTGACAGGCCATAGGAAGACTTTATGAGCATGAGGAACAAAACCATACGAAATAGCCCCTCATTTAATCTCTGGTGGATCGAGAGGGATGCATCAGTGAGGTTATTATGACTCCCCCAAGGCAAGAGCTGCGAGACTGATAATAAATTAATAGTTTTCCATAAAATCGGTTATACTAAATACCTTGGCATCAGACCTATACACATGACACTGTGGATGTTTGGCCTTAAGTGCTTCAAAAAGAAACAACATGATGATCTACTTTTCTCATTACTAAAGCAAATGTCATGAGCGTAGAAAAATTGCAGCTAAAGCCAGGACTGGTTTCTTGAGAGCATAGACTTCGTGTTCCCTGCCCTAAGGCAGCCAATAGGATCGAAATTTCATTGGAATAACACTTAGATTTGATGTTGTTTTTGGAGCAACTCAAAGGTGTGACAACATACAAATAGTATATTTGAGTGAGGCTATCGGACATTGGCTTAGCGTCTCGGTGTTAAAAGGGACAATTCCCTAAACAACGGCTCTGTGATTTCAAAGCAGTGTGTGCTGCTGAGTTTAACTGTGAATAAAAATGTCCGTTATGTGCCTGCATGTCAATCTTTTCAAGTTAAAGATACTGCATTTGGACATGAAAATAGGTGCTTGCAAGTGACTTTGTTGTGAATCATAAAATAGTACTTGGGTAAAAAAAAAAAAAAAAAGGTCACAGTTTAAGGTGTAAAAAGCTCCTGGCTCAGTTCTAACACATGAGAAATGCAAGATGGTGAGATTCAGATGTCAGATTTTGGCACATAACAGATCTCACTCATTAATTCTGGAAGACATTTGTGTTTTTTTTTTTTAAAACCCACCTCATGAACTGCTCCAATCAGGTAGATGCTACAGGCTCCTGAATAAATGCAGAAAAAAAATACCTAATGGATACAAAAAGCCTTTCATCCCTCTATCAGTGAATCTCCTTAACTCGGAACATACAGAGTGTGAAATGAGGGCCTGTGTTGTATATATTGCACCAATGTCTGCTCTTGTCTGTTAAGAATGAGGATGGGCAAGTAGATGAAGACGTTTGTGTTTGTGCCTTTCACATGTTTGTGTTCGCAAAGTCTGCATTGGTGAGGAAAACAGCAGCTACCCCACATAAGTTAAGGGGCTATATTGTAGGCAACTGGACTTTCACATGTTTCACCTCTAATCCAAGAGGCTTCTTCCATCAGGCCCACATGTGAGTCGTTGACCAAACTGGCCTTCATTTTAAATACAGTTTGAAGCGTCGATGTTATATGGTAGTGTTAAGCACAGAGGTTTCACAGTCTGCGTAAGGACATTACTAACTCCATAGCTAATGTAATTGCAATTATATGTAATTAAAACACATCTAATCCCGAAATAATAAGACAGTGTATGACACAGGCAAATAACTAGACAAGATATATGAGAAATGATTCACCATCTATGTGACATTGGACGTGCAAATGGTAAAAGCGTCTTGTTACTATAAATTCGTATTCCTTCCCAGGCACTCACTGTTGCAAATTGTCTTCTGTATTGAGATGTATGGAGCTTGATAGCTGGAAGAAAGCGTGGGCTCATTGCAGATCGTGCTACTGTTTTCCAGTCAGCCTAAAATGGAACATCCTTGTGCTATTCATCATACGCTGCTCAATAATGAATGTCTGAAAACTTGAACGTGCTGCAGTAATATATTTGCAGGGGATAAGAGGAGAAAGAGCTGTGCTCGGAAAGTCAGAGAGAGTCACGCCACTATTAGAATGCAGAAAGGATCCTTTGGTTACTAGATGTTGGAAGAAAAATCCCCGTTTTTCTTTCTTAAATATGTTTGAGTTAACAAGAATACAAATCAAACACTCCTCTACAGTATTGTTTAACAACCTATGATGTATGCAAGACAGTTAAGGAATAATGCTCAGCCAGTGGGTGTAACTAATGGATATAAGGCTGAAGCACGTTCACGTGCATGAACAGCCCTCTGGTTAATAATCTTTCTGACCGTTTAAAATATGGCTAAATAATCAGGACCGACTTACCATTCTAGTCATTGTCCTCCTGTAGGCCTAACTAATAATGGTGAATCAGCCAAAGCCATTGGGGTTCCCAGACTTAATTACCCAGCTCTCTTTGTCTAAAGGAGCTCAATGGAAGATATAAAGCAGCCTTAGATGTGTCCGATCTGATCTTCTAACTGTGATGAGATTTCACTTCCTTTATGGCTCTAATTACTGAAATTAGATCTCCAGCAGGGAACTCTACTGTATAGAACCGCAATAGGAAGGATCCCTTATGTCTGCAACTATAGCTCTTTGTTCTGCGTTCCAAGCCTTCAATTTCTTTGGGACATGCCCTTTTCAACAGATGTAAGAAAGACTGATCCTTAGTTGTAACACAGTGCATCAAATTATGAGTCACAGTTGAGAAACCTGTTATATAAATATATATTAAAAAAGCCCATTATTGATACTCCTCTAGTGAATCGTTTTTCCTCCTTACCAGCTCCACTCTGTCCTACTTTCCAACATGAATAATAAGGAGAAGGACACTTGTGTATGGTTGTACAAGTCCTTGACCTGAGGAAGCAAAACCTTGCCATAAGCTCAATCATAGGGTCTCGTTATCTGGTACATACATAATTAAAACCTGAAAACTCTTGCTTCAGAATGGGTTTGTCCTTGGAGGTTTACTATGTTAATAAGATACTCAGAGGGCCAATAAGGGGCTTGCTCCCTGCTGACTTGTATCCAAAAGTGACAGAATTGTTCATGCCAACATTTAATCAACAAAACATTTTAGCCGTTTATCAGCCACTAATATATGTTAATAGTTAACTTATCTTGAATAAGTAATCATAAGAACTCCAGGAGCGTTGGGGAATATAACAACATGCTACAACACTGTGCACTGCAAATTAATACTTGTCTCAATTATGCATTACTTCTAGTTGTGGTCAGACTTCATGCACTTAGGTGTTGTAAGCTTGAACTGTAGAAATGAACTAGCTGTGTGGAGAAGTTCTCTTTTTTTTTCAGTTCATTTTGCTCCAGCTGAATCAAGAGTTGCCTCTAATTGATTAGAATTTCAAATGAAGTTTACCACGGGCGTTTGAGGAAACAGCTAGCAGCTTTGCCATCAGCCAACGCTATAATTTGTCATACAAATTTGGAAAAGCTATCAGAGAAACTTTTGTTGTCTTTGAGGACCGTCCCTAACCGCAATGACTTCTGCTCTGCAAAACGGCACACGGATAAAGATGCATCACTTTAAGAATAGTAAATAGTAGCCTCCCTGAAGACACAGCTACATTGTGTATGTCCTATTCTTAAATGCTGAGCGTTTAGCCTTCACCTTAAATGGTGATCCATCTTTTTTTTTTTTTCCAAAAACTGGCTGAGAAACTATTTCATTATTTGATAAACGATTACATGCTGCTTTCAGCGGTTGCCGGGGCTGCAATACAGAGTTCATTATTCACAGATACACTTGATTCAGCTATAGTGATGCTTGGATGGGAGTCAGTAAAATACACTCAGCATTGATTTAATTTTAGGATTTAAAAGGCATTTTGGAGCAATCATGCTTATTCCAACTCTGGATTGTTTACTCCCTCAGTATGGTTGCTGCTGGCAGGTAAACAGTAGCAGTGAGACGCAGGCGAGGACCAATAAAGACACTGAAACACCTGAAAAAGCGAATCTCTGTTCTCTTCAAAGACACCAGAATTATGCAGCTCAAATAACGCTTAGGAAGATAGCAAAGCAGTAAGACCCCAACAATGTGAGGTTTTACTGGTAGAACACCAATGCTAGTGGTCTGAAGCAGTAACTTCCTCTTTGGCCTAGCATAATAGAATCAAATGAGAAAATATTATAATTGCACATTATCATAAACTTCAGCTATTTTCTGTGTGTTCCTTACTTACATGAAAATCAGATACGATTGATTAAACTAAGAAGAGTGAAAATGGATCTTCAAAAAGATGATTTGTGATAACAGTTGAAAGATCAAGTCCACAATTCCTTCGGCTTAGTTCAGAGTTGTATGGAATAAAATTAAAATATCGGGAAGATATACCACCTCAGATTACTTAAATAAATCTTGTGGCTTTTCAGCAGGAGACGCCTGGAGACAATTTATTGTTGTTTTCATTTTCTGTCTCATCATAGAAAAACAAAACAAATACACTATTATTTATTCTTTATTGTTATTTATCTATTTTACCATGCAGGATGAGCATCGTTGCAATAAAAATGTGTCACTGAAGTATGCTTACCACAGCTGACAGACCATTCTGGATACCAGCAATGCCTTCAACAGTGGAACAATTCAGAAAATTGATGATATCAATATAACAAACCCCCCCTGTTTTTCTTTTACCTTTCCCTCTGGGATTGAGTCAATACTGAATTCTCTCTTGAGCACACACTGTAGGTATGAAATGAAAGTGTCCCTGTTGAATAGGCAGCAGAGGGAATAACATGTCTCTCGCTCCAAATGGAGCTAAGTTATGCCTCAGTGCTGCTTCTTCCTTGAGCTCTCTTCTTGCCAGCATGACCAATCACCTGTGACCTGCATGCCACCATCCTTCCCGAGATGTTTTTTTTCGCTGAAAGATGTCGGTTGACATTGGAGAGATTAAGTAAGTGATTTGGGTTTTGCTGTTGACATGTTTATAGGATTAATGCCGTTTGCTCTCAACAGGCTCTCAAACACAGGTCAACCAAGATGCCACTGCGGTTCTGTATCTGTAAAGAGCAACATATTTCTGGCTTAAACAGGTATTCCACCACTGAAAAGATGGACCTCGTATAGAGCCTAGATGTCTATGCAGCATAAAGGCAAAAATACTTCTGAAACATGGTGCGTGACCAGTCTGTGCTCTTTACTTTAGCTCGAAAAGGAAAAAAAAAAAAAAAAA
Organism: Diplodus puntazzo; assembly: GCA_963678695.2. Lineage (NCBI taxonomy): Eukaryota > Metazoa > Chordata > Actinopteri > Spariformes > Sparidae > Diplodus > Diplodus puntazzo. The sequence continues at coordinate 25,469,751 of OZ023171.1, read as the reverse complement.
AAACAACTACAATAAGCAGAATGACCACTCACGCTAATGGGTGACTTAGTGCACAGTGGGCGTTGCTTGGTTTGGGCTTGTCATTGGTTTTAAAAACAGGACACAGTAAGGCGGCCAGTAACAAGAAATATTGTATCAAAGCTAAATAGTACACTCAAATGTTTCTGGAAACATTTAAGGCAAAATATAGAAAATGATCAGGACTGCCTTGTTTTAAAGTTTGATCTTTTTTTTCAGCCTCCACTTTACTTGGGCAGACTACCCACATATATGTGACGACCCATTTTAGCATTCTGTACTTTCATCTAGTTTTTATTTCCAAGAGAACAATGCCAGTTGCGATGGCTTAAGTAAAGGATATATATACTTATGAAGGACATGTATTAAGACAATTAAAGTCCTGATATGCACTCACATCAACAAGGGATTGATTGCAGTTAGTTTGAAGTAAGTGCTTAGAGACAGGGAACAAAATTGAGAGACAAGTCACTTCAGAACAATAACACAACAATAAGTTAACCTTTCACCTGAATTACACAAGAACAGAAAGTCAAACACAGAGAGACAAGCAGCAGTCATTCCTGAAATAGCCAAGGAAACTGTGTTGCATCACACTGTTAAAATGACATTTGAGTTTATCAAATTATCATGAACTCCTGCAGCAGACACCTTCACCAACGCAATTGTGTCCAAAAATACATGCAACTGTTGATCACAGACAGTGAATACATTCCCTGAAAGACTAGAGTCTCTGCCAATGTGAGAAGTCTAAGTCTTTTGTTAATTGTACCGTTAGCTGCTAACTGTTTGTGATGACAGAAAGGAATTTGGCAAGGTTAGGCAAAGTTTCTAACCAGCAATTAAAAGTCCTGTTCTCTCAGAATTAATTGACTATGCCGCTCTCCAGTTTAGTTGGGGTGTTTTGTCCGCAACTTCCTGGCACAAGTTGATTCTTTTCAATTTTTATTAGAAAACAGCAAACCACTCAAGGATGTTTGATCTGTTGTTCAGAACTAACAGCGCTCCAGATGCCTTCATTGGAGGGACCATGAAAGGCAAGCGATAATAAGCAATGAAAAATAAACAAAGTGAAGTATCGCCACCTTCTTGCTTTTTGCTTGGCCAAGAAAGAAGCAATCAGAAGCTGTGCGAGGCAGCCAGTACCCTCTGAAACCTCGCCAGCGCCGAGTCCCAGAATGCTACATTACTAGCATGATTGTCTCATACTCTGACTGCAAATAAGTCAAGGAGGAAAAAACACGAGGCAGAGTGACAGCTTGGACAGAATGCCATTTCTAAAGAGGTAAACGAGGAAGGTTTACACAACTCACTAGAGAATTAGAGCACTGGAGACCCTAACCTGTGTTTGTTTAGTTAGGGGAAATAGTGTCGGTATTTATCGCCTGTCTGCATTTACACATACATTGTTATTCTGATGATGCTGACTTAACTGAGGTGTTTAATCTGGAGTATCATTATGCTGCATATCCTTAACTTGGAATGCAACTGAGTACATTTACTCAAGCCCTGTATTTAATTACACATTTAAAAGTACGTATTTTGTATTTCTACTTTATTTCTAAGCTGTGTCCTGGGGAAATATTTGCGTTTTTGATTGACTGACTGCAATTATTTCACCGCTTCAGTTATTGTTTACTTCACAAATAGCTCCATGTCAACCACCTATAGTAGTGCAATCCTGCTTTTACATTAATGCATGAATGATGATAATCTATTTATATTGTATATGACAGTAAATGTCACAGGAGACATTCCACTCCATTGGGTAGTTTTACTTGTAATACATTGAGTACACTTTCAACATTATATTTGCAAACTTAAAACTACGAAAACATTTTAAATGGAGTATTTTTACAGTGTGCTATATGCATTTTTACTTTAGGGTCAAAACATAGTTTGTTAAAAGTTACAAGTGGTCTATTCTAGATATTCTCTGCTGTTCCATCTCTGAGAACACGATGTCCTGCACCAAGTCTACATAAAACTACTGTTTGATAAGTGTAGTAGTGTAACATATTTTTTTAAAATTTAGTTTTAAGCTTCATTATGTGCAATTATTCACTTCTCGTGCTAACTAGTTGGAGCTGCCTTCACATAAATATTTACAGCAGCAAACAAAACCGCGGTCTTGCAGCCAACTAACCTCCGGTCATTTGTCTGTTGTGGTCATAGTGTACTCTTCACGAGGTTCAAACTTTCTTGGAAGGGTTCTGTGACTTCTGAGTGTCAGTGACACAACAGGGCCACAGATAATGCCCCCTGCTCTCAAACACTCCTCTCCCAATATAACTTCACTTTGAAGTCCAGTCAAGGGATCAAGCAGAACACTTTAAGTAGTTAATCCCTCATTTTTAGTCAAATGCACAGTATCCGCTTAATATTTACCGCAGAGGCTTCTAATTGTCGTGCTTACCAGTTCAAACTTAAAGTGCCATACTGATATTTGGTGGGGCCACTGGAGAGATACAGGCTGTATGTTGAGAAATTGAGGAAGGGATGGAAAATGCTTTCAAATGATATAATTAGCGAGGGTGTGAGAGGAAAAAATAGCGACTCCTTTCTTCCCCAAACGCAAGGTCACGGTGTACAAGTATGGTAGTTTAATTAAATTTGCTGTCCGTAAAGTTTTTGAGGAGCATTATGCAAATAAGATTTTAATTATTGCCGATTGCAAGTGTCATCAAAGTGCTTGTCTAAAAGGGGAACAGAATGCCTTCACCAGTCCTCTGTGGTTTTCTCGTCTTGCTTTATGTGGAAAAATTAAAAAAGCATATTTAAAAAAATAAAAATAAAATAATTGAATTAGTTCCAGTCCATCACTTCTACATAAACTTTTTCCGCTACCCTTTTTTCCCCATTTACCATCCTGTCCACTAAAATTAACTCTCAATCACTTTTAAGGCAAAGGGGTTCGCAAAACTGTAAAGACATTCGGTCATTAGCACTACACTTGTGTGATTACACTTGTATGATAAGATCCTAAGCTGCCAAGTGTGTAAAAAAAGTCACAATTAAATATTTTCAGCCACTGACTGCATTTTTTTTAACAACGATGGAAAAAACCTGAAGGCTGTCCATCACTTTGACGGAGTGGAAAACTGAGAGCGATTGACCAGAACGTTGACAATTTACATGCAACGCTGTCAATAACCACATGTTGGTAATCTGTAGCTGAACCTCTTGCTATCCAGGTGCTGACAGCGTGTTGAAGAGCGAGGAACTGGAGGCCCCGGAGCACATCTGTGACCAGTACAAGTCACGGAGGAGTGCGGGCTGCTCCTGGAGCAGAAGCAGCACATGCTGCAGGATTCTATCCCACTGAACCAAGGGCTTGCAGGATTACCATTAAAACTCTGCAGGGAGGGCTGGCTCAAATAGTCCCATCCACTGCGAGTGACCTGCTGCTGCTGCTGCTGCTGCTGCCAATATTTTAGCCTGCTTATTCCCTTCTCCAATATGGCAGCAGAGCCCAGGTTCGGAACAAAATTAAAACAGCCACGAGAAGTCGACTGTCCAAAGCAAAGACGCACAAACTAATGACAATCACCTCTGTAGAAATCTCCCTTGATGCATTTGATTATGCTCAAGCGAGCAGCACCGGTAAATTCTGCACTCCATTGGGATGTGACCGCTGACATGGAAAAGTACAAAGCAGCGGTCATCCAAGTCGGAATTCCACGTCAGGAAACAACTCTAAACACACCTGACATCACAGCAGTGCGCCTGATTTCAGGTGTTTTAATCTTGTCAGAAGTCTTTGCGAGCATATGGTACAAGCCGACTCCTCTTGTCTCTTTTTAATTGCCCTGATCTGTTAATCCACTGCTGTAGTTGCTTGTAAAGTTCACAGAACTGCCATACAAACACCCGTTAGCTGTGGGCGTCCATGTTTTCCCGAGAAAATGCACTGGGACACATTTAGATTGGAGGTCGGGAATAGTCGGCTCAGAAATATGAACTTCAGCATAAGTCTGTGTGGACTAGGTGGAGGGTTTGCCTTTAGACTTAACTACGGCAGGTCAGTTGAGTTCAGTTAAACTTCTTGTAATCTATGTCAGATTACATCATTCATGGTTGCCTCTTTAGGCACAGTGGCTGCTTTATGTGGTGTTAAACATGAAAGATGACAAAAACAATTAAATGCTATTAAACGGGATGTTTCAATAAAAATGAATCAAACAAAATACATTGATGGATAATAACAGATGACAGAATTTGCACGACGTTCTCCAGAATAATAACCTGCAAATAAAAAAATCGAATGTATCCTCTGTCAAGATCGACTCACTATGTGTTTGGATCAATACTGGCAAGCTTATATGACAGTTGTGCATCTTATTGTTGTTTGCATGAATTTACTTGACCCGATCTTGGAAAAGCCACAACGTGATTCAAGCGATAAATCCTCCGTCTTCATGTGCCAGATGTGTGGGCAGACGCCTTGAATGCATTCATAGGCCACAATCGTCGGACAGTTCAACACACATGGCAGCTACTCATGCCTGAAATTATGCAGTTCAAAGGGCACTGATTGTGGTTACACACTTAGAAAATCAAATATTGGCAAAAAGTGCCATCCCAGTTTGAGGGAATTACAGACGTGGGCTGGGAATTAAAAGTTAAAACGGGGATGCACAGGCTCTGATGACTGGGACCTTGATCAAATATTGATTGTGTGGCACAGTAGGGAAGGTGAAACTGCTGAGAAGTCCTGAATCCATACGGGGGAATTTAGGAGACGTGGGCCTCCATTATTTAATTATCTTTTCCTTGTGTGAGATCAGCTCTCCAGTCAAGCCCTGACAGCTCATCTTGAAAAGAATGCTGCCAGAGGAAGTAAGCGGTTTAATTTGCAACTTTTTCGCTCTTCTTTCATTTCCTCGTTACTGGTCCAACCTGAAAGCAGAGTCGATTCAATCCCTCCACAGTGAGGAACACAGTCATGAGTAATGGCGGTGGTATTGGGATTTAACTGAGTGTAAAGAAAACGTCTACTTCTGAAACTCTGATGCAACCGTTGCAGGAAATTTTGATTTCAAATATGAACACTTCTTGTGTTACTGAATTTTGACACACCTCGTTCATATCAGCCTCATCCCAGAAGTAGGCTGCGTGTGTATGTGCAAATGTTGACAACCATGAGAATTAATTTCCTCTTGGGTGGGAATTCTTTCGATATGTCGATGTAATATCAACACAAGACTTGTGTATTTTTGTGTGTTTTTTTATGTGAATGATTTGTTTGCATATGCACGGAGCATAACACAGGGGATCCCCTGAACTCACAGCTGAGACTTGTATCCAATGTTACACGTGCAATCTCACACATACTTATTCAGGGTAAACCAAATCTGATGCTGCCTGAATTTTGCACTCAAAGAAAATGGATTTCTGCACAACAGATGATGGAAATTTGTGGAAATTAAAACAACAGGTTTATCTAACCAGGCTTAAGTGAGGGAGCATCACCGGCTGCTCGTTTTCTGCAGAGAACAAAACATACTGTGGGCCAACTGTTCATGTTTGCTTTTTACAAAATGGCGGGTGTGAATTACTAGGCCAAGTTAGTGTGTTTCTGAATTTTAAGTGTGTGTGTGTGTGTGTGTGTGTGTGTGTGTGTGTGTGTGTGTGTGTGTGGCTGGATCTATGAATGCATGCATGAGCTTATCAGACAAATATATCAACAGAAAGTAAGCCTTAAGCCCTGTGCTCTCACGAGACCTCCATTATGTGGGGACCTCAGGTAATTAATGAACTATGAATAACCTCGTAGGTTTGTGTGTGATATGTGGAGACAATTAAAAAAAAAATCACTAAATCCATCTGTGGCTCAGATACAACAATATTACATTTGTCACTGTGCAATTTATTAGAACAAAATGTCACAGTTGTCCTGAAAATATATTTAAAACATTCTTGCTTTTTTGGCTTTCTGGCCTCGATTTTTAATGTCAGGATAAGCAGAACCAGCACATCTACAATGTTTGCGAAGATCCAGGGTCCGTCAACAAAACATGTTTGGGGACCGGATTCATCACCTCCACTTTAACTCCCCACTCCCATTCAGTGTCAAATTTTAATAGGATTGGAAGATGTTGGACGTCCGCAACCATACAAAATTATCGATTTTACAGGAAAAGAGCTAAGTGATCGGTACCATTCAGCTAATAACATTTTTATTCTCTTGTATAGTGGATGGACTCTTAAGGGTCAACTTGTAAATCACAACAAATGTCAGGAGTAAAGCCTATAAAACAAGATGGATATGGCTTTCTGATGTTTTGGATCGAAACTCTCAATCTGGGATCACGCACTCGATGACTGAACCGCCATCGCACTGTGGGAAATGTTTCAGGAACTTTGTCACTTAAGTCATTTCTTCTCTAGTAATATATTTTTGAAACCAGCTGCCAATCCGAACTCAATAGGATGGAAAAAGTGACATGCATTTCCCGAAGGAGTTCTGGATCGTCTTCAAAGAGGAAGAGGTTACTGCAGGCACATAACACTTATTGCGCTGTATGAAATATCCCTACCCAAAAGGCTCAGATGTCCATCGTGCACTTCCTGTGAACTGAGCCTTAAAAGAGTAAATGCATGAAACAGATAAATAAGTGAACACACACTCGCCTTTATAGTTTCTCTCTGTGTACACCCACCTCTTTCATATTGTTGGGACCGGCTTCAAAAAAGGTGGAAAGATATACCCTTCAAGACTTCAAAAGTGCATTTGATATCCCAAGCTGGACATTTTGCGCATTAATAATAGATAGTGTGATTTTATTATTTAAAAATGAATGGATGTCTCTTCTTCTTCGAGGGCTGTTTCCGTTTCATCATCTTTATCTTTCAAGCAGACCGGACACCGCGAAGGTAACACAGGATGTAATAAAGGGGGAAACTGTCAAAGAGGCACAAACCGGCCTTCTTTATTTCTTTTAAAGTCTTCCTCTGCTATATGTGAGAGGTGGTGCAGTGCATTTGTTCCACCACAATGGACGGGGGAGGTGATCAAAGGGCAGCCACGGTCAATGACTCAAAGCAATTTTCTCCTTTCACTGCACATATGTAGCTCACCTGTGATGCCTATAATAAGTACCTACGATCTACTAGTTGTTCACATCCAACAATTTCAACTCTCAACGTCCTTTTAAGTCGTTTTGTGCCTCTTCAGACCAGACAACAGGCCATATTCAATGAAGTAAGCAAATCAAGCCCTTCTTTTAAAAGTAAGGACATTTTCCCGCACGGTTCATAAACTTGGTGTTACCAATTACTCTATCGAACAAGGAATTACGCTCACATGACAACCATGCATTTCTTATTACTGCAGCTTCACATTAAAAGCAATTAAAGCTAGGGTTAGCAGATTGGAGAAACCAGCAGGAGCAAGTCAAATTTCCAACTATTCAACTGAATTATTTCCCATTACATCGTGAGAGACGAGGCTGCAAAAACGCTGGGTAGTTATTTTTTTAGCATCACAACTCCCATGAAATAACTTGTTTCAGGCTCATGATCCATTTGGTTCCATAACATTTGGAAGGGTTTAGTGGAGCCACACTACCAAAGTTTTATCCTTAGCTAATGGCTAAATGGGAAGTCTCACGCTCTATCGGCATTACATACACAAATGTGACAGTAAATGCTTCTAGAATATCTTACCAACTCTACGATCTGGGCAAAAAGTTGATTTTGGATATATAGTATACAGAGGAAGTGCAACGCTAAATTTAGTCCTTACCGATTGTTCATCATTCATCATTGACAGTGGATCAGTTGCAAATACTGCAGGGAGTAATGGGACATGAGGGAGCAGCCTCGACTGGCTGCTAGTTTAAGAGCTGCAGGCGACAGGCTGCACACCATCTCGTCGGTGAGTAACCAACTTCCCGTTTCCTCATTAACGTTATCAAGTTTCCCAATGTTTGACATTGACAAAAGACCCTTCATCTTCAGCTTGTCAGTCAACTTAAATAAACCTTGTCATGTGATACGTGAAATGTGAATCATGCTACTCCAGTATTGATTTAAAGCCCTGGTAACATGTAAACGGTTGCATTTACGTCAAGATGGTGTCTTAATAAGCGTGTTCAGGCTGTGTTGTTCTGTTTGTCCTGCAGCCTTGTCAAAGTCAAAAGAAAATGCTATTGTTTTAAAGAATTTTTCACATCGTGGTTCATAACTGATCTCCAGAGGCTGCTTCTCATTTTTCTTGTCTGCTTTCACCTGGACTTTTGTATCATTGATTTATTTCAATCTGATTACTTGCTCCCTCTGTTTGCCTGAGGATGAAGTAGATTGCCTAGTTCGCAGCTTCCACGCACGAGCACCACATAAATTAACCATATGTGGATTTGTTCTGGTGAGACAAGCAACACAATCGGCCAGGATACATAGCTACCAGCTGCACAAAAGTCACCAGAAGTCACCACGTAACACTGAACCACAGTCCCCGCTGTGAGACGAGCAGGGCAGATTACACAAGAAGTAGAAATGCTCAGACACAAATACTCTGGGAACCTTTTTCCCTGCACACAAAGAAACAGAATTATCCAGCATCATGCTCAGCTTTCCAGAACAGTGTTTTCTGTGTGGGCGCTTTATACTGAACAAGAGATTGAAACATGACTGCATTATTTGCCCAAAGTTTGAAATTGCCTATCTTAGGGGGTCCTAATGAAGCGTATGTGATGTTTTTCTCTGCTTTTTTTTTTTTTTTTTAAAACAGTCCTGGGTTTCATTTTCCATTGTTTGTTCGTCAAACTAAACCAATCAAATCTCTTTCTTCCTTCCTGTCCGACTTGTTTCCCCAGCTGTCCTTGTACTCCTGCTGACATCTTTCCGGTAAGAAACAAATGTGCTATGAGGCTTTTTCCAGTGCTTTTGTGTGAACAAACAGGCTTATTATTTTACCTTTTGAGAAAAAAAAAAAAAAAAATCACTGTTTTTACTTCCTTGGATGTGGATATCTGGTCTAAAAGAACAAAATGCACTGTTATGGACAGAGATCAGAGATTCCACAAGGTCCTGATGTGAGCTGAGATTTCTCAAGATCTAGGTCGCAGGTCATCAGAAGCTACTGGGTGCACCTGTGATGTTCTCCCTCAGCTGACTGCAATCAGTCAGCTGGGAGTCTATATAAGGGGGTTGCAGCTCCCCGGCTCAGTTGGTCGTGTGTCTTCAGGGAGTCAGCGCCATCAGTTGGCTTTCTGTGTTTTCTGTTTGAGTGAAGATCTGAGTTGAATGTGCTGTGTGACAGTTTCAACACATTTTGTTTCCACCCCTGTTCGGTGACTCCAACGTCACCTTTGGTTCGTTAGCTTATCATTTTAACAGAATCAGTTGGTGGCTGTGTGTTTTATTCCCACCTCCACATTTTAGACACCAAGGGACCAGTTTACTTTGACCCTTATTGTGATTGCAGATTATATGTGTGATTATGTGATTATAGTGATGTGCAGTGCTTTGTTAGTTCCCCAATCTGTGACCCCTGTCCTTCAGGCCTATGTATATGCATTTGTATATGTATTTAGGTATATAGTGGAATAAGACACTTTACAAAAGTCCTCCTGATAACTTGAATAGCTGTTATTTGAAAATAACAAATCATTCTACACTGATTGGGGTGAATTTATAGGGGGATGAATTTTAAAAAACAACCAAAGCCGGCCCTGTTTTTGATCAAGAATAATTGTGGTTCTGTGTGTCAGCACAAGCAAAAAAAAAACATCTCAAGTATGAAAAACTCTTTAATTGGTCTTAATTGTGATATATCAGACTTCTCTTATAGATTTGTCATGGAGAATGAGAACCACAGAGTTTTCCTTTTAAATCATGCAGGATGACATTGCACATCCTGTGATATGACTACTGCACATGCACACATTGCAATGCCAATGCTGAAATGATATATCGTGCAGCCCGGGTCACAATTTGCTCCTTCACGGTGCCATTTGGATAATAAAGTCATTACATCTAAAAAATGAAATAAATAAATAAAAGCTTTGTTGTTGTCATATACTAAAATTGTTAATATTCAGTATTGCATCTCTTTACTCGTGACTCCACTTCTTGTCTCCTTCCTCATGCAATCCACTTCTTACTTCTTTCATTACCCAAGTTTCTCTCTGAGCCTTGAACACTGTTGAACTGACACATACTGGCCTTCCTGACAGAGAGCAATTAGTGAGCGTAAGGTTGAACAGCTTGAGGCCTAAAGCTGCCAACACTACTCTTTAGTGCCTGTTGGAAGAAACCATTTGATAATGATCCCACACTCAACATCACCATAAGCGAAGCACAATAATGGCCAGACCTCTTACCATGCAGGCTGGACCTTTTCATGACATGTCAAAGAAAAAGGGGCTTTGTGAGATACTGTACGATGACAGCCATTCTTTAAACCAATTTCAAGTTGATGTGTAATGGCACATAATAAAAACCCCCCACAGAGCCTGAAGACTATTCACAGCCGAACCAATTTGTCGTGTTTACTTCAGAGGTACTGTGTATGTGTGATGTTTCTTTGGATTTGTCTAAATGGTAAAAAAACAAAACAAAAAAAAAACATATGCAGATTAAATCGTTCAAGCAGGAACGGCATTATTTGTCCAGTGGAAGCCTGTTGATGATAGTGAAGAACGGCTGTGATTTCCCTTGCCGACAAACACATAAAATGCAAAGCATCTAAAAACTTGATTTCCTTTGGTAAAGAGAGAAAATTGAAAATGCCCTTGCATGTAAGAAGATCACACACTGTATTTCCTCAAAGAGCCAGATTCTAGTGAGTAGCCAAAGCTTGTTTCCTTCTTACGATGACACACAAATGTGTGTCAGGAAAAGAAGTACTATAAATTATGTTCACTGCCGAGGACCATATCAAATGGTATTCCACTATTAGCTTACACATTCAGAGGCAACAGCAAGTCCCAGTAGCCTCTGGCTGGAGATTACTGAAGGAAACGGGGTGGCATTTCTAGCAAGCAGCCACTCCATTTATAGCATTTTCTTTTTTTTCTTTTTTTTTCTCAGTTTCCCCTGCAGAAATTATACAAACAATTGATACCCCTTTTATTTATGTTACCACACATGTTGACCACTGATAAACTATGTTTGTCTAATGGATTAGACAAATCATTTAGCCAACCCGCTAAATGACAAACAGCGTGAAGTGGACCATACGACACGCTGCCTTTCCCATGAATTTGTGGAAAAATGTGTTTTGGGACGCAACAACCTCGAGGATTTCATGGTCACAAGATGTGGCTGGATATAAACAGAGAAACAGCTGGCAGATTGAGTCGGTGGAAGAACTAGCTGCATGTACTCTGATGTCTTTATGAGTCGTACTAATGAAATACAGCAGGTGATTCAAGTTTATGAAGCAGAGTATTTATTTGCAAAACTTTAGGATGCCTTATTATTCATGGTGAAAGCGGCTCCTGAAGGAGAAGGTGAAGGCGGTCATTTTCTTGTACCGAACCATAATTTTTAAATCTGTGTCTCCCGCTCTCTTTATCTGTCTCTCCCTATGTGTGTGTGTGTGTGTGTGTGTGTGCGCGTGTGTGTTGTGCGTGCATGGCGACCGATCCAGCTGAATATTAATTCAAGCCCTGCCTGCCAAGGATGGCGGATGCAGCAGTGCTACAACGGCATCATTCTGGCTTTAATGACTCGGTGCCAAATGAATTAGACTGACAGCAATTTATTGACCCAATTTTGAAAGAGAATTGCTGGGAATCATCTTCTGCGGTAACAAATTAGGCCCTGGCTGGTAACTGCTGCGGAGTTACCTTGTGTGTTCATAACAGACAAGACACTCATGAATTATGTGCAGGGCTCATTATTTAGTCAGAAATTCCCCCCACAAAAAAAAAAAAAAAAATCCACGTTAAAATATTTCATGGGTCGAATTAAAAATAACAAATAATTTGTCCTCATGTGGCCCTCATGTGTTTGCCTGAAGCAAACCTCATTTACACACTTCAACCATCCTAAATGACTGCTTAATACAATACAACAACTTTTGGTTTCATGGAGGCTAAGGACTGGCCAATATGGTTGGCCAGTATGGTTGGTATGGCACATTGATTATAAGTATAATCAAGGAGACATATAACCAACATTTGGAGCAAATATACATTTGCAGTGAAAATAAAAAATTGTAGCGTACAAAATTAGAAAATATCCAGGGGTTGGAATGTGGACTGCAACGTTGAGGTACTTCACTTCAGAATTGCCATTTTCTGCTACTTTATACTTCCTCTCCACATTTCTTACATTTGTTTGATAACTTCATTCACTGTGCAGACTTAGATTATAAATTATTAATAAGCTATAAATTGTGACATGCATTCAGTCACTCTGCGGCACCAGGGTGGTAACTAGAGACAGAGAGATCGCTGCATTTTAGAAAATGATTTACCAGCAATCACACACAAAAATGGAAATACCAATAAATGGGAAAATGAGAAGGAAAAACCAGACCCCATAACTGTCTGATTATTAGTCTTTACACCTCTGAATCTTTTAAAATATATATCCTCATTTCACAACATTCAGGTACATTTGACTGACAATAGGGAAAATAACAGAACCAAGAATCGCTCTTTATCAAAGGTCATGTTAGTGATGTGTCCAATGCACCGTATGCATGGTTGCCACACTGACATGCTGTTGTAGAAGTTGTCTGTTACCCAAATAAAAACCCATGTTGTTTGACTTGTTGCATTTGTTGACATATTATTTCATTGCACTCATAGCAAGTATAATTTTCCTTTCACTTCCTGAAACAACCCCTCCACTGTGGTATGAATGTCTTGAGAGCAGCTCTGCGTCAGAAAGACACAATACTCACACGTGTGTTTGTTGTTACAATCGCTTTGATGATTGTTCAAATTGCTGTTTGTTGGTAAGTCAAAGCCGCGGCTCAAGTATGATGTTTTAAATTGCAGACTGCAAGCTGCTATCAGTTGATAGTTGTCAATAATTTCAAAATCGACAGGTCCCTCGGTGATGTGTTCTACATTATTTTCTGTGCAAACACTGAATTATTGTAATTTTTTGCAATAAAAAAAAATCTTCAAAATTATACATGTAGTGTACAGTTTGTCACATCCTACTGAAATGCAATGACTTTTATTTTCAGGGCTTTATACATGAATTAAAACATAATTATGAGTATCAAATTCAATTCCTACCTGGAGTATATTCAATTTCTCGCCCCCAAATCCTGCACTGGACCTTTCAGCTGTGTTAGATGTCACGAACCTCAGCCACCACCAGGAGGACTGATGTGGAGTAAAAGTTTGGATGAGTTATTCATAAAGTAAAACTAATACAAAATGCACTATTTAAACAAACAAAAAAACAAAACAGTGCCCTCATTTAGTTCTGTGTTACCGTTTACTCATATCATTACAACACTCAAAGTAGATGTAGCCTAAAGCTAAACGATTTAGCTTGATAGTTTAGCTGAAGGACGAAGCATTTGCTCAATGTCAGTTATACACGCACCTCATTTGCAAACAATACCTTGGCTATCCTGAAAAAAACATGCCATGTTCTGTCACATGATAGAATATCACCGGTTGCGAGGGAGGCTTATTGGGATGGAAGACAAATTCTGTTTAAACACATCTGTTGATTGGCCACACCGTGGGAATTCAGAGAATAATAACCCTGTGGAGGCAGTGGGGGAGAGCTGGGATGAAGGGATCTAAATCCGCTGTGGACAAACAGGAAAGCCGTTTCCCTGGCATCATCCCTCCCTCAGAGATTACATGTCTTTCGTTTTCATCATAACATCCAAGTTGGCTTGCTACCATTAATGGGACAGACCTCAGTACTTATCCCATCACATTGCAGTGGCCAGAAAATCAGACCACAGTGGCGCAACTGTGTCATTCGCACTAAAACGCAGCATCGCATTTGGTTGTGTTACTTCTTTCTAAATGAAGAAACAACATACACTCACAGCAGCGGATTGGAGGAAAAATTATGCAGCCTGAGTGAAACACTAAAATACACTCAATAGGTTCATTGTGAGGCAGTGGGCTGCATTCAGGTGGACAGGGGGGGAAGGTAATATACTGTAGCTGCAGAGCACAATTCAGAGCTTGCGGTGAGCTGAGGCAGTCTCTGCACCACAGCCCTCCTGGCTGTTGAGCCCATCCTCGTTCACTCGTTCAATATACCTCCACCTCTGCAGGCTAAAGCCCATACACTGGCCGCTTCATCTCTCCACAGTATTTAATGCGTTTCCTCCTTCCCACTCCTACTCCAAACCTTTGCCAAATGCTTGCCTGACAACACATCCCTCAGCCTTTGCAGCAGACAAGTAATATGGGCTCATTTTGCAGCAGCCCGCGGCTCTGACAGGAGTGGGCTTGTGTCTGCCAGAACTGATTACTAGCAGAAATTGCTGATCAAATTGTCAAATCACCCCCAAACTTTGAGACAGTTTTCACTCCTACCTGCTGAAAAATGTGACCCCATTTTATTTGTGGGTCAATTTCTCTGACATGCACACTTTGCAGGCAGACAGTGATATGACTCGGAAATCAAATTGCATGTGGTTCTTTCTCCCTACAATATTTTTCACACATGATGATGAATTCCATGTTCAATATCTCAAATCCTGGTCGAGGATAAGTCTCCTAGCATTATTACCTTACTTTCTTCTTCAGCTGGGAGAAGAAAAACATCATGAGGGAAACACGCGCCGGCCTCTCTCAAATAAACGTTTTTAATCTCTTTCATTAGGCCGGCATTACAGCTTTGAGAAACTGATTAGATGTCTCAATCCCAGTGTCTGCACTGATTGTTGTTAAGAGCAACCTGTACCGCAGAGGCATTGTCAGACCGAGTGTTTGGCTCACTCGGTCAAGCACCTCTGCGAAACACATGGCTATTTTAATTACCGCTCCATTTAAATCGATTCAACGCTAGAATGCAGATCAGTATTCAGAATTTGATTTTTCCTCAAAAAAAACCCCTCTCTCCTCATTGTGCCGCAGGTCTTGATTGTGAAGAGTCTGTTTATGTGAGCAGTCTTAATCAAAGATACTTCTGCTGTGATTCAACACTTCGGATGTGGATGAGCTCTCCGAACCAAATGCGACTACATGAACAATAAAGCTTTTAAAATGTAAATATTGTTTCTAGTCAGCCGGTTTCCTGAAATCAGGTCTGTCAAGATAAATTATTGATGGTAAAATATGTTGACGCAATTTATAATTTCCATAATTGATTTTTCATATCATTTTCGCTGACCTTAATATTGCCCTCTGTGTTTACATGCATGTGTTTTCATGAGAACGTCACCAACGTTTTAGCCAGAATAAACCGCAGGGTTTCCCCTTCCACCGCATGAGAAGAAAAGAAAAGAAAAACTATACAGAGACGTTTCTTCCTCACTTCATCTGCTCTCAGTGCCAGAGTTTGTCCGTGGGCGGGGCTCAGGACGCTCCTGCACGCACACATACACACATGCACACACACATACAAGCATACACACACACACACACACACACAGCATCTGTGGCAGTCAACCAGGTGAAGTGGAGATAATGTGGCACTCTAGGCCAAAAGCTGTTTTTCTCGGCACCTTCATAGTTTCAGGCAACAAGTTTGGAAGAATAAGATCAAATGGAGTCGGTTTCATAGCCGAGGTCCGCAGCTGCAGCGCGGGAACAGTCTGGCTTCGGTCAAATGAGATAGGAGACATTAATGTGAATGAGCCAGTGTGTCAACTTTGTGTTGAAATGGTGGCCACGAAAAAAAGTGGCAAAAACCGGATTGGCAGTACATCGCCTGTTAAGCAATGAATTACTCAACATCCCTGCATCAAATATTTAGTATTTAAGTTCACTTTCAACGAGCTGCTCCTTCAAAAAGTATTCATCATGACAGGCATGTCATGAAATAAACATCGGCTCGTCTAGCTACAAGTTTTGAATGCAGCTATAGTTATGGATGTCAAGATATTATGCATGAAACATTCCTCTTAACATCTCAATCAAACACACAACGTATTGATGCCATGAACAGCTTTATAATGCAGTACATTATAAATCGACTGGTCGTTTTATTTTTCATAAGAAAGAGAAACTATATGTGAAGACTCCACTGGCTACATGCATCACTGAATCATAATGAACAATAATAAAATAATAAAAATCCATGAGTTTCGATTATTTCTGACTCATACATTACAGGGATTTATCTGCTGGCCTTACAAAAACAAGGTACAGCACTACAAGAAATCATGATCCGCAGACCCGATGTATTCATTATGGGATGATGCCTGTGTCTCTCCTGCTAGCAATTGCAGCCAGTCAGAGAGGAGGAGGCAGACCAGAGCAGCAGATGCCCTCTTCTGGGCCAGGCCTCCCTCAGGACAGTCTGCTCTTGTCTTGAGCTGCATGATCCGGAGAGAGGCAGACTGGTGATTCCATTAGCTTAGCCGCTAATAAGAAGTACACCTGGGTCCATGTTGTCCTGCAACACATCCCCCATCCATCCGCCCCCGTTTCATCCCAGACATGCTCCAGGAAAAAGAAAAATGTGAGCGGAAAGGGGGAAAAAAAAATTGATTTGAGTAAAATGTTTAATCAATATGAGTGTTTCATTCCTATAAGCCTCAACTTATATGTCTCTACGTTCTAATATTATGAGCTGGCTTAATGTACTGCACTGCTGAAGAACATATATTTACAGCACCAAAATTACTTCATTGAAAACTATCAACATCCAAAACCTTCACGAATCTCTGCAGCATGTCCAAACTTCCACAATTCCTTTACTGCATATCCTTAAATATGCTAACCAGTGGAAAATGTTTGGAAAAGGGCGGGAATACTTGTCAGATAATGCTTGTCAGATGATTGGACGAACCATCTGTCTACCGCTGCCTACCGTGCTGACGATAACCGATCTGACTGACAGCCAGCAGAGCCAGGTGGTAAATCAAACCCGTCCCCAAGCCAATCTGTGAAATGCAAAAACATCTTTAACACGAAGAAGAGCCTTGAGTCCACTCTTCTTTCAATTAAACACAGTCCTCAGTCCTGGCATAACTGACGCTGTTACTAACTATCTAACTCATACAGAGAAAACCTGGGGAGAGACGGGGGTCAAAGCTTGAATCTGTAGCACCGTTTTGGCTTCTAGGTCAACATCCACATGAGCAGGACGCACACCTTTCCTCCCTTGTCCTTATTTGATGTTCCTCCAAGATCACGTTTGCACTCCAGCTACAGCTACAACAGTTGCCGAGTGAAATTTTGAAAGAAAAGAAAAATGAGCCATTGCGCTCCTCTGGTGGCCAATTAAAATTAACAGACAAATCAGATGCAATTAATTCTGAATTATTACTGTGCATTAGTTTTACGGTGTAAATACTCCCTTAGCTTATTAACAATTCACAGACATTATAATTTACTCAAGTGTCTTTTAATATTCCTAAGAAATAATTTTAAAACGTAATCCAATATGTGGATGTGTGGTCCAGTGAGACCTTTGAAGAAGTCGAGCCAGTGCGTCAAGTCATTATTTATTTTTTTGACCACCACGCTACTTTTCTTCATCATTTATCTTTAGACCGCCACAGAACCCTCCTTCAGTATTTATCTTTAGACCAGTATACTGATTTCATCCCATTCTGGGAGCTTTGAACTTTCATTGACTTTGCTTTTTTATTATTCATTTTTTTTTTTAAAACATGAATGACTACGAGGTGTTTCAAAACATAAAAAAAGTCTCGTGTGATGAAACTCTGAGCTTCGGTGTACTTCCTCCCTCTACCTCTCGAAGTGTTGAATTTACATTTGATGTTCTTTGATCTACGTTTGCATTAAAAGCGCTGCTACTCAAATAAAGCTGAACTTTTCACAACAACATAACTTCCGTGCGGCACGGTATACATAATTACATTGTTAATCAGGCTTCATGTGCTCAGGCATCTACGCTACACTGCATTTCACAATTATTCAAACAAATGAGTTGTTGAAAAATGTTCTGCATCTGTTCCAGGAGGTTGTTTTGTTACTGCAGCAGCACTGCACCTACACGACCGGCCAGTGACAATTTATCATGAGCTTGCATTAGATGTCACTCAATCCTTTGTGTAGTCAGATGCCAATTCATTTCTCCCTCTCTGCCCTGTATGCACACTTGTGCAGGGGCACTTTTGTGTCCCACACGGCAGCGGGCCAGTATGAAATGCCCTGATTGACGTCTGACTCAGAGCATCCGTTCCACCTCTTGCTTAGTGGAGTCTGTGCCAAGAGGATTAAAAATGGAGTCCTCTAGGGCCACGCCATGCCATCTGGACAGGGTTGATCTGGGAGCAGGGTTGTCAGCCAGGACTGCTGAGTGTATAAAACGCTGCACAACTACATTCAAATACTGCCTCAGCTTCTGAGAGTCATATTCTTTTTTTTTCTTTTAAAAAGGCTCATTTTCACACAGTTCAGAGTTGCTCCTCTCCACATTGCTTTCTCTTTATACTTCCCTTTCTGTGGAGTGGGAATGGACTATTTGTATCCATTAGATTTGTCTCCTTCTGCTGACTTTGATATTCACTGTCTGCTATCAGATTAGAAGATAATGAAAATTGAATGAATGGAAAAACCGGAGTAAATGGAGGAATCCAGCACGATTTCAAAACTGTTATTTCTTATCTTTGGATAAAGTGGCTCTCACTGTCAAGCACTTTGCTATTAATTTTCCTTTCCAAGGCCATCTGCTTTGAAATGTAAACTGAAGGTAGACTAAGAGAATGATGTAATTTTAGAGGTATTTGAATACAATGTGTTAGTTCTCAACAATGTTAACTGAACTGAATACAAAGTTGAGGTTTTCACTGTCGTTTTAAGCGAATAAAAAAGGAAAAGAGAGGTTTCACTGTGAGCTCTGTCCATCATCAAGACAGTCAGAATGAAATATGGAGAGGACTAAATGCTAACGCCTCAATAACCTTTTCCATAGACTGATGCGTGCCACCTCTGATTCCCCCACCGTATCAAGGTGTAATTTTAAAGGTTAAAGCCGGTGGTTGCTCCTCAGTCTGTGAGGTAGAGCCACGATGACATCTGAGCTCCAAGTAAAGCAAGCAGCAGTGCATCAAATCATGCAAAACATGGAAATAAGAGAATTTAGGTCACCATCAGCGACAACTGCCAGACTTCAGAGAAATCCGTGAAGTTTTGATGTTTAGATGATGTAATTCTTTCTCTGTGGTGATCTCTGCTGGGAATAGACTGAGGGGTATTGGGATTCTTTATTAGCCGTTCCTCTTTGAGAGGTTATAGGTATTAGCAGGAACCAGCTGATGCCTGCACTTCTAACTGGATTCCCCTGCCACCCCCTGCACCCCAGACCATTTCCCCCCCTGCACCCCAGACCATTTCCCACTGCACCCCAGACCATTTCCCCCCCTGCACCCCAGACCATTTCCCCCCCTGCACCCCAGACCATTTCCCCCCCTGCACCCCAGACCATTTCCCACTGCACCCCAGACCAGGTCCCCCCCTGCACCCCAGACCATTTCCCACTGCACATGTGCGTATGTGTTCATCGACAGCACACATGCAATGACGCATTTTGCATCCCTAACAATACATGCTTTCACATGCACACCTCAATCAAGCCTTATACTTAAGTCAACAAAGCAGAACCTCACCACAATCTCATCCTAATAACTCCATTAATTCCAATCCATAAAAAGTAATTATGAGGGTGTTATCTATTGAAAATTCAATACATATAAGCAAAGCCTGAACTCAGCCTATACAATAAAACTCCCTGTGACCTCTGGATTTTGAAGAGCTTTAATGCCATTTCCTGTATAGGACTGATTATTATATTAAAAGAAACCTTAAACATCTACCCTCAGCCTAACATATTTGCTCAAACCCCAACTCAGATTTTAACTTTTCTATGGCACTCCTTAGAGATGTGAACACTGGAGGAAAACAATCATCACAATAAGTGGTTTTCCTGGAATATGTCTCTCATACAGCATCTCCTGACTATCACACTACCATTTAAGTTGGGCTGAAACTAAAATGGGTTTCTTCTCCACTTCAGTATCTATGCTGTGTAAATGACATACCTACTGGCCTCCAGTCAAAGTCAAAGCTGGGACCCAAAAGCGACAAATTATCTTTTTTTTTTTTGTTCTGTGGAAAAGAGGCAACCTCTGTGTTTCTCTAGCCAGTAGCAATGCCGCTGGATAACTAGCAACATAAACAGAGGAGCAATTTGCATAAACGCTGGCCAATCAAATCATCTTATATAAATTGTATTAGCATTAAGCAGTAATTGTCGGTTGCCCATTGTGGCGTGTCGGTAACACTAACAGCCAGCTGTTCAGCAGCCGATAACAAGGAATCTAGCGGAGCCTTATAGCAAAATACACGTCCCCGCGGTAAACATGCACTTGTCAATGTCATTAGGTTGGCTACATAGCTAGCAGCAAGTCAACTGTAGCAGCTTAAACAGCTTTAAAACTTGCTGGCAAATTTCCAGTCTGCAAAACGCTCAACACCCACAACGTTCCACAGAGCCCTAATGGACTTTTTCTCTTTCCAAAAAAAAAAAAAAAAAAAAAGACTAGATTTACTCCCTTCTGACTGCAAGAGAGCGAGGAGGTCTGTGATTTCTGCTGGACCTTTACAGGGATCTGCAAGCACAGGGACAAAAGACGCATCACCAAGTGCCTCTCTGATTAGAATATCCCCAGTCACCACAGCACACACCACCGGCTCTGTGCGCGTGTGTGTGCGCCATTGGGGGGTTTGAGGGGGGTGGGGTCCTCGCTAGTTGGCTTTAATCTGCTTGATGATGAAGATCCCCCAGTGCTCTGGGGACCTGACGAAAGAGGTGGGGGGGGGGGTTTGCGCTACTGCCTGCTTTACGCCAATGCAATCACGACTGTCTCCCGCCACTGAGCCAGCAGCGCTCACAGACCCGCTCTCTCTCTCTCTCTCTCTCTATCTCTCCCTCCCTCTCTCTCTCTTTCACACACACTTCCTCTCTCACTCTCTCACCCTCTGATGCACACACACACACACACACACACAAGCTTCTTTCTCTCACTTCACCGCTCACTCACTAGCTCTCCCTCTCGGTCGTCATTCTGCACAGACACGCTCCACTTTGGTACAGCTCCCGTGTATTCTCCCGCTATTCCGAACGCTGCTGTGTCTGTAACTCGCGCGCCGCATTACACTCACAAGCTCTGTTTCGGCGTGGGCTTAAACTGTAAACAGCGAGCGGGATAATGAAAAGAGAGGCACCAAAGAGGAAAGCAGGGTGAGAGAGGGAATTAAAAGAGGAGTTAAAGCAGCAAAGGAAAAAAAAAGGTGGGAGGACAGTTTGATTCAGTGAATATTTTTGGATTAAAGTGGCTGCGTCTCTGCTCCAAAGTGTCCCACTAAAGGTAAGTGTGTCTTCTCCTTCTGCCTGGATGCCTTTCAAAGACTTTTCACCTTTTTATAGAATTTCAACTGTTTTCCAGCAAATAATAGTTTTGTGCAGCTGAAGTGCATATTATTGTTGACAGAAGGTGGTTTACTCACTGATGTTATAGGTATCACTGCCTCAGCAGACCCAGTTGAGACACTTCTATCTAACAGCTGGTTAAGTGTGATGAAATGTGCTTCAGCTGTGTCCTTGACAATGTTTCAACCGGAGGAGTTGCTGTTCAAGTCCGACGACCCGGAGACACTTGAGCAGTCGTGTGTCTCTTGCGCTTTCTGTCGCGGCTCGCAGAACGAAATGAGAATTCACCAAGTGTCAGTTAAAGCAGATTGGTTCACATGTCAGGCAACACTTCACTATGAATGACCCCATTTGTTGGTCTGAGTTATTTTAATTCATCTGCATATGAAAAGGCTGTGTAGCTTTTCAACTGTGCTGGAGAGTGTTCAACACTGATTATCACACCATGGCACATCAAGTGGGTTTGGCAAGTTGATCTAAGCCGAGCGCAAATAAGCCACCAAACCACAAACCGTTTTCAACTGCATTGTGTTTCTGCTAAATGTGATAACATGTGAATTATATAAATTGTCTAGTCTACATGGAAATGCCAGTCTCAAGGACAACTATGTGTAATCAGTTTACATGTAGCACAGACTGTTGTATCTATGCACAGCGCAATGCTAATAAAACAGTTTTCAGTTGAGAATAAGAGCACATCGGGGTCTGATGGCTCAATCACAGCCTTGAGATTATTCCTTTTGTTTGCACACAGTGTACATGAGCAATATTATTAGTGGGTAAGACCCTTCTTGTGTTGTGGAAAGGGATTAGAGAAAACAATCTGAGAGGATATCAAAGAGGCTTGACAGAGTGTGATTTGCAGAGAAACATGGGATCACAGATGCAACTGTGCCCCCATTCCGCAGTAACAGATGCTTATTCGGATGAGCCCGAAAGAAAATATAAGGACACAAAACACTGAAATGTACCCTCCAGCTGCATGTGCTGCGAACTTATACATTTGATTGTTACATCAGCAGTCCCACTGCAAGTTGTTACACCATCAACTTTGCATCTCAAATCTGCCAAGGCACAATTATCTCAAGTGCTGAGCTGCATCGAATGCATGTAGCGTCTGAGCATCTGGCAGCCACATGGACATAGACATAATCCAACGACGGCTGCCTTTTTGTGGACTTTTGAAACCAGTGTACCTCGCTATTAATACACCAGAGATGATGCAGATTACTCACTTACCATCCTCGATATGTGTGTGACATCATTTTAGACTAACTGTAGGAATGCCTCGTGGAATCTCGCACCGGTTTTCAAAGTCAATCCAATCTTCTCTTACAGATAAGATAAAAATAAATAAATAAAATAAGCTCCTGCCTTCCTCTACTTTAAGCACATCTAATGTAACTCACTCCAGTGTCAAAGGCACCGAGTCTTCTTATCAGCATTCAGCTGAAAACACCTGCTTTGGAATAATCAAATTACGCTCCAAGGAGTCCACTTCCAGAGGAAAAGAGGAGCTGGACCCTTTGAGTACACAGAGGCTACTGTGCAGAAAATGAGCATTCAGGGCATGCAGCCACCAACCACTCAGGTATTATAACTGCATTAGAGGGGATGAATGAAGAGACATGCAATATACTTGTGGTATATTAAACGATGATAGTACCTGGCACTGACACTACCTGGCTCAGGTGCATATCTTTGGGGAAAAAAAACAAACAACTATTTATTGACAGACTGAAGTGGAAGGAAATGTATGTAGATACATTAAACTGTTGACAAACCTTTAACATCAATGTTAAAATTCACTATTTTTTTGGTAATTAATGAACTAATTAACATTTCTACTGTTCGTTCCGTTCATTTTTTGTCTGCCACTTAATCCCTGACTGTTCTTAAATACATTTTTTTTTTTTTAATATCTATGATGGCAGCTCACCTGTAATTTCTACCTGCCAAGCCAACATTCACCACGTATTTGGCAGGTGGCAGGTGCTAATTTAACTCCCTGAACGGAAATACTGCACACTTTCAGCACTGCCCTTGATAGGTGAAACCTCGCAGCAAGGACAGGAGGCAGCATCCGCTCATATTGTATTAAAGTGAGGTGCGTTACATCGGATCTCCTGGTTACATGCCGCACCACGCTGCACCACGCTGCCTTCGATTTGCACAGCTTAAAATCAGGCAACAATTCTCGCTGGTGGAAGAAATCATTTGAGTGTGTCCTTGCTAGTTTTTAACACATCTAATGATATCACTCGTCATACATTCTAAAAACTAGTCAAACTTGATTAATTTAACTCAAGACTTGTTTTGTGTGAGTTCATAGATTACTGTAGTGGTGATATATGTGTGATCGATGCAGAGCGGAAGAGATGAGTTGATTAATTAGTCGACTGAGAGAAGACTATGTTGATGATCGATTAATCATTCCATCGTCATCATTTGATTGTTTCAGACGAGCACAACTGTTTTTACATGTGGGGATTTGCTGCTTTCCTTTGTCAGTTATGATGTTTAAAATTTGAAAACGTCACTCTTGAAAATAGTGATCAGGGTTGCAGCAACGTATCATTTTCAAGGTTTGCAATGGTATAAAGGTTGAAATTTGGTTATCTACGATCTTGAATTCTGCCCTGTTAGAGACGTAAAAAGAATAATTAACATTTATATCAAGTTCAATTTCCGTCAGGACATAATTTTCTTTAAAATTAGTTGAGGGTCGCTGTAACTGCTAATAATTATCGCTTAATGTACTGTGAAAATCCCATACCGGTGCAACTCTAATTGTAATGAGCCTTTTTTCAAGTGTTTTGCCTAAATGATTAATCCATTGTATAATAATTATTGACGGGTTAATGGCTAATGTAAATAATCATTAGTCGCAGCCTTAGACCAGTGTGAATCGCATCACACTGGTTCATTTTTGGCTCGTCAAATATATCAAAGTGTTTTTTTTAAATACTCGTGTAGGACCGGAAGACACTTGAAATAGCCAAAACAGAACGTGTTATTATCAACTGCCTCCATGGCCTAACAGATATGCATCTGCCGCAGCAAGACAGGCCACTCGTCAGGGTGATTGTGAAGGCAGCCCGGTCCTTATGCCTTACTCTACTCTGACTGTGTCCATGTAAATCTAATGGAAAGACTGAGTGCTGCGCCGTAAATTAAAGCTCATGTCCACTAAGCTGTCATCATATCTTTGCATCCGCTGCGCTGCTTGATCAGGGTGAGCTGTTATTTATGGAGGGTCTGCAGCCTTTACCGTAAGCAGAACTACAGCGATCACTCACCCTGATATGCCACCTATCACTGCATTTTGAAGTAAGTGTCCATCAAGAGCCTTGGTCTTAAATAGAATCAATACTTGAGATTATTTGGAGTCTCCAGACTCTCTTTACCTTGGGCTCTTCAATCTCTGCTCCCCCCGACTCGATGGACTCATTTTGACATCATTCCGCTCTAAACGAGGTGTGTCTGAGTGTGAATACGTGAATCTATGTGTGTGTGTGGATGTGTGTGCATGCGTTTCTGTAGAACCAGAGGACGTATGAATCTCGCTGTCAGAAACTAGCTTGCACAGTTTAAAGCATCTGAATGCTAATCAGATGTATTTGGTTGTTCTGTCTGCAGTCTCAAGGCCAATCTCAGATGAAACTATTATACGCGTATGAGCGTGCTTTGTGTCGGGCAGCAATTTCTCCCACAGCGAGCTACACTCCGCCAAGACCCCTACAGACCTCTAAGACGGGGCTCTCCCTGGCTCTCAGACAATCATCAGCAAGAGTCCTAAACATCTCAAATTAAAGTCTTGCGGTGATGGATGACTCTCAATCTCCAGGAGATATTGCGCACGCTTCGGCTCTGAATGATGGGCAACTCCTCTTCACTCCACTTAGCAATTATTTATATGGATTTGTCTCTGTTCGTTTGTCAGCTTTTTGGACATGCTGTTTCTTCCTCTCTGTGGCACAAATACTCTGCAGAGGTAAAAAAAAAAAAAAAAAAAAAAAAACCGGTTTCTGCAGTCTAGTGATGCTGAGGCTTTTTCTGGAAAGCAAACAAATATATCCTTCCCTGTGGTATAGGCATGTTGTTTGAAGTACTGGTGAAAATAGAAGGAGGGAAGGATGCAGTTACGTGGAGAAACCATTTCATATGGAGGACGCAACTGTTTGGTCTTGCGAACATACGAACAAGCGAACTCAGCGTGTTGTGCTACATACGATAGAAACATTTCTTCTGAGGCTTGACTTTCCATGCAGATTCTGAACATTGATCATGTGAGAATGGCAAGAGTTGGAGAAGCCAATGGAAATGACTTGTTTTCAAATAGCTTTTTTTTACAACAGCAGAAATGCATTTCCGTTCAAAACCTTTTCCTTAGAAAGTGTTTCGAGGAAACTCTGAAGTGAGGCCAGTTCTTTTGTCTCTCCTTTTTTTTTAAAGTACTTCATGTACAAACTTTCTCTGATACATGTTTTGAATACTGCAGAACAAAGTCTATAAATAGCCCAAAGAGCCACTGGGGCATCCGTGCCTTTGAATACATTTGTGCCATCCCTTTGAGAAATCCACCGCAGATTCTCAGTAAACAGTGGGCAGGAACAGTTGTGGTCATAAAAATCACTGGAGGCCATGCACAGGCACGAGTACAAGTGGATGATGGAGGGTGTTTCTTTGCCAATGCCTTTACTCTACTAAATAAAGTTGCTCTCTGTTGTGTCTCCATATTTGGCAAGCACTGAATAGCAGGTTCTCATTGCTTGCCAGTATTAGCAAGACAGGCAATTAGCAGGTTATATACGTAATCCCCGCGCTTTGCATTCGTGATGAAATGCTTTCGATCCAACACACATTTAATCACCAGGATCCATCCAAACAATAAACAATCATCTCTGGCTGGATTCGACTCTATAACCTTAAACACAACCTCACCGGCCCCCAATGGCAACTTGGGAAAGATTTTCTGTCACACAGGTGAATGACTATTAGTTTACTGACCCTAGAGGTAGAGGGAGATTGTAATGATTTCTAGAGAGGGTGCTGGGGGCCTTTCATTACAGCAGCGAGGCAGCACTCCTGCAGCAAAGTGTGAGGTGGAAATGGATATGGCATACCCCATTCCGGTGAATTGATTAAATCTTGCTGATGACTTCAATGCTTTTAGCATATTCCTTTTTAAAGATATTGGCTTTGAGGAATCAACGGAATTCCTACTTGTTTATTTTCACTTGTTCTGATGTTCAAAAAGGGAATCCTGTATGGTGGACAGACTTTGGGTTCCCTTCCTCTGGCGTAATCCAAGTCTCCTAAAGTCCCAAGACTCCAATATGACTTGAAAAGACATTATTAACACTCTTTTCAAAGTAGAATTCCTCACTGTAGCTGCAACACCTACAGTGTTGGCACACGACTCGTCTGAGCAGAAGCTCGACAGGGAGTCGAGGGTGAAAATACTGTCTTTTCAACTCAGATGTGGGATGTTTTTGTTTTAAAACAAGTTCTACTTCAGCAGCTGCGTTGCTGTTTTGCTGTGAAGCTCCAGCATGCCTGCAAGTAAATAATGACTTGAATTGTCATTTTTAGGGTGAACTTACCCTTTAAATTTGGGATTCACTGTATTTGCACACACCCAATTTATTCATTTTTTTTGAAGTTTGAATGGGATAATAGGGCAAGTTGTGCCTTCAGCTGTGGTGACGCTTCTGGAAAGCTTTGAACTAAGTTGACATTATCAATCTCCAGCTTTAACAAACTGACAGTTTACATCCCAAAGCTACTAATGTTTTCAATCAATAGAAAATGGGAAATTCCCACATGATGATCTAAAATAAGAAAATGCCTTTCTTGGCATTTGTTGCTTGATGAATGACTCAATAGATTATCCGAAAACGTCGAGTGTTTTTAACAGTGCGTAAAGGTGAACACGTAAAATAAAATGCAATGACACTATTTCCATAACACGACGACGTTGACATGATTTAACACCTCGGTGCGACACCTTAATAAAAGCTACACATATATTTATCTTTAAGTCATCTGAAGTGTAAATAAATCATTTTGTCGTTTTTCCCATGTATCAAAAGGTCTCTGGCTAGTTTCCGTTTTCCTCTTTCCAAGAAGCCTCCACAATTAATTCTGTCCTCTACTGTATGCCACATAAAATTTTGACTTTTATTCATCCACGTCAAAACTCATCTTCATTTCATTAAAAGAAAATTTGCTCCTTAAATCACATCATTTCCCAGTGCAGCAGACACCACCTTCCTCTGAAGTACCTCTCACAAAATATAACATTTCACATTTTGCTTAACACACTCGAGCAAGTTATCCTCCCCAGCATATAGACTACTTGAAATGCAACCAGCGCGGCATAAATGTTTTAGTCTATTTCCCATCTGTTCAGCAATTCTATCACAGTCTCTTACACCAAATTCATGTATCATTTCAGTCTTGGTGCATATTGTAGAGGGCAAAATATTCAATATAGACATTTTAAGAGGAGTGAAATCTCCACAAAATTACAGTTGAGACTATACACTGACAGAGCAAAAAGGATATATATATTAGAAAACCACTCCGTATGATTTACAATATCTAAGGTGCAATTCAAAGTCTGTGTGCACGGAATGCCTTCCAAAGGTGCAGAAGTTTAATTTTAAATATTTACCCATAGAAACCGCTCCTTCTGGTATCTCCTCCTCTTATCGCTATCATGCCAGAGAGGAAAATTACATCATAACTTACTGGAGTAGAACAGAGGCTGAGCTAGCACAGCAGCAGGCAGCCGTTTGATATGAGAGGATGGGAGTTAACTGCAAAAAGTCAGTTGCACCTGCCCATGAAATATCAGCCTGCTCATTTATATTGTTATCAAGTTCCGAGTGTATATACTAAGGTTAGATTGTGAATCGTGTCACCCACGGCTGATATGATGGAGGTTCCACTCTGTAACCACTGCTACATTAAAGTCAGTTCAACATGACATGGAACTTCATCGTCTTTTCACTGATTCGCTTATTATCATTAACACTATGTTTTTTGCACTAACCATTAATTCACCGTTATGCTTACAATGTAAAAGCAGCAAATGTAACACAAACTTTAAGCTATAGACATCAATTGCATATTTAATCCCAATTGGTATTGTATTAATAATATGAATTACAGGTTTTTTGTCAATTAAATACAAAATTCAACTTGATAAAGTCCCAGTTTGTCACAAAACTATTGACATATAAGTCTGAAAATGTGAATGAGAGACAACACACCCAGCAGTCACAGTTAGTGACATCATTTTGTTTAGCACTCTTTAAAACCCAAAACTGACCAATTCCTCATTTATATAACCGACTTGTTATGATTTTCAATGTTTTTAAATATTTTTATCTATGCCCACACAACAGCTATGTTGGTGTCATTGACATTTAATGTGTGAGATGATTGAATTAACTGCGTGATCTTGCACAAAAAACACAATTGTACTTTCCTTTCTTTATGACAAACTACGACTTCTTGCAGAATTATCTTTGTTTAAACTGACACACATCATGTGTATAATTCATGGCACACCTCAAACAATATTGTAACATTGTCTCCTGTTATTAACCACCATACATATATTTTATAAAACAAGTTCCCATGAGGCAAAACCAGACGGATCAAGACTTCCTCTCTCAACAGCAAAAGGAGAGATGGGTGAATCTCTGGGGCTGGCTGCCACACAATGTGGTCGAATGGGATGTAGCTCTCGTTGCCAACATTACCTTGCAGAAAAAAAAAGCAGAAATTTGAAACAAATCCAAAAGGTTTGTTGGAGCCACACAATCTGAAGTGTTGCTCTGAACTGTGGTCTAAGATGAGAGCGTAAGGACAAAGAAACACTTCCCTCTGTGTTCATTCATGCTTATCTTCCAGCAAATGCCTTAGTGGGAAATGTCATCGAGGAGATAGTGGGACATTGTCATCCATTTCTTAGTTTATAATTCAGAAGAGTGCCGTTTTAACATAAAATTACTGATTCACCCCCCCTCGCACCTAAATCATTGTGACTCGTAAGGACATCTTTTTTTGTGTACTGGATTTTTTACTTAACAGCTTACCATTTCAAACAGGGACGGCCCTTATGCCTTATATAAACCATGAACCTGGGGAGTGATAAAGCATTGCACTTCTTCCATTAAATAGAATAAGAAATCATCTTGACAGACCCTAGATCTTGGCCTGGGTGTGTCTTCTTATGAGCGAGACTTCCTCAAGGTCAGCATGATCGTACTTTCCTCCGTGTGTGCAGTGTCTGTGATGAATAGGACGCGGTGTGAGAGGGAGAGGAAGTGAGGGCCGGGGAGTTGAGGGGGGGGGAGCTGGAGATTTGGGGGGGTTAATGTATTGTGTTTACCTGTAAATAGAGGCCGCAGAGAGTTGTGTGTTTCCAAGTTTGGACCAAGATTGAAGAGGCAGTGCAGGGCCCTTTGTAATTGTTAATATGTCACAAGTTGCAGAGGGAGAAATAAAACTTCAGTTAATACACATCTAAAATAAAATAAGTCACATGACTTCATGAAAAAACACTCTATAATATGTGTATTTGCATTAACGTCGAATCTGTTTAAATAACCTTTTAAGGACAACAAAACAATTCAGTTTGCTTATATTCTTTAAAAAAAATAAGTCCTCGTGTGAAATACATAACTGAAATTGTCCTTTGTCAACAAAATGCCTATCATGTGAGAATACATTTGTTTTGTCTTGCTAAGACAGCAAAGAGACATTTTTATCTCAACCTTGAACTAGTTATGCAGCGACCAGACAAAACAAAGTATGAGGATAATCAATCTAGCAGAGCAGGTAAGGGAGTGTTTTTGTTATTTTGTATATAGACAGATGGGAAATGTCGGAACACTGAACATCTCAGAAACTCTATAACTATCAAAGAGCCTAAAAAGTAGGCGGGATTTTTCCTTAACAGGTTTAATTAAAATATTCATTTAAGTTCCAGAACTTAAACTAAAAAGTATCACATAGAGGGGGGGGGGCTTCTGTAGAATACAAGAGAAAGTTGAGTTAAGTTTGAGATGACATAAGACCATCTCATCTGAAAGTGAGTTGAGTACTAACGAGGGACAATTCAAAATTGTCCAGTGTGGGACAAGATGACAAGAAGGCAGCCTTACTGTGGAGGGCAGAATCATCTTTCGAGAGTGCTTCAAAGCAAAAAAGAAGAAGAAAACGGCATTTGAAAAGGAGAGGATTGGAATCGAGAGAGTCTGGATTTTGACAATCGAATGCTTTGGTCAGTGCTACAGAGAGATGAAACTGTGGCAACAGCATCAAACAGTCCCTCTCGTCTTGAACAAAATCTAAACTGGTGCCAGGGCCCCGATACGGAGCCGAACAGAATCAAAAAATGGACAGCACAAACTGAAAGAGAAATCTGTTTGAGTCATCTTTCAGTCATGTTGTTGTCGTTGGCCATAATAGTATTGTGGTTTTTGAATGTGGATGAGGAACATGTTAACATGTTTGGGAAAAAAAAGTAGATGAATGTGTCTACCTTTGTTTTTTGTTTTTTTTTTGTGTCTGCATACTCGCTGTGTCAGCACCTATGTGTTCACACATGCAGATTGTGGTGCTTATGCAGGTGCTGCACCTGTGTTTATATCCTATACATAAAATTTAATGATTGCATTGTTTATACAAGATATGACACTGTATGTCACTGCAATAGGCTTCGACATAATACAGGATCATACGTTTTTAGAGCTTGAGCTTAATGGACCGAACCTTCAAGACTCCTTTAAAAAGTCTTACAAAATAATTACCTTTGGATGCAATGAATGGCTTGTGATATGAGCATTTATGTAATTGTCAATGGTGGAATTTGTGCTGTTTTGCTTGGCAGAATGTACATTAGACACACAGATGTCTGTGTATTGACCCAAGTACAGTAAGTGTTCATGCAGATGTTATGAAGGCCAGATGTTTCAGTCAACAAATTGGCTGGGTTTCTCAATTCTAAATGTATTAAAAAAGCATACATGAACACAGGAGTGGCCACCGTTCTTACTAAACCTCCAAGGTTCATTTTTACTTTTCTTCATTTGAGCAGAACGATGAGTCAGGAGAAGCAAAATTCAAGACTAAACCCCTGAGGCACTCTGCTCTGTATTTGACAGCTGTGACCTAGCTTGCTGAGTTCCGCTGATGAGCAAGGGTCCTTTGACTTCATTGTGTAGAGCATAAACAATGTGCACAGTACCCTTGTGCAAGCAAGGCCTCCGCCAGCCCTATCTCCGTCTGTCTACACAATCCACTGGACTGACAGATCCATCATCTTTCTCATATAGAGCCATAAATCACTCCGGTTGTGTTTTGGGAAACATCTTAACTTTAAATTGGATAAGTTTGGGATTCAATAACTTGCAGTGACATCAGCTGCATGGTGTTATCTAAAATGTGTACAGGAGCCGTTCCTTGCCTTAATTACCTGCATGTGTGGGAGGTTTTGATCCAAAATGAACTCAGCACCTGCAGTAACCTGCACCTGAGTAAGCACTGACGAAGGTACAGCATCAGATGTAGAAATGTAATTTTAGGTCTTCTATTGTTAGAAACAAATCCTCACACCTTTTATTAACACCTAACTTACCTACGCAACGCTATTCCTATGAACAATAACTCTTTTGTTGTGGTAACTACACAAGTGAAGATCGAAGTTTTGAGTTTCCCTTAGAGTTGACTCCTTCTCAAAAACATTTGACGCAGATGGGTGCTGCATTACATTGTTTAAGAACTAATACTCAACAGTTTTTTAAATAATATCAAACTTTGGTCAATACAACCTGGACATCTGCCACCTAATCAAGGATTTGTTTGCAGTGAACACAGTATGAATAATTGCAGAAGCTTAATGCAAAAGCATCTTTGAGATCTTGAGGGGTACCAACATCGCTGTGTTTTTTTGGCAGTACCACCACCTGTGAAGGAGTTCAGAGATCTGAACTACTCTTGATTGATTCAAAACAGAACGAAACAAACGAGATGCAGGAGTGAAACTATCAGTGTGTATATGTTTCACAGTGCTTCAAAACTTTCAGCACGACAAGAAAAAGTCCCATTTAAATCACTCCAAACCAAAACGCTGGGCAACTTTCTTTGATTACTTTTCTGGAAGATCATAGTTTTGCCTCAAACTAAAACTGTCTGTGAAGAAAGCATTGCTTCCTGTTTTATTATGCAGAACTCTGTTGGCTTCTAGCTAATGCATTCTGCCATGTGGCACATTTACTTTTAATACATAATGCATTCGCTGTACATACACAGAAAACTAATAAGAGCGCTCTGGTGCACTGATATTATGAGATCATAATGAGCCAAGGTTGGTGATCATTGTTTAAATAACAGAAAGGAATATATGCTCTTACTTGGATACACTTAAAGAAAAGCAAAACAATCACATGTATTTTGATTAAGAAAAGCCCTTGCATATATAAAGTGATCTTTCAAAAGCTTTTTTACATTCAGTACCGTGACTGACTCTGTTTATCCCTCTCCTGTGGAAAAACATTTATACCAAAGAAAAATCCAAATACACTACAGATGTCGGTGTGTGTGTATGACAATTAAGCCTCCACATGGTAATGCAGGCCAGTGCCTGACATTTGTATATTCAGCTGCATAAACCATGCATGATAACTGTGTAAAATAAAATGTGAAAAAAAGATAAATAACCAGGATGCAACTTGCTCAAGGAACACATGGATGATCTGTTATCTTATCACATGAGCATGAATTACATAATTAACAACTGCTCTGGGGAAATCATGATTTCAGGCTTGAAGTCGCTGGAATGGCACATAGTGTCATCGCTTCAGACAGATGATGTCTTACAGTAGCTGCGCATCAACCCGTAATCAATTCCTTTCCTCACTTTAGTAATTAACACATTTTTTGTTTCACTTATACAGCAGACTGTTACTGAGACGGACCAGTTTGCTACACTTGACTTAATTTCCAGAACTTAATGGCACCATTTTCTAAAACCATAGCAAAATACTTACCTCTACACATGTGCAGACCAAGATTATTCACCAATCTTACTTGAAACAAGTGGTGAAAGATTGTTCCCTATTTCATCGCAGTATCAGGTTAACTGCGCATATTTTACAGCCTAGAATAAGAGTCGACTTTGAAAAAAAAAAAACCTATAGAATAGGTTTTATATTCACTTCAGCTCACAGGATAATGGATAAATAACTTCTATTTTCTGAGGAGGATTTACCTCTTTTTTGAGGAATTCACATGAACCTGCTCCAGTTTAAATATGTTGCAATAGCTTTTCAAAGTTTACTTGCTAACTGGGACTGAATAATGTAGGGGAGAGAAAAAAAAATGCAGAATGTGAAGTTATTCATAAGCCTTTTTGCAGCCCATTGTCAGCATTAGACTCCATCTATTCAATATTTCAATACAGCTTGAAAAGAATAAAGTACACATGGAGAGAGAGAGCGAGAAAGTTCCTCCCTGTGGGACTTTTAGGGGCCAGTATTGTTGCCACACAGACCGAAGATACCGCATACTATCTGAAGGAGAGCGTAATCCTTTCTAAAACGCAGCCAGTACAGTATGCGCGAGGTGTTTCAATTTCTAAGATGTAATAAAAGCATTTCTGTAAATATTTTGCTATCTCAAATCCAGCAGTGAATATTCAGTTCTGTTTCTATTGTGAGACACGGTCATGAATTTTTAACGAGTGGCTGTCACTTCTTCTCAACTTAATGTGACAACACGCACACACAGAGCGATGACAAATAAAGTTTTTAACACGGAGGAAATTAAGTGGCACCGACAGACCATCAGACAAAGGACACAAGTTGAGTTTATAAGTAGACAAAACATTAACTCCTGTACTCATGCATGGGAAAAATTGTTTCTGTTTTGTTTATATCAGTGCGAGTGATGAAACTCAAGCATACTCCAATTTCATATGCCACACCATTACACAGCATCGACCCAGCGAGACAGAGCCATCGCAGAAAAGACTAATTCTTAATCTCAGATATTGCTTTCTCATTATTCTCTCTCCCTCTGGCCTCTTGCATGATAACTGTTTGATTAAGGCAGTTATGTCACTTGAGAGCCTGAAAGAGCCCACCTTTTAATATTACCTGGCTGACTGATTATACCGGCACTGCTTGAGGCTAATAATGTTGAACTGTGATGCACGATTATGAATGCTGATGGGTCCTGTGTGGAAAAAGTAGCCTTCACAACTCTCAAATATTAATCAATAAACAATGCAAATTAATTTTCCCAAACACCGCCAACTGGATCTGACTGCCAATTCATTTTTAATAGTGAGGATTTGGACCATTCGCTTGGGATGGGTAAAGTCAAGATTTCATTGGTACTACTGCTTTTATTGATACACGGTTTGGTTCCTTGTCAATACTCTTTTCAAGTCTTTATCATGAAGAAATAATCTATCTGTATCTATATATCTATAATTTCGGATAACACTGAATTTAGAGCAGGAATACAATATATATATTTTTTTATTAAACCTATATTGATTCTGGAGCAGAGACAGCAGCATTTACAACAGCAAATCCACTTCAACAGACCTATTTAACAACCTAAACTGACAATAGAATAAAGAATATTCCTGACATCACAATACTGAGTGAAGTTTAGAAAGAATGAAGAAAAGAGATGTCAATCATTTTACAATGGCATCAAAATCGCTTTTTTTTTTAAAACACTAAGAAAGCTCAACACGCCTCAACTCACCTCCATGTTAAGTTGCATTTGGAGATCTATACTTCTCAGCTGGCAGGACGGCGGCGAGCGGAACAAGCATCTGCTAACGTGAGTTGTTCAAAAACTTTCTTTTTAGTAAACTCTCTGTACACAAACACAGTTCTCAATATTCCTATTCATGTGTAGAGACCCTGGTGATACTCTGAGCAATGTTTCATGTTGTGTCGAGCCTTCTTAGTGTTTTAAAAATAGCGAATTATGATGCTATAGTAAAAGTGCCCGTAGCACTCCTATTGAAAATGAGTTTGGCCCAAAAAGGACAATACAGTAAATCTTTAAAGTGCCTCTTTCGCCGTAATTATGCTTTTACACAAAGGTTTGACTCGGGTAAAAACTCGGTAAAAAAGCCCAGGTTGCATTCGGCGAGAGTTTTGCTCTAACTTTGCAGCTGATCAAAACTACAGTATTCACAATGTTGCCTCGGCGCCAGTCTAATAGTGGGTTTCAGTACCCATTCCTATCATTTACCTTTCTAGTTCAATTCCAAAGTAGGCTGAGTAGCAAGAGACGTTATTACAGCTGCCTTTCAAAGCTGAAACTTAAATATTGCATCATTCATCTGCACTGAAAAACTGGAATGAGTACAGAAAAAGCGGCATCACACTTCAGTGAAATAAAGAGTCTACCTTCAAGAATGCGATGCTTTGATTACACACTGTGGGAATACCGCTCATGTCACTTTAATTAAGTGCTGTAAAACACAAGTGCTCAAGTAGCTTTCTGAATGCCTTTGAGGTCAGATCACTCCACTTTAATAGCGAGGCTCAGTTGAGGGTCCTTTAGATTATCTGTGATGCGGGATGGGGGCTTGATGGACTAAAAAAAGGGACTCTCAGGAAGGAGGAGGGCCTTGCCAGTCAATGTGTGCTCAGAGATGGCAAACTCTCCAAGGGATAGTTTATCAGACAATAAATGAAGATGACTGTTGTAGCTTATTTGTTTATGAAGTCTGTTTTCAACAGCAGACGAGCATCAGATGTATGAGCCGTATGTTCCAGTGTGCTGAATATATATATAAAAAAAAAATGAAATACTTCCCTTTTAATTGAAAGCCCATCACCCTTGCTAACCCTAATGCTCGCTGTCAGCTTTGTGCCTCGTATTGTTTTCAGTAATCAGAGCCGGATGACAGCCGGCAGTGGAAGTGGCAAATAAATGAGATCACAACCGTTTCAAAGCGATAATCCCGTAGAACATCCACCTTAAAGTCACTCACTCTCAAAGCGGCTCCTCTCCTATTTGCACAAAAGGTATCACAGGTTAAAGTGGACCTTTTTTTTTTGCCAGCACTTATCTGAGAGTAATATCACCCAGCAGTACAGAGCGCATTGCTGCAAACATCAATAGCTCGCAGTGCCTGCTGCTAAAGGGGAGGAAGATGAGATTCCACGAGGCGTATCGTTTATATCACATACTGTGGACACTGAGGGCTGCCTGAGGCAAAATCCTAAACACTTTCCCTTCTCTCTTTTCTTTTGATCTGCGTTAATTAATTAGATCATTTTTACACTAGATTCTAATGTGTGCGATGCGCATAATGGTCCATTAGTTTGAGATTATACTATCGGACGACTGACTTTAACACTCATAAAGTCAATAAAAAGCTACTAGGAAATGTTCACTGCTTTGTTTGTCAGTCCTTTAACATGAACACTCTTCCCACTGCGATGCTCCTCATTCATTCTCAAACTCTCATAGGCATATAAAAATCATGCACACTGTTCACAGATGCACACGTTGATGAACACGGCCATTAGGATAGCGCACGCACACACACACACACACACACACACACACACACACAGAAAACACAGACCTGCATTAGCATAACCAATGTGATGATCATAGCCATACATCAGTGAGTTCCAACCCTAATGCCTTTTGAGTTTATCTTTGCCCTGATAATGAGGCTCAGCTTAATGTGACTCTGTGTGCCTAATAACCCATAACACCATGAAAAAAATATTTGTTTTTGTCTCTCTTTCCAGTTTTATTTTGCGGCACAGCTGAGCATAAAATGGACAGCGTGTAGGAGAAAGAGTAGGAGACATTGAAAGCAAGGTTAAAATAGAGCAACTGAAGAGGAGTTGAGGTTGACTGGAGGCCACAGCATGGTTACCTGTCTTAGGTTGGCTCACTCCCACCCGACCCCCCTTGACAGAGACTGGAGACCAGAGAGTTCAACTGCATCATTTTAGGTTCACTGACTTGGCAAAATCCAGCGTTTAATGAAATTAGGTCCAGAGTGCTTCGTCGGAGGGTTTCATTTCAAGGACATAACTGCAATAAAGGAGATACAGCTCGGCTGTATTACTGATGGGATATTTTTGTTCAAGCTTCCACCACACACTGCACTTATTTTTCCATTTTAGAAATAGAGCATTTTATGTCTGGCTTTTCTGCACCCAGATGAGACATAATACACAAATACCCAATGAGGATTTTTCTGTTGAATAGATGCTTAAAAAACAGCTTTGGTCACCGATGAAAAGACATTCAGTTGGTTCAAAAGTTGCCTCAGAAGAGAAAGTTTTGTCACAGACTATTAAAGACTTTGATCAATCGTTCAGATTTAGACCAGATGTCACTGACTTTTGCAGTACTGGCATTCAACTGAAAGATTTGGATGTGGTTTCTTAGTCAAGCTCCAAAACATAGGCTATTATTTGCTCAATGTCGAGGATACAAGGTGTTTTTAAGCAAATCCTGCTAGTGTAGTCTTTACTATCCAAATATCGATACATGACAATACTGATATATCAATATATCATTTTTATCAATACTCCTTTTTCACAGTATTGATACTAAAGTGCTAGCTAGTTTAGTTGCTCTCCTCTCCAACAGCTTGTTGACATATTCAACGTTGTAGTGTCCATACACCTCATCCAGAAGAAAATTCAATTAGAAGCTGCTTAACATTCAGTACACAAACCTTGTCGTATTAATCTTTTAATTTAAAGTCAGAAAGGTTATGCCCCCAATGTGAATATCAATATTTCACAAGGTGTTGTATAAAAGTTAGACATTTCAGTATCACGATAGACGAGCCAAGGTCAAAAATGGAACCGCCATCCCTCTGTCTCTGTTGCGCCACAACTCCCATCACGATGTCTTGGAAACTTCTTGTTGGCAGCTTACAGCTTACAGAGTCAATATGTTCGACATTTTATATCAAACATTTAATGCGTTGAAATTGTGTTTTCATTATTAATATCATCTCCACTTCAACCTACAAATGAGCAAATTATCAAAATGATTACACACCTTTTTGTTGTTGTGTTGTAATCGCATTTTAGCTGGTTGATAAGAGGACAAAAAGACATCTTAGATGTTCAGACCGAATATCACCGGGTTTTTAAACAAGAAATCAATGTCGAAATCCGAGTTGGTGCTCTCTGGGTAGTATGGCAAAAAGATCAAATCGATTTAAATCAGATTTGTGTTCTTAAAGCCAGAGTCATGGCCTACAAAGGAGTACTTTAAAAAGCTGATTTACACCACATATGTTCTAGCAGTGCTTCTCATCCTTTCGTGTTTCAGAAAAAGACATGGTTCTTTTCTAAATCCATTGTTCTGTCAACATCAATTCAAGCGGGTGACTCAGCCCCCTATCATATTTTTATTACTTCAAAAAGCGCCATCTGTTTTTGCCTTTTTTGTTTGTTTTTTTCCCACATAAGTTTTAAACATGCGATTGTTGCACAACACTAAGGCCATGTCTCCACAGTGACAGATGCCAAGTTGACCCAAGCAAACAGATCTGAATCAATGTCAACAAGTATGTGCGATATGGGGGATCTGCTCGCAGCCAAATTCCCTGTTATTATTGGAACAAATTATGCATCGGCCGTGGTGGAATCTTCCAGCTGGACAAATAAGTAGACAGACTTTCTGATGATGTGACAGCCAAATAAGACAACAAAAGAAGTGAAAATTTCATTAAAAGCTTGCAAGGTAAAGTAGGGCTGACAGATAAAAAATACAACAAAGCAAAGAGCATCACAGCAGTTGCACAATGGACATCGCACTTTAGAAAACAAAAACAAGGAATCAAGCTCCTGGCAATTCACGAGCGTGGAGCCCTTTCAAGTCTTTGCTCTGATCTTAGCCCCGCTCTAACACAACTGACATTGCAAAAAATTTGATCACTCTTGCAAAGGGAACTTCAATAGATTACCTGGCAAATATGGCAAAAAAAAGAGTCATATTGTTATTATTTTGACAGTTTTGTGATTGCGATATGAATCACTGCGAGTATGAATGAACAAATAATACCAATCATTTGTTGGGCTCTGTACCAAACAAACATGTTTTCTTACATCTGCTGAAAAAGATTTTTAGGCCAAGATATCTCTGCAGTACTTCAGCACTTCATTAAAATGCCGTTCGGTCAAACATTTTATTATCTTTATCAAAACATTAAGGCTTCTTGATATTTAGATATTGCAGTTTTGATTATATGTTGGTTAATTGTGCAACTGTAATGGAATCTTAACTTAGTAAAAAAATGCAACTCTACTTGGAGTTTTTCTAATGATGATTCAAGTTGAGACACCTATTTGATATATATTGAGAGGCAGTGTGTTATTCAGCCATTGTTGTTATGACTTCCCTTATTGCTGAAACTCGAGCTTTGATTACACAGAACCACTAAACATGTATCTCCAAAATGATTGTTATATAGCAACCACTTAGTTGTGAGCAGCAACCAGTAATAGATGTCTGAATGCCAGACCTCTAATTGACTACTCAGTACGCTGTGGATTATAGGTAAGGCTTGTCATGATAAAACACGGTCTGAACAGTCTGTGGGCTTTGCATTGACAATATAATCGGCTAAAAATACAAAATGTTGACATGCAGACTCTTTGGTTTCGACCGAATTACCATGTCAGGGATATTCTCTGTGAATGACACCATTTACTCTATGAATGTGACACTGTACACTAATGACCAAAACGACATAATGATTTCACCAAAGTAATGACACCACATTACAATCCATTTAGAAATGGCTTTTGTCCCTTTATCAGCCTCGATTTAAGCTCTGTTGCTCATAGACGTATCAAAATTAGAAGTGATCAGCTTGCATCTGTACTCCATTGAATATCGACACTAAAACACTGGCAGAATCGGAGCCGCTCGCTGATTCATTCAGCATCCTGCCATTAAATATCAGAGGTGTGGTTAATGGTGTATGATGCAGTTTACTGTGCTGTGCCTCATTCCTGCGACTTTGTCTGTTTATTAACCTCAAGAAAAGTTGTTTAAGAGCACAATAACACTCCTGAAATTCCCTTAATTTCTCTAAAACAGTCTTGTAAAGACCTTGTCATCCCTCTTGTGATTACGCTGTTCCCTTCACATTTATCCTTTGACTCGGATCCAAAATGAGATGGGCACTCCTTTTGAAAGGGTAAAGGGAATGAAAAAAATACAAGTGAAAATTGGTACAAAAGACTCGTAGAATAACAAAAACAATGTAACACACGGTGCTTCTGTTGATTTCATTTGATTCCTCGCAGACGCAAATTTGTTTGCTGACACTCTGACACTTTACAACGAGGTAAATATCGATTTTGCAGACTCAAGGGACATTTGTTTAACTATCTGCTGCGCACCCTCCTAAAACAACCTGAAATCTATCAAAATTTGGAGGGCAGAAAAATGTATCTATTTCTCAATCACATAATTACAGCTAGACCAGCACAGCGGCATATTTCTGCTTGATATTGGCCCTTTATCACTCATCCGTCCTTCATATCATCCCCATCAAATTAGCCAGCCATATAGAACTGCCTGTTAAACCTGCACACTATATTTTCATTAAACTGGCCTGTGATGTTTATTTCTATTAGCTGTCCATTAACGTCCATAATGTATCCCTGAGCTCTCAGTGCTCCAGAGACGTGCTATGTGCCCCCTCTGCCTCGCAGGATTTCTTCTTTTCAAGTCCTACAGCCTATATTTCCTGTTTCAGACATTGCTTGCATTAATTAGTGTCACGTAGGGCAAGCAACAGGAGCACTCAGATAACGAGATAGGGTTTTTATTTAAAACCTAAGTTAAACATTAATTATCTGAAATCCCTCATTTGGTAGAGTGACTCACAAGGAAGGTACTGAAATGTCTGTTACACTGGTCAATGTATTCTATAGGTGCATGAATGCATAACTACCCGAAGTTAAGGGCTTGGATTGAGTGAAATAGTACCACTGCTAGATGGTCATTCACAACATCAGACCATGAAACCTTTCTTGAGTCCTACAAATGTTTTGGATGCAAACGTGAATATACTTGTTATTAATACCAACACTAACTGTTGGCAGGTTTAGCCCAATAAAAGACAGAAAGCTGAGCAAAATCAGAAATATCCTGATCAAAGAGTGACATGTTAGACAGCTTGTACACCATTTTTTTCCACGCTCTTCTTTATTTTTCACAGCAGTCCATCTTGGCTTTATGAGTAGTGATCATCTGACGATTCACACTACTTTTCTTCCACAGTGGCCGATGGCAGTGCAGCCTCCAATAGTCACATATAAGACAGCTTTATTTGCAAATTATGAAGTTCAGGTTATTGTTATGGTGTGGTATTATTATTATCGTATTGCTCCTCTGCCGAAAGCATTCCGTCTCTGTTTTACTCGCAAGAATGGTCCTTTTATTGTAAAGATTGTTATTGGTTGCCTATTTGATGCTAATTAAGTTGTCTGCTGAATAATATAATGTTTTTGTATTTTTCCCCACAAAAAATGGCCAAAACTACCTAAAAAGCTGTGACTTAAGGAAACTTACAGACTTATATTAATGAAAGTAATATTTAAAATCCAAAAACGGCAAAGGGCAACATCTAAATTATAGAAGCTGCAAAAGTTTTAAATAAAGTTCAAATGCATAATAAAACAGCATAATTCTAAAGTATGGTAGAGCTGCAGAGATGCCCTGGGCTGCACATCGTGTTCTCCTGATGTATGAAAATATGTTGGTTTGGGTCATCATCAAGGCACATGATTGAATAGTCTGTACAGTAAAAATACAAATTGTAATGCAAAAATCATGATTCAAACTAATCATCAATTGTATCGCAATCACAGTATCTGTCAAAATAATCAATTAGCGTGTGTGAAGCCTGAAAAACTTGAAATAGAATAAGAAAAGCAAGGTTTTATTCAAAACGCAACTGTGCTATCATGTTTTCCCCATATTGAAATGCAACTTAAATTATTCATGTCAATTTTAATGGATGCAGAGCAGAACAATGTAAACAAAATATAGTCATATTGAGTAGGGGGGTTGTTATCAGCCAGTAATCAGCAAGTGTCCCCTTCCTGCTCCAAACTATTGTTTTTACACTGGCCTTTGAAAATCCACCATCAGTGTGCCTCTAGTTATAGATCATGGTCATATAATCTATCCATATGCTGCAGATACCAAGTTATACTGCAACATAATACTGCACATTTGTGCGATGCAACACCAATCAATAGTTTAGTCCTGTGCAACACAGGTTAATTAAGACAAACACTGAACCTTCAAACATAGCAATTACTGGTGATGTAAAAAAATATCTAATGTGATAATATGCTGCTCCCTGTAGCAGGATTCTAGTGGACTCCCTGCAGCTACTCTGCCTATGTCATTATTTCCTGCAACAGTTGAAGTCGAGCAACAGCGATACCTGTGGAGTCTGTTTACCCTGAGTCCAATAAATACAGCTTGTTATAGTTTACCCAAGTATGCATGCATTATTTTGGTAGGCATACCATTTCCAACACCCTTACAGTTGCAACATGAATAAAACTGTATAAATATTAGAAAACGGGTTATGGCATGAATCCTGTATGTCATTACCTAACATGCATATCCTTTAACCATTGCTTGTTTGTGACCCCAGGAGTGTGCAGAAAAGAGATAATTGATAACAGATGTAGGAAAAGAAAGTCTTATTTATCTATGTTTTCTTTTCTGATGGAGTGCGTGAGTCAAAAAAGTGTTTTCTGCCTACAGAGTTTAGTGGATTCAGCTGATTGTAATGTAGAGTGGATGGGAAGTTCTGTGATGGAATAATTGTGATCTCCTTATCCTCCTTTTGATGTTCATCCGATTGATGTAGACTACTGAATCCATTTGAGGCATTAAATAATTGAGCAGACCTTTCTCAGAGTTAAAAATGTCCTATTATTTATTTTAAAAGCT
This sequence comes from Diplodus puntazzo, assembly GCA_963678695.2. NCBI lineage: Eukaryota > Metazoa > Chordata > Actinopteri > Spariformes > Sparidae > Diplodus > Diplodus puntazzo. The sequence continues at coordinate 25,426,194 of OZ023171.1, read as the reverse complement.
TACTAGAAAGCTGATGAGCCCTAAAACATCATCAGAAATGATAAAATGTTTTTAGAAACCAACTTCTCTTTTTTTCACGAAAAGCTCAACACGGGTATGCTAATATAGTTATTCGGAAATTTGTCAAATGCTGACAAAACCTACATTCACAAATTTGCTGTTAGAAGTCTAGACAATACTTAGAAAATATGTATTTATTCTATTAATTTCTACATATTGCTTCAATAATTACCATAACAATGTTCATACTGTATATAACTCTATAACACACACACGTAACCTGTTCTTTCTCTGTCTCTGAAATATCTGGAGTTCATTAGGTTTTGGCTGACAGCAGCTGCCAGTTCACCTTCAAGTGTGCTATGCTATTTCTATGGTGCAATGCAGTCCTATCATCGGTATTGTAATGTGTTTTCAAGAGAATTCAATTTACACCCTTGTTACCTGCTCAACACGAACTGCATATGCTCAGCTCACAGTCACACACCTCTACATCCTCACAATCTGCCAACTATAAAATACATGTTTTTATTTTAAATCTTGTATTTTTCAGTATTATTACTTTTTTCTTGAATTATTTAAGTCTTTGCTACTTTAAATCTCTCTGTGTTTTGATCGGCGTTCCCTTTACTTCTGAATTATTCCTGAGCTGTTCCAAGTTGGCACTAAATGCCAAAATGTTAACTGAAACAAATAAATCCACTTGACAACTCACACAGACAGCCCTGTTTGTCAGCAGAGACTGTAAAATGTATAATTAGCCTCAATTGAAAGAGCCCTCTTCCACACATCAGTCTCTTAATCAGGTACTTCTACTAGCATTGATAGCAGCCACAGCGTTGGCATTACTTAGGTCTTTGACTTCCGTCTTTGTTTTAAATGAAAATGTCAAGATGTTTTGAAAGCTGCCCTTCTCACACAGACTTGAGGAACTTTAAAAAGACTATAATTTGACAGCATAACCAAGTGTACGCCCAGACTCACACATTTTCATTTCATTTTATTTGCATTTTTCGTCACATACTGTGTAACTTCGTCTTCGGAGACTTTTAAATCCTGGTGACAACACAAAAAACAATTCTATTACTATCTACTAAAGAAAGCAGGATTGAGCATGTAATACTGGGCAAAAATAGGTTCACGCTGGCAGTTACCCTATACAAAAGAAAAATAATAATTTGTCATGAACCATGTACTGCAGAGGAGGCTGGAATTCAATTTAAAAAATGCTATCTGGAAGTCCCGTTGTTAACAAGAAAGATTGCAAAAAGGATAAAATTGAACACCTAAAACTTTTTCTAAATCTGCACCAGACAAGCTGAAATGTTTGAATTTATTATTGGTTTCTTTACCCAGAAAGTGTAAACCTTGAATATATCTGATAAGTTATTGTTGTGGCCTTGAAACAACAGACCAGCTTTCTTTTGCCGGGCTCAATTCTGAACTCTGAATACACATCAGAGCACAAAAAGTGTTTGTACAAACATTAAAAGTTGTGATGCAGCCATTAGTCAGTACTGTACATTATTTCTATCATGCTGGCTAACTTTGTGATTAAGGATCATGAGGATCAGTTTCATTTCAGATAAATGTTGCTTAAGAGAGAGTGAATGAATGACTGATGTGGATCCAGATATTCCTCAGCCTTCACTCCTCTAATGAATAGCAGATGATAAAAAAAAGGCCAGAGCAGGCATCCCTGACCACAATGACGGAGTACAATTGAGTGGCAATGCCAAAGTAGCAACGTGCAGGGGAAGATTATTGGTATCAGACCACCAACACGTGGGTTTAAAGTTACACGAGGACAGGCACGTTTGGCTCCAGCGCTATGGATGTATTTACAGTGCTGGGGAAGGGCCAAGATAGGAGAAAGCAAGGTGTCACTCAGGACTATATCCATGCAGGGAAAATTGATGGCAGGGGCAAGAAGGAAGGCAGGAATGATGAAGCCTTTCACTGCCACCAATCCATATCAGTGTGTCCAGGATAGCTGTGGCATCACACTGTGTGTAGACAGTGTGTATACCGTACATTTCCCCTTCCCCCTGTGCAATGAAAGTAGCTAGGCTGATACCTTCAGTGAGAGAAAACTCTGCAAAGCCTCTATTTAAGTCCAGATGGTAAACGCAGCATAACCCCCAGGGATTAGTTTGCTGTTTTTATATTTATTTATTTTTATGTGACGGGACTGGATGTTATAACTTTATTTTGATTAGATTCAAAATTAACATTTGGTCATTGCAAAGCACCACCACGAACCTGTGACTCAACTACTGATTGCCTCTAATAATATGATGATTTATTTTAGTAGTGATATTTTCCTCTTTAGTCATCCCTGTGAAATGGTACAAAGACTTCTTAGAAAGCTCTCTGTTTTACACAGCTGACTCTGCGTAGCTCCGTAGATGCAGGTACACTGTCAGAATTGAACAGCAAGTCTTGATTTTTAGTTCAATTAGTGGCATCTTTTCTTTTCTTTTACAGTATTTCAACGTGATAGGCAGCCTTCATTCAAGATTAGGTAAGAGAGGTAGAACAGAAGGGGAAAAACACATCTCAATTCTTGTGCACACGCTGTGCCAGGAGCATCATCCTGGTGGAAAAAGGGACAGTTCAAATTTGCATTTAGATTACTGTGGTAATAGAAAAACCACGGTGATGAATCTTGTTCTAAAAAATGGACTAATGTGGTTGTATTTTGAATAAAACTGTACAGTCAAATACTCCGGGTGAGTCTGTATGAAAGGTGTGTGATGGAATCGTCATAATCAATCCATCATACTTAACCAATAACACCTAATCCATAGTTATTAACAGGTGGAAACAATATTATGCAAACATAAACAAAGATTATGATAATCACTGCGACTGTACACACCGTGCATACTGTACAGTTACTGTTAGGAGATTTATTATGTCCTCATCGGCTGACAAATCAGTCGGCCGATATCATTGGTAAACATAAGCCTAGTCAAAGATATAGTATATCAGTATGAGCCTATATGTGGTCCGATATGCAGCAATATGAAATCCGTTTTTGTTTTTTTGTTTTTTTTTTAAACATAATGCAGAATACAGTGCCTGGGGTAAATTCTAATTACCAAAATCTCAACGAAATTTACCATTTTGTTATTTTGAACCGTAAAGCTTATTGTTGAACTGTCAAATATCTTGGGTCCATCATGTACATATCAGACTGCTTTACTTGTTCCGATACTTGCCTTTGACAACTTAGTCATCAAATCTATATCATCAGGAATCTTGAATGTTTGTCAAAATACCAATAGTCACCCCAAAAATAATAATGCAATATCAATGTGAAAGTATTTGGTATTTGAGAATTATCCCGATATCTGATTTCTTCACCCAAACCAAGAGGTTATGAAGTGCTTGTGGAGATTTCAAAATATTGAGATGTATGCTGTGTATATGATATAGCCTAAAAATGTCAATACATATATTTTCTAAGACTCTGTTGTCTACCCCTAACTCATCATATCAGCTCCTTTCCCTCTGGACCTGTAATCTCTACAGAGTACCTTATATCTTACAGACAACAGAAATGGTAAATCTGCTGTATTTCAATCAGGCATTTGCTGCACATCACGTCAAGCGCTGATTTCCATATTCATTAGCACAGTATGTCAATAGTGCATACCAAAAGGGCTTCATTTGTTTTCAGTTCTCCCCAGTCCTCCAATCGCGAAAATGACGGCTCCACAGCAACGGAGCATCGTAATTAAGCATTGCCAAGCCTCTTCTCATCCACACTTTTAAGAGCTGTCTCAAATAATCAAAAAATAAGGCGTTCATCGCGTGGAAATTCCCCCGTCGACAGAAGTCATTACTGCGGTGGGGAAAATGCAAACATGAGGAAGGAAACACAATGGAAAACAAGTTGGAGAAAATGTATTCAGCATTAGGTTATTCTGTATTTACTTCTCAAGTTGAGAAAGAACTCCATACTGCAGCTCAGCATGGCAACAAGCTGGCTGTTACTCTACACCACCTGCAATATCAACTGTGACGCAAATGGAAGTAGGAGGAGTTTTCAATTTCTGTATAGGGTGACTCAGGCAGACTTGTTGTGACAAAGATCGCATGAATTGCAAACCCTGAGGAGTCCACGTCATTAGCATTCAGTCGACGGCAGAGGTGAAAATGTTAGCTCTATTTAAGCTTTGGTGAATAACAATGTCGAGGAGCTTGCCATTTACACACAGTAGCTGTGTGTATTCAAAACTAACTGTTGAGCGATTCCATTGAACACATGTTAGCAAAATATTTTTTTTTTCACCTCACCAACCTCAGGAGAAGAGTTTCATCACTCAGTGTGAAAGGCCAGTTATCTGTCTGCTGAATCAACATGAGGCTGTGGTTGATGTGAAATCCTTTTGATCAAAATGCTGAAAGTAAGGGGGAACACTGAAGCAGCAATACAGAATAGCTTCAATTCTAAATACATAACCATAACACCGAATGATAAACCCAATAGTGTGGGATAGTGGGAGGGCAGTGGGACTGGAACTGCTCATAGTGCAAGTCCAACAACTGTTGATTAGAATAGAGACTGCCAACTTCAAAAATGCCACAAAAGCAAACATGGCAGGTTCTTTTTCTGCCATCATTAAACAGTAATTCAGAAATTGTTGAAGCCACTGCCCATTCTCTCTCTCTCTGTCTGCTGTTCTCTCTCTCATATCTAATTTATTGCCATCTGCTCAGCCTGGGTGTAAATCTGAACGCAGACTGACTTGCTCGCCCAAGCTTTATCTGTTAACATTTAGCAATGTCTAATTAAGCGAAAATGGGAAACGCGTTGGCTGAAAAATGCTGCGGCCGGATAATGACAGTCATAATAGTTTGGGATATATGTCTGTCACAGCAAGCAAATGCACTTATTAGATCAGGGTAATTAGAAGAAGACAACAGCTGTAATAGGCAAAAGCTGTTCAGCTGTGATTAAAGAGGCTAACTTGCAGCACATCAATTGTTTTGAGCAGTGCTGATGAGTGATGAAGGTCATTGCAGGCAGAATACCAAAGAATTCTCCATTCACCGATTCCACTGAAAGCTTGTTGAAAAACTTACAAATACTGAAAATGCTCTTTGGATAATCGGATAAAGACAACATGATTAACTGCAGGATCAGCTCCAATATTGATATTCAGCTGGCTCAATAAAAAGCTTCAAGGTGATGTTACATCTGCCGGCAGATAGAATAGAGCAATAACAGTTGAGCGGCAAATTGCTGTTGTGTATCTAACCTCACACAGAAATGAATAAACAAGGTGCTGTTACTGTGTGCTTGCTGACAGAACTTTTTGTCACATACTATAATCAGGTTTCTCTTTTAAATAACACTTTAACCGCTAAATAACACCATTATCTGGTCTGGCCTCACTGTTACCATGACATACCGGTGGCTTGCATGTTTTAATATTAACTATAAGCAGGGTTTAACAGTAAGGATTGCCCAATTGCCTGGAGCAATACAAATGCCGCGTAAGTCTAGTAAATCTAGCGACTCAAATTTGCCCGATAAGGCAAATCGTAAAGAGTTAAACACATTGTTTTTTTTTTTTTTTTCTGGAGCTGGAAGTAGCTAAGATGTGAGCTATCTCAAGTCCGTCTCACCTCTGTTGAGAGTTGCATATGCACAGCACCAATCAAACAAACAGAAATAAAATAGGCACCCATTAACAACATTCATGAGCTGAAGCACAAACATTGTAATTATCCTTGAGACAGGAGATAACTTGATCTGTTTTCCATCTATGACACACTGTGCTCCTGTTCTAATTATTCCATTTAAAACTAGATTGGCACTCAGTAGAGCACATTCCTCCATCACGTCCATTTAACCTCTTTGGAGGAGGCAGAAATGATTATCAGCAAGTAGAAAAAAAAAATGATATTGAACCCTGCTATTAGTTACCATTACCATTACCTAAGCATATCATAAGCTTGTAAATTGATCATCAGCCTTCATTCTACCTAAGAATGAAACTAAAAGGTGAATAGACATCAAACGCTTTTGAAAACCACAATCTATAAAGTACACTTTATTGGTCAGAATTAGTAGTTATTATTGGTCTTGTAGTGATTGCTGTTGCTGAGAACAGGGACCAGGCAGTGATTTCAAAGGTCTACAAAAAACAACTTTTTCCTGTGTATAAGACATTCTTCATACCTTGCTAAATCGATATTTAATGATAACATGGTGGGTGTTGTCTTAAGGAGTCCACTGAGCTTATAAAATGATTAAGTTGAAGTTTTCACAATGAATAATTCAAGCAGAAAAAAACAGTTAAATGATACTTAACAGACCAAAGGCAATGTCTTAATGAGTTCCCCCCTTTTTTAAAGAGTTTAACACATGACTAACTTTAATGTACAAATCTAAGGGGCCCGTCCTCTACCTCACAAAGTATGGGGACAAGTGACACATTCAGTTCAGCAACTTAAGGGAACAGATTTAGATTGGATGAGGGGTGATCATGAGCGCATTATAAACTGGCTGTAAAATAACATTCGCCCTCTATCAACTGCAGTATCTCCTGAACTTTGGGACCATTAAAATGACCTCCATTATGGCAGCAGGAGATCTGTGGTTTTACTGACTGTATCATTAAGCGTTTGATAAGAATCGTCTATTTAGTGGGACATCAACGTACATCTGCAAAACTTGTAGGAGGAAAGTGAAATTATTATTGTCACCAACAAATACTTTAATCCAATGACTGTTATATTGGGTTTCTTCATGGATAAAAACAAAATAAGTTCCATTTTCACAGCTGTAAGTCCATCCTTTTAGTGGCATTGACAAATATTTCTCAAACAAGAATGCTTTGGAGGATTCTGATTTCCTCTTTCTTTCCCCTTCCGGACATGTTACTGAACTGTGAAATAGCAATTTTATCCTGGAGTAGCACTTAAGTCTCAAAACTGTAACTGTGTTTTATTATTTTATTTCAGCATATTAGAGAATGGCTTGGATCTAAATGTCAAACTGTGCTGTTAGTCTTTCTGTATTGACATTTCGAAAGCTGTTGAATGAGTCACTGACTTTCACATATCTTACTAAGTGATCGAACAATTGTCAAGGCCCAACATTTCAAGCGTTTGGAGAACAATGGAGACCATTAATAGTTTTGCTTTACAGTGACCAGGTGTTTTTATTGTACACGGCTTTCTGCAACTCTACAATTAATGTTCCTTTTCCAGGTGCTTGACCACTTGCCCAATGCTATCTGTCTTGTTATAATCCGACTTGCCTTGTGTAACCTCCTCAGTCAATATTTGGCATCGCCTTCAGCAGAATTTAATGACACGCTCTCTCACAAAACAACAGGGTTCAAAATTCAGCCTCAGAGTCTGTCTTTTCTTAGTTCAAACTGAGGCAGCGGGGGCTATCTGAGTTTACGTGGCACTCCGAGGTAAAGCAAGATCCCCCCCTATTGTCAATTTGGCTTGTGGGCTTGTAGTCAAGCTGAGTGCTGACAGGTCTCCACATTCACACCTTTTTATTTTAATGTACATTCATCCGGTTCAGATCACAAAAAAACAGTGGCAGCTCTGACTCAAACAACAGGAACCTGGCATCAGCTTTGAGCTGTTCCACCTGTGAGGGTGTTTTATTTATCTTATTTGTATGTGTGTGTGCGCGTGTGTGTGTCTATGTGTTGCAGGCATTGTGTCCCAGATCATCCATAGCATCTCAAAGTTAGGAAGAAAAATCCATTATTTAGATCCAATGAGCCTATCTGAATTTTTTATCTATGGTTTCTTTTAAATCGCAACCTTTCATTTGAGCCATATCTGTTGCATCACAGACTCTGTTGGCAGGGGATCCAGACATGTTCACGCTGGGGAGAGCTGACTCAGAGTGGTGCTTCTTTATAGCCTCGGGCCAGTTTTGTCTCTATAGCTAAGCCTTCCATATCTTCAGGGGGGAAAAGTTCAGTTTTGACAGAGAGGCAACCTTCGTTCAGTAGGACACACGGCTAATTTATTTTCCATCATCACTGAAATATACTCAAGGTGACATACCATCTCAGGGAGTTTGTGTACTTAATGATATGAAGACCTCCTTAAGAAAGAAGATTCAACTGTTGAGGCCATTTCTGGTCAGTTTAAAATCAAGCTTGTTTTTTCCTGAATTACAGTATTGAGAAAAACATTAAGATATGGGTAATTCAGGGTTACGAAATCCCAACAAAGGTTTTCTTTTTCCCTCTGCAAGAAATACATCTTACATAAAAGTACCGACACACCGACTTCACAAAGCTATGAAAATATGCTTTTCAGTAGCAAACTGATTTGTGACTGAACTGGAATTTTAAGGTCACAAGTTAGACAATACCTGTAATACATGTGTCCATGAGCTGCTCTGAAAAGATCCGTCTGAACAGATCTTAATTAATGCTGGTGTCTACAATGGTAACATCTTAAGTTGTGTTTCACTCCTACTTGACATGCACAGCTGCAACCAGAAGCATATTTTCTGCGAGCACATACAGTGATTATATATCGGGCCATGAGGAACTGACAGTCCCTGACTCCGAGAGCAGTCCCTATACAACTGTTTTCTAGCAGTCATATGTCACAGGGTCAAACATTTGTTGCAGCCCTACATGGTTGAAACTGTCTGCCTGGATGACAGCAGTTGCCAGTGCACCAATAGTGCTCCAGAGCTGCCTTGGGGCAAAAGGGCTGCTTCATTTCATCTCTGTAGCTGTCTGTCTTTCAGTGCTCCAGAATAAGATCAGCCATGTCTCCTAACTCTGAATATTTGTATCTGTCAAAGCTTCCGATGTCAAAGACATGATAAAAGATAGCTGAGCACTGGATTATCAGGAAACAGGGAATTTAAGGGAGAATATAAAACTGATTTGATCTTTCATCACTTGTGATTTAATAGCAAAAATAATATAAGTCCTCTGCATTAACAAGTAATACATCCCAGTAAACTAATTGTTTAAGGTGTTTTAGAAATTAAACATGATGCCAAATTAGGTCACAAATCACTTTTCCGCTACTTGATGTTTAAATATTATGTAGGACAAAGAGGGGATTGGATGTTTTGAGTGTCTAAACACAGACCTATTCTTTTCTTTAAATGGAAGAGCAGTTAATATTCCTCCCTCCGTTGATTTCTGCTGATGCGGAATGAGCACTCAATTGGTTTGGGTAAGGCTGACACTATTGTGTCTGGAAGGAAGGTGTCAAAGCTGAAAATGTAGCAGTGATGGAGTGACACATTTCATATAAAAAAAAGACAAGTTGACATCGGTTGTACTTTTGACAAACCTTACTTTGTCTTGTTTGCTTCTCTTGCCAGACCCTGCTTTCTGACAGCCACTTGTCATAGAGCTTCCATAAAAAAAAAAAAAAAAAAAAAAACACATTGTACATTTCCCCTAACAAGAAATGTTCCAGGCCAAGTTTCATTTGAGAAATCTGTCCGGGAAATGACATTAAGCAATCAGCTGAAGAGAAGATATACAACTATGCTGGAGTTGCTGGAACATCAAAGGGTTGTACTGTGGTGTTACGGAATTAGGTCCTTCAATCACAAAAGGTATTTGGCAGACTATAGACACCAACTTGAAGGGAGCACTTATTAACTGTATTAATTATTCTGATCAGCTATATTTTAGACAGCGCTGATCCTTTTATCATGCTCAGATCCGCCTCAACACTGATCCTTATGATCAGCAAAGAACATCTTTACCTGGACATAACTTCAAATCACTGTAATTTTTGATTATGTGCATACATCCGTCATAAGTTTGAACTTCTTTAAGTAACATTTTCTCAACAAAAATGATTCCTTGAGGGTAACATTTCCCACTATTGAATAACTGGCACCATGTAAAACTGTATTTCCCAAGCAGCATCCCACACAACCAAAACCTCCCGCACAGTCTCTTTCCAGTCGTGGTTCTGCTGACAAAGCGCTTTACTAAAGTAAACATCAAGGCACATTTATCACAGAAATGGCCTTGGCAATGGGAGTAGTTGCTATTTGTCACTATTAAAAGAAAGTGTTTTGGCTTACTGTCTTAGTGCTCTAATGAACTCTGTGAAAGATAGAGTTGTTCTTCAACAGGGCAAATCTGTGGTCAACAAACTCAGTGCCGGCACTCAATACTACTGTTATCATTGCTTTCAAATCACTACAGTTATTTATTGCTGAATCCGTTTCAACAAGGTAACTAATACGTGTTTTGCTGATGGTCAAAACCTGTTATGTGTAAAGTAAGCTAAGGGAGAGGACACAGAGTACTGTCCTAACAAGAGAGAACCTATTAACGCACTCTGACAAACCACAAATTTACTTTGTCTTTGATAAGGTATGGGTGGGAACATCACTGTGATATTGTAGATGGAACTGCATCGCTGACATACTGAGAGTGACTCAGGCTAAGTAAAAACTCATCATATTCCTGGTGTGAGAGCGCACAGCATTTCATATCCAACACAAACTTTAACAACCGCCTGGACATAATGTGAGTGGAAGGCATTCTTTGGCTCACCCCAAACTAAATGTGTGTGGGATGTAAGAAAAAGTGGGGAGGGCGACTCATCACATCGTATTAATGTTTCCATTGTTCAGGGGACCAAGTTGTGTGCTCCTCATAGCTGTTGTGCATGCAAGCAGTCTTCCAATGAATATTATATAAAGAAACTTTTAAAAATGAAAAATCTCCTTAAAAGGGCAGCATCATTCTCCTACCAACACAGCAACAACACTGTGGGGCCCTGCATCAAACAGCTTGAAGAGTCATTGTGTCACACACAGATATGCATAAAGCACTTGGTTTTTGCCAAGCCAACGGAATGGCTGAAGCCAAACTGCGCCGTCAATGAGTAAACATATCTGAGAAACAAACAAAGCCATTTTATTCACTACTCATTACCTCGCTCATGTCATAACCTACGCATGAGGTGTTCTTTGATAATCTAACTCGACTGGCCAGCTGTGTTGTTACTCCCATTTTCATTACATTGCTTCCACCTACACTTCTCTCCTCCCACGCTTCCCCTGAAGGCTTTCAATGATATTAGAGTCTTCTTTGGCCTTAGCCGTGCAGAAAAAACAATGTCCTCACAGTGATTTCCCTGACTAACACTCGTTCACTTCATCTCCTCAGCCTTAGAGCACATATTTTGTCATCAGTCAGGGGATGGAGTTCAGTTGAGGTCATTGTCTTGATCAGTGCAGTGACAATGTTGAATCACAACATTGCTGTGAGAGGGGCCATCACTTCATTAAAACAAGTTGATTAAAACAATAAGGGCCTGTACTAGTATGCATGTGTTTCATTTATTTTTTTTAGAGACACAAGCACAGAGTGTTTTGCCAGTCAATGAAGTTATTTTTTCCTTTCTAATAACTGCTAAGAATTGTTGATGGGTGGCCTTGCACATCTAATATTATATGACAACTGAACTCAGACAACTGGATGCACAAACATTCACATTGTCCTTTTTCCTGAAATTGTTTACTTATCAGAGAAATTCCCCAAATCTACTGTTAAAAGATTCACATTTAAAAAAATAATAATCTAAAAAAAAATAAATAAATAAATAAGTAAACATTAACCTCTAGCTGTGTCTGGTTTATGATGCAATTATAATCCCTCAACAAGTATTTAAAACGGCTCTGCAGTGCATTATTCAATATTGATTCAGTAATTATGTTAGCTTCATTAGATGTTTGTGTAACACTTGAAGACACTAATCACCTTTGTATTTTCTAATCGCTGTCACACAGGTTACTAATCTCACTTTCTCTTACTTTTAATGTTATTACTTTGTCGATGGTAAAACCGTTGGATGACCACTTCTGCATAAACAATTACAGGCAGACAGGGGATTCTGGAGAAAGAAATAGTTGATTGTGTTAAGGATCAGGTCTTGAAATACACTTTGGGTTGGTATTATGCCTGAAATTCTAATCCAAAGCATTGGTATCCGATGAATACCATGAGGAATGACACTCAATAATCACCACACCTCAAAACATCCTATATTCGAGTCCATCAACTCATATCCATCAACTTCAACCTTCAATCAGTCATTAAATGTTAATTATTTAAGGCTATGAAAGGGTCTATGGAAAATTATTTTAGTAGATATTTAAATATCTATATACGGTCCCAATGGTTGCCCCACTTCGGCCACTTAGTTCACGTACAACTGCCTCTTTGCATGATCATTAGACGATTATCGCATCTAAGCCCTATAAAATGGCAAAAAAAGAATGATGTCTTAATACATACAGCATTCTCCGAATTCACACTTGAAGCCATTTAATCTAAATTAATTTATGTAGTTGCAAATGTATGAATCTATGTTTATACTTCTACTCCATATGCCTCTACTCTATATGTAAATTGGACCCAGCATTTCAAAAAAATGTCTTGAAACTCATGGTGATTAATTCCAATCTGAATCATAAGTAGGCAGGCACACAAAACAACTGTCTCGTCTATACTTCTCTGGATGACGTGTCAGTCTACAAAGCACAACACTGCAGTAATTAAAGAAGGGGGACAAAAGAAAGTATCCCTGCCCACGTTATATATCAGGAAATGAAGTAAATGCAAAACAACAACTTGATCCAGATGACTAATCTCTCCCCGCTATTGCAGACGTCGATGCCTACTTATTTGTTTGTCATGTTTATGGCAGCCTTGACAACTAATAACTTTCTGCGCGAGTCTCTTGTGGGTGGTAATCTGCACCAGCAGATCGGCTAGCCATATGTTCTTTGATTATTGAAGGTGATGTGTGAGAACGCTGTCAGCCCGCTGCGTCGTGTTATCTGAAGTAGACACACAGGTCAAGGCTCACAACCGAAGCCCGACACATGCTAATGAACTTATCTCATAAAATATGCATCAAGCCCTCCCTGGGCCGTACAGTGGCAGAGGCGTGATTTTGCAGGAATTATGGGACCAGTCATTTTCCATTATGTCAATGCTAAATGAGGAGTGACCTGCGGGAGAAGCATGTCTGACCCGTGTCAAGATAGTTCCTGCCAATTTTGCATGGAGAACTTTGCAGATCAGTTTTGACTTTTAAGATAGTGTGGTGACAGAGAGAATAAATGGATCTGGGTGCACGGCATAACCTTGTTCAAGTAATCTCCCTCAGAAGCCAATGTTCGAAGTCTGTATAATTAATCAAAGACAATGATGTCAATGAGGGCTCCGGTTATGAAATTAGAGGCACGCTGTCTTCCATTACTGTACAGCTTATAAGTGCATTAGGAGGGAGAGAGGAACAATAAACCAGGTGTGGAAACCATTAGCTCAATCCTTCATTCCAACCATTTGCGGTTTCCGTCTCTTGTTTTCAGGGCAATTAAGTGTCTCGTAACAAGGCCAGAGCTGAATGCTTGAGTGTTGATTTGGTAGTCAGGATTACAAACAAGGTGTGAACAGCAACAGTGCAATAGCGGTTTGCTCAATAATGAATGAGGCTTCACAAATTAGGTTCTATAATATTTCTTTTTCTTCTGCTGCTTTAGGCGGTGAAATGAATGATTGTTCAATTACATAATCAGGTTTTAGTCGCCCCGAATGTGCTACCTGTCCAAACACAACTCACCGACATCCCATCTGCACTCAGAGCTTTCATAGGTCACAGGTGGAGAGTGACCTAATTGTGTTATATGGACTTTTGTAATCATGTTTCATTGTAAAATGATTTTACGACAGCGCTTATGTATTCAAGTTATTCTGTGACTGCACTACCTTACATTTGTATTCAAGAACAATTGATAAATTGCTTTAGGCCACTACTCATACGTGCAGCACACAGTCTGTTTGAGTGAGAAATCAAATCTCCATGTATTGTTATAACTAGAATTACGGTCGTATGCCTCTGTGCACCAGTCAAGCTGCTTCTCCTGAGCTATAGCATTGAATAGTTGCCGCAGAGAGAATTTTCGTAGACCATTCTGATGTCACAGTGAAATTGTCCTTTGCCCTGTTGGATGTATTTAACCTTGAACTGATTAGAATTTGATGAGCAAAGGCAAATCAGTTCACCCTTGAGTCAAAGTGAATGTTTGCGCAAAATCTAAAGAATCAAGCCATTCTTGCGATAACGTGTCACAAGAGTGTGAGGGACGGACAACCCTAAAAACAAAACGCCATGAAGGAACATTACTGCATAAACAGGTGATTGAGTTGTTTTAAAATTATGTGCTGAAGAAGATGTTCACGATACAATTACTTTGTTTACTCACTACACACAGCATCAGTGGCTTGCGATGACGATGCGGTGACAAGATGCATTCTGCCAATGTTTACAGCTCACTGGTTCTTCCACTGATCTATTTGAAGACGTAAAAAATGTATTGGAAGGGAGAACAAATTAAACATTCAATTGCATGTCAGTGAGCCGGATTATATATTGTTAATCTTCTGTGCGAGTTGCTTCTTTCATAGAACGCATGCCTGTCAAATGACATGCTGCGGCAAGCGGAACAATCTCATGTGGCCGTTGGTTGTCAAATCAGTTGTGCTCCTCACAAAAGTGATGTCTGAGAGAAGGCAAAGTACCTTAAAGAAATCATTGTGAGCGTGCTGCTTCGCGCTGACATCTCACACAGTGCACAAGTCAATTTGATGAACTTCCAATGCATCATGCTTCAGCCTTCAGATGGTTGCCGGCTGCAACTGATGTAACTACTGCACAGCTTTTCAGCAGCTTTCTGCTTCATCTGACTGCATTTACTGAGACAAGGCTTGTGAAGCAAAGCATAAAAGCTCATCAGCAGCCTCTCATTAAAGTGTCATTAAATAATACATGATTTTCAACCTCTATGGGCAATCAAGGAACTGTAGTAACTCTGACAAGCCGGTGGCCTAAAATTGACAGCAAAAAAAGAGTCACGGATTTCACTACAGAGACAAGTAATCTAGCTAATTAGAGCATACGTCCAACTGTTGAGTACAGAAGAAATCTATTGCCAGGCAAATAATTATCTCTTACTTTTTTGCTTGAAAATGCCAGTACTATCATTCATCATTAAGCAGTTAAAAACTAAAGCAGGAGGGAGGTGGAGTAAAGACTTTTGGCCACAACGTCATATGTATTCATGCAAAACAGCTGTTGACAAGCTGTTAACCCTTTAACTAGTCAGGATCGACCCATGTGGTTTTGTCAGGGGCGATACTGATACCAAATATGAGTGATCAAGGAGGGAGGTAACCGTTATTTGGAACCATAAACACTTGGAAGTAAAAGTGTCAATCTTAGTCTCAAACTTTAGAATAACTTTTTATGGAATGTCATTAAGTACAATTCACTCAAGAAGTGGTCAATTTTGAGGTATTTGTGATTAATTACGTTTTATTCCACTCTGTATTTCCACTTCAATGTGGAGGCATTGGATTTTTTTACTCAATACATTAAGTTGATTGCAATAGTTTCTAGTTATTTTGCAGAGTCAGACTTTTTATCACTGCATCATGAATTGGAATGCAGGTTATGAGGATTGAGAAAAAAAGCAAACCTTTAAAACTATGTATTTGTCGTCTTTCCTTTAGGTGATGAGCGCCAAAAATCTCTGAGTGGGCCCAGAAAACCTGCTTTTTTTTTTGGGTTTGCCACACCTGGCACGGCCGCCCGCCTCACCCATTCGCCACAATCACCTCTACAAGTCGTTTCAGTGTGGCTCAGCTCTCGTCACTGGACTTTAACTTGGGGACCTGACCCTCACAGATCGCCAATGCTAACAAGGAACTGCCTGCTGCTGTTCCTTTGGATTCTCGTCGACGAAGGCTCAGTCTTTTCTTTGCGTCCACCTTTACCGCCACTGGGACGGAGCAGGACAGGGAGGGAGCACGCCAGGAGCTTGGTGGGCCCAATGAGGAATGGGGCGGCTGGATTTCAACGGGTCAAAAGGGGCTGGGTGTGGAACCAGTTCTTTGTACTGGAGGAGTACATGGGGTCGGATCCGCAGTACGTGGGCAAGGTAAGAGGCCTCATTTTTTTCAGTTTTTTATAGTGCGCCAGAAGTCATAAATCACATAGTAAGGAGCTTGGGAGAAATTGAATTGGTGGTAAATGGAGGGAGCAGTAGAACGTGAGAGAGATAAAATAGGGGAAAGGAACAGAAGGAAAAGAAGGATCACCAATGTGAGGAGTAAGTTTAAAACTACTACTTTCAGCTGGGCAATATCAGCAAAATAAATTATTACAACAAGTTCATTTATTATTGATACATTCACAAACAACGTGACAGTCTATTGGGTGAGGTTTCCTTTTTAGCAAAACAATTGGAAAATGTACAAACAGATACATCTGCCAACTTTGATGGCAACTGCCACAAATTACCCATTTACATTTTGCCTCTGGAGCTAAGCCTCACCATTTTAATCTAATGCTCTCATTGTAAAACTGTCCCTTTTTGTTAGCGTTTTAAGATATAAATGGTCTCAGGCATAGGAGGAAAATCCATACATGCTAATGGAGCTGTGCCAACATTTCTATGTTAGACTAGGCAGACACACATGACATTGAAGTGGTGAAAGAATCGATGGAACGTTTGAACTAGATTTAAATTACAGTCCCTGTAAAGCTGTCAAGAACATCATAGTTATGAGCCGGGCAAGATGCTGACAGCAATAAAAAGACAGCAGAGAAGCCAAACAGCCTTAGCTGAATCTAGACAGAAGCTATATATATATATATATATATATATATATATATATATATATATATATATATATATATATATATATATATATATATATATATATTATATATATATATATATATATATATATATATTATATATATATATATATATATATATATATATATATATACATACATACATATACAGACATGACCTCGGAGACACAAAAACCTTGGCCTTCTATTTTTTTAGTATTGACTTTTTTATTCTCTGCTCAGTTTAAGACATTCGTAAGTAAACTCTGTGGGGGTTTAAAGCTAAAGTTGTAATTTGGCACTCCTAGCTTACATAGGATAATAGTAAGACTGACTTATCTGCCCCAGTGCCGCTGCAATCAGCCCTGACAAGCCATGCTGTTTGTGGAAGTCTCTGAGGCTGAAGGCAGGGGAGGGAGGCTGCTGTCTGCTGCACTCCTAAGTCACTTAATCCTGGACTGCTGCACTGCTTCAAAATAATTGACTGATTCTTTGACATATGAAAAGCATTTGGAGATGGGATCCTCTGACTTTTGTCCAGACAATCTTATGAAAAAAGTCAATCGCTTCAGAACAATTGTAGCTGTAATAGGATAAAAGGTAAAACACAGAATACCTGAAGACTGGGAGGACACGGGTGTTAGTGATGCGTCTTCCAAGGCATTATCAAGAAAGATCACAGAAGCCAAGTAAGGTAACAGTTTTGTTTTCAAGGCACATAGATTAACTCTAATGGACCATGCGTCTTAGTGCAATAAATGCTTGTCCCATAATACATCAATGCCTAATTGTGGTAATGTATTCACTCTAGAGTGCAAACATGATTTCCATTCAGTGACTTGCAGAGTATTGGGGCTACAGCAGCTCAAGAGACCGCTGCTTTCCCCTCAGTGGTATAAGTCCCCTTTCAGACCAAATTAAGTAATTATCAAGAATATTGCTGGTATTATTTTCTTTCATTGACAAAGCTATCTTTCTCTCTATATGTTTCTTTCTTTTAGTATTGACAACTCAAGTTTTTTTTTTACTTTTCTTTGTCAAAAATGTCATATCAAAATTTGATAAACTTCTTAGCGCAATAGAATTTATTTACATTTGTCAATGGAAACAGTTTATTGCTGCTGTCATTACCGTAATGGGTATTTGTTCACTAAGGCTACGTAAAATAAGGTAAAGCTTTGTAAAACATGCTGTATGTTGGATTTTGTATATAGTGATGCAGACAGTTCCCTCCAAAGAGAGATAAGAGACGTGGAGGGAACTAGAATTACCTGCCTTGAGACTGTATGCATCTGCGCAACATTCAACTCGTTGTTGCTGAATGACACTGAATAACGGCCATAACAGTTTTGGCAGAACGTTAGGATTTCACAGTGACGCTGACCATTACCTTTCGGATATAAAATGTCATCAGCTCAGACATTTGTATAAAATGCTGTCATGTGTTTTGTGAGGTCACAGTGACCTTGACCAAAATCTAATCCGTTCATCCTTGAACCTCAAGGCATCCCTCAGATGGATTGATGGACAACTGAAAACATATTGCCTCCGGCCATGGCTACCGAAAGTGCAGAGAAATAAAAAGTTGATGCAGCCACAGGGCATTAGTTTTGCAATTTCAGTTTCAAAACAGAAAACGTGAAAGTGAACAGTGATGTTTTTTTGTTGTTATTTATTTTCTCCAATAGTTTCCCTAAATATATCAAGGAAATTGGATATACTTTTGACTTTTTAACATAAAGAGCTCTACTTTAGTACAGTTATTTGTTTTATGAGATCTGTACATACACGATCATGCAATCAAACAGCATTTTCCTCCACCTATGTGTTTGATGCATTTGTATTATTCCACAATTAAATAATCCTTAGGGATGCTCCGTAAACGTTGATTAGTCGAATCATCAAGCGGTGAGCAGTGAGCAGTGAGTGAGGCTCCAAACAGAGCAACGTACAAGGTTTCATAAAAACCAAGGTCCAATAAAACAGAGACAGGGGACATTTTGTATTCAGGTACATCTCTAGCTTGCAATAGGAAACATAATTTGTGATGTATTTAAGGTGTAAGGGTACTCCCTGTGATATTTTGTGGGGAATTTGTATTTATGTAGCAGTAGTACTTTTAAGATTACGAAGCAGAAGAAAATAAAGTCAATGTCAAGCTAGGAAAACAGGTGTATATAAAATATTGAAAATGGACAAATTGGGTGAAAAAGTGAGTCTTTATTTATCAGAGGATTCAAGGCCTCGTTAACTGCTATTTAAAGTGAAACTCTCTCCAAAAAGCAACCAAGGCTTTATTTGTGATTGAATATGAGTCAAACCTTCGTGTAAATGCAACTCACGTTAGCAGTAGCACCTCCGGCGAGCCGCCATCATGGCAGACAAAAAGTGTCCATCCCCATAACCTTCTTTTTAGTAAACTCTGCGTACACAAACAATGTTCTCAATGCTCGTGTTCATGTGTAGAGACCCTGGTGATACTACGAGCAAAGTTTCATGTTGTGTTCAGCCTTCTTAGTGTTTTAAAAATAGTGTTTTAATTTTGATGCTAGCATGCCAGTGCCCCATGCACTCCATTGAAAATTAGCTTCCCCGAAAACGAAACTACGGTAAATCTTAAAAATGCCTCTTTCGTCCGTAATGATGCTTTTACACGAAGGTTTGACTCATATTCACTTGAAAATAAAGCCTCGGTTGCTTTTTGGCGAGAGTTTCACTTTAACTCTGAGGTCTCTCAATTAATATGAGGTGTTTCATCCAGCTGGTATTCTATCCTGCTTCACAGTGCAGCTAAACTAACAAAGGACAAAATCATTAAGAAATGTGTAATTCTTCCAAGGATGTGAAAACCTTGCTGGAATGACATGCCATTTTTATCTTGTTTGTTTTTTTTTTTTTGCAAGAACCTGAACACGTCAGCCATCTATTTTGAGAGTGTCGGATTAAAGGCATCCCTGCCAACTGTAATTGCGAGAGCCAAATCACTACTAATTAGAACTGGCTATTGAAATTCATAGAATTCACATTACTAACCAGGTGCGGTAATTTTGTCAGTTCTGACGGCACACAGAATGCAAGACAACCGCTGGAAGGAGATGGGCAGTGGGAGGAGGGCGGGGGGGGGGGGGGACATTCACTGATGGTGGAGTGGAGAGTGCCAGTGTTACGGATCACCTAGTTTCCCTATTAACTGGTGACGTTCGCCTGAGTGCACCGGTGGATGCTTGTAGTGACAGCAGATGTTTGGAAACAACATGATAACATTTAGTCGTCCTTGTGAATGCCTTGTTGTTGTCCTTTTCATGAAAATTTCAAAGCAGAGTCTACTCATCTGAGTCTGAGACTCCACTGAACCCATATCAACTGCAGGAAGTATCCAGGCACATTTATGAGACCCTTCGACACACCACAGAGATAATTATCTAATGTTACTTGATACTCATCCATTCCACCATTAAATGACTGTGCAAGTCTTGAAGCGACTGTCTGGTATAAATAATACAGCCAGATCAGCAGTGAAGCACTCTATCTTTATATTATTATTATTATATTTGGGCATCTCAGCACTCTCCCACTTCTACTAATTTATTGCACATGGTGGGGAAAATAAAAAAAACAAAAAACAAAACATATTTTTAGTACACAGAAACCAAACCAAACACTACCCTCAGGATACATCTTCCAAAATGAACATGCACTCTCTCACAGTCACAACAAAATATTACTTTGGGTAAGCTTAATTGGGGTCAGATTTACTTCTTACATTTTTGAGGCTGATGCTGATATAGATATTTTGGAGACCAAATATAACAAAGGTTCAGCTGGAGCTGCAACAGTTACAGAAAATGAATCCCCATTTTGTTTTGTATTACAATAATTGTCAGTTGCAGTCCTACACAGACCATAACGAACAACCTCTTTTTGTAGATTGTGTCCTGACATTCATATTGTTATTATGTAAAGATTACCCAAACCTAGGATTCGTCTTTGGTAAAGCTTCCTGGTCAGATGGAGCCTGTCTGACTTCAATGTTTACACTGAAATTATGCTTATGATATGAAATATACATCTTCAAACATATCTGATAGCAGTTACACAATTTACTTTTCCAAAAGAACACCTTCTCTTCTCATGTTGCAATCATATGAGGAATAGTTAATGGGTAGTGTTGTGCAGGGCATCATAGGGGGAGGGGGAGAATACGAATCATTATTCATGTTGCTGTTTGGTCTATTTTAGCGCGATGAGTGCAAGTAAAGCAAAATGTCTTCTGTTTTGCAACACCAGTAAAATAAAATGCGATACTCACATTTTCACTTGTTTCAGTGGTTTGCTATAACGAGACAATAAAGAAGGAGAATGAATTCAAACTCTAAAGCTCTTATAACGTGCAAACTAATTTGAAGGCAAAACTGTGAAAAACTAAATGTACACCAATATATTCATATCAATTATACACATAAAACAAACACCTCAGTATTTATGCCAGAATTTCTGCCTTGACAGCTTCTTGTCAGGCAAGTCGAGGTGGCAGACACTTAGCATTAAGGAATGTAGGAAAACTAACAGACACAACTGGAAGCTGCAACTTACACTATTCACTTAATTGTCCTCTTTACACCCTGAGGTGCAAATACAGTCGTGACGAGATTCAGCATGGTCCTCAGCAACACTGATGGCCCCTACTGCTAACATTAATAAGGGAGCCACCACTCTGGAGCCTTGCTTGAGGGTCAACTGAATGCAGCTGTATAAAAAAAGTGGTTATTACATTTTTCACATAGTGGCACAATGTCTCAGGAGTCTCTGGTCCTCCATGGAAACTGCTACTTAAAGTGAATCAAATTTACTGTTGTGATAGTACAATGGAGGTATTAAAACCACAATGGACCTGTACTATAAATAAAGTAAAGCCAGACTGCCATGATTATTTCTAAAAAAAGGTTCAAAATCATTACAAGGCTGCTTTTCTGAGTGAATGTGTGTAACGCCCAAGTTCCAATGCCATTAACAAACAATTAACAGAGACAAATAATGACAATCACAACTTTATGACTGACTTCCTCCATGGTTGTAAAAAGACAATTACTCTGTCACTTAAGAAACAAAAGCCCCACATGAACATATTGATTAGAAATCACTTTGAGTAACAACATTTCACATTTTATACAAGCACTTACTCTGAGAAACTTCTGTCTTTTGACAAGCACATTATTGCAGATTAGCAATTAAAGCCCAGAGGGCTTAAGAGGGTTTGATGCAACAACCCTGTGCACTCACAATTAGATAATGTTAAAGGCTTTCTATGCTGAGCAGTGATTATCTGCAAGAAAAATCTGCCATTAGTGGTGTGGCTGTAAATCAAGTCGAGCCGCTTCCTCTCACTCTCTGTTAAACTCTCTGCCAAGTTTAGCTGCTATTTTGCAGCATTTGTTTGTAGCATCATGACACCGTCCATTCGAACATACGTAGGTCATGCATTGCTGTTTGACATATTCTACCCAGAATTATAATAATGTGGCAACTCAGAATCCACTGAAGGGAATTGTGCTCGTCATTTCGAAGCAGGATAAATATAATGATCCCTCACAGTCGCTTGAGGTGTAATCAAAAGCAACACGTCCGCCAGGCTTATCATAACTTACAATGCTGGGATTTTCTGGCCAGATGCTACTTTTTCATATTAACAACATAGCATACAATGTGCCACCGTGATGCAAGTAGTTTTAACTCTGAACTTAACATTTTCACTCACCAGCCAAGTTGACTTGTAGATGAGAAACTCACTAGCCAAGTATATTTTGTAACAGCCAAAACAACAAATTACCTTTTTGTGAACAAAAACAGACATTGTTAGCATTGCATTGAAAATTACAATATGGATGGATCTATTTCTATGATCGCCAGCTACCCTATGACAACACTGGAAATTCCCCAAGTGCCAGCCTACAGGTTTCCACCCTATGGAGGTGAAAGCGACAGCTTTTAAGTCAGTCACTCTTCCTTAACCGAATCATTGCGCTTATCAGAGTAAAACAGCATGCACCTGTCTTGCCTTGTCACTGCAACTCGGCATTCAGATTTAGGGAATCATTTCCTACAAACATTCACCCGCCAGTGTGACGGGTAGCCTAAAGAGATGTACGTGCCAAACAGAAACTCAACCCACATTTGGTGCTTGGGGGTTGCTCATTTTGGAGCCTAGTTTGTAAAATGGCAAAGCAAAAAAAAAGAGAAACATTTTACTATCCTGACTTGAACTTGTGATAGCACAATGCACATATTTTTTTTTAATGCAGAACATGTACCAGAAAAGAGTTTTGTATATGAGAAAGATAGATAGATAAGAGGGAACGGGACATTGAAAGGAGAGCAAGGAAGTTGGAAAAAACTACACAAAGAGCCCTATCCTTTACGATCTCAGTAATTTGACCCATGTAAGGACAACCTGGTCCACAGATTCTCGGTGTAGCTAATAAACAAAAATACATATTCACCCATCAAAGACTCTGCTGTGTTGCCACCCACAGAGAGCAGCACAACCACGTTTTCTGTTACTATACAGTAAGTCAAAGGAACATCAGAGCATGGTAATGTGCGAGAATCTTTCAAAGGGAACTAAACAAATTATACACTTGGCAAGAAAATGAGGCAAGGGAATCAGTTTCATAAAAAAGTGCAGCCATTAAGTTCAGAAACATCACACCCCCCTCCCATGCACTGAAGGTTAAAGAGAAATCCAATCAATTTAGATAGAGTCACACTAAGGACCTATAAAAAGAGAGGAGAAAAACCTCTCCCTGTACCCTTTACAGAGCATGTGATGGCATGCAGTGGCATGCTCCAATGCCCAGTTTCTCACACTTGCAGACAAAAGGTCGCTCATTTAAATACAAGTCAATAAACCACTTTCTCTAGAAAGGGCAGCCCTGTTTGTCCTATAACTTGTTTATTCCCCCGCTTCCTGCCTGACAAGGAATGACCATCCTTCCTTTTATTGATAGCTCTTCCTCCCAGTCCCACCCCACACCTGGCTGAGATTTATCACTGATGTGGAGCCCGCAATTTAATCTTTCAATGAGGACCTATAAGAGGGACATAAAAAACCTTTTCAACAAGACTTATGTACCAAGCACAACAAAGAGAGATTCCATCATCTGACCATATGAAATTTACCCTCCTCACTAGCGATAGCGCGTTCCACGTTGTTAAATATGGTTCAGTTTAAATGCTCTGAAATTTAGCTGTAAAACGCTTGAAAACCTGAGGAGGTCCATATAAAAGCAGCAAACCTGTTTACACACTATGATGATGATAGCCTCTGTTGTAAAATACTTCAATGAGACTTGCTGGAAGCCAGCAGTTAATTAACATCTGACTCAAAATCACAGGCTTCATTACTTGATTGCTTTGCACTGTTCTATGCAGAGGTCTATTCATTGACCTACAGCTAAGCAAGGCAAAGTGCCACACAATAATCGTGTTGACCTATCCATGAGCATGTCTAATGCAGTAACAGATTGTTTGACACTACAATAATGCAATCAGCGATTTGATGAACATAACACACAAGGACATATATCAGCAAATATATGACCCCAGACTCTAGTGTTAATAGAATTAATCAATAATATGAATTACACTCAAGAGATATGTTTAAATGTCAGTTAAGAAAATGCAGATGGCAAAATAAATGCTATGCTATATGAAATGCTCACGCACGATCTTATCCCCTGAATGAATCTCGTAATTAGTTGCCCATGTAATTCACTGTCGAATGCAAAGACATTTGAAAGGATTGCTCTCCTGAAGGTTATGCATGAGGTGTGCCAGTGATTCAGCTGCTCGTTAGAACATATTAAGAGGTTGAGGGCATTTACAATTGTAATGTATGTTGATGATGAATGTTGCAAGAAAGAACAGCTGAAATAAAAGCTAATGACGCCATTCATCTGTCCTGCCAAAGAAATATATTTCATATATTTTGCCCTCATGGGTAATGGACTTTTCCCCTGAATTGCCTAGATCATATTTCCAAACGGTGTGCTAATGCCCCAATCAGTATCACTTACTACCTCGGTCAACGGTTTCAATTTGTTCTGTGACATTGATGGGCAATATTGTTGTGATTCTGGGTAGAAAATTGCATTCTGTATGTTGTATCAATATCACTGCATTGTTTAATCAGGTGTGATATGAGAAAAGGGAATCAAGCCCTAACCCCGGTCTCTAAGATCAATATCAATCATGTACATTAATGTGATGTGTCAAAAATCATTCTGACACCATGTTATTTGCTATGCAAAACATAACATAACGTATTTTTATATGAACATGCATTTTTGGACACCTTTAGTGATATACGACAGAGCTGCTACCCTTTTTATCCTATTAGCTCTCAGCCTTAAATTCTTTCAAAGACAACAGTTACAAAGTTCATCCATACAAACAGTGAATGCAATCGTGTCGGTTTTGATGTTACAACTGACGGTGAGACGTACGGATCACTGAATTGTGCTAAAACAGCTTCAGATGTGAATACAACTCAACAGATTCTATTTGCTTTAAGACACCCAAGGCTAGATCTGTCAATTTATCCAATTCTGTCCTCTCTCCACCTTCCTTCTCTCACTCTTCCTCACTCACACACACACACACACACACACACACACACACACACCACACACACACACACACACACACATATCTATATATGCTTTCTGTATATCTACAAGTATACTCCCGTGTGTGTGTTTATGTGTGTATGTGTGCTTTTTTTTTTCCTTCCATCCCCATTACCTGACTGAAGCATGACACAACCCAGATAGCAAGCTCCAAGCTGTCAGCAGCAAAGAAATGGTTCGCAAGCCAATATCGATCAGCTATAATAAGCTTGCAGCATTTGACATACTGCTTTCTTGCCATCAGCACCTCACCAGTACACCGACTACCTGTGAAAACTCACCACGCAACCAGCAGTCATGATTTGGTATGTCATGGCACTGGCGCTGACAATGCACAAACTCGGAGCCACCTACAGCATGCCACCACGCAAACATGGTGCCAGTATGTCATCTCACTAGTCTGTTGGGAGGACAGTGTTTGAATGGTTGTTGTACTGAGGGGTAGTGTCAGACCTAATAATGAACAGCATCATAAAAATAAATTCAATACAGCGGCAGTTCGGGGATGCATACAGAGCGCCAATAAATACGGAATGATTTACACTGATTAACAGCACGGAGGATGAATTCTGATGGGAGATATATACACTATGTCTTGCTTAAAGCATAACCTACCGTTAAATATAAATTAGTATCAATTCATTCACAAACTGTGATAAATTAACAATAAATGGCCTTGTAACAACGGTGAGTGGACGCGTCTATAATAGATACTGGGATAAATCGCTCATTCAACAATCTAAGACGCAGGGAAAGACAGGTGTTCACGTTTGTTTCCACAGGATAAGAAAGACATTTTAGCTGAAAAGGTAATGATGGTTTATGTTCAAAGTTTTTGGGTCTCGCCTTCTGTCGCAGGCTGCTGTCTGGCTCAGTGTGACTGTCTTTTGAAGTTTCTGTTATATGCAAGATTTGATTGATTATATTAAAACAAGGTCTTCCTCTATGCAGACAAACAGCGAATCAGCAATCCATCAAATGAATGCAAAAAAACAGGAAATATAAACCTGTGGCACAAAAAGAAAATTGCAATTTAATATGAGATGGACTTTAAATTACATAATCTACGTGGATATTTAATTGCATATATAGCCGAGAAGAACAAGCGGGTACCAACCCCTTTCAGGGTATTTACTCAGTTGTAAATGTACTTGATGGTGCGGGGGTGCGGGGTTGCTGGGCCATTCAAGGAACAACGTTGGCCCACTATCAGCAAAACATTGTGGCTTCCATATGCATTCCTGAGAGGAGCTCCACATAATCCTGGTTGCAGAAATCCAATTACAGCATTTTCTACAGAGGTTGGTTACATTCTCCTCTGAAATCACTCAAATTAATCAATATGCGGGTTTACTGCATAGCCAATGAGGGACCATGTGCTGCAAATCCTGAAGGTAACAGGGAAGACCGTGCTCTCTTGGAGCCCAGAATTGCTTTTAAAGCATTATCAGCCATAAGTATGTAGGATAAATAATCCACATATGACAGTACAGATGGAACGCATTTGTTTTTCCAATTTGTACTAGTAATTGAGTATCTTTCAGTCAATAAGCAATGTTTTACCCTGATAGGACATGAGTGATGTGACTGCCGATATTTGTTTTGACAACACTGCTGATGCAATGGAAGGCCATCAGCATTGCCTCAACTGTGCCGGACATGGAAAGATCGCCTAATGGTTATTGAGAGCATGGTGGAAATTATAGGTCACATCTTCTAAACCCCTGCGACATCTAATGCATGTCCATAAAAGGCTTTAAATATGAATCCTGTCAAAATGAGGTTAAGTAAGACTGACCTGCTTCATGATAAGTGAAAAACTGCTCTGACAAACGCATAAACTGTCTAAAATGTAAATCTAAAAGGGGGTAAACAGTGCTTCTGTACATTTCAAACCGTTGTTAACACTGAGCAATCATCCGAGAGAAAAGAGAAAATGGAGAATGCAAACATAATTACTCAAACAGATGGTGAGTTTGGACGGTAACAGGAATTGTTTTTCAGTTCCTTGCGCAAACCTTTTTCTTTTTATAGCATCCATGTCAACTGGTACCCTGAGCACAGCTTCTTGCTAATTATGCTAATCATGAAAAATGGAGTGTAAAGACACCCTCACCATTATATGCATCCAGTCACACCGTCTCTACGAGCCAGCCCTCATTCAGTCTTTGAGCGCATGCTTTATGTTAACCAAATGTATTTGATTCTCTGGCTTTACATAAGGTTATCAGTAATGCCATCATTTAAATTCTCCCAGCATAGACTCTATTTTGTTGGTTCATGTGTTATAAATTGGAAACAACCACTACAAGAAAGGAATTGAAAATTGGCCTCTCTCTTCAATGAAATCACTTATTTTCTTTTGACAAACTGTTGAGAAGTTTGGGTCGTGATTCTGCCTCTTGTCTATTGAGCCCAATGACTGTTTTGTAGTTTAAAAGAAGCCCTTGTCTGCCTCACCATTAATGAATCTCTTTATATAATTGATAACCATTGTTGGAGTAATGGAATTTTTAATTAATATCAGTCAACTTTCAATTCTAATTAATGGAGCATCGTTCCTACTCTTTTCATATTTGCATTTGCATTTCTTTTTCATCTTTAATTGTGCGGTCTGAATCGATTTGCAGGTGCCTCTCCCGGGTGCTTGTATTGAATAAACTGCAAATGTGAAAAATATGCTTCAAGTTTGTTTTTCTTCTCTTGTCAGTGAAGGGACGAGAAAATCTAAACTCCCCATTAATCATAAATACAAAAAAAAAGTGATTATTTATTCAACACAACACACACATGTGAATTCTGCCACCAGAGTATACCAATACCCAATCCAGCTTTTGATGATAGATGATTTTGTGTTGATGATTACTAAAACTGGACAGGCTGTTGACTGACTGGCTAGCGAGCCATCGATACAGTAATTAGTGAGCGTTGAAAATCTGTCTGTCTTTGTTCAGTGCAGCAGCTCTTACGATGAAAACCATCTTCAGAGTTCCCCATTAATCACCTAGACTGTGGCTAGAATGTTAAGTTGATGTGCTAGCTCGCAGTCCAATTCTCTCTCATCTGTCTGATTAGCTAGCTAACGTAACTGGGAATTGTATTTCTCGCTCTGTCGGTCTGTTTTATTAGCCGGCCACTTTTAGAGCTGCGTTGTGTGACTTTGCATCTGACGAACTCGAGACTGGAATAAGAGTCACATCACTTATACTATTTGATAAAGGGCAGAGTGCAGGGCTGCTTATGAACTGCAGCTCAGAAAAGATAACCACGCTTGCATTATCCAGCAGTGTGGACTATCCAGATAATATATTGGTTCGATAGCACTCCTCACAGTCGTGAGTCGTCAGCCTTTTACAAGATAGAAAGCAATGGATTGGATACCGACTGACTATAGCCTATAGGCTTGTGTTTATATTGTATAGCCAAAGCTGTATAATATAGCGAGGACTGGACTAATTAGTAATTAGAAATGGCAAAGCCCTGTGTTATATTCATCATTTTCTACACTTTTATATTTATTATTTTGCAATTATGTTCATGCTATTTCTGATATGGCCTCTTAATGTGGCTCTCTAACTTGGTTGATGTCGGATTGATGCATTGAACTTCAACATGCACTGTTTTCTTCAGGTGGAGCATGCCCAGCACATTCTTAGGAAAATCCTGTGGGGAAAGCTGATCATGAACACCTAAAAAAAAATATTATGCAATCTAAAACAACACTGCTGTAAAACTCATGATGTTTAATTTTCTCTCAGTGTGTCAGAAAGATTGATTCGGCTCTGCGAGGCATCGACTTCATAACGAGGCGATTGTTATACGTCCATCCAGAATGGGTGACAAGATGTTCATCTTATAACTAAATGCAATCACAAACTATGTGTCAATGAAAGGTTGTCAAAAAATGAAACATCATATTTCAACAACAGTGTTGCAGGTGATGTGTACAATATTGCACAAGACTGGACCACACGTCTTTATGCTGTTTTGTGCAGCCCAGTATGTTTTCTGTCAGGATTGTGTTTTTTTTTTTTTTTCTTGGCTGGGTCTAACAAGTAAAACACTGCGGAGCCCACTATGACTACATGGTTGCAACAGTCTATCTGCCACTCTGATGTCTGTGATATGCCACATATAAAAGAAGTAACAGCTTTCATCATGCCAAAGAATGTGACTGTTGTTCGCTGGCGCTGTCATTTCATCTGTTTAACAGCACAAAACTGTTTGAAAGTAAAAGTCTGCAACACTACCATCTCGAGATAATCTCATACAAGTGATACTCTGTGAATCAGATTATGGGATTACACAACAAAAGGAAACACAATGGATTATAAATGAACAGCAACACAAAACAGCTACTCTTGTTGCAGGATCCCCTGTTACTATCCGACTTAAACAAAGGGAACAGGAATGTGCAGTGTTTTATTAAAAAGACTAGCAGTTTCTGGGGATCACCTGAGGGCAACAACACTTAAACCATACTGCTGACAGCCCAAAGACCCAGAAGAATAAACAGTTTGGCTCAAATGAAAATGCAACTATTTGATGAGTCCATTTTGTTTCCATTATCAACAGCTCTTTAAACCAATGCGCACTACAGTGTTTTCACATTTTTACGAGTTAAAGTTCATAAATGTTTCAGATAAAAACACAAAAGCTCACACCCCTTCCAGCTCACGTTTGTTGAAAACCCCCGGTGGTGTTGTTCGAGTAATTATCGCTCTACAGCATCAACTACAAACATGCCAGACGTGCAATTTGACACAATCACAAAATGATAGATAACCATGATCATTAGTGCTCAAATAAGTACTGCCCAATTTTTTTTTTTTTTTCTTTTCTGATGGGGGCACTCTAACTAAAGAGGGGGCTCTCTGCCTGGTTGATTTTGCAGGAGACTGTGAAACCATTTTCCAACAAAACCTCATTGCCAACAACACTGTGAAAGGTGAAAGGAAGCATACCACGCACATACGCACAGGCGAGATGGAGGCTCACTGACACAGGTAATGGCACGGCGGCCTAAACCCACGCCTGCACTACAAGACAACAATAAAAATCCAAAGTAAATCATCAGGTCGCTTCAACAGCTGTTTCAACCCATAAAGTTGAACCTGAAACCCTGCTGGCTTTGCGCTAATTAGTCATTATTGAACCACTCCTACAGTTTTACACACATGCCATGTCTCACAATGATAAATTAATGCAACCCACAGCACAAGGTATTTCCCCAATGTGTCTAACAAATAGATGTCCATAACTAATGAGAGGCAAAATGATTGATCCACAAAAAAATCCACCACGCCAACACCCCCACAGCAGGTGGGACAACACCGTGACACATGCACACAGGCGACCAGCGCTCGTAGAATGGCATGGTGGCCAAGCAGCACAAATCAGAGGAGAAGTGAATACTGTCCAACCTTTTGAAGTCAAAACAATCCCAACAAAGTGTACAGAATCTCCCATCCTCCATCTGTGGGGGAAGAAAACCATCAAAGCATCATTTCAATATGTTTCTTGCAAATGTTCTTTTTTTCTTTTGTTTTGTTTGTACAAAGTGATTTATAAGATTCGCTGTGATCAGAAAATTCAGTTTAACAAAAAGAACACGGAGGCAAAAAAGTGAACAAACATGAGCATCAAGGCTCAGCAGCTGGCAAACAAACAGCATCACATAGCATAAGACAGAAAGAGAATAATATGCAATTTCTCTACCAAACACATGCCTTCACTTGGCAATGTGTTTGAAATGGATGCCCCAATATAAATGAGAGTATTTTTTAAATTGTTATCCAGCATGTTATATATCATATATATCCGACAGGGCTGCCAAATATTGTATGATCATCATATTGGTATCAAAACCTTCATCTTCAGCGTCTCTGCAACACTAAAATACTGTATAATAATGCAGTTTATCACACATTTACCTTCATCAAAAAAAGAAAAAAAAATACAGCTTCTTGCTATTTTTAGATTGCATTTGGTAATTTCCATATTACAATTATAGTTAAATTAATCATGCAGCCCTATATCAAAAGTAAAATGTCCAATTTTGTTTTTGTTTCTAAGTTGATTACAACTTTGACAACATCATTTAGCATGGTAATTACTTGATTTGGGTCGAATTATCGACATTTAATTACGCTGAACGTCGATCAGCTGTGATTCATTGTCACTCAGGCGACAGCAGGATAATGAATAATAGAGGACAAAGCTGGAAAAGCAGCCTCCAAGCACTACAAACCGGAGTGAAACTGTTATATCCTACCTTGACAAGACGCATAGAGTAAACTCGACTCCATTGCTGTCCAAAAATCTCGGCTGACATCGGGGGATACCTGCAGAGGGCGACTTGTTCCAGGTAGCAGTTAATATTCATCCCGGAAGTGTCGGATACGTCTCCAAGGTGATGAAGCCTCCGTTATCATCTTCTTCTATGGCCTTTAAACTTTACTTCAAAGTTCAAAGTAAGTTTTCAGTAACATTACGTCCAAGTATTTTCAAAAACGTCGTCTAGTGCTCTGTTCTTGTATCTAAGTTGCGTAAAGTAACCTGTTTGTCTTGCTATCGTCGGGCAGGATGTCAGTGGGAGCTGCTCACCTTGTTTTAGCTAAGCGTTGATTGACCTGTCGTCCTGTTGCGCAGTTTAAATTTTAAAGTGAAGGAGACAACGTCACAGCCTCGAAACACCTGGAGGAATGTCCTTTTTTTACGGTTCGTTTCGCGGTTGCGCAGCGAATTTTATTTCATTTTCCGTCGAAATGCACGTCTTCTTTTAGAACATGTGTACCGGAAGTGGTAACTTGCACATCAAACAGCATGGCTGTCTCACTCCATCTGATCAGTGTTGCCAGGTTGGCCTGCTTTCCAGCCCAATAGTTGCTCAATATCCACCAAAATTGATCTAAAAAACGCCCAAATATTATCTTTAATGAGAAATATCAGTGAATCCACGCAATATAACAGAATTTTGGTAGCCCACCTGCCAAAACTCAACACAAATCAAACTGCGTTGTGTCATGTCTATCATATCTAATTCCCAGAGGAGCAGCATATTGTTCACATTACCTACACGGACAGCGCATCGTCTAATTTTCAGATTTTGTGCTCATTCCATAAAATGTTAGGGGGGCTAGCTGTCACCAAACAAGGGTTAATGTCAGCCAACTAAAAATAATTCTCCTTCCTTTGAAAAGCCATGAATAAAACACCATGGGTGAGACCATTATAATGTCGTGCCTTGCTTGTGTGAACTGGGCGATTTGCACTGAATCCACAATTACACCCAGTGTGCCATGTTTGCCTGTCTGGAGTTGTTTTGAGCTGTAATACAGGGCGGCTAAGTTGGAGAAAATCATGGCTTTTGTACATTAAGATCAGAGCTGCTGAGTGTATCGTTCGGGGGGGAAAAATAGTCAAAATCTTTGATTCCAGGTTCTTAAATATGAATATTTCACAGTTTCTTGATGCCTCTATGACAGTAAACTGAACATCTTTTAGTTTGTGGACAAACCAAGACATTTGAGGCTTGACAGCACTGGTAATTGTCACCATTCCCTGACATTTCAAAGACCAAACAACTCATCGATTAATCAAGAAAACAACCAACAGATGGATTGCAAATTAGAGGGAGAGAAGGCAATTCTGCAGAAAGGTTGTTGATTGTCGAGTCTCATTCCCAGGTCATCAAGAACCAGCAGCTTAGGTAAGAATTTGGGGCCGAATACTGACCCAAGGCATATTCATTTGACAACCTTTCTGTTAGGATGAGGACACAGAAAGATCATGGCAGTGGTAATACAAATGTAAACACTGATTTCATTTCTGTGACTGGAGGCAACATGCGATCTCCAACATGAAAGTAGGACACGCTGCACCCCAATTACCTCCACATCCACACACAATCTCCCTGCGTTGGACATGAATCCTGAATCAGAAATCGTTTCAAATATGGACACAGAAAAATCCGAATGTGTTTACAGGACGGTTGCTAAACTCATTATTTCATTACATTATTGCAATTTGACAATTTCCATCCAAAAGCAGCCAAAGCAATGCTAGAGAAGGGCCCCAAAGTCAATCATTAAGTCAGAGTTGGAGGTGTTTCAGTGCAAGTTATGGAAGCTTTCTTGACAGAGAAAAAGTAATCCGTGTTGCCAAGAGCGAGCAGCTCCTCCAGTTATCTGGCTTCACTGCACGCTTCTGCTCCAGCGGAGAATAGAATATCTGTTAACACTGAATAACACTGCTGTTCCAGACTGTTGGTGGAAATTCATTGCCATTGATAAGGAGGCCCAAAAATAACATCCATGTATGATGAAGATCACATTGCATTAGAGCCTTAAATATTTAAAAGGCTGTGAATTGTACAACTGATCTCTCCAGGGAGGTAAACATAACTGTGTCAATAAGCTTTCTGCCACCAGCCCAGAATGTGTTTGTCTTGTACAAAGAGAGCTGCCGCCACTCTGGATCTATATTAACAAAGATGTTCTTTGGCCGGCGTAGTGATGTTTTCCAACCGGGCTGAGAGTCGTCTGGTCTCAGATCTCTGCTGTCAGGTGAAGGCGTTTTTCAAAATTGTTGAGTATTCATCCCTGGTTTTCACAGTGCGGTCTTTGCCAATTTTAGAAAAACTCCTATCTCTCATAGGAGAAGATTTTTGAGTCATGCTTGAATAGCAACGGGTCCATGATGTTGAAGAGCTATCATTGCAGCGTAATTGCACTGAGAGAATGCATTATTTATGAGAGATTTAGCCTCATTAATCCGTGAAACGCTCTGAAAGTACGATCCTTTTATTTTTCTCATGACTTCGTGTTTTGCAGATCTTTGTAGAGACATGAATTTGCTCTTTGATGCGCAGTCAGTTTCCTTGACTGTCTTTGTGAAATGGTGTTCTTTGACAGCTCTTCCCCAGTGCTTTCAATGAATCATTATCTGTGCCAATGTTTGCACTCAACCTGCCTTTTTTCCCTCTTTTGTCTTTCAGCTGCACACTGACCTCGATCAGGGGGACAGTGCGGTGAAGTACACTCTCTCGGGGGACGGGGCTGGCTCCATTTTCACAATTGACCAAACAACGGGAGACATCCATGCCTTAAGGAGCCTTG
Source organism: Diplodus puntazzo (assembly GCA_963678695.2). Lineage (NCBI taxonomy): Eukaryota > Metazoa > Chordata > Actinopteri > Spariformes > Sparidae > Diplodus > Diplodus puntazzo. The sequence continues at coordinate 25,391,687 of OZ023171.1, read as the reverse complement.
ACAGAGAGGAGAAGCCTTACTACACCCTACGAGCCCAGGCTGTTGATCTCAACACCAATAGGCCCTTAGAGCCCGAATCAGAATTTGTAATCAAGGTTCAAGACATCAACGACAATGAGCCAAAGTTCCTGGAGGGACCATACAGGGCCAGCGTCCCTGAGATGTCACCAGTAGGTAAGTGATCATTCACACCGACTTGATATGTCAATAAAGATAGAGAAGCCAGTACTTCACTTATTTGATTAGAACTCTTTGCACTGAGTTCTTTGTTTTCTTCTTCGACTTGGAATACAAAAGTTAAGTTTCCGGAGCATCACAGGTACAACCAGGGGGCAAAGCTGCTCCTCAGCAAGTTCTGACATTTCACAGAACCAGTTATTCTCGGTGTGCCCTGAGTATATTTCACCGTTTTGTCTTTATACGCCCCGCCACCCCCAGGGAGAACAGATCAAGTAAATTCGCTGGCAGAATGGTTCCTCTTGATCTGAATGGCAATGAAGCCCTCAAAACTCCAAAATCAGCAATCTCTAGAGGATGTGTGGAAAGTGGGAACAACACAACCTAGCCCCGGTGAACACTCTCAATCATAAGCTGCTCTGCGACTGTTTACTGGGGAATCAGAGAGGCTTTCAAGTTTATCAAAAAAAGAAACATCTTGTGTGACCACAGAAGCAGAGCAGAGGGATCAGCTTTAAACTAGCATTAAAAACCACCCACGCATTATTAAGTAGATGATCAATTAGATAACTGACAAAGCTAATTGCCGTGTTCATTATCATTTTTGAATTTACCAAACAATTTAAAAAATGTCACTCAGCGAAATAAGTCATATGAGTCATCGCTTTGATAGTTGCTATTCATGTAAACACATCATTATCTGCAACACTTTAAAGGGGTACAATTTAGCAAAGCTTTTTCTGAAGTTGTTTGACTAATGAGAGACAGATTCAACAAATAGTGGCCAAAATTGATGCAGCAGTTGGAGACATGGTCTGACATTTTGTCCCTATTATGCCCCTCAAAACTCTAAATCCTCATCAGATCATCAGAAAAGAACCAGAATTACATATTTTAAGGGTTTCACTCCTTTTGATGAGTAAAGCTCATTGCATCACATCTGGGTTTGTGGCTGTAAGTACCCTTTTAATGTCACAGTGGTCAGGCTGGTTGGATGGGTGGCACACAGGTTGCATCCCGTGTGCCACCAACTTAATAAGTAATGTTACATAGATCAGTTAAAGTGTGTAAATGATATAACCTATGTAACATCATGTACATATCCAAACCTAGCTAAATAGTTCCTGTTGCATAAACAGAACCATGTGGTTTTGGTGCCTGAACCTAACCAAACCCAGACGGTTTGACAGCTTTAATAAACAGTCCAAAAGTCATAATATATCATACTATGTGAACTGTTTGTCTGCAAGCTTTATTTTGAAAGTCTAACTGCACTTGTATATTGCGTATTATTGCTAACTTGGCTGCGGAGCTGTTATCGTCTAGAACTTTTGTTGGTGTGGTAGATAGACCGTCGGCTTAAGGAGAATGACAAAGTGGCTAATTTGATGAGTTGGGAGTGAGAACGTGGTGATGTGTTTTATTGACAACAGTAAATTAAAAAGAATTACACAAACAAATTGAATTCCCACATTTAACATACTGTATGTGAGAAATCAGAATCAAAACAGTTATCACAAAATGTGCACTTACTGACGAAAGTGATGGATACTGATCTGTGATAATGCAAGACTTATGGGTGCAGAAATACTCTTCAGGACAACTCATTGTAGTTGAAGGCATAACAGTCATCAGTTAAGCTAATAATTGTTGCTAAATTATGCAGAGTGACACCAGCAGCAAAAATATCTCATCTGACAAGTCAGTTGAGAATTTCACACATCCCACCTGCACTTTTGTGTCAGAAGTTACCTCGACTGCCAGTGCACAAAAGATCTCAGACAATGTCGGCGGTGTGGGAGCTGCAACTATTCTATAAACAACTCACCAACTAAAGTCTCTATCAATATTTATACCATCAAGTCTATTAACCATCATACCTCCTGTGTCTTTGGTAAGAATCCCTCTGTTAATGTTCTTATGTTAGCTGGGCAAAAGAAAAGCTAAAAGATAGATATTCTAAATAAAGATATGCAGTAATGGCTGTTAATGGAAACCAACCAAAGGAGAAACAGTATCATATCACTGATAATAATCTGCAGACTCCTGTAGAGTTGTTGGCAATTAGCTTGTTCTTAAATTATTTGGAGGACGTGACAGACTTGTGAAGGTATTTCAGAGAGTTGCCTAGAAAACATATAATTACCACAAAACATCTTAGGCTTGACAAGTTTGTTGATTTCTTTCCGTGTCTATAAATATTTCAAATTCATTAATATGACACACTCCTTAAAAGTCCACTCCTGAGCAGATCAGTTTTTTTTTAATTGCACTTAATCTTCTCTTTTCTTCTTCATATTGGAATATTAAAGTTGTGTCTGTATATCCTTGTCCTCTGCATGAGTGGTGTATCCTTATTGTAATTTATCCAATATTGTAATCTCAAGAACAAATAATAAGGTCGGATAGATAATCTATATTTTGCAAAACTGGTCTTCATTCTCCTCCCGTGTTTACCAGCAATGACCTTTGAAGCCATTCTGTCCGCCTACTTCTTCATCAAATGCCTAAATTTCCATAATTGTGTGAAGAGAATTTATTCCCCACGTTTATGTGTTTTTTGTGTCACACTGAGGGTAAAGGCTGCTGCCTGTGTCTCCCGGAACCGCGTAGGTGTCATCCGTACTTAAAGGCTTTTAAAGTTTCACTACATCTGAGCAGTTGGAGCTGGCGGATTTCCTCTCTTTCTGTATTATCGCATCTGTTGTACATTTGTGTTGAACACGACGCAGTCCGTCTCCGGTACGTCTAATCAGGCATGTGTAGCTTTGTTGGGAAGGACTGAGACACTAATCTCTCTCACCTAATGTTTTAATACCATTGTTGCCATCTGCTCAGACGACAAAGCCTATTTAATATACGACAAGTTCTTCACAGCCAACTAGGAGCTTACCAGAATCTGAAATGGCTGTGTGAATGACATCCCTCTGGTCAGAGTTTCCTGTCCAACAGATCCTGTGGTTGAAAATATTTTGCACAGCATGCTTCTAAGCTAGCCAGATGTAGGTGTGTGATTGATACGTGAACATACAAGCACAGAGCTGTCAGCCCGTAAAGGCATCCATGTCAACCTGTCTGCAAGTCGTCTTTTATTAGAATCTGCCCATCTGTCCACACCGAGCTTACGCCTTGGAGTTATAAAAAAGTCAGACTGACATTTTTTGTTTGACGTTCTTTCCCAACTGGAAAACTTTTGATTGAATCTGTTGGATTTAAATACATTGTAAATAAGGACACTGTTAATGGAATAGTGTTTCCAATGCCAGCTAGTTAAGGGGGATGAGCCAAACCTCCAACAAGTAATTATTCTGTCCCTCTTACTGCAGGGGTTTGGACGACTGCCATCCTAATACTATTCCTGCCATGGCCCTTTGTGTTCTTAATGGTAGCATTGTTTAATGAATCGCTACACAAGAGCTTTTTTTTCACCCCTTGCCCACTTAGTAATCCTACAAATGTGCAAATCAAAACATTCAACAGAAAACATTCATCCCGACACATCCTCTCTCCACCACACTCCTCCTCATGCGCTCCATCAGGGACTCTGACTGTTCAGCACTAGCTCTAGCTTTCTCTGCTGTGATTCATCATTCATTGTGTCAGGTGAGATTGGTCAGTAAACTGATGAACTTGAAAGAGTTTGGATTTCAGTCTCACGAGGAAACAATTAAAGTCTAAGTCAATATGTCTTCCCACTCTTTTCCCACAGGGACGTATGTGACGCAGGTGACAGCCACGGATGCAGATGACCCCACCTACGGAAACAGTGCTAGAGTGGTGTACAGCATCCTCCATGGCCAGCCATACTTCTCTGTCGACCCTAAAACAGGTACTTACCTTTTGAAGATTTATGGACAAAATCATGTTTCAGTTGGTGTGAAGTTCATGAACGTCTTTACATTTTTACTTTATCATTTTCAATGTTTGATTCAAAAGAAAATAAGTACCTCAATTTTAAAATACAGCAAGGAAGGAAATAAGGTTATCGAGACTTGAAAGATATATATGATTAAGTGCATGCATAAGGGTGTGGACCAGTGCAAGCATATATCATGAGAAAAAAACAGGCTCCAGAAATGACCCCTGGGGCACTCCACAAATCAGTGGGCTGTGAAAGGAAACATGCTCTCCAATAAAGAATGTGAATTATTTATTTGACAGGTATGAAATAAAGGGTCAGTTATACCAAACAGCTGCTCGATCAATCATTTAATATTTTCAAAAAGCATTGAAAATACAATAGTGATAATACTAGTAATGATTAAAAAGTGGTGTGAACAAATGTGAAAACATGCAAACACTCACTCACATCTCTTAATTTCAAGTGCAGTAATAATGATATCGTATATTTCTTTATTAAAGCTGGAATATGTACGAATCGGCCACCTGTAGAATTCACACTCCAAACAAGTAGGGGTTCACATAGCGCCATTATAACCACTAACTGCTGCTAGGTATAGCTGATGTTAGCTAGTTAGCTCAGATAGCAGTGCAGCTAGTCGTCAGACTGTTTTTCCACAGGCAACAAAGGAGCGCTCAACCACCAAGGAGGCTTCCAGGTCAGGGGCGGGAGGGGGCACTGCGCTTAGGACTAGCCTGTTAGTTAGGTAGCATCTTCATCACTAATTCCAGTTGATTAGGATAATTAATAATAATGAACATAATAAAGGGAGAGTAATCATTTGTGCCGTACATACATACATTCCCTTCCCCAACGATTGTGCAAACCGATAAGTTGAAGAACAGAAATTATATTTTACTAATTAAAGACCAGAACCAAAAACACCATTGCAGCTATTTACAGATAATTATAGTAGCTCCTTATACACAATATTGTCTGTTATTCCCTCCTCATTTCCTTCAGTAATACGTTGTCAAAAACATTTGTCAGTATGGCTAATCAACATTGTCAGGAAATGACTCAGAAAAATATTAGAGACGTCATAAAAATGCCAAAATTCACTGGAGTGGGGCTCTGAAAGCGGGTAATGAGCTCGCCGGGTCTGATCTGATCACTCTGATGTGAGGTAAACATCCAGGAGATTTGCTCCAGAGAAAGCTAGATAGAAAAAAATGTCAAATTTATAACTCCTTTTAACTACAGTAGCTCTAAATATGGTAGTTTCTTGCTTGCTGGGGTGGAGGGAATGCCATCACATTTTGCAGCATATCAAACTGTCAGCTGTACTCCCAAACTGACAGTCTCAGCGTCAGGAAAAGAACTGCGATCTGAAAACCACCGGTGACTCTCTGCTGCAGGCTTAGTGTGGAGTCATCCAGCAAACTGCTAAAGGTAGCTTCAGTCAAAAGACAAATGACACTTTATGCCTACCGTTGTTATTTAGTTATTTCCACATTATTTATACCTGCACTTTGCCTGGTGTAGGCAGATGGTGTCATAGGAGGAAAATTGCAGGAAAATGGTTGCAGAGCGACAGCAGGGTGGGATATGGCAAATGACTGCTCTAAATCTGCAATACCTTCACACCTGCAGTGTTTGCCGGTAGTGGGCTGCTGTTGGCTTACTATCTGGGACAGTTCAAAGCATATGAAAATAGGTTCATACATATCACACAGGCAGATACGGTGGAATCTGTTGCTGATTATGCTGCTCATCCCAGAGCTTTGCAGAGCGCACACTGAGACTGTATTTCAAACCGGTGCTGGAAAAAATCAAACTGTTAAAGAAAATGTTTGCCCCCGCTGGGCCTGCAACTATCTCCAAAAGCACATCAACAAGGGGAACAAACACTGGGAGGAAAAAGGGGAGCAGTGGGAGGGGAACAACAACAACAACATATGGAGCATCACGCATGTCACAGAATTATCCCTCGTGCAGACGGACATCCACCCTTCTCACCAAAAAAAAAAAAAAGAAAAAGACACCACCTTCAAAAATAAACATGATCTTTGATTTTGGCGCCGGGGGGTTTGCGAATCAAATGGTGCATCCTCACCATGTTAAATGAAATACGAGGGAAGAAAGAGTGCAGACCCACCTATGCTGCCTGCTGCGCTTTAGCCTGCCAACCTCCTACTGACCTCGCTATTAATCTGCAGTACAAACGCTCTCTGATCTCAGGGTCTCTGATCCTCAAGTGAATCATTATATGGCTTCACCATAGTCCCCCTATTGAATGTCAAGTGTCTCCAGTTTGTGAGATGACCTCTATTTCAGCCGTGGTCAGAGCCACACGTGTAACTTCTTCCTGCAGAGCCGGCTCCGTAGGTGAAAATATGCAGTGGTTAACTGAGGAGCATTCAGCGTCCAAAATATTTCCCTTGTCTTCTTTCCTTTCACTGTCTCTGTATCTCAGTATCCTCTCTTCTTCCTCTGTTTCTCACTGCTTTATTATCTGTATTTCTCATCCATCTTGCTGTTCACCAGGGGTTATAAAGACAGCCTTGCCCAATATGGACAGAGAGGTGAAGGAACAGTACCAGGTATTAATCCAAGCCAAGGACATGGGGGGCCAGCTGGGAGGGCTGGCCGGGACCACCACCGTCAATATCACCCTCAGTGATGTCAACGATAATCCACCCCGCTTCTCCAAAAGTGAGTACCATGAGTAGATGATAGACATTAGAATATAATGGCTGTTTAACAACATCCTCTGTACAGTGATAATGCAGATGACCATACGCAGGTACACACAAATGTGATGACAAAATAAACACCCTGCAATTAGAACAGGGCAGGGGGTATTCATTATGCCTTCCCTTTTGTAATTGGTTTTCATTATGTGTTATTATACGCTGTCATAAGCAAAGGCCTGTTTATTTAGCATGATTGCATCTCCAGCTACTACTCCTGGCAAATAAAACCAGGATTGGGGTTATTTTGCTCACGGGGCATCCGTCTATATTTAGATCAGGGTTGAGCTGATGATGGTGCTGCATCAGGGATTGAGTCAGTGTATTTAAACACTGTATTTTATCCAGTATTTTGCATAAGCTGCTAAACCAGATTAATTTGATTGTAGCGTTCACCAGGTCATGTAAAAAGCCAAGCTGGGGGGGAAAAAAAAAAAAATACTCATTGGTGTAAACACATTGATCTCTGAAAGCTTCTCTACAGATCCTGAGCATTAATATTATACTGTGTGCAGAATGTACTCTATTCCAAAACAGCAAGGGTACGGCAGGAAAGCACAAATGCTGCTCTGTATGGATCCAGTTTCTTCAGGTATTTTGCGGTGACACCAAATGCTCTCCTCTGAATGTAAATACAGGCACTCAGACGGTCAAGCTCCTTTGGCTGTGAGGAAAAGATGATATTTCCATAATGCTGTCACAGCACAGAGGTTTGGGCCAAGTATGGCGGCTCCTCTGCCCTGTCCCAAATCCTCCCTTTGTTTTCCCCTCGTTTCCCTCTATAGAAGGCTTACAGGTCAAAGACATGTTGGAGGACCACATGCAGGACCGGGACCGTCAGATGATTCAGTTTATGATTTTAATGCTGGATCCATCCCACATCTGTCTTTCCATAAACCCCTTGTTTCCTATCTAGTTATTATGGATTCAGTATTTTTAAACCATCAATCCACTGATTGAACTGCTCTGCTGCTGATGGCGCCAGATGTGGGCATGGCTAATAGCAGTGTGTATACCTGCATGTGGCTTTGCTCAATAATCATAGAAGCTTGTTAAATCACTGTACTGAGAGTGCCACATAACAGCTGTTTGTTAACTTCTCCTAACCTTCAACTCATGCTGTTTTGGCACTGGAGTGAGCCAACAAAAAGAGACGTCCTTGTCTGATACTTGAAAAGACATGAACCTTGAAGGTGTCCTTGAGAGTACTTGATTATTTATTGAAATTATAGCACCAAAATTCATTCATATGCCTTGGCTCCCCTCTCTCAATCCTGGGATCAACACTGAGGAAAAGGCTAAGATCCACGGTAAAATTGAGGAATATCAAATGAGAGACAGTGCTATAACATATGCATCACAGTAGTATGTCAGTATATCACAACCCACTTACAAGAATAAATGTTTGCAAAGTATGTTTTCCACTGATTAAAATGTTATGACCTTCATGTTGCAGGATTACAGTTCTTGAGATTTAATTTTCAATTTCCCTTTTGTCACATTGCTTTGTTTATACTCTGGTTAGGTTTAGGCACAAAAAAACACTTGGTTGGGGTCAGGAAAACCTCATGTGTTGGCTTAAAATACCTGGTTTGGTCACCACAAACATGGTTGCCTGAGGTCACATTTAAAATATTCAATTGTGTTGCCACAAACATGGCTGAAGACACCCCAAGGTCCCATTAAAACAGTCTGGTCTGGACAGGCTGGATCGGACCCGTAATGCAGCGGACACGTACCCAGTGGAAATTCGGGGTCAGACTCCTCTCCTCCTCCTGATACTGGTAATAAATATGAAATGTGCACGTGATATGGTACGTCTTGAAGACATGTCAATATGGTATTTAACCCATGACATAACATACATTTATCTGTGCTTTCACTGCCAACATTTTATGCTGGCAACTATCACATGATATGGAACAACTATGGATATGGGACTGATCAGCTAAGATTTACATTTACAGTGCTCGAAGAAGAGGCTAATATTTTGATTTAGTTTCCGTGCATTTGCTTTGCACTTGCACCCAGTAAAAAGAAATCTCCTCTCTGCCAAGCAGCAATCATTTTGACCCATCTAGTGCCTGACACTCCTGCCTGGCTTATTGTAGACATTTATGTGCAAGTGCATCCATCTCCTGGTTTGATGCCATTGTGTGTCAAGTAGCACTATCCTCAGAAGGACTATCTAAGACACTCACATTCCTCTCTGGCACATCGTTTTGCTGGTGAATGGATCCATTCTGAAGCTCAAGTTCAAGTTTAAATTTGGTCCTTTATAATTCTATGTTGCAGCAGGGAAACTTGTCAGGAATGTCTTTAATCAAAGCTGAAATGTGTTCAGAGGCTACGCTGTTTTGGGGCAGTGGGTAGTGTACGGCCTTGTGGAATTCACTCATTCTCTCACAATGAATAGTCCAAATAAATGTTGTCTAACCTCTGACAAATGCCAGTTTCAAAATGAATGTCACATGTCCTGACATTTTTTTGAATTGACAAAGTTCTGAGCATAGGATGGGATGCTTAATTCCCCCCCCCTAAAAATATCCCAAGTGCTCGGAATAATTTTTGCATTATCATAGTGTTACTGAATTGTCCATGGCAGCTCCATGATGCCACCAGGTGTTCGCAATAGATTTGTAATGCCACTGTCAGGTTTGAATTTCTCTCGCACTAGCAGATGCTTTTGTTCAAACAGCAAGCCATCTCAGAGAGTGAAGGGAAGCACTGAGAAAGATAAATGCCCACCTATTGCCAAGTGTAAGTGACAATCAATCAACACAAACTGTTGTTTCCTATTTTTCTACCCAAGTCCTCAGCAGTGATTTCTGCTGTTGGGAGTATCAAAGCTGCTGAGCTCTTGTGTTTGTTGATCGCACAGGTTATGCGAGCCAATTACAAGATGCCGAGCAGCCTTGATGTCCAAACATGTCAAAATTGAATAATGTCATGCTCATAGCTACAGGACTGACTTCAGACAGAAGCATATCAGCTGCCTGCCTGTGGGTGGATAAGACATCCTTGGGCGAATGCGGGACTACATGAAGGACAGAGGATATGAAGAAGCTCAGTGTTTGCAATCGGATGTCAAGTGATGATAATAAATGAGCCAATCTGAGTCGGCTCTGATGTTTGTTTGTTGACAGGCTTCTTTCACTTAAGAGTTCCCGAGTCCTCCGCAGTGGGATCAGCCGTCGGAAGGATCAAAGCCCACGATTTGGACATCGGGAAAAATGCAGAAGTAGAGTACACCATTGTGCCAGGTGACGGAGGCGCCATGTTTGACATCACAACCAACGAACACAACCAAGAGGGAATCATCATTCTCAAAAGGGTACGTGGTCTCAGACACGAATACACTAAGACACAACGTGAAACAAACACTCTGAATTATTCTATAAAAGCCAGTTTTCAGTGTCATGGCTGGAATTAATGCTGTGGAAATACCAAAAGGTAAAAAAAAAATGAAGAGGTTTTAAGTTTGCATAACTGAATTATTTAAGTAAACTAGACATATCATTTTAAGTTGTTGAAACTTTTAGCTTGTACAACTTAATATAACAATCTACTTTACTAGGTAATTCTGAGGTAATCGGTTTCCTGACATTTTAAAAGTAAATTCAACTTTAAAAATGTGCAGTGTTTGTTTGTAAAGATTTGAAACTTTATGTTTAATTTCATCACAATTCTCTAGTTAGATTTAGATACAAATACCCTTGCTTTTGTTTGGAAAGCATGCTTTTTTTATAGGCTTGGAAAAGCAGTTTTGTTTGCAACAAATACGACAGGTCAATGTGGTACAAAGCCTATGATGGGCAAAAATTTGACCATGTCTGTGGTTTGCGGAAATGCTATTTGCAAACACTTTTCTAACGGTATCCCAGGGGGTTTGGACAACATCCTATCATAACAGTACCATAGCATATTATGTAAGCTAAACAACCTGACAATGTGAACAGCAGGGCTTTGTAAAAAAACTTATAATGAGGCAATGCACAGAGTTGTCACTCGGGACTTCTGAAGTGCTGCTCTTGCTCTAAAACTGCATTGTAACTTCAGTTTTTTTTCTTTCATGCTGGAGAGGCTGTCGGAAACCTGTCCAAGCCTTCCCTGCCATGAGAGATCAACACATGAAAGAAATACTATAGGAACCATCAGGAACGCTTGCTTTACTCAAGGAAATTTAAAAAATGAAAAAAAATCATAGGTGACAGGGCACAAGGGAGATTCAAGGTAACACAACAGAAAGGAGAAAAAAAACATCCTCAAATCACACAAACATACTGCGTAGTTTGTGTATTTGTGTATATATGTATACCCTCCCTCAACAGCTCGGAGGTGGCGGTGTTGCAGCACTGCTAGAGCCGCTACTTCCTGCAGGATTTGTGAAGCTCCAAAGCTTCCAAGTGTTACTTTTCCAAAGGTGATTCTCCATCTCTTCGCAGTATATTTTATATTTGCATGAACTTACTCCAGCGAATGAAACGAGCAACAAGTAACCATTAAATATGAATATGAAAAAAAAAAAGATTATCAAATAAGATACGGTGTCGAAACAAGATGTAGCAGCAGGACACTTGGCAGATGCTACGGCTGAACCTGTGATCTCTCAGCTGTGTGATGTTGCTCTCAAACTGTTTGTCTCCTTCCTGTCCATGCCCTAAAGCCTAGCTCAGAGCAATGGCATATATCTCTCTCTGAGCTCCTGTGCTATATAAAGCATTCACTCAGCATGCCAGGGCTCATTTACTATGCCATATGTTCTTTTTTGCTAAATGCATTAAGACATCGGATGCACGGTGACCCACAGCAAGAGGTCTCGGCCTTTGGTTGCACTTTCCGTGAACCGCGGATGGAAAAAATATCTAATTTAATACAAAGTTTTACCACATATAGCATTGGTGGGGCTGTGATATCTCTCCACTAAATGGCAAGTGGCACAAACGCACCAGTGATATTAGGGAAATTTATTACTACAAGGATAAACCCTTTGAGGTCTATCATCTCATTTTCAAGGGGGACCCACAACTGCCAGAGGTGAAAGGAAAAGGACATTACAGCCACAGACTAAAATTAGACGGAGAAATAGAGTGATCCAGCCAGCGCAATGAGTACCTACCCACCAAATAGCTCAGCTATAATAAGACTTATTATGCAATCAATTATTAATTTTAGCCTATATATAAAAAATTTAAAAAGCTCTGTTCCGAGATTCATTTCATTCATACAAAATAGCATGACCTTATATCCTAAGGAGTGAATTAACAAATGATGGATATTTCATTTCATTTCAAGTACGCCACAGTGCAGCTTTCTCCAAATAATTACAGGAATAATAGGACATTCGATAATAGAGCTTCACAAGTGCTCCATGGTAAAGCCTGTTATGTTATGAAACCTGATGTTACCGTCGAAAGAGAATACTGTTTGTTTTATACAAAGGAGACACTACAGATGAATAGGATGAAATATTCAACCAATACCACGACACTTCTCCAGCTGATTACTTATATCAAGACAATTATTTTTTGTCTTACAAGTTTTTTGAACATGTATGTTTAGATGCGCAATTAAATCCAAAAATATTATGGCTGTCAACATCCATAAAAGATCCATTTTTGCCATGTTTCATAAAATTAAATGTAATATACATCAGACTGTGAATAATTGATTAACAAACCTTGACAACAATTAGATATGTGTGAATTTGCATAAATGTAAAAAAACAAAAAAACACAATCTAAACTAAATACAAAACGGAGGCAAAACAGAAACACAGTATGAAGGTGGTAATTATCAAGTTGCCTATTTGAAATTGATTTATTACCTCAATGCTATTAACCTGAAATTGATTGAAAATCACTCCAACAGTTTATACATATTCTTTCCAGGCTATTTACTGCATTTCCTGGAAACTTCTAACCTGCTCACTGCTTAATTTCCTGCAGAACCAACAGAGCCATTTTAAATTGTAATTACTTAAGTCTAACTTTCCTCAGTAGGCCACTGAACAGTGAACTGTTGCAGTTTAATTTCCGACTAGCATCTGCCGATCATGCCAGCTTACCTTCCAGCTAGTTTCTGTCCACCTTCTGAAGGTCAATAAATTGATTTTTAATCAGTTACATTTTATTCATTTTAGCATTTCAATCTTATAAAAAGAAATTGGCATTTAAGAAAATTGTGCCATTGTACTCCCTTTCATTAAATGGCCTGCTGAGGGTAAGTTAGACAGAGATTAGTTTGAAATTAAAATGGCATGATCAGTAGAAGTTAAGCAGGAACCAGTTATAAGTTTCCTGGGAACGTATAAAAGAAATGACCAGTTTAGTATTTTTTTTTGTTGAAAAATAGAATGTTATTAAGTAAGGCAAGGTAATTATCATTGTAATTGTACATGTGTTGCTTGGTTAATACCACATACTGGACTTTTTCTTCCAGCTAGTCTGACAGAAGACATGATATGTGGGCGAAACAGGCCAAAATCTCAAAACTGACCAGTGCATGAAAAAAACAGTGTTGTAGCCTGTTGTGTCTCCCCTTAAGCCAGCCCCTCATCTGTGTCCATTCTCTGTTGTGACACTCTCCTTCGGATACGCCTAGTTAAAGAAGATCCATCAAGTCCAGGCACAGTAAATAGAAATAATATCATTCTTCTACCCACAGGCTTGACTGTGGAGAGCAACAGCATGATATCACTTCCTCTTTTGACACTGAAAGCATTCAACTCTGTGACAGTGGGTGTGTAATATACATTATGTGTGCTGCATGAGCGCAGAATGAAAAGAGTCCCAGTGCCCTTGTCACAGATTCAGCCACCAACTCTTTAGAGGTGCGCCTTCCTTTAAACATGGGGCGAGCATGAATGTGTCATCAAGGCCATTATTAGAAGCATGTACATGAGTTAAGTCTTCATCAGACTGACCCGTATGCCCTGAGTGTACAAGCTATGCACAGAGGAATCTGGGCTTGCAGATGCTGGTTTGTTTACTCCCTCTAATCTGTCTGGTATACTATGGCACAAAGTATTGCAGGCGCGCCAGGGTTAGTAAACAAGATCGTGCAATGTGCAGTTTTCATATTTGGAGCCACGACTGAATAACAGAGCTCGCTCACGCTTCCACACCTCTGCCAGCACGCTATTAAAATACATCATGTCAGTATCACTTGAGCAGCTGACGAATGTTTGCCTCAGCGTCTCTCTGAGGGTGTGATGTAACAGTTAAGAAGAATATAATATGAATGTGTTAAAGTTAGAAGGTCTCACCCACACATTGAATTCCACAGGTGCACACATATGCAATTTCTAATTTGTTTGCCTGTACATGCAGGCAAACGAGCGCAAGTATAAGTTTTCATGCTATGTTGTTGTGCGCACGCACACACACACACAGAGTCAGATATGGCTCACAGAAACCCCTTGCACATTAACTTCCTCATACTCTGTATTGCGTTTCCCTTTGGTATGATGCACTAGACCCCCGTGGTGAGTTAAAATGTCATTTGTTGTTTGCGTTTCTGACTTTCAAAAGAATAAAAGGAGCTGCAGAGCAATGCTAAGATTGCATGAAATATTTCTGCGATACAGAAATGGAGTATAATGTCAGAAATGTTTTTTTTCTGTGCAGAGTTCTCTTGTTGAATGCTGTTTGAGTTTTTGGTACGTATCTCATCATTTCTAAAGCAGGTAGAATAGAAATAATTTGTAAGGAGAGGTCACACATGGGCCACAGCTTTACAGATTTCACCATAACGTCATCAATAATGTTGTTAGAGCAACCTATACTATTTACATACAAATGGATATCTCATTTTGATTTGATGAATCACAGAGAACTATTCGTAAACTCACTTATGCCATTTCCTGTGACATCAATACAATAGACAACAGAGGCAGGAATCACAGTGTGACTCATGATGCAATACAAGATATAACAGAATAGGATATGATAAAGTTCATGATATATTGCCCACGATAACTATACCATCACAACAATTCTGTAATAGTCGATACATCGATACATGAATTCTGTCTAACTGGAGAATACAAAGTAGCCCTAAAAAGGCAAAGCGCTAGTATGATGTTGTTTGTGGCATTGTGGTCTCAGTTTTGCAAACTTTGAACTGAGATAAAACAATGTGCAAAAAAATGCGTACATTTTTCTGCCTCTGCTTCCTTGTAGCACACACGCACAAACTGCAACCTGTCGATGTCCATGTGTGACATCAATCAATAAAACCACCAGCTTTATTCACAAAGAGTCACAAAAAGTCTGTCCTTCCTCCAAAACTTTGCTGCTTTACACTAAAATTCACTTGTGCAGGATACAAAAAAAAGTATGTCTCATTAAATCCATGCAAATTCACCCTCAACTAAATCCTTGAGTTGTTAAACATCTGCTTTTTTTTGTCTCTTGTTTCATTTCATGGATACAGCGCATATTTCATCTGATTGCAAAGGTAATGGGCAAAAAAAAAGTGCAGCCACTTCTATCTGTCTTTGTGCCTTTCAGGGTATTTCTGATGTAAGTGTCTAAAATGTTCTTTGGGGGAATGCAAATCCGCATTTGTTTTTCCTGATGTATCAGGCTGAGGTATTCGTTAACCGGTACATTTTTAGTACATGCCCCAGCACACAAGCACACAAAGGTGTGCCATGCTTTGATCCCCCAAAATATGCAGCTGAGTGAGTAATTGATTCCCTGCTCAGTGTAAGAGCTCCCTCAGTATTCTCTGTGCATGTGTTTGAACATATGCAAATCTGTGAGTGTTAATCATGCATGTGCTCTCACATACACTAAATATACTGAATGAGTGAATTGTGCAAACAGTCGTGGTCATAGATCACTGTTTAGTGACCTTCTCATAGACAGTAATGGAATAACAGAATGAGACAAGAGGCAATTATGATGTAAATGAAGACAGTTATTTGTTTACATCGTGTATACCCTGGATGGATGGTGAGGATGCATCGTTCCTCCTATTGTTTCACTTGCAGCGTTTGATATGCTGCCATATAACAATGAGCCAGTGTGATGTATTCCCTCCTGTGGTAGGCTACCGCACAAAGGCACTGTTGACGGGGGACATTCTGATCGTCTTTAACTGACCAAGCCCCCCCCCCCCACAGTGTAATTTACTAAACAGCATGTGCCTCTGCCCGTGTGGGATTGTGATATTAGCAGGACACGGACCAGAAGACAACGAATGAGCTGTGCCATGGTAAGGTATGGGGAGTAGGTAGCTGGAGACGAAGCCTTTATGAGTTGTTCACTGTGTTCCCAGAATACTGACCCGCCCACAGACTTGTCTTATTTTCAGATTGGTGGAATATCCCCAGAGACAGGTGTGCAAATGTGTGCAGACAATCTCTCTCTCTCAACCCCTCTCCCTCGCTCTATCCGTCTCCTTCTCTTTTGACTTCCCTCCCTCGCACCGGCGTCGGAAGAAAAAAAAAACCCCAGCAGGACAGAGACGAAAAGCCACATTGTACACACAGAGCAGAGTTTGGCAGACCCCAAATTAGAGACTCGGGAAGTTTGGTTATGATAAGAGGATCAGGCTGAGTAATGGGTTCAAAGGATGATCGTCTGTTTCCCAGTCTGCCGATACAGAGGGAGAGGAAAAAAGGGGCACAGAGGCATGGAGGGGGTTTGCACATCCCATCTGCAAAACATAGGATTATGGGAGACAATAGATCAATCCACCAATGAAATTCCCAGGGAGCCGTGCAGACAAATGTGTGCAGACAAATGTGAGCACATGGAGTGACATACTGTACATGAAGAAGCACCTGGAAGGACACAGCCACGCTCTGACACAGCTACACATGCAGCATGCAGAGAGCGATAGCGCTCCCGCACATGAGGAGCGGTGTCTTGATAACCTTGGGTGGCGTTGGCAGAAATCATTTTTAGTTAGATTAAATGTCGTTTGTCCATTTGCATGTGTATTTACCTCCTCCTGGAAAGAAAAAAAAAGATGGCAGATATGCGTAATTGAAATTTGCTGTTGTAAGCCTGGAGGAGCGGCATTGTTTAATGACAGCATGTGTGGCACAACATTTGCTGGCTCACATTCAGGGAATCCATTTTAATACAGGACTATCTCCTCACTGTACAAACCGAATGCCCCCAGCGGCCACAGTGCATTGAATAAAGAGCATTTGCTGCAGACCTCTGGCGCTGCCTCTAAATCCGTTGCCCCAGAGTGTCAGAGGATTTCACAAACACATTGTAGAGAAGTGCAGGTGACTTGTGTCTTGCCAACTGCTGCATGTGCACCACAAAAACTGGTTTACTCTTGTATTTACTGGCAAAATTTGTGGTAGAAGTTAATTATAGAAAAATAATTTTCATAGAAAATAACGAGGAAATGTTCTTGTACTCAGTTCTTGGGTTGTCACTAAGGTGTTATGAGGCTATTTTTTGATTGTGTTGTTTGGTGTTTTGTTGCTAAATTTTTACAGTTTGTTACCACGATGATCAGGGTGGTGTAGCATAGTTGATGTTGATGGGGTGGCTGCAGCTCTGAAGATAGCACCTGTCCATCAGTTGCAGGGTTAGTGGTTTGATCTTGTCCTTGGCCAAGACACTGAACCCCAGTTGCTCTCAGCAGAGATAGGAAGTCAAACACTTTATGACTTGACTTGACCTGAGACATGAAGACACAAATTAAATGACTTGTCAAATCTATGTTGTCTCTGTCAGGTATTTTTGGCTGTCAGTATTTCACTGTTTAAAAGTGATGGGGAGAGAATGTTTATGGGATTGAAAATAAATTAAGGAGTAGATGAGCTTTATGAAGACTTCTTGCTTGATTACATTTATTTCACTGAAAATCAATAATCATATTAAATATAAATTCAGTTCATTGTCATACTGGTTAGATAAGTTGGCCAACACTATCATTATCTGTACTTGTACTTTGTCTTTTCTCTTTATGAAGACGATACTGCAGATACCACTGGGTGGGGAAAAAAAGTGACCTGACAATGGGCTTGACCTCACTGTACTTGACCATCCCAAGAAAAAATGACATATGACTTGCTTAAGATTCATGTCTGACTCCCAGTGGCCAGACTAGGGACATAGGTGGCACACTGTAGAGCGCTTTGTCCAAATACGGCTGAATAGTTCTGTACCGAATCACAGTGACGTTGGGCCAACAACAACAACAGTAACTTCTGGGTAGACAACAGCTAGTTAAATTGCAGTGTGGACATTAGCATCTGTTGGTTGGTTGGTTGGTTGGTTGGTTTGTCAGCAAAATAACACAGAAACTTCTGAAAGGATTTCCTTTAAACTTGAATGGAGGATAAATCCCGGCCCAGAATAAACCCTGTTTACTTTTGGTTTGTGAATCTGGATAGAGGGACAGATCCACTCTCGCTTTCTTTAACATAGTGTGATAGGACGCTTTGTCGTCATTTTAGGTAATTTCTCATGGAATGCTGCACGGATCATGATGAAAATGTGAGTTTGTATCAAAGAGGACTTTCGGGCTTTTGGCGGAGGCATGCCGTTTTAGTTTATTTCTGTTGGCATTTTCAGCCATGACTGTGACATCTAAAGATATACAGTTTAACAGGGTGATACATGCTTATTCTATGTGCTGTGTTGCTTTGCAAGTGCCTGAACAAAATAAATCTACCCGACAGCGACATGCCAGCGGGGGTTGGACTCCCTGCTTGTTTTGGGAAAACCCAAGCTGTCATTTTCTTTAGTCTGTGGGCTAACAGGTAAATTAAGTCTTCAGCCTAAGGTTAGTTAAGGTTTGTATACAGGTTTCAGAGAGTAAAAGTTCTGCACTGTGTGACACCCTCAAAAAGTATGTCGTGATGTGTGAGGTGAGGTGAGGTGTCCGTGACATGTGCACTGGCTTTTATAACAATCCCATAATGTGTTGTGTTGCACTCCATACTTATCTGTCATGACACAAAATGAGTTTCCAGTATCTCTGTTACCTCTCACTATGAAGTAAATGATATGGTGTATAGAGGGGATCTAAAGTGAGTGAACAGCAGAGGGATTCCTGACACAACCAGGAAACTATGTTTTAATGTTTCAGCGCCGTGGACAGAGACAGAGAGAGGAAGGAGGGAGACAGATTGCTGAATTTCAGTGCATGCTGGATCACTGACTCTCTCTCTCGTTCTAGAACACTGATTCCAGACCCGCTAGATGTTTTGAGGTATTATACAAGTATGTAATTGATCCACCCCTGAGGTTTTAATCAGGTAACAGTCTAAAAAAAAAAAATAAATGGCCCAGTGATTCAGCCGGCTTGCATATGGTGACATTTTTTCCCCCCCACTTCTACATTCAAGTGATTAATGTCATGGTGTTGCGTGACATTTAAGAAAAGAGCTTGTCACCAACAGAGTGCAAAAACTGATAAACATGTGCATACACAACAAATGCCACTAATTGCCTGGATTGCAGTGGCTCGAACGTGGCCCCATTTAGACTTCCCTGAAGTCAAAGCCATTGGCGCTATTGAGGCAAGGAGCCTTTTTCATCCTTCCTGCCATCAATTAAGAACTTAATTTCACTAAAGCCAGACAGTGACTGCAGTCTAATTTCTCTATCAGAAATGTCATTACTGGGCCGTTTGAACAGTAAATCATGTCAGAGAATGGGGGCTGTTACTGACTTTCAGTCTTGATGAGCTACTACCACACAGTAAAAAAAAAAGTAATGGTCAAATGACAAAGGTAATGAACACTGCTAATTTGACTGAAGGCAGGACAACAGTGTGTAATGCTAGTTGAATACTAAGGAACACAATGGACCGTGGTGTGATAAAGTCTATCCAGAGTCTTTGCATTTTGAAAAAAATGACAAAATGTCCTTGTGACAGTGTCTGAAACGTAATCTCTATATAGCCACAGGGTGACTGCAGTATATTATAGCTTAAAACTGATAGCATTAGTATCTGAGAGCTCATCCACTGGCATGATGGCAAGGGAGCCTTGCTCACGGACAGGAGTTGAAACTAATCTATTGATTATAGTGCTGAATGTTCCAGTGGGAGGTGAAATGAGTTATTTTAGGCCCTGGTGTGAAAGGAGTCAAAAGGAGGAGAAAAGAAGGGAACAATACCTCAGAACAACAGGAGATCCAGGTGCCCAGCACAGATGAATAGCGCCTCACCGAGCAACCAAGCGGGGAGCGATGTGTGTGTGCATATGTCTCTGTGTATTTCTGGTTATGCATGTGCTGCGTGCGAGTGAATGAGTACAAAGAGGGAAGACGAAGAAGAAGAAGAGAGAAAATGACAAAGAGGCGGCTGAGGTGGTGCTTTGAGTCGATGAAGTGCCATCTTTCCTGTGGCCTGGGGAGGCGTGGGTGTAATAGATTAAACTAGTGTCTCGGGGCTCATCCCATGGCTAACCCTGTCCTATTAAGAGTGGCAGTGCAAGTCTTTCACAGTCACTCCTCTCCACTGTGGTGTGGACAGGGCTGCTGGCGAGGCTCTCAGATGGCACTCCACTGTTGTGAGCACTGAGGGGATGGAGATGCTCCGAGGCAGCCAAGGACACAAACTGATGTGACTGATGGCAGCACAATAAAGTGAGCATCTCCTCTCCACAGTGTTAGGACCCCCCTGGTATTCCGAGGGACATCAAATGGCTCTCTGGGGCATGTAAGCGTTGCTCTGCTGATGATAAGCTCATTGTGCTTTGTGGTCAGTTGACTGCTTATGGTGGCTGGAGGTCTTTAGCATCGTTCTGCATGGCGGAGTCCCGCTGAACTGTCAGTCAGTGACTGCAGTGACCTTATAAAGAAGTCACTCACACTCAACAGAGATATCAGGCCAGACTCCAACCACTGAGTCATAAATGCTTAATGCCGAATCTCAGCTGAATTTTTCACCCCTAGGTAGCTTTGCATCCCAGAAATAATGTGTTAAGCTTATTGGGCATTGTTAGGACCGTTAGAGCTTACTGCAACCCAATGGGCGAATCTCAAGCTTTTAGTTGAGGGGCTCTGTCATGTGGGATCAGGAGGTTATGGCCTCGCTAGAAATAACTATCCAGACACGGTTTAATGTTGCTGTTTGGAGTAATATGCTGGCTCACACTAGAATTTTGTGAGATTCCCGGCATGTTTGGTTTTGGCTTTGATTCCCTTCTCAGGGGATGAATCATGTGAGGGGGTGTTAATGATTCATCAGTTGTATTGTAAATATATAATACTCTGGTTAATTGGATTTAAGACTGCTCTGCATATCAGAGATTAAACAGTATTTTTCCCAACCTATTTAATCTTCAGCCTCCTCGAGTAATACCTGTGTTCAGCACAAACAAATGACATCAGCCTGCTGATGACTCGCTGTGCTGTGATGGTGATTCTTCAAGGAGGAAAGGCGAGATTCCTCCCATGGGTGTTGGCAGAAGACCGTCCCACTTATTATTGAGTGAGCGTAGCTGAGGATTGAGAAGATTATTGAACTCTGCTATTGTGATACTGAACTGAAGATGAGAACCTATTCAACATGCATATCGTCCTGCTCCTCCCATCCCCAAAATAACCCGCAAGCTGGAGAAAAAAAAAAAAACAGCTGCAACTAACACTTTTGACTGCGCACGGAGCGAGCTGTGGGGGAGGGACCAGAGGCAGACCCAAGTATCAAGTGAAAAACAGATTTAAGTTGGAGGATTTGCTCTTATTATATTGTCAGAAAAGCGCACCCATTGTTCAGTATCCACACAGGTGTATCTGACGATTTAAGGACTTTGTAAGGTGTGCAAAGTCTAACGCCGTACCTGTGAGGTGCCTTGATTAGTCCCCTGTTCTAAATGAGCAAATTCCCTTGGAACATAACACGTTCAATTGGGAAGGAAAAAAAAAAAAGTTCCTTCATTCAGTATCACTGCCAGTGCAATGAAGGTGCACATTTACATATCAAAGGGCGCAGCACCATGTCTAGAATTTCAAGTGTGTTCTGTTGTGATGTTGAAGAGCAGCAGCACTGACATGAGAGGAACTCGGTCTGTCCTCCTTACAAATTCCTCCGTTGATACACTTCCTTGTTGTGTCCGCAGTAACCCATAAAAGCTGCATAACAACCGACGCCGTAATGAGACACTTCAAACGAGTAATTGAACATGCATAGGTGGGTGCAAGTTGTTTAAGGATAATATATGTGTGGATACGGGTAATAGTCACTCACGCTGCGCCAGTTCTTAGTGCATAAGTAGGTCATCTTCGAGGAAGGGGGAAAAACGCAAAATGATACATGCAGTCTGAGAATGAATGGCCGTCTTTCTCTTCCTGGGAAATTTCCCCTATGGCCTCCCGATCTGATTTGATTCTCCCTAAGTCAAGCGTTGACACATTAGCACGTCTTCTCATTAACTCAGAGTTTCTCATTACCCCCTCCTGGCCCCATTTTATTCCTATTTAACAACAGATATCCCAGACATACTCGGAACGTCGTGTGTCTCAGACACATTAAAAACGCAGTGAAGCTCTGAACATCATTCTTTCTTTTTTTTTTTTTTTTTTTTGCACCCAAACGAGAACATGTAAATTAATCTTTGGGATTTGCTTGACACTTAATCATATGGCTGTCCATGCATTGTTTCATGGGTGCTGACAGGCTTCTCCCTCTTCCAGCTTTCCAGCTGCTGAGGAAATGAGCTGCATTTGTTCCCCTCATGTCATGAGCACCTTTTACTAGCAAAACCCATCAAGCTTGATTAAATACTTTCGTGCATACTAAAGGTGTTAAACGCAGAAGTTTTAAAAGTGCCGACTATTGTTAGGATTTATTGTACAATATCACCTGACATAGATATCATTCAGGGCAGAGAGTTTCATCACATGCAACACGCCCCCTGGTGGTTATATTGCAAGCACCAAACTGAGAAATTGAAGAAGCAGTAACTAATAGCTTAAAACAAATAATAAATTGTTGATATTGTTGGCTTATTAACTGGCTAATCGGAGCGTCTAAGAATTCATCTCAACAAATAAAACTATTGTCAGATGGAGTGCATCTGATTCCACTGCATCTCATAAAAGTTATTAACTGCTTGCGGTTGCATGTCAACATTACGATAATTAACATTTGTAAATGTTGGCTTCTAAAGTCAATGAGCAGTAACCACAGAAGCAGTTAAGACTTGAATAAAAGGTTTTTATTTAGCAGGCTGGCAGACAAACTGAAACAGATTTAGGCTAATTATTTAACCCCAAAAACACTGACCTCGCAATGTGTAATTTTGTTTTTCTTTTGTTTATGTAAACTAGTTGTTCAAGTAAATGAATCTAATTTTGATCATTTTTCAGCAGGGTTAATTGGTATTACATTTTGCTAGCCAGCTATTGTACTATCTCCGCGAGCTCGTGACCAGGAATCTAGCTGCCATTTCCCCTCAGTAAGTGGTTTCCACTGCTGTCATGTGAGTTCATGAAGTGTAATTACCAATATAATGTGTTCTTTTTAGTTGTCTTGTCTGTTAGTCGTTCGAGAAAATAAACCTCATTTTGAGCTTTTGGCTGATTTTTCTACTCTCACTACTGTCTTATTAAGTTATTTGGAATAACAAACTAAATTACCAGGATGTTGGTTCATCAAAATGAATTTTGTTACAATATTTGTTATTGTAGCAAACAGGAAGGGATGAAAATGACTGATGAATTTCATTGTAGTGAGCAGATGCTTGCTGTTGCTATCTTACCAACCAGCCAATGAGAATTGGCTCTCTAGCTTTGGCAGTCTATTTGTTGTCCCTCTGTGACAAGAGTTTTGTAAATGGAATACTCTTAAAGAATGCCTAACCAGTCTTAATTTAGTTTTCACAAAATATGTCGGCCAGAGTTGTTTGGCTTTGTAATGCTGAATTAGCCTGCTAACAATTTAGAGTTAAAGCAAAGTAACTGCGAGTTTGACGCGGTGCTTTGGAGCGTCCAACTGCTTCTCGGGCCAGAGCCACAAGGCCAGAAAGATCTCGGCTATGAATGGCTACAATCTTAAAATAGCTCATAAAAAACGGTCATTTTTTACCTTTTATTGAGTCCACCGGCACCTTAATAATATTTCTCATGCTCAACTGTCTTAAATTTGGACATTATTTACGCGCATCATTTGTGAAATGGAACTACGCGATGCCAGCTGTGCTTGCTAGGAGGTTTGTGTCACGAGTGCAAAGTCAGAGCGTGAAGCGAGCATTTCCCCATCAGACTCCACGAGCTTCTGTCTTCTGCTAGCAGAGTATTACAGGAAAATTAGACAGTTGTAAAGGGTGAGGGTTTGGGCCTCTATCCTAATTGTGGTGATGCAGCATGTTGAGATGGAAAGCAGGGCTTCTTCTCATCCCCAGTGAGAGTCTGGCTAATGAGGCCTGGTGTACACCTCCTGCTGTCCACCTCCCCAGCATCGCCTTCCCTCCTCCTCCTCCACCTGTGCACGTATTTCAGCTGAGCTTTGCATGCCTGTCTAGATGTGATGGTAAAGGACACAATATGATATTCAGCTGAAAAGGGCTTTTTTTTTTTGTATGGTATTTAGCTCACCTTTCTGTACAAGCTTTTAAACGCATCGGGTCCAATTCATTAATTTCATTTCAGTTCTTCGAGGTTGTGCACTTCAAACAGAAATGCACAGAAGACAAATGACAGACCCAGACAATGAACAGACAAAGACCAACAAAAACATAAATAATCCTCCTCCGTATTGTAACTAAAATAACAGCGGTATGCTAATGAGAATAGGGACTTAACCCTTTGGGGATCAATTATCTCAAAGTTGCAAAACCTTTTGATATAATTTCAGCATAGTCATCTCCAATAACGTCTATAACAGGGCTCCAGACAGAGAAAAGCCCATGCAGGTCTCCTCTGAGAACACTTCTAAGCCTTTCCAATGGGAGTAGTTGTGGAACATTATCAAGCTGACTCGAAACAGATGGTTTGTCATCGTCTAGCCATTGCTTTAAGAGTGCTAAACAGGCACAGTACCATAGGAAATTATGATTAAGCTCAATGGGACAATGTAATATGGATGATACAACAACATTTATGAATCACTGTTTGACAATCAGCAGAATAAATGTTGGAAAAGTACAATTCAGCAAAACCAAAGATAGGTACAAACTTTACATTTCTTGTGGTTTCATTTTGAACTCCGGTCCCAATGCTGTGCTATATGGTCTGGTTAGATTAAGGAGGGAAAAAAACAATTGGTTAACATTAGGAAAGCAGAATATTTTTGCTTAAGATACCTGTTTTGATGACCACAATCATGGCATGAGGTGCCCGAGATCTCGTTAAAAACACACTTGAGAAGCTTTCAGTAAAAACACCCCCGGTTTGGATGCCAAAAGCATAGCTGGAGATGTCACCTAAGTCTCATTAATTCCACCGACTGCTTGCTGCTGAGAATACAGATAATACTCGAACAGAACAATTTATTGTCAGTGTTGGTATTTTGATTTTCCTACTCAGCAGGTAAACCTGATGAATGAGCGCCTCAATCTGCCCTTGACCATGACCTTTCTTTATTACGGCAGACAGAGTTTAAACAACTTTGTAGGCGTAAAAAGTGTATGTGAGGCAGCATGCATTTCATAGAGATTCCTGCTGTCTTCCACTCACTGCACAGGGGTCAACTAAAGAAGGAATAAAGTGGATATTATCAACCAGGTGCATGAAAGAATATCTGCTGCCGATAGAAAACATCTTTTGTTAATTTTTTCACTTACAAGAAAGTTATCCCTATTATCTGATGAGTCTTTATGGTAACATTATTGAAAAATGGTGTGCTTGATAGAGGAAGTGAGCTCCTTGAGATTTAAGGTCTGACTCGAGGATCTCGTGCTACCCATTTTGATAGATTCGGGATGAGCCAAACGGCAGCCTAACTAACTGAATGAATAACCAACCAACCAACCAACCAACCAACCAACCAACCAACCAACCAACTATCTAACTAAACTTGAAAGTTTGGTACTGCAGGACCTTCATATACCACAGGCATTAACTCCAAATAATGAGAATGTTTTGATTACATTAATGATTCCTTTTTCTCGCACCGACACAACTCGCTGTCTGAGAGGCAAAGTGGTCTGAGATTCTTTTGAGGCTCATTTCCAGCAATCTGCAGGAAGCCAAGTAAACTGCAATAAATGATGGCTTGTAAATTGTAGGCCCACTTTGTCGATGTAACTTAGCGCAAAATCTTTTAGTTTGATTGTAGGGATCAGCATTTGAACGATAACCCACAGTGAATTCCATTTTTTATATGGGGCCGTTGCTTCGGGGAGCTCGGTCGTCGCTCAATGTTGTCACTTCTTGAAAGTGATTGAAAGGGACAGAGTGTATTTCCTGTTGAAGGATCTTATAGCTGTGCCTAGCCAGTTGCATCTGGCGCACTGTAATCAAACCAATCATGGTGGTTGATGGTCAATGATTGCTTTCAGATTGGCTTGCCTTCACATAGCTCTCTCTCTCTTTTCTTTTTTCTTTTTACGGACACCTGCTGTAGCTGCGAGACCGTGAAACCATGGAGATGGAGGAGACACACAGGGCTGGAGAAGCATCTGCTATCACTGTGAAATCATGATTGCACAGCCCCGGGTCATTTCTAGTAGTTGGACTGTAATTAGTTTGCTAATTCATGTGCATTTAATTTGGACAGATGACTGGTCATATTTATCTCTCATCTCAAAAATCTGCGATTTTTCTATAAAACATCCTCCAGTGCGCCTCCCTTCTCACATTCCCTATTCCTTTCCATGAGCACACTTTGCTGTGCTTTTGCCAGCTGTTTTCACCTGTAGTCTCTTTGCGAAACAACATTTCAGGAGAAGTCCTGGGGCTGGAAGATAGCATTGCTGCCATAGTGGTTACATGTTAGTCAATTTGAAATACACAGAAAGGAATGTCTCTCATGTGACTCCAGGCCAGCAGAGCGTGAACGACTGCGAGCTCGCCAAGTATGGTTGGTCACACATGAGAGGGCAGGAGACAGGCAGAAGTACGAACACGGGTGTCACCGCTGTCTGATGTTTACACCTCAGCAGCAGACATACCGCCGATGCAGATTCCTCCCTTCGCTTCTGACTAATTGACTCCGGGCTGATATGTCAGAGGCTTGAGGAGGTAGAACATGGACCCCTGAGCTGTTGTTTGGAGATGTCTCGTAAAGGGGCGCAGTTCTGCTGAACCAAGTAACTGTAGCTTGACTTATCCACACTGAGAGGGCAAGATGTTAACCTGGTCATGACCCAGTGTCTGCCTCTCGTGAAACGGGTGCCACTGTACTATTGGGCTGACATTTAAACCACACAATGAGTACACAGAGCACAGCCCAGGGATCATTTTCAAAATCTAAAATACTTTGCCATGCGTCACCGGTTAAAATTTGGGCACTCTGATTTCCTGTTTTTATGTTTAAGGTTATTCGGATGTGTCATGTTCTACCTTCTCCTTCCTTTCTCCGTCTCTTTCCCCACGCTTTCATTAGTTAATTCCTTCCTGTGTATTGAAGCACATGTTCTCCCCTCGCTCTTGTTCGTAGGTCTGTTTTCATCCTGTCAGTTTTTTTGGAAAATCAAAGCACATGAATTCCAAAATCCAAAACATAAGCCAAGGGAAAAGGCCTGCAGCAATACAGGAGTAATCCACAAGCCAAACACTAAACTAAGTACACACCAGTATAACACAGGCAGCAGAAGCAGCCAGAGACTTGGGATGAAAACAGAGGAACCAACAAAGAGTTTAGGGAAAACACAAAGTGATTAACTAATGGAAGTTTGAGCAGGAAAAGGGGTAGGAGACAGACACGATGATAAACTTTCAACATAAATAAGGAAATCACAAAACTAAAACTCAGGACCATGACAGCTGGACTCAATATGGATAGTTTGAAAGCAATTTATCAAAATCGACAAAACAGAACCAGAGATGTCACTTTTTTTTTTATTCCCTCTCAAAAACTGGCTCCTATGTTACCCACAATGCAGCCGACAGTAGCATCTTAGTGACATCACTGGAGGCAATTCATCAGATTACATGCAGGTTCCTCTGGAGCCACCAAAGGCTTTATACTGTTTTGGGGGTTTTTTTCACAGTCATACTCCCTCAAGACCCGCCTACACACTTCAATGTCTAAAATTGGTGGAGTTACCCTTTAACAAAACACCAGAGTATGGTTTGCATTTTGTAATAGCATGCCATTTGCAAGTGTTCAGCGTAAATACACTTGAAATGGATTGTAAGCTCTCCTTTCAGGCAGGTGAGAACAATGAGACTCAAACTAAACATTCAAATCAGTGAAATGCTGAAATGTGTTGGATGTGAGGAGGTTGCTGTTGGCATTCACCAGCAGTTACTCATCCTTGAAAAAGCTCGAGTGAAATAAAGATGAAGTGAGGGCAAACTTGGTGTCAGCACTGATGCTCATGTTCAGTTACTGCATCTCTTCAAGTGCTCTTAGCTCGTTCTGACGAACACCACAGAGAGAGTAAATTACAGCTGACACGTTCCAGATCATGACACGATGACAGGATGACGATGTGAAAATAAACCGCAGCTCTTAAAGTAACTTTAACTGTACTCTTGTCTGTTTCTTTCTCCACAGCCGCTGGACTTTGAAACGAAGAAAGCTTACACCTTCAAGGTAGATGCCTCCAACGCTCATCTGGACCCACGATTTCAAAGCTTTGGGGCCTTCAAAGACACAGCAACAGTGAAGATTAACGTTTTGGATGTGGACGAGCCCCCGGTGTTCAATAAGCCCTCCTATGTGATGGATGTGTACGAGGACACGCCTGCAGGCACCATCATTGGAGCGGTGACGGCACAGGATTTAGATGCCAGCAGCAGCCCAGTCAGGTAGGAAGAGTCCAACTCTTCTGTCTGGAACAATACGCACTTCCCAGCAAGTTTCAGAACATTGTGTGTTGTATCAAAATTGATTTCTTTCAAAAGTTATCGAAATTAGCTACAAATTTAACCAGAAATGATCAAATCACATGTCACTGTGTAACCATTCGACCTCTTTGCTCCTGTTTGGATAAAATACCAACTCATGTCTGACATTGTCTTTTTTAAATTGCTGCACAGATAGTAAAATAACATTACTGTAGATACTGGTCATTCTAAAAGTAAAGAAAGACACTGCACGTCTGTCTGACCCAGTTTGGAAATTCTGGCCATTCAAAGAAGCGTAATGTAGGTCATATTTAGATGATTCAGAATGTCAAAATCTAAGTGAATGTGAATAAGTTAGCCCTGGATCTAAATGCACATCTTCATCTTGAAAGGCGTCAGTGTTGAAGCCAAATATCCCCTCGCAAACCCCCGCAGGGATAAAAGAGCTAAAGGCAGAAGTACTGTGATACTGCAGCCAGTAATTGAAGGTTTTAGAACTCTAATCCATTCATCAATGTCTCCAGTCCCTATTCATCAATGTCATCATGGCTTTAATCTTGAGAGTATTGTCAGTTTTACTCATCAGTTTGAGGACTAATCAATCTATGTAGAACATTTGACACTGTCATGTAAAATCTTGTGAGCGTCTTCTCATCAGTGCGTGTTGGTGATGTGACAGACACATTATCATAACATCACCGGTGGTCCATTATTTCAGTACCTGAACACATTAATATTATTATTATTATCATTATTATTTGACCTGATATAAGTTTCATTGATTATAGATGAAGATTTTGTTAATTTTATTTATTCTTTTATTAATTATTTTAATTATTTATTGATTTATTTATTCAAATGTGTTGGTGATGCAAGACAAAACAACTGAGACAAGAAAAGACACAACTAAGTGTATTACAAGACATGACGGGATAATACAGATTAACGTAGGACAAACAAACATTGATGACAGAGAGGAGTAACAAAACAGAAAAAAAGGAGGAGAGGAAATGTTATATGTTCTAACTACAACATGAGGAGTCCTTATAAGCATTAGTTTATCAATAACAAGACCCTTAAGTCCTTAATGGTTGCTAATTAACATTAGCAATCTGCTAATACATACATTTAAATTAAAATTTTAGTTAAACTTGATAAATGTGTTTTGTAGTGCTATACAAAACGATCACAAGAAACCCATGAAGCTTTTAGTGAGCATCTATAAACTGTAAACAAGTAACGTATAGGTATTAATATTGTTTTATCATCCAACAGTAAACATTATTTACACTGTTATGATATAATTCATCTTATAAAGGACTTACAAAGGCCTCATCAACCATTGAGTAATTATTTTTACAAGGACATAAATATAAAACATCACCCTTGTGGCACCTTCATTTCAAGAAGGTTTCACGTTAGTTTAGTAGAGTGGCCATCTGTTTCCATGCAGGTGTTCCTCGAAGCTTGTGTTAGAATCTTCTAGTGAGAGGTCTGTCTTAGATCATATTATTCGACTGTATTTATAGAAATAATTGCCGTAATTGTATTGATGCCAGTTCTATGAATTCTATGGTTGTCCTTATGTTTGTGTTGATGTGGATATACATATTTATAGACCGGTAAGACATTATTGAGAGGACAGAGAAGTGGACGCGTTACGTATACGTCAGAGTTCCTTGTGCATGACTTTCAGGGCTGTAATTAAAATGGGCTCTGTTACACAGAGGAAGATGTCCTCTTTTATCTTTACCGACACCCTAAATTAGCCGTTCTTCAGTATTTAATTAATGCTGAGAGTAACAAGTGTTACAATATCTATCAGTTTTGGGTCGGATCAGAACAAATGAGCAGGTCTTTGGACTATAGAGTATGACTAAGACATCAGCTTAGCGTCACAGAAGCACAGCGTGAATATTAATTCAAACTTTTTCTGTATTGAATAAATAAAATAAAAAGAATGAATTCCTTATATTTCATTTCCCCCTGGTTATAAAACTGAAAAATAATCCTTTTCAAACAAAATTTATTGCGTACATTTTCTTTCCTCAAAACTACAGGATACTAAATAATGTTTTAATTTACATTTTTTTTTTTCTTTTTTTTTTTTTTTTACTGCGGACTGCCAGTCTGTCCTTGGTAATTATCAGGAGGGACATTAAACCATCACTGCTCAGTTTTATAGTTCTGACAGGCGAGTCCTTCCCTTTTCTATCCGTCTCTCTGTTTCTTCCATGCACCCAACACCACACATGCACGCTATTCTGCGCTCTAACATAAGACTTGAGTGGTGGATAACAATAGATCGTCACTGGAAAAGACAAAAGAAGTGCATTTTTAAAAATGTATGAGAACCATTTTCTTAAAAATCTATTACAGTGGCTTCTTTTGGCTCGAGCGTATTGCTTTGTAGTAATGGTTCTCGGAAGACGTATTGCTCGAGTGCAGAACAAACTGCAAAAACACCTGTTGCATTTGAAGAAGTTGTTTTATTATAAATATTTCATCCCAGAAACAACAAAAAAAAATAATAAAAAAATGCAGGAAGCAGAGATTTATACAACAAAAAGCTTATGTCCTCTATTCTGGGGATCTCCACTTTGTCTCTAGCACTTTAAATATTTATCGATACCACAGCTGACATTGTTCATTTGTGTGTCTTCAGAGAGCGGCCTTGCCTTCTTCACTTCAAAATAATAGACCCGATGACCCGCCATGCATAGGGAATTATGCTTTTAGACTCCAGACTCAACTGATTCGGCTGTTTAGCAGTATGAGGCGGAGTTATCTGTAGCTGGGGAAACAAAAGGGCATCATGAATTCTTCATCGTCGGTGGATTCTAAAGAACTGCCTGAAGTTAGAATAAGTTCCAAAGAGTGCACTTTTGGCTCCTGTTTAAAATGGTAATACCACAAATCACAAGACGCCGATGAGTCACGTTTGCTCGTGAACTTCAGAGGATGAAACTGTAAAAATCTTAAAAAAAAAATCGATCCCTGTGGAGAATAAACACAAATGTGCCCATTTCTTAAATTGCCTCATGTTTTGTGTGTAATGTTCGCCGGATTGAGTTAACATCACTGCGGTCCAAAGTCGGAGATAACGTCCGTAATTAATTTTCATATCTACACCTCTCAGCACAGAGTCGAGCTTAAGTAGACTCTTTAGATCTGTTCTTTTCTCTCTCACAGCTGTTGATGAGCTCCATTCTCCTTAATGATAACGCAGAGATTGTAGCAATTACAAGTCATTTTTGATGTTTTCTATCTCACATGAATACCCCCCCAAAAAAGTAGTTGTTGAAGCACTTTTTTTTTGCCATTTATCCTGACAGATTGCAAGATATGCGCTGGCGGGAGGTTTGTTGTTTTGGTCAAGAGAATTTCAAAACGCTGATAATATTCTGGTGATGAGGCGTGTTCTCTCACCTCTGGGCCGCACTGAATGTGAAACATACGCTTATGCCGCAGCTTGACTCAAATAATAACGCCCCCCCCCCCCCCAAAAAAAAAGGGAAAAAGAAGCGTTTTGCCCTCAGGGAAAAATTGCAACCCATTGATCTTTTGAACTCTTGATGGGGGTTTGGCTGTAATATTTATCAAAGAGACTCACTCTAAACTATTTTGACACGATCGTGTTCACTTCAAGGCCACGTGCAACACTCAGTTAAAGAGAGGACGTGGACAAATCAAAACTGAAACGGAAAAATTTGAACGAACGAAAGCTTGCAGGAAAAAAAAAAAAAAGCCTAACTCCACTGAAATGGTTTGGTTATCATCCTCATTACGGGAAAAGACTTCGGGGTTTGAATGAACGATGGGCCTGTTTCTCTTAATGAGTGAGTCCAGTCCAGTTTGAGGCTGTACAGTGTGGAAAAAACAAGCATGATAAATATTAATGAGAAATACCCTTTTAAGATCAAATAGATTGCTATGGAAGAGAAAAAAAAGGCAGACTGGTGGCCTTGGGAAGCTGTCCTTCATCCGGAAAGTCCAAGATCAAGCCCAAGAGAAATTAAGCATCTCTCCTGCGGAAGTGCCTGCGAGCAAGGCACTGAACCCCTGACCTTTGACCTCCCTGTGAAGCGGGGGGACTGAAAGACAGCAACATATTTTCTCCCGTGGGAGAACGGCTCCGACGATCACAAAATTATTAATGAAAAATAGCCTTTTAAGATCAAATAGCATGGCATGATGAATGGTGCTGTCAGTGGCATGCCGTTTGGTTTCAGATCTCTTTTGTGTTTCGTAGTTTGCATTCAGAGCGTCTGAGCAAGACCAGAGATGTATTTCTCAGAGAGGACGCCGCATCCTCTGTTCTCAGACACCAGACCAACATTTTCATGCCTTTGTTGTTCGTCGGCCGGGAGAGATTGATACGGTTTCAACTGTGCCTAAAATTCATTTATGCTCACGAGAAAAAGCGTTTGCTCAGCATGGCCAAAGTACATGTGCCCCATTACGAGATTGGAAAAGTATATGCGATCCTCAGCACATTTTCTGGAAATGACCATTCAGAATGAGTAATGAAGGCTACGCCAACATTATATTACACCTAACTCATATACATGAGCCCAGAGGGGAAATCAGTGGGGTTTAATTCTGTGGTTTATGTTGGAAATGGACGCCATTAAACAAACATTTTCTTTCAGGTATTCCATTGACTGGAAGAGTGACTTGGACAGCTACTTTGACATTGATCCGGTAGAGGGGACCATTTCCACGAACGAGCTCCTCGACAGAGAGAGCATCGCCCAGCACAATATCTCCATCGTGGCGACCAAACTTAGTAAGTATGACAACGAGATCGATCATGATTCATGCAGGTGCCGTTGTCCTTCCCTCGCCATAATCTGTGTGAAGGATTTAACACGCTTTTACTCAAGTCAATACTCAATCCCATTTTGCTGGAAAGGTTTATAGGTGACTATAAACCATGATGGCTCTCCCGGCAGGATGTATCTCCGGGACATTGTCTCCTCCAGCGTACTCGCTTTAACTCTGTTTTCATTTTTAACTGTCCTTTTTTTTTTTTTTTAGCACGTCTGATGACATTGGCATTGGAAGGGAGCTCTTCTTGCCAGAGTCAACTTTTACTTACACCGCAGTAAAAGTGTGAACCCTCTGGAGTTTTTACAGCAAGCAGATGCAGCGAGAAAAAAGGGGTGAAGTAATGCGTCGCTGTGGCTTTAAGACGTGTCATCAAGCTAATTATGTTTTTAT
This sequence comes from Diplodus puntazzo, assembly GCA_963678695.2. Taxonomy (NCBI): domain Eukaryota; kingdom Metazoa; phylum Chordata; class Actinopteri; order Spariformes; family Sparidae; genus Diplodus; species Diplodus puntazzo. The sequence continues at coordinate 25,357,809 of OZ023171.1, read as the reverse complement.
GAAGGAAGTGGAGCAAATTTCCGGATAAATAAGCAAATCCATCGTCATCAAGTCATCAAATCTGCTAAGAACCGTCAAAGTCATTATCCCAGAGGCAGGCTGGTGCTCAATCAAAATTACCCACGCTGTATATTCATTAGGACAGACTGTGAAATATGGGCTGTTAAAACTTGAGTCATTGTCGCCTTGGAAACTGATATTACTCACTTCCCCTCAAGGTCACGGCAGTGACATGCTAATTCTGTTTTCAATGTGTGTGCGTGTGGTTTCTTTGTGTGGCTTTTGTGCAGAAGTGTCAAGGAACTGGAGGATGAGGAGGACTGAAAGGGTATACGGCGGTGGGAGGAGGGAACAGGAGGGAGATGGGGCTTTCGCAAGCGCGGCACATGTTTGGTGTGGTGATGCAGGATTCGAGCAGCATGTTCCTGCACATCTTACCATCGCCCACTTGCCTTTCATTCCTTTACCTATCAGCCTCTGATCCAGACCTCTGCCCTCTCTGAGTTCCCCGATGCTCCTTTTGGAGACTATTTTTCAACACGAGAGAGAGAGAAGAGACAAAAATCCGGCTCCAGAACACAAAGTCTAAAATAAATGATGGGGACGGTTGTGCTGGTGCAGAAGGGAAAGAGATAAACCCAGCACCCCGGAGTTTGTGTCCCCACTCGTGAGTTCAAATGTGTTTGTGACCTTGAGTGAGATTTGGCAGAACTTTGTGTTCTGGGTATTGGATAGCTGTTACGGCTCCTCTGCGATGCATTCCATTATCATCAGCGGGGTGTTGTCTGTCTCTTATTCGGGTTTTAAACCATGAAGAACAGCGATAAATTCTGAAGCAAGATACCTTCAATTCCCATAGAAATAATGTATTGTATGAGGTCATGCACAGAAAAAAAAAGAAGTGCTCTGACTCTCTCGAGCAGCCTCACAGCAGTTTTCAATAAACACTAAATTATTGCAGACCTTCCCATTTGACCTGTTTCTGCTTCTACTGCGTGTCCTTCGTGCTAATAATGCTTCTGGCATTTGTCCACCCACACCTTTTATTCACCGTTACAATAACTCTGAGCAAAATATCCAACATTTTTGAGTTGTTGAATGACATCCTTTTTGAATAAAAGGCACTTTTTTTTTCTTTTTTTTTTTTTACGCTGCAACGATTAGCACAGCACCTGAGTTGGAGACTTTTCACGTCACAAAGCCTGGGAGATTTGTCCGGTCATTGCCAGACACCGCAGTCATGCAGCAAAATGAGAGCAGTGTCTGCCGCTCTCCTGAGACGCAGTACACAGCAGAAGGCGTGCTAAATAAGAGCCGGGGCTAGATTAACGGTTTGCTTTTTGGCATTTAAGCCCAGTGGCAATTTTTAAGGAGTCAACCAGAGGGGAAGATCTATTAAATGCAATAATAACCTTGGCAGGAAGCAGTGAGGAGGCACACTTTCTGTCCGTTTACAGCAATAAAGCGTACAACCATCATGCAGTTTTAAGTTTGCTTACTTTAATTCTGTCCACAGTTTCTTAACTTTCTACATAACCATCCACAGGGAATGTTTCTGTCTCTGTTTTGTAGCCCTTTTTTTTTCTTTTTCTTTTTTTATAGATTTGTGGTTGATTGCTTGCAAATGTGGAGTTTTTATTTATTTTTTTATTAAAATGGGCTTAATTAAAAAAGTAATATCCAGTAGAAAAGCAGTATAAAGCAGGCAGCTTTATGGCTGACTGCCCAAGCATTCTGTAGCAATACAGGATTCTGCTTCAGTAAAATAAATAGAGCATTTTGTTACAGGGCTGAAACGCTGACACGAGACAGATTTCAATATAACCACTGTACCATTGCTCCATCTAGTGGGCTGTAAGATATATCACTGATGACATGCTGAGAGTCAGTCCACAGTTATGGTGATGAGTTTTTTGGGGGGAGATGAGAAGGGAAATGATTCACTTTCGTTACCAGAAGAAGTTTTTTAAAGCAGATTTTCATCGATGCAACGATTCGAAGTTCTTCAAACTTTTCGAGGCCAAATAACTGCTCTCCCCCCCCCGATGACCGAAAAGATCAGTATTTTTGCTGGGTGAGCATCAGTGTTAGTGGTTCAGTCAGTGCACGGCAGCAAATCCCACTCTTGGTGTCATTTTTACCTCGGTTGGAAGATTGCTTTTTCCATCAAGGTCAGAGACGGGTTACTAACTGAGCTGTGGCTGCGTCTCCAATCCCCTTGAGACCACTCTACAGATCCCCCCCCACCCGTTCCTTGCATCCTTCTAAACCACCCACCTACACACAAACCTACGCACCTACGCGCCCCTGCACAGGCACTCACACAAACAAGCGCACACTAAGCCCCCCTGCTGCAGAGCAAAGCCTATTCCCGCATCAAATCCATAAAGTTTACCTTACTTGAGCTTTCACACAAAAAGAACATTTCCCCGTGGTGCCCCTGCAGCGGGGAAACATTGTAACAAACAACCCTGGATTCAAGTTAGTCCCTCTCAAGGGGGCTTTCACACTATAATTAATATGAGCCGCACATCTTATAGCTAAAACCCATAACAGAATCGGAGCCTGCAATGGAAATATTCTCTCCACAGAGCCGTGTTCCGTGCGGCGAGGCGTGCTTTATTTGTAGGCAGCGCATGGGATGCTTCTAACTGTGTGTTTTTATTTAATTCTCCTTCTCATCATCAATCAAAGGCGTCATAAAATAGCAGAGTCCGGGCGTAATTTATGCACCAGCATGTTCCAGACACACAAATGGTTTCTCCAGCAGAGGTGTTGAGCCAGCCGGCGAGCAGCTAGGCGGTTTAGCATCTGCTCAAGGACACTCTGACTGGACACTTGGGCATGACAGCCTCTTTAACCACTTGGCCATCCTACAGCAACAGTGATAAACCTTTATGCTTCTGCCCCAAATATGATGGTAGTACTGCAGGTATCCACATGATGTCAGTGCTGTGAAATAAAAAAAAAAAAAAAAAACCCTCAGTGTATTTTATCCAGTCCTGTGTTCATGTCTGCTTCATTTCAACACTTGTGTTTTTCTCTCCAGACAGTCCAGTTCTGACCAGCCGGGTGGCCGTCACCGTCCACGTGTTGGACATCAACGAGTTCCCCCCTGAGCTCGCCAGCCCTTATGAGACCTTTGTGTGCGAAAATGCCAAAGTGGGGCAGGTACGTCCACAATTTCCTCCCTCCCCTGCCTCATTATGTGGACACGTGATGAGCTCCTGGCACTGAACGCAGCAAACATTGTGGTGTTAAGACGTGTTGATCTTTCAGTGAGTCGACAGCTGTTGATTGGGGTGTTGCTTTTCCCGCTAATGGCTTTAAGGTGGTTGCTGAAAACCATCTTGAGGTGATAAATTGAATATGAAATGAGAGAGTTGCAGTTTAGACTTCAGTCAGAAAGACACAGTGATTTTACAGCGCGTGGATGATGCAATTAAGTGGCACCGTTGGCCTTTTTGTGCTGTATATCGCTGCAGTAAATTCACTTATTTAACTCTCACATTGATACCAGACAGAAGGTCGATTTCCAGTATTTTATTCAAGGTCACTCGGATAAAACCTTTTTATTTCAAGGGAGTTTGCAGAGAACCCCTTCAGCACAGTGTTTGAATCTAAATCTCCAAACCGATTGTGTCATAGAGTTCGATCCAGCTGGAGAGGCAATCATAAAGCGCAGCAGTGCTTTGCATATCAGCGACCTGGAGTACATTTCAGATGATGTATTTGAGATGCAGTGGAGAATTTGCCTGTGCGCATTGTAAACCACCTGTGCCTGTAAATTAGCCCATTAACCAGCATCTCTATGCGGTTAGCGTTCGGAGAGGAACAGCTTCTTTGGCAGTCTATCAAATTGCTGTAGACTCCTCATCACGCTGAGGATGTTTTCCCGGTCCTCAGGCCTGTTGCAATCAAAATAACGGCTGTGCCTTGCATTTGAAGGCATCACTGTCTTGCTAGCATGAAGTTTGCCAGTGATTTTTACAATGTTTTCAGCCTGCAAGATTGAGTCGAACAACTTTCGACAACCTTTTCTTTTAATCAGCTGCTGACTACGAGGGCATCCGACACGAATGCACAATGCTCTCCCAATATTTAGAGAGATCTCAGTTTTCTTTCTGTCTGTGCTCTTCTCTTCTCGTTGGAAGAGTGAAAGGCTAGGTTTGATTTCATGTACATGCAGTCAGTCCGCCAGGTGGTATTTAAGAATTTTCAAATCAAAAAATTCAATAACTGTTGTGTATTCTTTCGGTTTACAAGGGCACTGTCAATCAAATCTGCTCAAACTGCATCCACTCAGCCCTGATGAAACCGTAGCTGGGTTACACGCTTGATAAATAATAAATACAGATGCTTTCCAAACTTTTACTGTATGCGTTGGCTACAGTTTTTCAATCATGAATATTTTAAGGCTACAGAGAAGTACTTAGTATTTGAGACCACGTTTTCAGAGGCTTTAAGGATCAACAGATCTTTATACTCACTTGGGCAGCTTCTGCCCCGGAACACACACCATTTGTTACTATTTGTGATACTTTACTTAAATTAATACTCGATACTTTGATTCAGTGCTATTTGTACTGGTGACGTAAAAGTAATATCCAAACACAGTATCTTGACAAAAGTATGACTTTTGGGTGCTTTTTTACAACACCGGATTGATATTCAGATCAGCTGCAAACATTATGGCGTGCCCTCTTCTCTTCTGTTCTCCTCTCCCCTCTTCTTTACTCCCTGACTTTTATCTCCTGTTTTTAATCTTCTCTTCTCCCACCTATTCTCCTCCCCGCCTGCGTTGCCCTCCAGTGCAGTATACACACTCTCCTCCGCTGTTTCCACAGCGTGACTCCACCCAGGTGCTGTGCACAGCTGGTGGATGATAAAGAATTGCCGATCCTCTCTCGTAAAAATCCATCACACGTCTCTCCTGATGATTATCTGCGCTCACGCAGCTGAAAAACATACAAACCACTCGTTTTGGAGTGCTTCACACTGTGGCACCACCTCCCATGTAAAATAATCAGTAAGCAGAACTTAGCCAAGCGAGAGAAGACACTGGCTATTTTCATGTAAATGTGTGGCCTCGGACCTTAAACTTATATTTGCAAATTAAACCGGTCAGGGCAGTGGCAAAGTGATGGACTAGTAGTTTCCTTATTTTAATATTAACTGGCCTCAGAGACCTGATCAGTCAGCTGGTGGAGTGTGAAATGAGAAAAAGCGACCACAAAGGAATCATAAAACAAGCTTATTTACTACTGCAGAGTTTGACTTATTAGATATACTTAAGACAGCCAGTGCTGTAATGTGTCTCTCTCTCTTCACCGTGTTTCATTTTGCTATTTTATGACGCCACATTGAAATGCTATCCTCTTACTCAGTTTGTTATGCTGGAATAATTACATTTACATTTACAGCATTTAGCCGACGCTCTTATCTGGCTTGACTTACAATGCAGCTGAGTGCAAAAGCAGAATACACTTAAAGCCATTTAACATATACAATAGGACACAGTAATAAGCAGTTACAGCAGCTCACACGGCTCCACTTATGATAGAGAGGGCTGGAAGGCACTCAAGTCCAAGAAAAGGAGCATTTCTTACATGATAGATTAGAATAAAGGGTGTAATTAGAAAATAAAGCCAACCTTTTTAAAGCCGGTGACAAATACGGATGTTTTAACACAGTCAGTTTAATATACTATGAATTATATAAATTCAATATTTTCACTCATTCAGTATTATTTATTGATGATGAACAGCATTTAAAGAATCATTACAGATCATGTCACGTGCATAAATCACCAATACATTTTAGAGTTTTACAGAGATGTTCTGATGCCGCAGGAAGGGGATGTCATCAGTCGTCAAAGTATTGATAAAGCTCTGATACTTGGTCATGTAAGTAAGAGGAGCAGTTAGTGAGATACCACCAGAAGTTGAGTTGAAAACAGTGGTGGCCTGGGCGAAAACAATAAAAATGGCACCAGCTGTATCCGGTGTGGCACATGTGCGCAGAAATTAATGATGTATTTATAGTGAAGAGAGGGCACTTATCCATGTTTTGTCTACTGAAAGGTTATTTTCTAATGTTTTATCTACCATAGGGGGTATTCAAGAGCGCACTTTGCAGCCTTTATTTTGAACATGGGGATGCCAAGGGAGCGATTGCCCCACCTGCACCCCCCTGAGCCCAGCAGTGGTTGAAAACATCAATAATAAAACGGCATTATCAAAAGCGTGTGAAGAAACAACAGTGTTGACGTTACGTTACGGACATCTATGCACTGTTTTGCAGAGATGTCACCTGAAGCTAGCATGCCCACCAGCTAACCCCGGCTCCTCCTTTCTCATAATACCACTTTGTACAGGCAATGGTCGAGAGGCTATAGCCTTATGGCCCTCTAGATTCAGGTGTTGGATATATATCAGCTGTTAATGTAATACATGAAGAAAATAAACTTACAAAATGCAAAGAAAGAAAAGACCATTACCTTTATGTTCCCTATAAAACAGCAAAATGCAACCGTACACCTTGTGAATTCAAGCAAAGAGCAGCAGTTGGTTACTCGTTCCTCGTTGGTGATATCCCGCCCCCTATATTTTTGGAACTACCTTTTAAACTGTGGCACAAATTACACCTGTAGGTAAAAATGCCAAACATTCCAGGTTGGGAAAGCCTCACAAGATCTTTCTCCTGTATACTTTGAGGTATAAATAAATGCAAGAAGAGCCTGACATGCATCAAACGTCCATGTCGAGAATCAAAGCAGGGACACTGCGGCTTCATTTTATGAGACTTTACTGTCTTTCCACCAGGACATCGTGAAACAACATAAATCACTCTGGGCTGGGTTTAGGTGTGATGGACATAAGTAATTATTTCTGACAATGCTGGGAAGAAAAGATTGATTGATTGCATGCAAGTGAAAGAGATTGTTGGTTGCAGCTTTACATTTATTCATCACTGAGCTAATTTGGTTGCCGGGAATCAATAGTGTGAAGTGTACAGCTGCTGTGGGGAGCACAACAGAGCTCTCATCACACCTGGTGTCAGGTTTACTCCCCTGGAGGGAATCTTATTCAAATAGTGAGAGGGGGGGAAGCAACACATTTGAGCTGATGTAACAGGGCAGAAGGGCTGATTAGTGGTTTCTCCGTGTGGGCGATCCAGGGCCGAGGCATCAGGTCTGCTTCAGGTCAAGCCCTGTGGGTGGGGGAGAGCAGAGCAGGCAGCGCAGCCGGGCCGGCAGGACAGCCGCTTTCAGACAAAGCCCAGAGATGTTCGGGGAAATACAAGAAAGTATAAAGTCGTCAGCAGTCTGGTACAGAAGCTGTTGCTCAGTAAACACATTTCCACATATTCACATAAGTGACCGAAGTGGAGCAGGAGGCGCTGGATTGTGCAAAATGGCGCCTGTTTCTTGTTTCATTGTAGGGTTTTTGTTCTGTAATATGAAAACAATATCCTGTAAAATCCCTGTTTTCACTTTCTGAACATTAAACAGTTACGAATGCACTTAATCCATCACTATATATGAGGTGAGGCGAGCTAGAAATGTCAGTTATCAATCAGGTGTTCAGCGACTGCATCCAAAACTTCTAGCGAGAACAAATCACTGCGTCGCTTAAAGACTGACAGGTCTGACACTTCTGCTCGATGTTGAATAATTTCACATTTTCCGCCAGAACAATCCGACCTGTAGGAGTTTAATTTTCCATTAAAGACGAAACGTAACTACTCAAAACAAAACCCTGAATCCGGGGATGTCGACAGTTTTCTGTCAGCATGCTGATGAAAGAGTTACTAGTCTGCAAACAATGTACAGAACGTAATTCATAAACACACAGGGACACAGCTAAAACTTAGATGAAACAAGAAAATGTCAATCAAAACCTAATAATACACTGAGATTTCTGTCAGATTTTTATTTTTCGTTTCCTTTTTTCAACAGGTGATTCAGACCTTTAGTGCGAGAGACCAGGATCTACCGACTTCTGGACAACAGTTCTCCTTCAAATCACCAAAGGAAGACGTGAAAAACAAGAACTTCACCATCCGGGACTTTGGAAGTAAGTGTTCTCGTCTTCTGACAACACCGTCTGTTCTGTGACATGATAAATCAGTAAAAGCGAGACACAGCAGAATGATTTCTGACTATACAGCCTGAGGAAGTGTCGCCTACCATCGCTGTTTACGCAGCTTCGTCTTCTAAACAATGGAACTCGCAGCGTTCACTCTCGGCGTTTAAACCTGACAAATGATTACAGATGAGCAATATGAATGATGATGAAACGGTGCCTGCGATCAATTAAACTAGAAAGAAAGCAGATGGTGAATTGATCACGTTTAAAGGAAGAAAAAGAAGTCATTTGTGCGATTACACCAATAGTTTTAAAATATTGGTAAATGATTTGGAAAGTGGCCTTGATAGTGATAAGGAAATCAATGTATAGTATAGTAATGATAACAGCTGAATTTGGGGGCAAGCAATCCAACAGACAGAACCATTATTAATTACATCTCAGAATCAGAAATACTTTATCGATCCCGGAGGAGGAAGTTAGGTTACGTTACAGCTGTTCCTTCCAGAATGGATGTGCCACAAATAGAGAAATTCTAAGAAAAATATGAAATAGAGAATAAGAGATGAGAGAAATACTGTACAATTCTCCTAATCCCCCCAAAATCTTACTTGAGTAAATGTAAAGATATTGTGTAGAAATATAAATTTTGTGAAAGTGAACGTGACCCATGCAAAACGTACCTGAGCAGAAGCCGTGAAGTATCTGATGGTTAATATACTTAATTATCAAAACTACAAGTAAAAGTAGATTATACGTATGTTTACATTATATGTACTGGGGGGTCGACTGATTATGAGATCCAATATTCAGCATTTTTGGCTACATTGGCTTTGATGCAGCATTAAATCTACAAAGTAACGAGCTACTAAAGTAAAAGCTCCATATTTACCTCCAAAATGTAGCGGAGTATCTCACAATTGTGCCATGTTAAGTGCTTTAGTAAATGTACATTAAACTACAACACATGATCATTTGTTAAAGAAATATACATATTTGAATATGTGTGTCTCATGCTACACTATACCAGCAATGTAGATAATATGTAATGGTATTAAAATAGGTAATACACAATATTTACATTATAGATCCACTTTACTAAAGTAACTGCCCAGTTAGATAATCGCTCAGCTCTAAATCACACAGAATTGACTGTTATGTAAACCTCAATAATAATAATAATAATAATAATAATGATAATAATGATAATGATGATAATATATCACAATAGCTACCCTCCAGTCTCTAGCTGCAACTAGTACGTTTGGAATTAGGACAACCACCTTCTCTTATAATTCAGTTTAACAGTGTCATGTGTCTCACTCCCAAAAATAACTTTAGCACATGCAGCGAGACGTTGTCTTATGATAAGGGGGTATATGACACTCTGCAGCGTGCACTGGCCGAGTCCTTTGAAGTCTAACCAGAAAGACGGGTAATGAAAAGTGGAACGTGGCAGGATGAGGCCAGGGAAGCGAATGCATTCACTATCCTTGACAAGCCCAGGTCTGAACCTCTGATCCAGTTTTACCTTTTGAACACAGCGTCTTGCAGCATCCCGGCTGCCAGAGGCCCTGCGAGCGAGCTCTGCAGACACAGAGTGAGATCTGATCGGCAGGGACAGAAAAACACAAGCACCACGGGCACCTGGGACGGCTTCAGCAAGAGAGGGAGCGGGGGCACAAACAGAATCACGGTTGTGCACAACATGCAAGGTGTGCTAAAACGCCTGACCTCCTGTCAGGAAAAAGTGCCGGGCTCTGTCAGCGGAACAAACCCGGCTTGACAGGGGTCAGACAGTCTGGCTGTAGCAGACAGAACCAGGCAGGTCCAACCTGACACGTTCCCGCTCCCTCGTATACATTGTCGACCTCTATTCCACTCGCCGTCCTCACACCTCCGGCTGTCTCCCCAAGTTGTTCCCTGTGTGTGCTTTTATTTTTTTTTCTCACGCATTATCTCTCGTTGCTAATCTGCTGTTTCTCCAGAGTGATGCCGCCTGCACAAAGAGATAACAAAATAGCAACAGATCTCAACAGTTCTCACAGGGCAGGTAGACGGGAAACGCTTTGCAATGTTTTAGGGAATGATGTAGCGGGTGTGGTTAGGCTCTATCAGCCTCCAAAGTAAGCGGTGTAAAATGGCGAGGGCTTTGATAAGACCGAGTCTTTGATACATTGTAGCTTCTCATCACATTCAGAGAGGATTCGATATCAAACGTAAAGAGTTATCAGACATTGAAAAGTTTTATCTGTCTTCTCAAACCTCCATACCTCAAGACCTCCAGACTTGTAATGTAGCTCCCAGGATTGTCTGATTGATGCTGGGTGGAATAGTTTCTTCTGCTTTGGTCTGAACACTGTCTCACCTGCATAGATCAAGGAATAAGCACTGTCTCCACTACTTCAGGCCTTTTCTGTTCATGTTTGGAAGATTCTTTTAATCTACGAGCACACACTCTTTCAAAAAAAGTCAACGGCTGTTTTGAAGATTTCTTCTCGGCCGATTGCAAAACTTCTCCTTCTTTTTCCCCCCTCTTCTTCCAGACAACACAGCCGGAATTGTGACAAAGCGGGGTGGCTTCAGACGACGCTTGCAGGAGATTTACTTCCTTCCTGTGGTGATTGAAGATAATGGCTACCCACCCAAGAGCAGCACAGGCACCCTGACCATCCGTGTATGTGGCTGTGAATCAGATGGTTCCCTGCTAACTTGCAGTGCAGAGGCCATCTTTCTCCCCGTGGGTCTCAGCACAGGAGCTCTAATCGCCATCCTCCTATGTATCATCATCCTGTTAGGTGAGACCTGTTGTCTTCTGGCTTGCAAACAGTCTTCATTTTAGCACAGAGTCATTGATGACCATCAAGGAAAATGGGGGATGTTGTATGTGCAGCCATATTGCTACAGCCCTAATCGTAAAAAAACCTCAGCACAAGATAACCTCACATTTTGGCAGCGCCCTGAAAGGAAAGAAAGTGTTTTTTAAGACTTCAAATGTATCTTTGGTGTTGGTGGACAATATGACGCTTGTTTTAACCACTGTAAGTAATTTAGTCTTTTCCTCTCAAGGGTAACTTGGGTATTTTTCAACCTGGACCCTGTTTTCCCATGCCTTTTGTGTCTAAGTGACTAATGGGGACAACAATTTTTGAAATTGGTCCAGTATTGAGCGAGACGGCTGCAGCCGGCAGCCACGAAACGGGCTGCAATGTAATCTCTCTCCATTCTCTCCAATCTCTCCAATTTCACACCTTCAAAGTTCCCAAAGTGCTTGTTTTGCAACTGACAGGCTCAAATTGTTATTCTAAGTGTCTGAAAACATTATGGAAAGGATTCCTACAGAGAAAGATCTTTTTGGTAAAGCATAAAAATCCGTTTTTTTGTTTTCACCAGAAACGGTCGCTATAGCTTCTCGCCGAAGCCACCAGAACGGCGATTTTATGAACGTGAAACACACTTTCTTCAAACCCGACAGAACCAAAAAATAACAAAAAGCATCTCTCTCTTCATCTTTCCATTGTTTCAACAATCACCATCTCCGGTTCGGCTGTTGTAAACCCTTTTATTCATCACATTAAATTTGGGAAACATCGGGAGAGGAGTGAGAGGGAGTGTCGACATCAGAGAAGCAGCGCGGGGAAACGGCGTGTAGAGCCAGAATATTTTCACATCTAACATCAGCGGTTTCTGTCAGCACTGGCCCAATTAAAAAAAAAAACTTGTTGTCCCCATTAGTCACTTAGACACAAAAACACGGAAAAATATCTCCCAGGCTGAAAAATACTGAAGTTTGAAATAAAACTCAGTAGCTTTCATCCAAATGTTGATACCTAAATCCAGACCTTACTTAGTGCAAACCAGCAAATCCGCAGTTTTAAATCCACAGGTCAGTTGTAGTTTTACCTTTTAAAATCTTCCCCGGTGAAGTTTGAAAAAATGATTCGCTTCAGATGTCAGAGTTAGAGATTATTGTAAGACTCTAAGCTTCGCACATAGAATACAAATGTGCCCCTAAACCTTCAGATCTGTTTAAATTATTGGCCATTTTCAACATCACCTGGCTGCAAACATGCTGAGCTGACCCTCAGACTCAGTCTGGCCTCACTCCAGGAGTGTCCGCAGTTAATTATAGAACCCCATATGAATTTGGTCATTCAATGAGACGTTCAAGATTGCGGGGAGGGAAGCTTAGCTCTATAAACTAAATCCAATCTCGCTGCCCTGTGGCTGCTTCCCAGGCTACAGCTTTTACATTTCACACAAGGTCATGGTTGTAAAACTCCTCCTTAATTCTCTGCTATTAATCCCCAAACTCATCTACATAGCGGGGAGGAAGTAAATGTAGGTTTATGGCATCATTTTCTGAATTATGAATATGGGATGGGGGGTTGTTAAAGAAGTTCCTATTTTACAGTGGAAGTGGAGGGCAGCCGTGACCTCTGAATTGAGCTGTATTTACATTCTGCCATATCTCTCTAATACCCTGTCAAACAAGGAATCCGCTGTCAAATTCCTGCTATGACTCATCATAAATCCCTTTTTATTACCTTCATGAATGTATTCATGTGGAATATCAGCTCGAGTTTTCATTGTTTCATACGGGAGGGAGAAGTCGTTTCTAGTGGTGCGCCGCAGAGCTGTGTCTCTGTGTTCGCTTCATCTGAGAAGAATGGCTTCAAAGCTCCAAGTCCACTAGCCCCCGAGGCTGAGGCTGACGCCAAGCTGTCATGCTGTCCCTGAGAAGGAAAGTGGCAGAGAGAATCAGAACTCACACTGAGAGCATTTCCATGAAGCCACTTAGCTCCTGTGCAGGATTTCTTAGGATGACCCAGTTGTCCTGTGAAGAGAAATGACAAGGTGAATCTAACAGGCCGGCACGGCCGACTTTCATCTGCATTGCTGTTTACTTCTCAAACTTGACGTGGATTGTCTGCGCGCACGGTGACAGGCTGTGTTCAACCAGTGTGTCCTGTAATGACCGACTGTTGTTGAAGTCTGCGTCGGCGCCACTGGGGGGAGCTGGCACACTACAACACAGGCAGATAGAAATCGCTCGGGAGTGAAGGGAGGCAGAAAAGGAAGTGAGATATAACGAGGATGAAAGGAAGAGACCTACTTAAGGCTTCCTTTTCACTCTGAATGTATTTATTGGACTCTTTTACATGAATGATTTCAGTTTTATTCTGCCCATCACTCTTCCTCCTATATGCAGCTGTATACTGAAAGACCCAGGAGGAAAAAAAACCCACATATTTTACTGTATTTTTCACTGAACAGACAGAGAGAGAGAGAGAGAGGGGGGACACAGAAGGAGACAGATTGCACTGACAGGAGAAAGAGAGCGAAGGAAATTTATTGTAGCATGTTGAAAGTCACACTGCAGCACCAAAGTGTCTGAACGTGCAGAACCTCTTAAGGGTTGCGTGCTACAACAGTAAACCTCTGCTCTGGGTGTATTCTCCACGGCACAGTTTCACCCAACAGTGTTTGCTGTCAGCATCCATTATTTGCTTTTAGCTACAAAGGCAGTCGTCATTAAAGGCATCGATTCAGAGGTCACAATACAACTGCAGCATTTGGGTTGAAACGGGGCCACATTTGAATGAAAACTGTTTTAAATGTGTGTGTTGCTCACACCATTAGATTTATTTATTTACTTTATCTCAGTGTAAAGCGGGTTTCTACCTACATTGTTTGAATGCATTGCAAAAACATGTGTAAGTGACTGAAATGTAGAGCTATAATGTTTAATGCTAATAATAAGGATGATCACAAATTAGGATTTTTATGTTCAACATGTTAGTTTACTGTGCGGGCATGCTAACATTTGATTTGCTTGAGAAGCAAATTGTCACAATTACTGCAGTGCAAAAAGTCGAAGACACCATCATGTAAGAATCATGGCACACTGGTTAGAGGTACGTGACTTCCAGTTCAAAGGTCGTGGGATGAAATCCCTTCCAGGACTCGCGCTGATCGAATCAGAACTAACTAATTTTAAGATTTCTAAGGGCTCGTCCACACGTACGAAAACAATCTTTTTTTCCTCCGTCTTCCTCGGCATCGTTTCAAGAATATTTGCTTCCATACGGATCCACTGAAAACGCTGTAGTTACTGCTGAAAATACTGCGAATGTTGGTATCGATCCGATACCAAGTAATTACAGGGCCAGTATTGCCGATACTGATAGCGATGATTCCTGATCATTGAGTGATTTTGTACTTTTGCCTTTAATTAGCTGATCATGATTATGATAATAATAAAACACAGGACAAAGGGTTGTTATATTCTGCCATATTCATACTTCAGAGTGAGCAGAGTGAGAGAGGTGGAGAGGAGCGCTGCGCATAAGGACTGAGAGAGACGCTGCGATCACACAAACTCTGTGAAGAATTACAAGTGATTTGCTGAACTTATAGAAGAGAAACTACAACAAAAATATCGATCTCATCGCGTTAGTATCGATCGATACCAATACTCACCTTGGTATCGATACTATCGATATTTGGATCGATCCACCCACCCCTATCCGTCCTGTCTTCTTCACTACATAACAAGTGCACATTGTACACTGCGCCTGCGTAGTGAGACTTGGATAAAGTATCATGCGAGTTTTCCACACCGTGGTTATCGACCGCGGCGGTTACCAATTAAAACTTAAATCTTAACCTTCACCATTCGGAATTTTACCGTGACACCGGTAACTGTAACATCCCTAGAGGACATCATACTAAACTACAAACATGGTTAGTTCATGGAGGTGACATAAGAAAAGGATTCATCCTCTCGGAAACTTGAATTTAATCACTGTCTAAAAGTGTTTGAGATACCTAAATCTGGGCCAACTAATGTCCTGAACTATAACATCACAAACACATCCACCCAATTGAGCCCAGTTTAAACCTGAATACCCATATACCTAACATATCATGACAGGAAATGTGTTTAAGGCGGTCTAACATGCAGTGGTCTCGGTTTGTTCCCCCAGTCATCGTTGTCCTCTACGTGGGCTTGAGACGGCAGAAGAAGAAGGAAACCCTCATGTCATCCAAAGAGGACATCCGGGATAATGTCATCCACTATGATGATGAAGGAGGCGGGGAGGAGGACACACATGCGTTTGACATGGGGACGCTCCGCAATCCCAAGGTTGTCAAAGAGAACCTCTACCGCAGGGACGTCAAACCTGAGCTGAAGAGAGGTCCGAGGCCGCCCGTCTCTCAGGACAGCGCCGACATCCGAGATTTCATCAACCAGCGCCTGAAGGAGCATGACATGGACAACTCAGCTCCACCGTACGACTCCCTTGCCACGTACGCTTACGAGGGCAACGGCTCTGTGGCCGAGTCGCTCAGCTCCATCGACTCCCTCGCCCTCGACCTTGAGGAGGACTATGACTACCTCAACGAGTGGGGGCCCCGCTTTAAGACACTGGCAGGGATATTTGGGGAGCAGTCAGAGACTCAGTCGGACTCAACCACCACGGAGAACACACATTGATGTTATTCACAGACTCAACAAGCAAATATGTAACAATGTCCTTTTTGGTTGGCGACACACAATGTTTTACCATTGTTTTCTTCCCATGTTATCTGTTTTCATCTTTTTTTTTTCCAGCTCGCTGTTTTTCTATTTTATGTGGTACTTTTTACCATGCTGAGTCCCACAATTGTAAAAAAAAAAAAAAAAAAAAAAAAAAGAAGGAGGGAATCCATGATAACATGACTGGATGAGCAGAGCAGCCATTCAATTACCTTTCAATTGAATGTTGTTTCTTGTCTTACATTTTGTTTCCTCTTGGGGAATACGCATACACGTGGAAATGTTGTCATTTCCTAGAACATCCTTAAAAAGTGCCTCAATATAATTGTTCTTTCACTTGCTATTTCATGCCACATATCCAGTGTTGTTTCTTAGGTCCCCATGGGTTAAGCTATTTCAGTCAGCATTTCGTGCTCTGACTGGCTGAGGCATCTACCATCCACCAAGACCAATGTCAACTCTGTGGGGACGATGAAGTGGCCCGAGTTTGGCCAAAGATGTTTTGAATGTTATTTATTGTTCTATTTATTTATTGGCTGATTGAGTTGGATTAGATTTCTTTTGTGTATTTATCTATTTATCTCTCAGTCATCAATCTGTATTTTTTATTTTTGGAGACACTCGAGGAATTTTGTAATTAATGAAGGCCCACATGAAAATGTATGTTTCTGTTAGGTGGGTCCTGTGAATAGACTTGTACTAGAGTTGTAAAAAAAAAAAAAAGATACATTTAGGGCTAAATACGGCAGTTCAGTCATGTAATAAACACAGTTTTCTTAAATAAACCACACTTGGATAAAATCCCTCCATGACTTACTTGTCTTTACATTACTGTTCTGTTTCAATAATTATTATGTAAGCTCGTCCATCAAGATGTGAGAACGTTAATGGTTAAAAAAATGGATTTCAAATCTCTTATCAGCACAAAAACTAGTTGGACATTAGGCTGCAACAACTTGCTTCAATGTAGTGACCTGCTGATGGGAAGTCAGACAGAAACTAGTTAGAACATTGAAATGGCAGGAGTAGCAGGAGTTAAGTTGAAGCCAAATGAAAGTTTCCTGGAAAAGTATAAAAACAATTACCAGCTACTCATTAACAGCTTGCTGGAGCATATTGAAGTTTTTGGGAGACATTTCAAATATGTTGCTTTGTTATCACCACCTACTGGCATGACATGACATTTCAGGACCTGTAAAAATAAAGTGACCTATATCACATACATTTAATCTATAATCTATAAGATAAGTCACCTATACTTGCTGTCTCCCCTGTATTTAGTCACACTGGTGGTGGGCTACAGATGGCGATGGTGGTTAATCAGTCTGCTACTCAACAAGAATAATATCTCAACAAGAACACTGACATTAAAACTTGCCACAAAAAAAAGAAAAGGTTGGCATTGAAACACAATGAAACAGCGAATAAAGAAGTGTCATTGACAATGGACTGATAAAAAAATCCCGAAGGTTTTCACATCGAAATGAAAAACAGAAAAAGAAATACACAACGCCTGTGTTTTCAGCGCCCAAACGGCTTTTTCAGATACATTTTTCAGTGCTAGTGTTTCCGTTTTCCAGTTCCATTTTCTAAGCCCGTGAACTCTAATGTGAACATATTTAAATGATGGGAATAATACAAACTTAGGCATTTTTATTTTTTCCATAATGGAAAAACCAAGCTGGAAAATAAGGTACCAACAACACTGTTTGAAGCTAGAAAGATGGCAGGGTCCGCCACACAAACACAAAGTAAAACAGTCCGACATTGCGTTGTTCTTTCAGGCCAGTTTGTTTATTCAGTTTATTCAGTCATGGAAACAAAGACTGTTTGTTTGTTTACGTGGAAAAAAAACGAAGATCTTTCTCTTCTTGAAAAACTGCATAGTGCACCTTTAATGATCTCACTGATCTCCTGACTTTTCATGCAGCGCCCGCAGCATCAGTCCGATTAGATATGGGTTATAATATATAGGAAGGAGGTTACATTTTTTAAGCAAGCTGTTTTTTAAGCCTAATTCGCAACTCGTCAAATACTGGCGATTGTCGGTCGGGTTGGCCACCATCTCAAAGCGTCAGTATTGGGAATGAGAACATCTACTTTCTAGCAAAGTCGACCTTTAATCCCCCCACACAGACGGCTTTTCGCTGTCTTCACTGGATGAATGACACCCTCACATTAAACCTTCCTCGTCAGGTCTTTTTGAACCCTATTTTTATACACCTTGTGTTTCGACCGTAGAGCTCTTTGTCCTGATCAGTGGAAATCTGCAGAAACCGAGAACAATGACCATTTATACAGTCTCTTTAGTCTCTCTTATCAAATTAAATGTTGTTTTAACTGCACAAGTTGTCTCCTGTCCCATTTTCCACCAACAGGACAGCACAACCTTCCCGAAAGAGACAAATAACTTTACAGTTGATCAGATTTCCTCAGACAACTCAACAAATCGCTGCTTTTAAAGAGAGTGTTTCCGGATTCGGCTAAACATCCCACACGCTGAGCAAAGGCAATCTCGATCTAAGAATTACAAATCACACTGAGGCTTCGGTATGGTATCGAAATGGCCCTATTTCCCCGGTCATTGAATAGAGTGGCTCAGACCTTTTTTGCCATGGTCTGCTGACGACATAATGGAACGTCTGGATGAAAGCCAAAGCAGCCAGCGACATACAAAGCAGAGCCTCCGCCAGTGGATGTGAAGCGATTCCCCCTTTCTGTCTCTCTTGATCACCTCCAACAGGTACACCTCAAGGCTGAGCCTCAGCAAATATGCGGCGATGTGTTTGAACGGACATTAGGCAATCTATGACCCTTACAGGAAGCTGGAGTTGCAACAACAGTGACACGAGTTAACTTCTACACCCTCGTCGTCCCGTTGAGTTATTGCGGCCTGTAACTGACAGCTGCGTAGTCACATCTCTGAAAGAGAGATGAGCGAATGAGCTAGTAAAGTCAAAAGAATAATGTCGGAAAGAGGTGATGTATCGCTCTGAAACGGCTCGTGTTGCAGCTTTGAAGTGTTGCTCTTCAGTTTCACTTATGAGGATGAAAAGGTGGAAGCAGCGTGATGTTGTTGTGCTACAAAACCTCTCATAGGGAAGGAGTTGGGTTCGACGTTTTGGACCCACAGGGACGGCAGATCAGAAAACACTTCAATCATTTTCGTAGCGGTCATGAGAAAATGATAATAAAGTCTTTCTGAGGATTATAAAACATCTATTTGAGGTGGGTGTTGTGTCAGTTTTTGCTATTTTGTATTTAACGAGGAGGCGAGCCTTCTTTTAAAGCCTCTTGCACTACTGGCAATTGCCTTAAACATATGCAACCTAATCAGCAGAATAAACCAGAGATGTGTTAAAAATTCTGTGCTTATGCCCCGGTTAGGTTAAGGCACAAAAACCACTTGATTAGAGTTTGGAAAAGATAATGTTTTCGTTTTGGAATATCTGTTCTGGTCGCCACAAACACGGCTGAAGATGTCCTGAGGTCTGTTAAAAACACGGCATTAATACGGTTGCGAATGGCCTGACTTTCTGTCCAAACTATTTTTTTCATTTCCACAAACACTGCTGGAAACTGTCCAGAGGTTGCCCTACAAATATATACTGTGGTTTCACACTTACTGTAGAAATCCTGAAATATATGCTCACTATGAGCATATTATCAAACTGATGTTTAGCCTTTAGCTTCACACAGTGCTTAAGAAAAACCTCACAGACTTGCCAGCATGGCTGTAGACTCTAGAACTATACAGCACACCAGGCTCTGGACTTGTGGGCATCAATTAATATTTATATTTATCGATTAAATGAATCACTGACTATAAATAATTGCTAGCTGCGACCCCATGTGACTGGTCGGTTTTGGTGGAAAGCAATCTTGGAGCTGAGGCAGGAGGGAACTGTGATCACGAAACACTACACTCCCACTGCCCCTGAGTGGCTTTTCCCAAAGCACACCGTATCCATGCCACTTATGACTCACCCTGTCTAGTGGCACCAGGCAGTATAGACAGAACAAACAGAGACATCAGCACGGCTGGGGAGGAGGGGTGGGCGGGTGTGGGAACGGGGGGCTCATCGTATGCATAAACATGAGAGAACTTTGCAATAGCTCAGGGGAGAGCAACCATTACCACAAGCCAAAGCAAAAAAAAAAAAAAAAAAAGAAGTGATGGCATTGATACTGTTTGTGTTGGATGGGGTTCAACCCTCTGTCCCCCCAGTGAGCAGCACTGTCCAGGCTCATTGTTCACTCTCCTCTGCAGCCTTTTTTTTTTTTACTACGGCGCCCCTGCAGCATGAGTGGAGTGAAAACATCCCTCGCCTTGCAAGTCATTTATCGATAATTTCATCACAGTAACAAGCTCTGTTTGCCACGGGAAAGATGCGGGGAGGTATTTGACTTTTCAGCACGAGGGAACATCACAATTTGCACAGGCTTTCAAATAATGGGAACATTGTTTTGTTGCGCACCAAGGTGTTTACAGCTTTCAGTTTCTGAGTCACGGGAAGTTGTGCGAGCGTAGCTGTCACGATCCAACAAAGACGAGTTGTCATAGCGCCTTTTGAATCAACTCTTCTATTGTTGAAGGCGCCGAACAATTTGCTTAGGCGGAAATAAATGAATACACAACATCGACCAGGACCGCTCTGCGTTATTACTTTTTCGGTTTGCTGTGGGAACATGCCTCCGTTTCTAATGAACCTCTGAGTTGCGCACTGCTGCGGTTGGGGATTACGGTGCTGATACATGTGGCTGCTTTGATTACGACCAGTCACTTTGCATTATTCTGCATCTAAGGGTATTTTCTGAGAGCGCTTAATGCATATGGAAATAAAGCTGTCACCACTGCTGCCGAGCGCTCTCTAAGCTGATGGGTTAGCTTGACACCAATGTGCTGATCTTTGTGCGCATACATTTGTGGCCACTAACCTTTGTTAACCCCCTTAATTATGCGGCATCAGTGGTGACTCACCTTGAGACGGCGGCGTGTAAGTAAACAGGCCAGTCATTATCACACCCTAAGAACATATTGTGTTTAGCATTAACCGATGGAGAAACAATTATTTATTATTTCCGTCAGCAAATTGAACGCAGCTGGCGTATTTCTGGAACACTTAGGTAATTTAGACCTAATTCAATTAGACAGAAACGTCCTGAAAGGTTTTGTATCTTTGAATCTTCGTTGACACAGTGTCAGAGAAGTGTCGATGGCTGGCGTCTCAGCATATTGCATTGTGTTGGTATCAAACCCCAGAGGGGGGAGTTAAAAGTTAAACCCTTATTTTCATTGTGATTCATAAGCGATTGCGCACCGTCAATGACACCACAAAGCCTAAATACACGTCCAGCTTATTTATTCAGAATGCCTTCAGAAGTCTCGGCTGCTGACACTTCCTCCGGCGTTCCACTGCAGACAGGGGTTGGAAAGAACAGGGTGAAAGAGTCAGCCGGCGCTTTAAAAAAAAACAAACAAAAAAAAACACAGCGGTTTTCCTTTGAAGGTATTACATGAAAATTAAGCCTCGACATAACTCTTTAAAACCCACCTGCAAAAAAAAATCGTATGCATGTCGAAAAATTCTAAATTCTTTTGTTTCTGACTTTGTCGCTGTGATCCCAAACAAGTCGGAAAATAATCACTGGGTTGCAATTTGTTTTGTTCCTTTCACAGCAGGAACTGCAAAAAAGAACAAAGCAACGCTGACGCTCGAACTTCAAAACCAAGCGAATGAACACTCGCGCTGAATGTTAAATCTACCATGAGCCAGATTGAGTAGCTTTAGTTAGCACAGAACATTTCCTACAGCTTCTCCTTATAGCACTTATCATTAATTTAGCTGGAAAAGCCAATCGTATAAGATAAGTCTTTAATAATGCCATTAGAGAGGAGACACAGAGGAAACACGCGGTACACAAAGAAGGCAAGGCCACTTTATTTCTATCAGATCTCTTAAATACAGAGGCAAGATAAAGCGCTTTACATCA
Source organism: Diplodus puntazzo (assembly GCA_963678695.2). Lineage (NCBI taxonomy): Eukaryota > Metazoa > Chordata > Actinopteri > Spariformes > Sparidae > Diplodus > Diplodus puntazzo. The sequence goes on along the minus strand of OZ023171.1, from coordinate 25,336,182 downwards.
GGAGCAAGATATATTAATAACAACATGAAGAAGAAGTGGCTTTATTCTATTCAGTCATCACACATTATACAAGCTTGAGCTGTATAAGACACGTCAGCAGTCTGAAAATAAAGTTGCGAGTTAATTGAAATAGTAATCTCAGATCTTCCATCTGAAGAAATACCTAAACATTAACATCAGAGGAACAAGCTGATGATTCGCCTAACATCAACCCTCAATGACTCAGCTGCTGTTTTGATGGTCCTGAATATCACTACTGCAGGCGATAAACAGCAAGAGTGGTAATGGATGCATTATACATCGAATGTCTCACTTAGCTTTCGGCTTGAACCGCGCTCCGGGCCTAACTCATCCTCTCAACCCACACGCTGGGATGAATGTCAGCACATTTCGGCAAAACTGCGGAGATGTTGAAACGTTTACGTTTTTGTTCTCGCTCACAACTCCTCAAATCCAGCAGCTTGGTCAGCAGCCATTAAGCTACCAACTTATGATGGTCAACCGGCCCTCCATCGTCAGTTTTGCATGCGAAGAGCTCTGCGGTTGGGTCAGCAATAATATGTAATATGCATCTGTTTAGACTTTTGTGAAGATCAGATCACGTGTTATGTCATATTTTGACTTTTGGACTGTTGTTAAGATTGTCAGCTATGTGCACTTTGGTTAGGATTAGGCACAAACAATACTGTGTACTGTGAGGATTAGGAAAAGATCATGTGTTGGGTTAAAATAAATATGTTCTCGCTCAAAACCTAGCTGGCGTAAATTACTTGTAAATCACGTGACTTGACGTTAGGTAAGTGATCAGCTGGAACTTTTCTATGCTCTGGTCGGGTTAAGGCACAAAAAAAACACTCTGACAGGGTTTGAAAAAGATCATGTATTAGTCACCCCGAACCAGCTAAGATGTTCCAACTTCCTCTCAATACTATCTTCTTTTTGTTCGACTAATAAACGAGTGTCACACTTACAAATGTTGAAATGCAGACTTGCACTCCTCCTCTTCCTCCTCCTCCTCCTCCTCCTCCTCCGCCGCCTCCCGATATGAAAGTCATAAGGTCATAAACTTTATATGGATTGGAACATGATGAGTCGAAATATCACAATGGTATGTAGCCCCTGACACACACCACTGTGAATGAATCTGACAACATTTAATTCCCACCACCGAGCTGCATTCTGTCACGCTGCAATATGGCCGTGACACATTGTATGAAAGGAAAGCGTTTCAACAGTTATAAGTGTGACACTCGTTTATTAGTCGAACAAAAAGAAGATATTATTGAGAGGAAGTTGGAACATCTTCTTAGCTGGTTTGAAAAGAAAAGAAAAGAAAAGAGAATTCACCTGTTCCCTCGTGCTTGGCTCAGAATCAAAGAGCCGCAACTGGTAAGTAAGCTTTCATATTTCAGAAGCACCATTGAGATTGTCAAGAGTTTGCCATGTACGACATTTCGCCGGATTTGATTATAGATCCATTCATTCTTATGAACGACTGATGACCGACTGAAACCGCTGCCAATCAAGTTGCACACAATATTGCAGATTGTTTTTTCTGTAGTTGTGGGGTGAAAGAAACACGACTCAGTTTATGATTTCATGTGCTTTTCTTTTTTTAGTTTATGGTCACAATGCCAGAAAAGACACCGGCTTTATCACCGTCCCTCATGTCTTGAAGCAGAAACATAATCCTTGCACCGCAAATCCCAAAGTAGCCGTCTTTTACTGGCCGTTGCCGGCTCATTAAGTACTGAGAAACAGCCTCTCTGTCCTCGCCGCTGAATTAGTCAGGGGCCGTACGTTCTGTGCTCTGTTTCGACTTAACGTGTAGAGTACACATGGTTTTGAACCCATTCCTCTTACTTATCCGAGTGGCTGCTGGTGTGCCTTACAAACAACCACAGACACAGACCATTTCACTGCCGTCCCGGGGGATTGTGTGCATGCGCGTTATTTTTAAAGCCGGTATGAAAACCAGGTTGAGCTGCCTGGTGAGGCAGCGACGTGCAATGCCGTGAGAGCACAAAGCCAGCCACTCTTACTATAGGGTCTTATCTAAAGACATATTTGTCAGGGATTCTCTGTCTGCAGTCTCCCTCTTCTAAAGCTTCTTTTGATACATTTATGCATTTATGAATACATGCGTACCTTTCATTTTGCTAGAGGGAGGGTTTACAACTGTCTAATACCCTGAAATGTCTTGATGAACTGGGATTAAACAAAGGATGTACACACTGTGTGCACGCTAGAAGCAGCTTCTTCCAATATCTATTCACTAGCCTGTTGCATACCATTCCAAAGAACCACCGGCTACAAAAAAAGGTCAGCGTTAATATACACACAGCGGCTCTTACTCGTGCTCGGAAAATAAACTTTCTAGACTTTTTTTTACAGCCGTGGACACCAGTTTGTTTTATCGTCTGTGTCAGGGCTTTTGTGTGTGGATTCACTTTGTTACCGTGGCACCCAATTTGGGTCTGGGTCTGCTGAGAGTGAGAGCTTCACGAGGATTGAATTTAGCGGAGCATCCCCTGCCTCAAGCTTTCCTCCGCAAACTGGCTGGTACAGTAAATGATCCGGCGTGGAAGACGACCCTGATTCCTTGAAGAGATTTGACCGCCGATCTGTGAAACTGAACAAATTACTGATTAACACCAGAAAGCTCTCAGAGAGTGTGTGTGTGACACATGGGCGGTACAATAAAATGGGTTATTTTTTTATAAACCTGTCAGGGAACATTAGGATTTGGACATCTGACACCACTGAGTACTTCTTGTTTTCCACTAACAGTTGGGTCCTTCTGACGATGACCACAATTATTCTTGAAGCACAATAAAAACATAAAACTATAATTTTTCCCTCACCTGGTTATATTTGTGAGTAAACCTTACCAAACCTTTAACATAGCGTAAGCAGATACTCTTGTTTATGTTTTGCAACAGTGAGATTTAACATAATGTTGTATTTTGATGATGCACGTGCCCTTCAGTGTAAAAGCATGCAGGATGTGTGTCAGGTGTGAGCAGGTACAGTACGGGCAGGGAAGAGAAGATGATTGATGCAGCAGCCCCACGGTGCGCGTCACTGATTGGCTTCCCCCCTGGATGACGTCCTGCTATATAATAAGGAGCCAAGATGGTGGCGGCGGCAGTGCTGTGCGGGGAGAAAACCTAATCTCCTTCTCGTTCCAACTAGACACACTTGTTTCTGTGCAAATCTGTGCATCAGTCGGTCGGCTGTCTGCCAGGCTGCTGGCTGCTGTCCTCCAGGAGCTGCTGAGTCTGCTGACACTTGTTTTCTCCTGTTTATAGTGAGGGAGGTCAAACGTCTTCTTCCGTTTTCTTATATAACAATATCGTTTACCCTTTATTAGCATGTTACTCATGATAAGCTAAAACCAAATTCATATATGCTGAAACTATTTATTTAATAATGTACTTTCAATGTATTGTTGAATATATAAAATCAAATATTCTCTATATATTGACAATTACATCGATTGTTGCCATTTTTATATATTGTTAAAAAATATTACCATATATTTTCCCCTAAAAATTATCTATGAATATATTCAAAATATGCATTTAATATATATTTACATACATATTATATATGTATGTATACATATAACATTTGTAATATGTTGCCATTTTATCATCAAAATGTATATTCATATTATTTTGTTAAGCAAAATGACTTAATTGGCATGTTCTATCAAATATGTGGACTCCATCTAGAATTATATTATATATATATATATATATCAAAAATATGCTTGGTCTGTAAGGGAAACATACTTTTAATAAACACTTCAATTGTTAAATCTTAACACTCCGTGTCTGTGGCCGCTTACCACTTGAGGACGATGACCCTGAGCCGCCCCCGCACAGCGAGTAACCGAGGCGAACAGCGTCTGCGTCAGAAGTGGCGATGACGTGAAGGTAAACAATCGGGAACACAGTTAAGTTATTATGAGCAAAAACATCAATAAATAATGAAATAATTCCCAGAAGCAACCATTATAACTTCATTAAGAGTCAAACATGTTTTGGATTGTGCAATAACATGATATATAATTTATAAAAGTATTACTCCTGACTGGCACTGCTGTCACTGAAAGGCAGGAAGTCTCAGTCCGAACTCTCCCGTTAGCTCGCCGGGTTGTTTCCAAACTCGATTTCTGTCAGCGGCGTCTCCGTATGTCTTTAAAAATTGATTGAAGATCTAGCATACCTCCCCTCAGAACACTCACTCACTGAAGATGTTCTTCCTTTAAAATGAAAAATAAATGATTATGTGCTTTACACTTAGAGCATGTTACCACGTGACACTTGTGTCTGGTGGACCTGCCGTGGAGTGTTAATGTCAGGGCCGGTGAAGCCGGGAAAGATTGTGGACCCAGAAGCAGACTCGGCAGCAGAATGATGGTTAGGATTTTTAATACCAATTCAAAATAACATAGGCAGTACAGGCTAGGCACAGGCCACAGGGAAAAAAATCAAACAAGGAAGTCCAAAAATCCTGGCAAAAGTACAGGAAGGGCTCAGGCGAAACTTCAGTGTCAGACAGGCAGAAGTGGTCAATAAACAGGCAGGCAGAGTTTAGGCACAGCAGAGGTACGGTCAGGGCTGAGGCAAAATCCAGGAGTCAAAAAACAGGCAGAGGTCGGTACACAGGCAGGGAGGGAGAACACAGGCAGCAGTACAAAGGGCTTGGCAAGACTCACGTGGTTGAACAGAAACAGGTTGGCAACAGATAGGCAGATAGAGCAAAGGTATCAAGGATCGTCAGGCAAAATCTTGGTCCAAAACAGGTTTAGGTCTCAAGGTTTGAAAAAAATACTTCTGGAAACAGACGCGGTAATCTGATGAAGACTGTCAGTGCTGGTGTGTCTTTAAAGCCAAAGCCTGATGAGGAGAGTAAGATTAGGTGTGGAGCAGCAGGCAACTGGGGATGGGATGTCTCACTTGTCATTCAACCAGGAGGCGGGGCAGAGGGGGAAAACACTGACTGAGGGGGGCGGGTCCTAAGCCAGAGCGTGACAGCTAAGACACTTGTTCCCACAGGCTTCTCCTTAATCAGCTCCGCATCATCATAAGAAAACAAGTCTGTCTAATGTGTTAAAAAAAAAAAAAAAAAAGTTGTGGTTGATACTGTTATCCTGCTCTTTATTAGACAAACATGCTTTCTTACACGTTTGACAGTTTTCTATGTGTTGATAAGCGTTCATCACCTTGCTGACATTTTTTTTTTTTTGTTTTACATCATGACTTGATACAAGCAAACATGAATCTGACATTAAGCTGAGCAAATACTCAAACTGGATCTCTCCGGAGGATCCAAAGTAACAACACCTTCATTAAATTTAACACGCAGCTGTGTAGGTGTGGCTGCCTCTCGTGATGAGCGGTCTATTTAAAGGCTTGACAAATTGAAAATACACTGATTGTAATTATCGAAGTGATAACCGTCAGGAAACAGTTTACGCGTGGAGCAAATGCTGCTTGTAACAACCTACCGCCGATTTGCTAATCCCAAGCTACATCCACTGGGGCCGATGCGCGGAAATGCAAAAGCACCGCAACCTATTGAAAACCAACCAAAATAATATCTGAACCGTATCATACAGAGCAAACAGCGCCTGTGATTATCCCTGCGCTCTGTGAAAATGGCACCTTTGCCACCTCTATTCAACTCTGGGGTGAAACAGAGGCGTTCGGTCCAAAGCTCCGAGCTAATGTATTTTTACAGCTCAGCCTGCAAATATAAACAGGCTGGGGTGACTGCTTATGATGGCTTTCTGCGGGAGAAAAGGGAAAAAAGAAATACAGCAGGAGTTGGTTGCAAACTACAATTCTTGAGCGAGCGCAAAACAATACATGTATTCACATTTTGCAAGTGTATATCAAATAATCCTATTAATGTGTTTGGCTGGTCACCAGTGATGTTGTATTATCTATATACATTATTCCAGCTCAGTCACCAGGATTAAATGTGAGTAAAAACCACTGGAATGTTTACATTTTTACATGTCGTACATACCATATCGATGTTTCTACAAAACATGTTCTCATTAGAATTTCCAGCTGTTTGTGGTGATGGAAACTTTTGGCAGGAAGTTTATTTGATCTTCGGCAGCATTTTTGGTGACAAATGTGGGTATTTTAAGCCAAAACATGATCTTTTCCCCTGAACCCTAGAAAGGTGTTTTTTGTGCCTAAACCTAACCAAAGCATAAACGCAGTGTTGTCTAAGATGAGATTGAACATACATCAAGAAACGGAAGGTTTCAGCATATCTGTGGTTTGCAGAAGTGTCTTCTGACATTATTTTTTCTAGCGATTGGGTTGCATCTAGGGACAGTTTTGAGGTTTCTGTCCTTGGTGCTGGAAGAAGTGTTCAGATTCTACTTTACTGAACTAAAAGTAAGGATGCTATAGTGGTCACATGCTCTATTTCAAGCAAAAGCCTGCTATGAAACTCATATTAAACTGGTAATATACATGCTTTCTGCTTCAATGGGCTATTATGAAGTTCATGTTGGTTGTACAGTGTAATGGACATAGAGTTACGAAACCATCAGCAGTTTACGTTGGTTCCTTATACACCTCGTTTTCACTTTACAGTTTTTTATCTGCCACTGGGCTCGCAGTCACCCGGGACAAGAAAGTTTAATTGGCAATCCATTGTTGTTGTAGTCAAAATGATTGAATGAACTCACATTTAGTCCTGTGTTGTTGTCGTTTCTGACTCTGAGGAACAATGGAAAGGATCCAGTTGCAAAGGAGCAAGCAACAATAGTACCACTTGGAACTGCAAGGGGGGTAGCATCAAGACATATTTTTCCAAAGTTATCATTATTAATTAATATGTATGATACCTGATTAGAAGTATTGAAAAAAACAAAAATGAAAACCCTCCAAAACAACTGAAGTAGATGGCGACTACTAAAAAAGAAAAATATAGATATATGAAAAATGGAGTCTGGAGCTGAATGGACCCATTATATGTTTTTTTCAGTTTAAAGTAAAAACCTTAATACATTTCTCTGGGTGCCGGCATTGGTGGTACCTCATCAGCACAGACCACGTCTACATTTCTTTTACAAGCCATATTGAAATAAACAATGAAAAATGCTAATGAAAAGAAACTAAGTGATGCCAATTCACCCTGTTGCATTATGTCGCTAATGGCTGCCTTTTTCTCACTATGCACACAAAGACGTGACAGATTCGCTTTTATGTGGCGGCTGCTTAACTTGCTGAAGTGACATAAGATGTCCATGTTATTCAGGCAGTTTGATAACAGTAATTATGCCTTCATCATTCAATGCATCTGCATGTAATGAACAGATTTCTTTTTCTTCACCCGTCACATCGAGAGTGTTAGATCTTTACCATTTAATAAATGTCATTGATTCACTCTTTCTAAATAAGTCAGAAACGTGAGATCGTGGCAGATATTTGAGTTTAGATACATCCACAATTAATTAATATTGACTTACAATCACATTTCTTTTATAGTAAAACTTTTTTTTTTATTGATTTTGTACTTTTCCTCAATTTGATTTTAATGGCCTCCCAGGAGATTGCAACAGATTTTCAGTATCTTTACTATTCATGTGAAATACCCTCTAAAAAAAAGAAACCACACACATTTGTTCACTTCGGCCTGTTCTCTCAGAGATGAGCCAGTCCCGAGGTGAGAGTGCTGCTGATTTTGATCTGCATGGCTCCATCTTCGCACCGCGCCACTGTAATACCTGTTTGACCTTCAAAAAGGTTGGGCGCCATGAAAGTCTGAAAGACTGGCGCTTTGAGATCCGCGTTGCCTCAGTCTGTTTTTTTCCGACGTAACAAGATTCACCCGCGCTGCTCTCTTAATCCTGTTCGCCAAAAGAGGAATGTCTTTAAGGGAGGCTGCATCAGCCGAGTGTTGTTCATTTAATCTGTGTTTCACTCTTATGCATCTGTTATGGTTCTTAATGGTGTTTTGTTCCCTCGGCGTGTCGCTTAATCATCCTATTTTGTCTCTTTATCATGATTGTGTCGCTTATCATCCCAGTTTAATCCCCCCTGCTTTTTTTTTTTAACACCTCTCCTATTTACATCTCTGTCGAACATAAATACACACTTGGGAGTCATTACACTTTGGAAAACCTCTCGCAACACCTGCGACTTGAGACTCCACCAGCGGAAATCCGTGCTACCTTATAATGACAAGGCAGTTCACCACCTCTGCCAGGAGAGATGACAGTTTTTCTTTGTCACTGGCATCACTGCTCCGCTAATACTTGAATAATTACTGTAGCTCCCTGCAGAAGCCACGGGTGCCTCAAGACTGTTTTGTTTTCTGGGGAGTAGGACTTGCAGTGTTATTGGGGTGACGCTCGCAATGAAAGTGTATAAATGTCTCACGAGGGAGAAGGTGTTAACTGCATGTGAGGAAATGCTTTTATATTGATTGTTGCTAGTAGGATTATGATAAAACACGGCGCATAAAGCTTCACCACTTGCAGATGATGATATCAGGCAGAGAAATTCATCAGGTCTCATCAGTTAAGTATTTCAAATTAGTGTCGAAGCTAGAAATGAGTCTGAGCGAACTCCTCGCAGACTTCACAAAAAGCTGCTGCAGAAAACACCAGCAGACGGTGGCACAAGTTCAGCCCCTAATGACTTTGCCAAAAGCACCTATATCGCTGAAATAGAAACTCACCAAGAGAAAATGAGGAAACTCATTACCCATGTCAGTTTTGTTCACTGATGAGAAGCACACGACTCTAACTCAAAAAACTGCCTTAGGGGGAGAAAGGAAATAGAAGAGAAAGAACATAGTACCCTCCGAAAATTGGCCACTTCATTCAGGTGTAAGTGCGGGCGTTTACAGCGTGATTCTGTTCTCCGTGATGAAACTCTCATCATCGCCCCGGCTGAAAAGAAAGACGCTAATTCTTGATGCCTAACCAAGATGGTAATCAAAACCCAGCAAACAGTGTGTGCCCTGCAAACTACCTGGCTCCGGATGCCAGATCGGAAAAAAAAGCAAATGTTAATGCAGTGATTGTGGTTTCATTGCAGAGCTGTTTTTAAGACTGTCAAACCCCCAAGCAACCCCTTAAAGTGACATTCCACCCAATATACAAAACACTCGCTGTGAAAAATGAGCCTGCTTCTTGAAAAAGCGTCATGTAAAGTACAGTAGTTGTGTTATTTATAGGCACTATTTGTGTGACAATTATCGTGATAAGGTCAGTGAAGCTCTCATGAAGTGATTTCCTTCAAAGCCTTCTTCATTTTCTTTCTGTCTGCACGAATGAACACATGTCGATACCTATCATTATGCAAAGAAGGGAATATTATATGATTATTTTGTTCTTAATTGGCTCTAATTAATGCTCATCTGTGTTACATCCTGACAGATTATATAGACAGTGCACACTATATATGGAACATCAATGCAGACACAAATCTGAGTATCTTCAAAATATCTTCAGATTTGGTGTTTAATAAAAAGAATCACATTGTCCGTGCTTTTCCTATTGAGTGTGTTATCCATGTGTGAAATCAAACTGGCAGCGCACATTAATATGAGAAGTTCAGACCAGACAATAGAGAATTCAAATTATTCCGGCAGACTGAAATGTCATACGTCCCATTTGTTCGATTGCTAGACCACAAAACTTTAAAAAAGTGGATTTTTTTATATTCATATTTCAAAAGACAAAAGCTCTGTGGAGACTATTTGAGCTTTGGCATCAAAAAATGCACTTTGACATTAAAAACAAAACGAAAAAAACAAACAAAAAGTCCTATGGGCACTGAGGCGAGTGTTGGCATAGAAAAAGTTTCACCGGAAAAATAAAACACAGACTTAAAAAAATGATTTATTTTTCTTTATTTTACGTGTTTTTTTGTTGCTGTTGTTTTTCAATGCCAGTATTTTTGCCAGATTTTTCTTTATGTTCACTGTTTTGGCGTGGACAGGAGGAGTTTGGGAGGGGGGGGGGGGGGCATTTACATATAATCTGCATATTAATAATACAAAAAATGCTCAGAAGCCCCTGATATGACCACACAGTCGCAGCTTCCTGTTCACCTGAAACATCCCAACCTGCAAGTAAGTGAAGTCTGTCTCTCTCTGCCATTAAAACACTTACAGACCAGAATATAATCTGTTAAAAGTTAACTCTAACTCTCAGTTCTATGTGAAAAAAACACGACCGTCATTAAAAAAGAAACACATCTAAAAGTTTTAATGAAGTTTGATTTTTAAAAGATGAGAATAACAACATCCTGCTCATGACTGGAGCTGATGCACTGCGCCTCTCTGACTCCTCTGCAGTTAATGAAGGACCCGAAGGAAATAAGCACAGAACACCTTCCTAATGTAAAGATGCTCAAACGAGGATCAGCGATGCATACGCCTCCTTGCATTAAGTGGTTCGTTGGCTGCTCCTGAACGTCGACTTCAAAATAAAATCCCCTCTTTGATGTGGCCGAGGCGGGTCAGGGAGAGCGTGGCGAGTCTGGTTTGTGGGTGAGATCGGCCGTTCCCTGTTTCTAGGCAACATAAATGATATGACTCCCTGGATCACTGATTCTGAATCTGTGGAGAAAGGTGGTAACGGGCTGGGGGGGGGAATATGAACTTGTGATACATCAAGTGATCTAATTGTGGTAATGATGTCACACAGTCATATATTGAAAGGGAGGAAATGTGTGTCTAAAGCTTTATTGAACATTGTATTAGATTGTTCCTTCAGTACGATACGACCTCATGTATTCCATGTGACTGTATGACGGAGATTTTTGTGAGATGAGTGATGTGCGCCTCAGCTTCCCTCAATCCAATTAAACTCTTAAAGTTAAACACATACGCGCCAAAAGTGAAAAAAACAAAACAAAACAAAACAAGTACGAAAACACAAAGTGCTCTTATTCCCTGCAGGAACACGGCTGTGAGAAAGTTGATTTGATCAGCGCCAAGGAAACACAAGACTGATGGAATGTCATCGCAGTGACATACAGAGCGAAAGCACACACACACACACACACACACAAATCTCAGAAAAGACTGAATATAGACACACATTCTCCGTCCTTGGATGTTGATTGAGCTCAAGTGAAAGAACTGAAAAAGACAAAATATAAAGGATGTGCAACTTGCCTCTACCCCGGAGATGCACTTTAAGAGACATAAAATATCTTTTTAAAGTCTTCAGAATAGACACCATTTATTATCTAATATACACATATGCTCATCACGAGTGTGTGAAAGCGGTTTTATGATATTTAGGCCAGTAAAGAGAGATTTAACAGCTTGGAATGAGGTAAGAGGCTCCACCGTCCCTCTGTTTATGTCACTTAACTCTCCAAAGACATGCAAACAAGGCTCGATGCTCCAGACTCTGTTAAAACGTCTGAGAATGGTGTCTTGTTCTTACATCTGTATACCCAAAAGACAAAATAGGTGACTGTCCTCAAAAATGACTTATATTACTGATCCAAAATCATCTCATTTAAGGGTGTTTTGCCACAGCTTTGCTAAAGGTCTCATGAAGTTTGGGCATTAATAACTGCTGGTGTTAGTCACGAAAATCTGTGGAGAAAAAAATATGTTCCAGAGGAGATACATCCCTTCGCCTCGAGTGATGTAACTTAGGTAGCAAGTTTTGGAAATCTGGAGGTGTGAAGTAAGAAGTAGGAAGGCCTGTGCAGCCTGCTCCTCATCTCTGCCCGAGGCTAGCAGCTCAAGGCTACACTAGCCACTGGGAACCAACACCGATCGCCAGAGAAAGTGTTCCTGCAAACACCCATAGATAATGAAAACTTTTGAGACTTTAGATTTCTTCAGGTTCAATTTGCAATTTTTTTTCTGTCACAAGCTGTGCTTATGCTCTGGTAAGGCTTAGGCACAAGAACTTGGTTAGGCTTAAAATACCTGTTTTGGTTGCTGGAAACAGCTGGAAATGTCCTGAGGTCTCCTTAACACCTCCCACTGGTGTCATGCTTACAAATGTTGAAATAATGTGGTCCCTCATCAGTAGTTTCCCAAAAAAAGCAGTCTTTTCAGGTCAAGGTACCACCGCTGGTAACTGTTAATAATGTTTGTCGCTTTTTAGAAGTAGGCGAAAAGAGCTCTTCCAAGGTGAGCGCTGCGAGGTGGAGTATTTAACAAAGTAGCAGAATGAAAAAAAAAATATTCATGTTGTTAATTCCTCGATGAATGAAATTGTCTCAGGGTTGAGGACGAATTGCTCGGAGTCTGTGCATCTGCATCAGTCGAGACATCTTACAGCTGAGAATATTTGACGATTGTAGCAAACAGACTGACAGAGAGAAGCCCCAGTCAATAAACTCAATCATTGACGAAGCAGCACATCAGAAAACGTGACTGGTGTTTTCCAGAGTTTTTTTCTTTTGCCGCTTGAGTAGCGGGCACATTTCTGAGTCAACCCACACTGACAGGAGACACTAAAAAAGAAATATCTGATGTTTTTCTGAACCTGTATTAGACCAGCTGTCTGACTCAATACACTTGTGCGTACTGTGTGTGTGTGGGGGCTATAAATTCTTCATCTCTTGAGTTCACCATTCTTCCGTCTGCCAGGTTTACTTTGGTAAATTCCCTTTCATAAGGCGAACTTACAGCGGTAGACCGGCCAGATGACTGCACGGCTGAGTCAAGTGAACAGGCGTGGGGGAGAAAGTTAAAATCTCCAGTGATCCTTAAACATAAAATATGAAAGAATTCTGCATTAAAATGTCTAAAAATGACAAACCTTATGCTTTGTTGAGTTGTGTACCTACATTATCCCAAATGTTTCTCAGAAAATGTCGGTAATGCTGTGCTTCATTCGTCACTACTTCCGGCATCGGAAACTTTACATAAAACTTTAAACATGACCTCGTCTGTTAACATTTGAGTCGACGACAGAAACAATAGTGGCAAATGAATGTTGTCTTCACCACCAACGAAGTGAGTTTGACAATGAGATCATATTTATTTGTGTGATATTTCACTCTGGACCAAAGTGTTGGACTGATTACAACTCATCAAAGTTGTTGTAACCCATCCTTCAGGGACCGTGAATGTGTGTACAAAACGCAATGACATTCAAACTAATGACCGTTGAGAACCATAAATAAGTCAAGGAACCATAAATGTTTGAAGCACGTATTTAATTGGATAAGGGAAAACTTTGTACAGGAATAAAGAGATCATCAAAGTCATTTTAAATCATCCTCAGGGGATCCTGAATGTCCGCAGGAAACTCTTAGTTGCATAACAGCCAACATCGCAATCTGTACAGCCTTTATAGCTCTCACGCCTAAACATAGTCATTAACAATCAATTTCCAAAAAAGGAGATACTATGGAGAATAAGCACAAAACACGCTTTCAGAACAGGTGGAACGGACGATTCATCAACCATCATCAAAATGACCGTATTGGTGCTTGATGCTACACTTCCATCAGGGATTCAGAAGAAAATCCCTGCTTGTTCCTCATAGAAAACAGCTTTCACGGGGTGCTGAGAGAATATTTGCAAACCAACGGATCCTCCCTCGGTAATACAGGTGCCTTCAGGCGTGAGCCTCTTTGACAAAAAATATCCTGTTTTTGTCATAGATTAAAAAGTTTGTGGTTGTTTGTTGAACATAAAGATTTCTACTAAAAAAAGGCCAATCTTCATTTCGCCGCATGCTTTTGCAGCTGCTTAATGAAGCACCTCATACTCAGTAAAAATGATTCCCTGTAATGTGCTTTAATTGGAATTAAATCGCTTGTGTGCCGGAGGTTTACAGGCTACCTAATCTCCTCCCGAGTACACGCCGTCAACAATGCTCACGCACGCTAACTTGTGTTTTCGAGGCTTTCGGCAGAGTGTTTACCTGCAAAACAAGTTCCCACTTGCAAAGCTCATTCTGGTAACATTTGTGTGGGTTTATGCTAAACCACTTTGTAAACCAATAAATACAAATGATGCTCAATCATAATCCATATTGTTTGATTCGCTCTTCTCCAAGGCCTCATGCAAATCGTTTCATTGTAAGACAACAAGCGGTTTCTGGCTTTATCTGCGTGCTCCCCCCACTTGCTTAGCTTTGCCACCTGGGTGTTATAGGTGCGGATCAGCACGAGAGCACAAGCGTTGCCGGCGTAACACAAGCCTTGTGTGTCTGTAAGCCTGTGTTTTTTTGAGAGCACGGGAGCAAACGGCGGATTATGCATGAAGCCCCTTGCAGCAAAGCAGTCAGACAAGGTGACCCCGGAGAACAAGGCTGTGTTTGGAAGATATGGAGATCAGCGTGGTCATCCATGACCGCCAGTCTCTTACTTTAAACACCACCTTTTCTTTTCCTCTCCATTTCCAATCAAAGATAGGCTGCACCGCGTTCCCCCACAAAGCACTCCCACATTTACAAATTTATCTCCACTATTGCTAAGTGGCATTTTATTCATACGCAGATGCTTATTTGCCTAATAAACAGGGACTCATTCAGGATTATAATCATGGTTTAAGTCCCAGAGAGAATGTCACTTTCACCAAGAAGCTCATAAGGAAGTTTATTAAAGACCTGTCTGCCCTAGAATTATTATGACTTTATATTAGTCATATTGCAGTAGGAGTTCCGTGAGTCAGACAGACTTGGGGACGATCATAACGTCCAAGACTTTAGACCCCTGCTGCCAATAAATTAAAGTCCACCTCGTGCATATGGCACCAGGAATGATATAGAATTCAGTATTACCATTCTGTTCACTGTGCACATGCAGAGGGTGAAAACAGACCAGTGACTTCTTGCTTTTTGCATTTCACAATGTAGGAAGATTACAGACAGTGTGTTTTACTCAGTAGGTCATTCCCGGATTGTAAAGTCTGTGTCATACTTGCCGGCCTCTCACCACACATGGAGTTCAAAAGGACTCGGTTGCTCTCCAGGAAGAGGTTTTTCTTTTCCAAACATATATTTTCATGCTTTCTTTGATGGGTCAATCGTACACGGTACACTTCTTTAAGACACATGCGGACACGAACTTGAAAGGTGAGCGTTTTGAACACACGACACCACAAACATGTTCAGTGTCATGTACAGTAAATCCTAGCTCACCTTAGAATGAGCCTTTTATCTACATCTACAGAGGGAGTGGGTCCGCTTCCACGTAGTCTACCACGTTGCATCACCATGTTTCTACACAGCCAATTATCCCAATGCTTCAAACACAGCAGCCTGGTTAGTTGCCCTATGCTTCAAAGTATGACACTGTAACACATTTAGCATTACTTCTTGAGCGCCCACTTGTGTAGTATAAAAAGTGAGATATGTCTAAGTTTGGGGGTGGATGGGGTGCTTGAATGGGTCATACACCAGGTTCTCCCCCAGGAGAGGAGGGTTCGATTCCAGTGTCAAAACATCAAGGTTGATTTTGTTAATGGTAACCTACTTTATGCATGTTATTTAAGTTGCGTAAGTGACGTGGCTGAACTTACCTAAGTAATGTAGTTATTTTAAATCCAAAGCCTCATCTTTTCCCAAGTGGTTTTTCTGCCTTAACTTAACCAAACAGCGTCCCATTCACAACATTACCATCAATCCAAAAAGTCATGTGAAATGTTCATCAGGCAGCTGTTATTTTGAAAGTCTAACTGGATGTTTGGGTGGATGTGTTCTTGCTAATTTGACCTTGCACGTGCAAAACTGACTAAAAACAACATCATACTCTGAGGCTCAACGCCACCGAAGAAGCTGCCATATTTGACAAGGAGTGAAAACGTGTTTCTACAGTAGCCTAGAGAGGACAAACCATTCATTGCATTTTCCTTGTTTTAAGCAGTCCATTAGAAATATTTGCTTCAGTGTCAGTTACTGAGATTATTAATTTTCCTGTTTGCGTTAACGTGATGGTATTCGTATTTTCCACAGAGACCACTGATTGTAAATGACTTTTTATGTGTCATTGTGTTGTCATTTAAATGCACAATATACATGTAGGGTTTACTAATTTTCAACACAACACAACACTACAGAATGTCAAACCCAGTACATAGTGCATGATTTGTAAAATGAACTGTAAAATAGAGGATACGCCGTGTTGATTCATAACTACATTTGGAAAGCATGAAGGTCAGGGAAGCTGTTTAAGAACCCGTCACAGTCAGACACTGATATGATCTCGTGGTCACTTTTAAGATGACATGCAGTATCTGTCTGTAATGACATCAGGTCTTGTTTCATGCCTGTGGGCAGGTCAGTATATCTCAGTTAACTAATGACAACTGTCAACCGCCATACAGCTGAAAATAGTTAGGATGGCTCCGGAGCAATAAACTTTAACAGCCCCTCAACTTTTTTTGCTTTTGTTCCAACACCTTTGAGAGATCGTTTCTTATATTTCTGTTCCCTTAAGATGCCTCCTGAAATCATGTCAGTGTGTTCAAAGCAACTCAGGCTGATGCTGCCCTATTTCAGTGACAAGACTGGCAAGGGAGCGGTATTCTTCTCAAAAACAATGATCCGCTGTGGAGATACTCTCAATACTGTCTTTTGGCGGGTTGCGAGTGCGCAAGAGTGAATTCACACCCGCTGCTACAAAGTCGAGCCTCAATAAAGTTTAGACGTCAAGACGGGATCCCCTCACTCAGCTGACAATCTTTGAAAGTGCGGTTCTCATCCTTCTCCAACGGTGGCTACTTAAACGGCAATACCATCGAGTCAGTCTCTGCCAAACATTCACACAGAGTGCTGGAAACACAAAAAAGGCTTCGGAAGGTATCTGAAAGCAAGCAGAGCTGACATAGCTGCCTGTAAAGCCAATTTCTGATGTGTCATCACCGTCCTCTCCAGACCTTCACCCCGCTCAACCCCATATTAGTCTTGTCTGAAAATCACCTTATCGCAGTGAAATTCACCACAGGCCACCCACTGACACTCTCCTCATGCAGGATAAAATTAACACCAGTCCGCTCACTTTGCTTTCCAAAAAGGAAGTTTTAAAGCCAAGTAATTATTGATGGAGGTGCGAGCCAAGGGCAGCGGGCTCTCTCTGTGAAGTCTGCTCAGGCTGCAGTACAAAGCACGGTGACCTCGCTGGGTCCCTCTTATGCAACAAAACGCAAAAAAAGGGAGGCGATGTGCTGCAGTGGTCTCTGCTTCATAATTTAATGAGAGACACAGAGCCCCTGAAGACTGTAATTTTTCATTTTGAAGCGCTCGCTTTGTGCTTTTTTTAAGCTCTCGGGCAACTCGGGTACTGGGGAACTTTCCCTGCCCCCCACTAACCAGCACGTTATCACCGCAAAAAACCACTTGAATTTTGCACAAGCCAGTCGTCCGAATAAATGTTAGTGGTGTGTGTTAACTGCTTAACCGCAGACGTGTTGCAGCTTTATGTTTGCGGAGAACACCGTGCTTGTGGTTTGGTCAGGTTTAGGCGCAAATACCACGTGTTTAGGGTGAGAAAAAGATAACATTAAATTAAGGGTTCACACGTTATTCTGGCGACCGGGCGAGAATTTCTTCAGGAGCTTGGTGCAAACTATCTAATTGGTGTAAAGCAGATGGCGTACAATGTGTTTATCTGATCTTTTCTTCATGCTTCTGCCAGAAATGTGTTGATGAGAGATGATCTAATCAAACATCTGCACTGTCAAAGCTGAAGAAAGAAAGACTTGAGCCTTTCCAAATTATCAATTGAATGTGTTTGCTTGTCCCTATAAAAATATCACATTCTAGAATAGTTTCAAATTAGATTGTGTTTTTCCGAGGCGTCGGTGCGCAATTAAAATGTCAAGCCACACACTGAAAGCATTAACGCCGTATTTGTTCGCAAACAAGACTGTAAGAAAGTCTTGAAAAAAACAAAAAAAAAACCACTGACTGCACTTAAGTTTTCTTCACGTGGAGTGAGTCAGGATTCGGTGTGTCATTAAAATTAATTGGCGTTTAACCAGCGAATTGCTGAATGTCAGCTCAGAGGTGTTTACTTGGATTTGAAAAGATCTGAGACTAATTGAGAAAAATAGAATAATAAGAAAAGATGTATTTTAATTTCCAAATAACAAGTTGGCTTTTACTAACACTGTCATAGTCTGACTGATGTAAATTAGTTGTTAAATGCTGTAGGGAAACAGAGTCCGGTACTGCAACATGGTATAATATGTATATATATATATATATATATATATATATATATATATATATATATATATATATATATATATATATATATATATATTAAATGTGATATTAAAAATGTAGCAGGAGCCGCCGACTGGCTGCCTTAGCTTCGCATGAAGACTGTGAGCAGGGGGTAGAGCTAGCCGGGCCCTCTTGAGGAACATTTTTATTCAATGAACATGTTTATCGTCTTTGTATGAGGTGGTAAATTCTTTTCTATTCCACAAAATCAAATCATTTCCACTCGTTTTCTTAAATATCTAAGCTTTTTATGTCATTATTTCGGAGCCTGTGATTTTGCTAAACAAATAAATGACACGAACACAGCCAGTATAACTGAATTATGCAGACAAGGCCCCCCCAAAAGCTTCTTCTCAATTCAATTTGGCTAAATAACATTTACTCTCCATGCTGCTGATAATCCAGGGAAGAAGTTGCCACATTAGTAAGGCAATTCATAAACTGGAATGATTCAAGAGTTTACCGGCTCGGGTCAAAAACCATTCCATGTGCATGAGTAAATGTCAGCCTGAACATGATAGTAGTCGCAAATCATTAGACGTTTGCCGTCTCAAAAGCAGAAGATAATCATGTAACAGTGTATAATGTTTGTCAGTGGATAAGGCTGTTGATCTGTGTAATCACTTCACACTTTCCCAGCTGCGCAGACTTCAAGCTTTTAAAGCTCTCTTGAAAATGTGCCAATTATATGTTGCACCCTGCGCCGAGATATGTCACAGATTTTTAAATTCCATAGTAGCCTTTACAGAAAGAAAATATATATGAACTCGTACATATCACAATGTATCACAAGGTTGAGTACATTTTACAGCACGTATTTAATTACTGGCGGCCCGTTCCTGTGACCCTTAATGTTATTTCCTTGAGAATATTTACAGCATACCTCTGACTATCTTTACATTGAATGGATGTCCAACTAACACACATGGATAACTGAAAAAAGCAGAAAACAAAACCCAAGAACAAAAAAGGCAAACCAAACCAAAAAAAGGGGGTGCTTCCATCAGCATGCACACAGTGACAGTGCTTTAACAGATTAGAACAGATTAGTTTGCATGATCGTCAATTTGCACATCGTGACAAAACACAAAGCAAAGCTGAGGCTGAAGGGAATGCCAGTTGGGCAGGTGTATGGTCATAAACCAAAGGTTAACCTCCGACCTGCAGATCCCTAAAGTTCTGACAGTTCATACTGATAACATCATAGCAATCTATCCGTTTGTTCGGAAAACTTGATGGCACGAAAGGAAAAGCCAATAGATCACTGTTTGTAAAGTTTCATCCTGTAGGGACTTTGAATATATGGATCCTTTTTTACAGAAATCCACCCAATATTTGTCAAGACGTTTCACTCCGAACCATTCATTGATTAATCATCAAAGGGGCCTTCGTTCCATGCAAACTACCCACTCTGTCTAATAGTTGTTGCAATATTTCCATCTGGACCAAAACGTTTGACCAGCTGACCCAGCGACCTTATCTGCAAGCGTAGATTGTGATCCATATTGGGGGAAGCACAATAAGACATGCCATCGTTATTGTCTGATAAAGGCGTTTAAATGAAATATCCCCATCAGCCCAAAGTGGATCATCTGCAATCAAGCATCTGCCAGCGGGCCATCACCATAATAGCGGACATAATAACTCCACTACAGGAGGGACTTAATGTTCACCACAATTATGTGAGGGAAAAAAAAATCTGTGCATATCACTACACCATCGGCCGAAATGGGTTTGCAAATATTGTCATATTAGATAATATAATCCAATACTGTGCATCGCTTATCCAGAGTGCCTTACCACCTGAGTGGGTAAACATTTAAACAATGTAAATAGAAAATGTAAAGAGAACATGGTCAAATTTACTCCCAGCATGGATTAAAAAGCCTAGGCTGGTCGAGTTCTTCTGGAAAAACCACATAGAGCCCCGTCCCTCTGATCATAAGGCAACCGTGCAGCAATTTTTACATAAAAAAAGGAATAGCAGCAGCAGCAGCCTCTGAGGCGCCGTGCTCTCCTTTCAATCCTCGTTCTGGGGAAGATGCGAGAGAAGAAAAAGCTCAGTTAAGCTCAATGGTCTACCTCACTGGACGTGCAAGAAGAGTTTATTGCAAACAATGAATAATTAAAATGAAACTTTGGATGGCACGCACCGTTTCAGTGTCATGCCAACGTGCGGTGCTAGTAGCTAATGAGATTTCTGTAATGGGCTCAATTGTCCCACAGGTGCAGTAAAAGCTGTGTCTTCTACAGTTTTGGTGGAGCCAGGAAATTGCTTTGCTCTGAGCCTTTTACCCTGATGAGCTTTGATTTCTTCAAAGGATGTGCAGCACCTTTACGATCTCCTGGAAGATTGTTGCATGTTGCGGCGACGGCGGGGCTTGTCACTCCGTTCGCGTGCTGCGCAGACAGAGCATTTCTATTTCAGTGTCTGGATGTCAAGAATAGGAAAGTGTTTTTAGGAGTGTTTAAGCTCAGAGTGATGTTTCATGTCCTTTTATCATGCATCACTCTCACATTATAAAGATTGTTGTGGGAGTATGAAATACAGCGCTTGTCTGTAGGTTGCATCTGTCAATCCGTATTTACAAAAACAGATACTTTTGGAAGTTATATCTTGAACAGAAAACCCACAAAACTCCACGTGTGAAATTCTTTTTAGACTTTAGTCAATTTGCTATCTTTTGATAATCAAATATTGTTTGATTTGACATCTGATTAGTCACAAAAGGCCGAAACAATCCTCATTCAAATATAAAGGTTTTGTTGTATTGCCTATGGGTAGCAGTTTTTAGATGTCTTTACACTTTCATCACGAATTCTCTTGCTTATTCACGAGCAGTTCACAGACCTGGATCACATGACTGGATCAAAAAAAAAGAAAAGACACAGAAAACATGACAGCTGTAACATTAATGCCAAATCCATCATGAGTATAGCAGCAGCGACGCTGATGTAGAAGTAGGCCAGGAAAACAACGAGGAGTTGATCAGAGCCCGGCGATCTATAACATTTTATTCTATCTTTTCCGTCTTTACATTTATCCACGGGAAACCTGCTCCTATATCATGTCTGCGGCAGAAGGCACACCATAATTCTGGAATGTTTCTTTTACAATTCAGTTCCCTCGTTACCCAAACCTTTCCTTTTATTTGAGATGTGTGAAATATCTAATTGAACAGTGAAACTCTCTGTAGAGCTGTTTTCGCAAAGCGAACAAAATTAAAATTCGCCTCACTGAGGACAATAATTATTCACTGAGGGGCTTATTCACTGCATATGCGGCCTGAATTCAAGTCGAATCAAATGAAATACCCAAATGAAACCAACATGTTGTGTTTATGTGAATGTGCCCTAGAACATCTGTGACATATATACAAAAGTACAGCTTACTGTAAACTGGAAAACAGGCTTAACTTTTAGTATAAAGCTTAGATTTAATATATTCAAGCACAATAAAGCAACATAGGGGGTGTACATAGTAGCATGTACAAGTGTCACCATGTCATAAAGATATGATAATTTTCCATGGCTATAGATTTTGGCTGCATTGGATTGCATTATATTGCAACTTCCTGTTATGTTGTCCATGCTCTGTAGGTGGACATGGCTGCCAATCTCGAGTCCTGCACAACTCCCACAGAATACCTCAGGGAACGCGGTCGCAAGTGTTTTTTTTTAAGATCCACAAAACATATCTGGACTGGATTTATAAATTCCTCTGACGTGAGCACCGGAAACTGGTCCAATCGTCAGACACTTAAGCGTTAAATCGTACAGCAAATCCCATTATTTGTTCTTTTTTTTTCCCATGGACCAAAATGGCAAAAACCTGAAAAAAAGAATAAAGAGATGCAGCCTTTGACCGCGTCATAGCAGAGCGGGGTTTCCAACAACCTCTTCATCCGCATGTCAGGAAGCTTAATTATCATTCAGACATAATAGCCTGCGCTTGAGCATATGGGTCCTGCAGAATCGTGTGCAGAAGGTGCCAACACATGGCCACTTCGTGAGCCTAACGAACAGCAAATCTCTGAGGAACTTGCAAATTGTGAGTGGCACTAAAACTGACAGCTCTGTTAAAAAAAAAGCTGCCTGTTTGTGCACCTTCTTGACCCCAAGATTATACCACGTAACCTCGTTTTCCGTCTAACACATCAGAAGAAATGCGACATAATGAAGTGTAAGACAAGCTGTGGGCGTTTGTATTGAGGTGTCAACCTTTTAATCGATAAAAAATAAAAAGAAACACATTTGACACTAGAGGCGGTCTTGAAATGTCATTCAGGATGATTGTTATTATCAGCACAGTTCAGTCGCTGGAGAGGCTGAGCTGTGAGCAGGAGGACACGGGTTCAAGGCTCGCTGCTCAGGTTTTCCAGCGACCGGCGGTCAACATAATCCCCCACATATTCACACAGTGAAAGTCTGAGTAAAACTACCTCACCAGATACAATACAAGCATATCTTTTTCTCCAATTTACAGTAATGAATGTTTGAATGAGTTTTGGCTGGGTAGCAATAATCAGTTAATTTCAGTAAAATTAAGGAGAGAAAAATGGAATTCAAGAAAGCATTAATTTTATTGGGAAGAGATTATTTCATAGTATTCTTAAGTGAAGGATATTGGTTGATGTGTATTTAGTCGTAGTGGTTTTGCTCGCGTAGGAACTGGTGTCTGGGGAAGAGCGCGCACACAACTAATGAGATCTTACCTGCATTGCCGTAGGGTTTGCAGCTCCACGAGACTCCCCGCTACTCTCTGAATCATGCGTGTGTGCGCAGACACGCTGACGCACCACATGTGAATGTGCACTCTATTGAACCCATATGTTGGTCATCGTAATTAGAATTTTTAATTGGAGCTGCAGCATGTTGCAGGAGGGATCCATGAGGTCCAGCAGCAGATTCAAATTAACTCCATAAATCATTTTTTTGCTCTGGAAGTGAATCGCAAAATGCTCATAACTTAGTGCACTCAGTGTAGCGAGTCGGATTTGAAAATATAAACACATCACATAGATCAGAGAGATGGCTTATGAATTATGGGGAAAACAAACATAAAATCCTGGATAGGCACCGCTCTGCTGTCGATGAGCGTCTGCCTCAATTGCTGTTTAGGTAATTTCTATAATCAGACCTGTTTATGAATGCAGAATCTGCAGGCGAGGGAAAAGATTTGGATGTTGAAGCTTTCTGCTCTCTCTGTTTGCAGCTGAGTAGTGTTGGTTGCATGGAGGTAAACATTTCATGTGGCGGTAAAAAGAGGCTGAATGTGTCGGCAGAAATTCAATCTCTGAAACCATCAGACATCTGACATGTTTATCTTATTTCATCCATATTTACATGCGGATATCTGTTTATGGAGACTAGCTGGAATGAAGATTGGAAAGCTTAGCTCCGAAAGCCCTTGCTGGTTCTGAGATTGGAGGTTTGGTAAAATTTGGAGGAGCCTTCGGATTGAGACAGCCTTCGCGCGGCATAGTGATGTAGCTGGCCTTCAAATGCGGCCTCCGAAGGATGCAGACCCTAAAGGCTCCTCCAAATGCAGCCCACAAATGTGGCCTTCTTTTCCCTGTTTTTGGAGGACGCACCGCTACCATCCTTCATGGCCTCACATATCCCAACATTCTTTGCACACCCGATAAAGAAGAAAGAAAGAGAGAAAATGGTGACATCTCGTGGCGTAGATCGTCACTTTCGCGGGCCTGGGTGGCAGAAATTGTGACATAAGGGTAAAACATCTGGTGACGCAACCAGGAAATGCTCCAAAGGCCAGACCGTCCCATTTAACAACGGCTGACACGGTTAACAACTCTCCAAAGGACTCGCCATCAAAGACCGCAAAGGCCGGGTCCTTCGAGGGATGCAGACCCTGAATTGAGAGACAGCACAAGTGTCTCAAAGATGGCTGCAACACTGAAGTCTTTCCCATGTATCTAAATACGGATGTCAAAGGTTCCTATTGAAATATCAGAGAGATGAAAGTTTTTCACTGAAGCTCCTTCCATCTGTGCCCCATGTGAGAGTAAACCCACCTCAAAATCGCTTGACTTTCCAGTGTAAAATGGTAAGAAGATGATGATGATGGTGAGTCACCTCGGCCTGCTCAGCATCTATATACATCTAAATGAACATAATAAAGCTCTGTGTTGATTGTGTTTCTCCACTCCTTTACTCTTTAGTCTTTCTTCTGTAGCTTGATTGCTAATTTTGCAGCTTGTGAACATCGTATCAACTTTAGATTAAATCTTGTTGCAGTCCCATTGTTTAAGCTACTTGCTCTCCTTCTTTGTTTTGTTAAGTTCTGGACTAATTGCAGCAGGGGATTCAGATCACCTGTGTGCAGGGTGGAGAGACCGACTCCTGACTGAGGAGTGGAATCAGGTTGGGGCGTTCCCTCTCCCAGCCAATAATGTTGTGATGGCACTCTTTTGTGAAGGCTTAAAAGAGGTGGGGGGGACCAGCACCCAGGTGGCTCTTAAACTCCATTCTGAATCTGTTCCTGACTCACTGAGAACCTCAGCCCATTAGATTGCCAGCCAGAAACTCTGGTCTGTTTAGGCCCTATCATGTTTTCTTGGCTGCTCCATGTGATACTAGTGAAGGAACTGTGTTCATTCTTGAACCCCTCAAAACCCAAGCTCCTGTACACCTTCAGCTTAACATGTTATTTCACTGGGGCTTGTAGGAGCACATTTTGGATGGTCATCCCCTGAAGAGGCATTTGTTTGTTGGTTTATTGTCCCAGAAGCTGACATTGGGCATCGGGCATCCCCTCTAGATTCCCATCCCCTCAGGCTTGTCAGTAATTTTGCTCCCAGCACTCCAACGATCTGAATGGAACAGACTTTATTAAATGTTAACAGGTCAAACTCATTATCATCAGCCCAGGTTATCTATTCATGAGTTTGGGCTTTTAAATGTTAGAAACACTATAAATCAGAGACAATACAAACATCAAGTTACTCAGTGTCGACAGATACTGTCTGTCGATCTGACAGCTGATGGACATCATTAAAGAGCTTGGATGGAAAAAAGGACAGACAGTGGAAGAGGCCTAAGAGGAAGTTTTTTTCTTTGGACTTGGATACAACAACTGAGCATTGCTCACTGTGAAATAAACGGTTATTTGGGGACAAATCTGAATGATATTTCAAACGCACCATGTAGACAGAAAAACATTCCATGTCTTGTTGGGACTTGTTTTTAAATGTCACGAGAAAAAAAAAAAAAAAAAAAAAAATGCTACAACAAATGAGATTTTTGTTAGAGCAGACCAGGACATGACTTCATGTGTCCCTCATTTAGACTTGGTAATTCTTCATTTCAAAGAGCAAACCCTAGAGATCTTTAATAATGAAGGACTTCTCACTATTTCAAAGCAGCTTTTCACGGTTAATCTGGCTGAGATGCGTCTGTCAGGGAGGCGGCACTATGTCAAAGACTTACATTTTTTATGAACTTTCATTAATTTGACTGAATAATTTAGCGGCCGCTTTGATGAGAGCGTCATCATTCTTGTTGCTCTCATGGTTGTCAGTTTTTACACTTCATCTAAACACGATTACCCCGGTGCATTATGCAATCTGTATGTGCCGCGTGTGACAAACCGGGTTTTTCCATCAAGTTCTGTCCTGTTTTTGTTCTTAAGCGTTTCATTCGTCATTCAAAAGGCCAACGTTTGAGATATGTCCATCAAATTTAGAGAAAACTCCAGATAATTATGTAGACAAATCACACTTAATGATGTATAATTATATGTCTCATGATGCCTGTGTATGTTAGGTGTTATTTTTTAGTTTCAGGGTGATTCCTCAGAATAGCTCAGCGTGCAGAGAAATTAACTTGAATACATTTTTTAAATTTTCACTCTTTGAGTTGGTCAATATAATATGACAGAGCCTTCTTATTGGCTTTTCATTGCATATTCCTCTGCAAACATTTTCTTTTTTAACTCAACCACAAGTTGAGTAACTTCTGCTAATTATAATCTCCCTGAGCTGGGATCGTGTAGAGAGAGTTTTTCTCTCCACATTTCGCCATCTGACTCCTATTTCCCACAAACTGATCCATCATTTTTGACACTGGCCCAGTGCTGGTTTAAAACATGCTGTTCAACACAGGTAATTTAGCGCTGTGAAGTGTTTACACATCCAGTTTTAAGCCTCCTGAACTGCTCACCGATTTAAACTCTGGATGAGCCAAGCAACGAGAAACATTTTAGGCCTTGAGGATAATGTTAGCAAGCATGCTACTGTTGACAAACACTTACAATCTCATCTCCAGTTCTGAACAATAGAAAAAAAAAAAAAACCTGTGTTGAAAAGAACTCCCACCTCATTCAGGCTCTTTTAAGCTTCTCCTTTTGTTTTTGTGCCGTGTGTTGCTACAGCAAGTTGTTGCACCACCATAATCTCCATTTTGTTTAAGTCTTCTTACCCAAGAGATCACATGACAGGGATTACATGAGAGCCAGCTTCAGTCTGCAGAGCCATGAAGCCAAAGCGCTGCTTTGCGGTGTTTACTGTATAAAAGTGTGTGTATATTGAATTTTTGCTTGTCCAAATTGCACTCAATTAGACTGTGACATAGATTGGATGTATGGCTCTGGCGATGTAATAATAACAGACAGACAGACAAGATGACAGAATATTACGACAGATTTCTTGGTAAACCAAACTCTTACCCACTTGTTTGTACCTGAGTGTTACAAGGCGACATGTGCTGCATTGTATCTGCTGTAACAAGCAAACTACAAGTGAAACAGAAGCCGGACTTGATTCAAAGTTTGAACTGAGCTTGAATTGGTGGCCTGTGTTCAGTCCTATAGATTGCATTTAATAATTGAGAGCTTGCCCTGTCTACTCTAATAAACAAACCAAAGGAGCCTCTTCAGCGGGCACGAGAAACTTTCCCTCCAACTTGCGACCAATCCAATTGCAACCTTGTGCCTCGTGCAGCCCACCTATTCAGGGGTCTCTAACTTGATTTTCTCCATACCTCTTGGAATGAGCCGGTGTTGTGGCTACGTCAGTTTACTGCTGCTGTGATAGATGGCCGAGCTGCTGATTGAACTGATTCAAAAGTGCATTTTTGAAGGGGACAAATGCTTGCGCTTCGACCACAGTAGTAAGTTAAAATGTTCTCCAAAGCTTTTGCTTCTTTTTTTTTTCCTCCTTACAAAGTTTTTTATGAAATAAACACAAAATACAACTTTCACAATGTCCTATTTTACTATGTTCCCGCAAAGACTGCAGCCGCTCCTACCCACTATATGGGCAAAAATCAAAAATGCCTGAATGCGTAATGAAGAAGAAAGGGTAGGCTGAGAAATGAAATGCACTTTTAATTATTTAGCAAACTCCTGAATAGAGCTAAAGCACTGTTCTCATCATCGAACAGAGCGATGCTCAGAGAGCGAGGATCTACTGCAGTCAGTCACGAGCCGAGACTCCGTACTCTCCGAGCTGTCTGCCTAACGAACTGCCTGCCTGGTCCCTGGAAAGTTGCGGGGAAATGCATCTGTTTTAATGGATCTTTAATTCACAGCCACAGCCCTGCCCGTAACCTCCTATCCCCCAATGCCATCAACATTACGCCTTGGCAGAGTCTCTGTTTGTTTTTTGGGTAGATGCTGCATAGATCAGACACAATTAGGCCTTCAGTTGAAGAACCTCAAAAAGAAAGTGTTAACAAGCAGCCCATTTTCATTTTTAATGATTGACTTGAGGGCTCCAGGGATCATTACTCTGTCGGACCAGCAGATGATTAGAGATCAAAGTTTTTCTTAAGCGAACATTAATGAAGCGTGTAAAAGCCGTTCTTACGGCCAAAGTGAAAGACCTCCACCATGTGCAGAAGTGACTGTGAATGTGCCGACTGCCGTGCCAAATTCCTAAAAATGTCTGGAGCTCATTTTGCAAACTAAATATTTGTTTTTCTGACATCTTCTCCCAAATGTGACACAAACAGCATGAGCGCCTTCTTATCTAGTAGGTTAAGATGACATTGTTTGTAGGTGTTTGTCAGTGCAAATCAGCTTTATTTAGGAAAGGAGCTTTTGTCGTCGCCTTTGAAGAAACAGGATGAAAACTGTGATCTCTTCTTTCAAAGTGAGAGGCTTTTAAGGCCGATGATCAACCCTGCTGTAAGTCATCCCTGGAAGATTTTAGGGAAGTATAACCTTCACTGTTTTACAGCTTCCGTCTGAGTTATAACAATAAGAATTTGCAAGGCAAAAGGAGGGTTGTTGATCACGTCATGGTAAAAACTGTGACCACTTGTAACTGATACAACTTCAGCATTTTGAGGACTGTCAAGGTCACAATGTTGCATTTCCACAGGACACACACTAGATTAATGCTATCTAGAATTGTGGCTAATGTCAGCATTAGTGTCCACCCTTATTTCACAGATTTTATTGCAATGCAGACAACATGTAATCCATAGGATTTGTGTGCATAGGGACAAATTGTCTATTTCTTTCTCTGCACTGAGCGCAGGTATAAAATAATAAAGAAAATGTGTCCATGTCCACAAAACCAGGTCCAACTTTGTCGTCATTTCACAGATTGCATTCACGTAAAACTGAAAACAGAAATATACTTGGGTAACATGGGTGCGTTTTTTCTAAATCAAGCTTCAGACGTAAAAGTTATTTGAACCCAAACCACAATGATTCCCTAAACCTAACCAATGCCCAATCCTAACCAAACAACAGTCTATTCTGTCCGGTATGTGGGTCTCTGTTATAGTGCAGTGGTTGTTTTTGTTTTGGGAAGACTGATAAATGTGTTTTTGGGAGGTGATGACAATTCAGTCGTTCAGGTTTGAGGATGTGTTGATCTTTTCATAACCTTAACAGAAAGTGCTTTTGTTGCCTAAACCTAATCACAATGACAGTCCTGGACTTTCTACACTCACCATCCACCCTGACCACCTACGAGTGACTCCAGCACTTGTTTCAAGAAGTCATAGAAACATGGTGCAGTCACGAATGGTAGTCGTGCTGAATGTCCTGAAAAAAAGATTTCACATTGTTGGCCGTGTACGCACATCCAGCATATTTCCTGACAATGTCAAGGCGCTGCAGTGATGCCATATTGGAGCCAGCTATAATATGGAGACAGTCTCCTGAAGCAGCATTTTTGAAATATCTCATCACACCATTCACTTACTTCATCTAATTCAAAGTAAATTGACCTCCACCCACACCACAAAGTTCTGTCTCACTTTCCTTTTTCTTTTTCTGGTTCCTATAGCGCATGTACTAGAGCAGTTGCTAGGAGATTTTGCAATGCAAGTGCAAAGACTCTTTTGGCAGAGTATGAATGTATGAGGTAGTATAGAGCAAATGAATGCACGTATGCTGTAAAACAAACACGTGTTTTCTCCGTACATGCATGTAACACGTACGAAGACTTTGTTTTTCACTTTGCTTTGAATGCTGTGTATTTTGATGAGAATCAAACAAAATGATATGCCCATGTTCAAAGACAATGGCCTGAGCCTTTAAAATGTGCAAGTGGGTTCAATAATTGATTAGTGAATCACACGAGTAGACCAGGTGCCTATTTTTATGACTCTAAGCGAATTTCATTAAAAATAAAAAGGAGCATGAAAGATGTGTATCGACTGTATCTGATGCCCAGAAGCTGCCAGACTTACCAGAAACGGTCTTAAGACGTTTTAAAATCGAGGCTCAGTCATCGCTCATTAAAAGCACATCTCTTGAATAAAGAATAGAGAAGGGAAAGACAACGGCCTCAGGCTGAACCTTTACCTTGGCGTGACATCATCCCTGAGCATCCTCATTTGCCTGAAGATGTTTAGATCCCCGAGAGCTTCAAGGAAACGCTGCCGGTTCTTATTTGTACATGTGGGAGCATTTCCCCAAACAGATTTTGTTTTTTTATAAGTTCATTATTTAATTTTCTGATTCCTATCTCGGCACGGAAAAGATGTTCTTAATCCCGAGTGGAGCTGGCACAAATTCTGATGGAGCGGAGGTGTTCTCTTAGAAATAAGGTATTCATATTTCAGCAACGTATCTTTACTATTACTTTGCAAATGTCGCCCTTTGAAAACTCCTAATAAGTAGTGAAAAAAGGTTATTTTCATTGCCTCGAGCAGATTTGTTTTAGCAGAAGAATCAATTGAATTCGACAAGAGGTTGGTGAAAGTGTTCTTTTTATTAATATCTTCACCACCTTATTGTGATGGCGTAGCAGGGTGGCTCCTCCAGATCTTTATGATGCACCAGCTTGTTTTTTTGTAAGAAAAATACTACTAAGAAATTAGATCCTCAAATGCAGGCAGCTAATGGCGTGTAGACACATGAAGCCATGAGTCGCGTCAGTCACGCATCAATGTGTCGCTAGAAACAAAGAAGAAGTGAGAGGTGAAGTGTTGATCACATTATTACCACAAAACCATCAAATAGTGATATTGGAATTAGTGAGGAATTAAATGCCAGATTCTCTTTGAACATAAGATATACATTATATGCCATATGTTTGATAAGTTTGATATCTTCGATTGTTCTGCATCCTGGAGACCATAGACTATTTTTAATGGCTCAATAACAGACTTGACACTGTTTTATCACATTTATACTTCTCATTTAATGGCAACGTCTGCTGTAAAACAATACATATAAAAACAAAATGCTGGAGTTGACAGGACAAAGCATCAGGAGTCATGAATCTGTTTGGATTTATGGAGTATTTTAATGGTTTGTTAATACGTCTACCAAGGAATGAATCCTTATAGGGAAACATGAGTAACGTTACTATGTAGGATTCAGCCCAGTCTCATATGAAAACTGTAACAGGCCCTGGAGGGCAGACTGTATTGTCTTGGCGAGGCATGAAGATTAAACACCTGTATGAAGGTGGAGTTCCAGGGGCTGTTATTAAAGAGAGCATAGGATGAATGTAGTGTAAAGAGCAAGAGAGTCTGTATCAGGAGGAGGTCAGGGGTCACTTTCACTCAGAGAAGCCAACAGTCCATAGTGACTGTTACAAGGATGCTGCGATTTCGAAAGAAACCTGACCAAGTAATAATTGTTTTATGGATGTAGCTATTTAAAGCGGAAGCATAACATTTCCCGAAGCTATTCAAGTAGCGTGATGTTTTCATGAATGTATTGTCAGATATCGCATGTTTTTTTATATGCAGTGATGAAATGTAAGTGCATTTACTCAAATACTGTCAAAAAGGACACATTTGACATTAGGCTGAACATTTCCCTTCATTACACTGATAACTTTAGTTACTAGTTATTTTGCGGATTACACTCCGCATCAGAGCCAAGTCAGAAATCAGTTTGTCTTATTTGGCAATCAGATTTTAAAAAAATAAAATATTGATTCCGATAATCAGACAGTGCTGCATATCCGATCTGGTAATCAGTTGACCCATAAATACAGTATACAGTACATACATACATACATACATACATACATACATACATACATACATACATACATACATATATGTAAATTTACAGGCTTACATTTGATTCTGAAGTACATTTCCTGGCATAAAATTACTTTTAATAGCCCAGATACTTTTACTTGACTTTTTCTCAAGTAGTATTTATTTGGATGACTTTCACATTGAGTAATATTCTAATACAATATCTTTACTTTTACTCAAGTACCAAACCAAATGGTAAGTAAAGGTAAGGGTTACCATATGAATATTTTTTTTGTACATATACTGTATGTTGTTGTTTTTCACCCATACAGTAGTGCAGTCTGCAGGACTCCAAACAATGAGGATGTAAAGCCGGTGTCACCATCATCAGACTATCTCCCTCTCATCACTCCAGCCTGCTTAACACATGGCTGACTACATGTAGGCACACGTTTCCTGTGTTTCCTGTGTCTATGTAGGACAGATGTCGTGCTGTTGGTTTGCATGCACTGTATTCGGCTCTGTCCTTGCACAGCGAGACAAGGAGGGGGAGGTCACACACAACTCCCAGGTGAGACCATCAGGGGCTGGATGCATTTTGTGCAATAGAGTGATGAGGCGAGAGGGAGGGAAAAGTCTGAAGGAATTGAGGAGGTAACAGAAAGGAGGGAGGGAGTGAGGGAGGGAGGGAGGGTTGGGGTTGGCGGGGTGACCTCTCCTGTCCCTGTAAAGCTGCAGTTTACTTTTGTAATCCCCCACAGAACAGCTAAGGGGGATATTCACACTGTGCTTCCCTTGAGGAAATAAAGGTGATAGTGGAAATGATACATTCTGCGCTTGCTGGGTTAAAATGTGAGATTGCTGCTCATACAACGATTCCTGTGACCACCGCGGGAAATTCACAACCGACTGAACTTGTTTGAAATGACTGGCGGTCGGATCAAACTTGAAATGGGACGATGAAACAATCAAATCCTCGACGTGAGCTGAAGGTAGCATACAGAGAAGTGGAGGCTGCTTACTTAGCATTTACAGCGGGACGTACCAGGTAATTGTCTTTCGATTTGTTCTGTGTGTCTGTTATTATTCTTGTTTAGTAGGACCTTAACGCTGAAGCACAGGCTAATGGAAATCTCCTCAAGCTTGCCCGTAGCTAAAGATACCCCGCCAACAGTACAGTGTGCATTTGAGCTTGAATTTATTCAGCTACTTTATTAATGTAAGAGATTATCATCTGCATAATTGCTTAGAAACAGCACTGCTTTTGTTTCTGTGTTTCAAATGTTTTCCTGCGCTTATTCCTAAATAGGGTATCACATCCTAACTGCCCATTTATAATTGGAATTCACTTGGGTTTACTCCCGTCACGCTTTAATCACTGTCATCCCTAAAATGAACCGTGGCGAGGTTTTGTTCGCAATCTCTTCTGCACTTGTAGCCACTCGTCTATTCACTGCCCCCTTCCTGTTGACCCGGCGAGGGATGCGGCAAAACAATTTTGCGGGCAACTGCAGGGAAGGCGGTGGAGTTCAGCAACATCAAGGTGTTGCGACGAGATATCAGAAAACTCAGGCGAGGTTGATATGCTGTAGTGGGGGGAAATAAGAGGAATTTCCAGGAGCAGATCAGATCGGTCTCAAGCTGCATAACCCCGAGAATCAGCTTAAAGAAAGAAAGAATGTCAGAGCTGGCAACTTGACATCAAAGTCGAATCTCCCCCTCAGATGTTTTTCTCCTTTTACCTGAAAGGCCGCAAGATGTTCCTCCTGTCGGAATGAAAAGAAAGTTGGCGAAAGCTCGCTCGACGATTGCCAAAAAAAAAAAAAACAGAACGCACACGGTTAAATTAAACCTGATCACTCTCCATGAGATTAGATATCGATTTGTCTTCCAAATGACTATAAAGAGATCTCTCCCTAGATGATTAGGTATTTATACTTCATACCGTTATTTCCTTCCCCCCGTGCCCACCATGAATTCAATAATCTGAAATGATTGCAGGGCTTATGGTGTGAAAATCTGCATTAATAATAAACAATATAGAATACATATCTTTGTTTTTTGTTTTGTTTTAGCATTCTGAGATGTGTTCATGCACCATAAGCTTTTAGCCACTGTGTGTAGTTTCACTGAATTCAGCCAGAAACTGATTTCCTTTGGTTCTGCACTTACGTTCCCTTTGACAGAGTCTGATGGAGGAGTTTAGCACGCCGCTGTGACCCTGGAGCTCTCCGCTGTTTAAATCTCATTTCTCCTGCCTGGTAGAGAAGGGCTTACTCTGGAGAAAGCGGTAACAACCACAGAATATGCCGAGTCACGTGGCCGGAGCACTTCATGGACAGTCCTTGTGTGAAGATGCGAGGACACGTGCGCTTGTGCCGAGGATCTGAAAACTCCCAAACTGGATGACACTGCAGCGGGAGCACAAGAGCATGCTGATGAAGCAGGGGTGGGAGATAAGAGGCTGAAGGATGTTCAGAGACTTCCTGCGAGAGAAAACACAGCGCTGATGACACGTGCCTCCTCCTCAGTGATTGATTGATTGATTGACTGGCTGACTGACGGATCAACACGCATTTGTTTTCTTGCATTATTTGAGCCACTATATGCAAAGAAGCAGCCCAGCGCTGAATGTACCTACCCTTCAGCTGTTTGCATATTATGAGTCATGAAACATTTTGGCAGGTAATTCTAAGAGACCTAAGGTCCATACATTTTTCATATGATTCATTTTTTCCTGCAGCAGCACGGTGTCTAAACAAAACAAATTACTCCCCCTCAAAAGAACTTTTTAAATTTTTTTTCCCATGTTCCTCAGTTTGTGAAATCAAAGCCGGGGCTCCGGTGTGGTTTCCTGTTCCCATTGAATAATAAAAAATAAAAGGTAAAAAAATAACGAACACGTCCACATTTTTGTACATTCATGAGAAAGGGTTTAATTGGCTGGTAGCATTAAAGTTTGGACTAATTTCAGTGTGCTGACGAGGAGCACAACCTCCGCTCTGTGTAGAAGGGATCAATAAATTGTATTTCAAAGTGTGAACAGGTGTTGACCCGTGCTCTTGTATTTACATGAGAGCATTCACCCAGAGGCAATGAATGTTCCCATTGCCATCTCTTCGAAATGTGGACAAAACTGTGCATTCATTATAACTTTCCCCAGAATTCAAACATTATGCCCTTGCAGTCTACCGTCATGTATGTAAACCTACCGCAGCGTAACTTTATCGGTTTGCAAGCGCAACTAGCTGCTCCCTAAAGGATGCCCCGCTGTATTACATGATTTACGGTAAACTGGACCATAGCATCATGCTGTATGGAAAAAGACTCGGAATATTTGAGACTAGACACCGATTAGGAACCTGTTTACTGAAGTTGTACATTGAGAAGTAGGGCTGTTTTTTCTTACATACAATCGGACATCTTATGAAACCAGTGGAGCCATCAGAAAGTATAAAAAAAAAGAAATAGCGTTGTTCAAAAGCTACTTTCTTTAATTTATTTGTTTGGAAAACCCAAAGTGTGACATGAATCAAATCTGTGTCAGTGGAATTGGCAATCATGCATCAGCCAACCTTCCTGGTCTGGTACGTAAATTAAAGGCTTCATTTCAGGGCTGTTTTTGGAGACCTATGCATCATTACCCCCCCACCCCCCCAAAAAAACAAACAAACCACCACCTCCCCTGCAGCTACAGCCTCAAGGACCCTGAAAGGCAACACTGGGCATCCTTTATTGTCGATATAGCTTTTTACTACCAAAAACACAATATGTTAACAAAACTAATATTTAACAATTTCACAAATATTAGTGAAAGTGAAACGACACAAATCCTTTCAGTGTACAAGGTTATTCTAATGGACTATAAATAACAGTGGGATGCACAGCTGCTCTATAAAAACGGTATAAACTTCCAGGGGTGCTGCAGTCACTCTTTGTGTGTTGTTCAAACTGCACTTTTCAGAATATGAATGTACAACTTAACCAAAAAAAAAAAGAACAGGATGCTCTATAGTGTGACTTCAGAGGGTTAACCCTTACACCCCTGTCGAGGTATATTCCCCGTGTTGCTTTATTTCACTGAGGGGGGAAGTGGCAACAGAGGCATTGTCCTTCACAAGAGCCTGATCTCATTTCACAGTGAGTGTCAAACTGATGCCGTGTGCTTGTCTCCCTGTGCAGGCTAGAATTGCAGAGAAAGTCAGAGGTGCAGATTTTTCAATTCACAGGGAGAAAAAAAACATATATTTCAAGTGTAAATCACAGTGTGACATCCTGTCTGTTCGATGTACCCACAGTAGAGTTCCTGGGGCTCGTTTCGCCAAGGAAAGAATAGCTGCTGTGGTGGAGAGGCAGGATTTAGAAAATAAACACTCAGTGCTGAGTGACTGCCGCTCAATTAACCTGAAAAATTAGCAGGGGGAACACTCCTGATGATTTCATTTATTGCAGCTGGTTAGGTGTGGAAAAAAGCATCACGAAAAAAAAAAACCCAAACAAGTACAAATGACACCTGTCAACACGTCTGGGGGCTGAGCCTTTTGTTTCTCTTTGCTGTCTTCAATTATGTCGGGAAATTTTCCCCATCACTCACTGGCACAGTTTGAGCACACACACGCACACATAAACATTGATGAATAGCCTCGAGCTATTTTTGTAATTTTCTTTGCTTACTTATTTACGTAAAAAGGAGATGCGGCGATACAGTGTGTGGGCTTGAATGGCAGATGATAAAGAGGAGTGAGTCCACAAAAAAGTGAGCAGATTATTTCCCCCAGCCTTTTTTTTTTTTTTTTGGAAGGGAACCACAGTCACGTTGTCGACTTTCAGTGATTGGGAAAACAATTTTCTCCAAAACCTGTGTAGTTTACAGAATAGGTGCAGGGGAGCGGAATAAAAGCCATTTATCCAGGTGGCTTTCCACATGTCTGTGCTCTTAGAGGAGAATAAAGAGGAGAAAACAGCCCAAATGCAGTGACTGATTGAGTTATTTCTGAGTGGAAAATGGATAGTTTATCAAAGGCAGGATACAGCAGTGTTTGCAAAGGTTAAAAAAACCTAATGAAAATTGTGTAATTAGTTGAACCTACACGTTAAACATTCGATTTACGTGAGGCAGACTGAAGAAATGCGAAAGAAGAACCACAAATTATTGGATGAATTTCAATATCTTGGAGTAAACAATATGCCCCCCACAACAAAAAAAAAAAAAAAAAAAAAAAAAAAAAAGAATATTCACAACATTCTGCTGTATGTAAATGTAATGTTAAATTAAATGTTCAGTCTTGGCATGAACATGGAAAGATGCTCCCGTGGTTCCTGCAGGGTCAGCTACTAAATGAGAGGGCAAGGTCGTTGAGGAAAAGGGAGAAAGGTGAAAGACAGGTGGGTAAAAATGTGCATGGCAGGCGAGCAGAAGCCCTACCATGGACTTCCACTCACACCTGACCTTTAACACCTGCTGGGAGAAGCTCATTGGAGAAGCACATCCCCCTTAGCTTATCGAGATTTACTGGGATAGCACACACCTTTACCAATACCTGGATTTTCCGGAGAAAACCAGGTTTAGAATTGCTCATCGAGAAACCCCAGCATCAGATATCATACGAAACCCTGAATAGAACTATATCAGATACCGGTGATAAATAAATAGAATAGGCGCTCCTTAGTAGAGGTGCAGTATTCACTCCGGGCGTTATCTTACACAGTGGACGGGCAGCGCAGAGCACGGATTTGCAGCGTGACTGGGGCTGCTTCAGAGGACATCCCTGTCACACAGCAATCTGAAGAGGGATCCCAGGGAATATCATCCAAGCAGAATGTGGATTTGAAGGAGGGAGCCGGGGGATGTATCTGTGACTTTCCAGCTGTATCCGATAGCCCTGATGAATAAATATGTACTGTGTGTGCTCATGAGGAAGTGCACTTCTCACTGAGGGGGTTTCGTTGTGTACAAACCGGGACAGTTGTTGACAAAAAATGTAAATAAATGAATGTAATTCTCAAAGTTCTTACTGGATCTTTGAAGTGGCCACAGTTAATCACATTTCATTTAGAGGTCTTTTTGCATCTATGGTTTTAGCAATCAGCGGTGCATTTTAGATGTTACAGTTAAAAATACATATATGATGGATATGATTTGAGCTGATTAAGGCATTTTTAGGTCCACAATGACCCAAAATTGGACTACTTATTGGTAATTTTGGCAAACGTGGTGAGCACTCAACCGCAGAGACACCGGCAGCTAAAAGAACACAAAGTGAGCTTCAACTAAAAGCTGAAATCCAGACATGAAAGTCCAAAAATGTCAAGATGCAAAAAAGCACGCAGCAAGAGGCAGGCAAGTCCAAGAAAAAAAACAGATAAAGAGAATTGCAAAACTGTTGACAAACCAGAAGCCACAGGGAACCAAATAGGAACAGAGAGGGCACGAGAAGACTTGGAATCAGGCACAGGAGAAGCAGGAGACAGGATGAAAACAGAGGAACTGACAAGATTGAGGGGAAGACGCAGGCTTAAATACACAGGAATGATTTACGATGGACACACAGGTCTACACGGACAAAGGTATTGAAAAAGACAAAGACCGGAAGTTGAAAGTCACAACGAGACAGATGAGGGTATAGCTGCAAAATAAAACAGGACTTAATTAAACCAATTACCCAAATTGTGACACTTTCTGGTCAAATGAGTATCTAGTTGTGTGGAGAAGGCTATGAAACTTCAGTTATGTCAACATATAGGGACTTAAAATGTACAGCAGTGAAGGTGTCCCTCAACTAGATTGATTTCAATTCGATTTCAAGTATCAAGAACAAAAGCAGGGTTAAAGGTGAGTTACTCTCCACTATTGCCTACTACGACTTGCTTAGGAGCCTCAAACTATGATCTGATTAGTTGTCAAACCAAAGGTCAGAATTTGACAGTTGTCTTAGGTAACTCGGCAGCATGAAAAAGCATCCAGGGTTTCAGGTCGTGACTATTTCCGACAAAAAAAAAAAAGCTTGTGATCACCTCTGTCTGGTTTTGTTGACTGAATATTTTGTGCGCTCCAGGTCCAAACCTCGTCTTGCTTACCTGCCTGCTGCTCAACAGCCTCGCAGCCTCGCTTCACCTGCCGACAGCTTCTCAGCCCTCATTACACGTACAATAAATCTTCTTCGACTTGCTCAACCACAGTCTGTGTTGTGCTTCTGGGTCCAAACAGTCACTGGTTGTAACATTCTAGTTTCATTTCCAGTTCTCGCAAACTTTGCCACGAACAGCCACTTCAAGTAAGTCCCAGTCTTCACCTTCTGGCAACTGCTTCACAGTGAAGGATGCTATGAGTGCTTCAGTATCAAAGAGGATTTTATTCTCAAGGCAGCAGGGGAAATTACAAAGCAGCTTTATTGTTTTTAATGATGTATTGCCTCTTTACTCAATTCAATGTGTCCCCTCTGTTATGAAAATGCACCATTACTATATGCAATTTTCAGATCAATCATGCTTAGGGACGTGGTTGCAGTAGAGGGGTTGCTCAGGAGATCTGTGAAAGTGATATATAAGTTGTTGTTTTTTTTGTTGCATTTCCTGCTTTTTGTCAGAACACAGTAGCGAGCCAAATTAAAGGATTCATGAGTGCATGTTGTGTTATTTAAGGTAAATTATCCACTACTTGAACAGCGGAATATGGAACCACACTGCTGGTGTGACTCTTCCCGTTGGGAGACTGCATGACTCATTTAAGTATGAAGCTGTGAACAGCAAGTTTTTCTCTGTGTATTTACACTTTTAAATAGGTGATAGAGAAGCATCTGTCCTTTTTGTACCTTCTTTTTTTTTAAATGCTGTAATTTCTAAAAGTAAAATGTCAGAATATTATTTTTCAACAAGGGCCATACAAGTATTTGTACAAAGGAGCACATTAAACAACCTGTTCCCCCCCCATGTCGGATTTTAATGGGCAGAATTAACTTTCATTTCCGTCACATGAATTCAGCAAAATAAGCAGTAATTGATGTACAGCCCTTGGGCTATTTTGCAAAATAAAAGGTCTGCCTTAAACTGACTTTCCAGTGCAAAGACACACCTCAGTGGATGGTTAGATGTACAAATAGAGAGATAGAAAGATAAATATTTGACCGACGAATGCTTAATTATCCCACAAAGTTGATTTCAAAACTAGGTACAGTCCAGCCAAGGGCTGACATTTGATTGATTGGTCGAGATGACAAAGGAAATAAAAGATTTAGGAAGTTTTTTTCAAATACGGTCAGTCAGGGGTCAGCTTTCACCCAACTGGTATAAAACACTTATCATAAGCTATCACTACCTCATCCATTTTTTTGGAATTAGGCCTTGAACATAAGACACCTCCCTAATAAACTGATAACTGCTCCAATTTACCAAGTTTAGTGGCAGCCCAACCGCATTTGTTGAGACTTTTCACTCTGCCGACAGCATGTTGGGCCGACACTTTCATCCCTCGAGCCACGCCGCAAGCATTGCAAGTCTTACAATATTTAATACAGTCCCCAAAGTATTTGCAATGAATCTTGGTCAGCTAGACTCTCATTTGGGATTTTGACCTGGAGGATGATATGAAACAGTTGCCGAGCAACAGCTTGTGGCAGAGATCCAGCAGCATTTCTACAGGATATAGTATGTTGCATAATCAGCCGTGACCAGCATAAAGCAATATCCTCACACCGGAGTCTCATGTGTTCCATGCTAATTCTGTTAAAGGTGGTATCAACTGAAGATAGGATGGTAATTCACTTTTGGGAGTTTAAGCCTGGTAGTGAGTTGCCAAGGAAAATATGGGCAGGAAATACTGAAATACCAGCAATGTTAGAATGAACATTGGAAAACCAAATCTGACTTTTCCTAAACCTTACCCAGTTGTTTAAGTGCCTAAACCTAATCAAACTGCAAGCAACGACGGTCCAGTACACCTGTCACTTGTAACCCCGCAGCAGTCATGTTGTTTTGGGGAGATGGCCGATATGTCGTTTTGGGAGTCACTAGCAATCGTCCTATTGAGTCCTTTGGGTATGAGGATGTGTTGAAATTGAATACTGTAGATTACAGATTAAATTACACATATTTTAGTAATTTGATTGCATGTAACTAGTCTCATGTAACTAGTTAGTTAGCCTTTCCGGAAAATTCTATGGACCAAACCTGTCATCAGAGTTTTGACTGTTCAGATTTATTTGACTGCCAATTGGATGTTTTATCTTTTCTTTTTTCCTTTTTTAAGAAACATAAAACCAAGTAGCATTCATCCTTTATGATATGTCATCTTGAGACTGCTGCCAGAACCAAACCTCCCCCCCTGGGAGGGAGAGGTGCACCTGCATCTTAACCTGTTACTCTCCATCAATCTTGGAAGACAGAGCATCACAACAAATCACCACCCTGCCTGTCAAAGCCACACACATGCATTTTGTCATGAACGTCCTAAGCTCAGGACAGGCAGGCCAACAAAAACGAGCAAAAGTTAGGAGCAGACCGCATTTCTAATCTTTCGTTCAAATGTTGTTTGTGAGACCGAGAGCATCCTCAGTACAACAGATCCTCGTTTGAACCTTTAGTACACACTGTTTCTGGCACGTCCCCGCTGTATAAGGAGAACTTACCCGGAGGCAACTTTCATTAATTAGCAGTTGTCACAAAATGACCCAGTGCCACACTTTGGTCCAGACCAGCAAGTGGTCTCGGTAGAGCTAGTACAAGACATAGACAGGAAGCGGGAGAGACTAAATTAAAACATCCTATGAGGTTTGGCAAAGGAATAAGCAGAATCGAGGGACAGGACCATGGATTGGTTTTAGGTCATTGATGGCTCGAAGGTGCAGATGGATGTCTGCTCGGATCCTGGCTGCGGCGAAGGTGAATATCCAGTGGACCAGTCAACCGTTGCTTTCCGGAGGCTCCGGTACCACCTGCTTCATGATCTCAGCCATGTTGGAAATTCCCAGCTGAAGCCGCCACCTGCCCGCTAAGAAGCTGCAGTGCATAATAGATGAATCGACCCACAGCCACATAGGCACTGCCATGAATCTTAACCTGGACTATTTTCTTTCTTCAGAAAAGCGATAAAAAAGGGTCTTTTCAAAAAGGGTATCATGGGCTTGAGGCAATACAAGCAAAACTGCAGTTACAGTGAAATAAAAGATTGCAACTGAAGCTCATCTCTATGTAAAGAGATGAGCTTCTCTTTTCATAAGAAACACGTGCTAAATGTTTGATAAGGCTTTAATCTAAAAACAATTCTGTCCCATTCGAATAAATCACAAAAATTGAAGAAAAAAAGCAGAAATTGACACTGAACTTTACTTTCAAATCATAATTTTTCATTGATTCTGGCGGCCCCTTTGGACAATAGATGATGATGGTGAGCAACGTAAACTTTTTGTTAATGCGGCGCTGCCAGACAAATTCCAAGCTTCTCCTCTCAGGCTGAGGCCCCTCTAATAATCCTCAGCCCTTTGCAATGGCAAATAGTTTAAATATTACGACTTATCAGAGCTGGATAAGTCGTAATTACAACCGGTGATAACATTAGAGGTGCAGTGTTGTAATCCTACCCTCTCACTGACGTTGCATAGTGAGAAACAAGAGATAGGGGAGCAGAGTGGCTGAGACACAATTCATCTTATTAAGACACTGTACCCTTTAATAAGATTTTAAAGCTGTTGATTTTTTATAAGGTAAAAAAATGTCATAATGTTGCGTTAAAGTGTAATTTATCAGTTCATTGGATCCATTTTCACTCTCGCCGTCTCAGACTCCTTCTGAGAATCTCACCCTGCTCGGATAGTTGTATGCAGCCATTGTTTGCAGGTGGAAAGGAGGAATACGATGGCAATAAGCAGAGGAGAGTTCATATCACACAACTGTGCTGGATTGTATTGAGGCTGCAGCCAGGAAAAAAGCTTTCCTCGTTCACTAAGAATTTGTTGTTGTGAAAGAATTGGTGCGTCAGTGGCTATATGCTTTATGCTATTAGCTTGATTTAAGAATGGGTCTAACAAATGGAGCAAGCATCAGTGCAGTACATTTATTTTGCATGTACTACTGTCTGCAATAATAAAAAGAAAAAAAATGTTTTTTTTTTCTCCATTTTTGAGAGCAACATTAAAACTAGACACAAAACAAGATCCAAGATTTTATTATTTTTTTCTGCCAGGAAGGCCGTGTTGTGCATGAAATGTTTCAGTCTCAGTAAAGGAAAACAAATAACTAACAGAAAAAAATGGTTGGAATACAAAGTGTGTCCACAGCTTTCACAAACGTCTAAGGGAAAATGTGACCATTTAGGCTTTCCAGTTTCAGCAGTGAAGCATGAAATGTGCCGTTCATCGTCAACCCTTCCTCTCCTTCATTTCCAATCTGCTGTTTATCATCACATGGCTGAACTGTCAAATGCTGCAAACGCGGTATGATATTCGCAGCATAATAAAGTGGCGGCAGAATGGATGCAGGCATACCGTATACAGATGTTGCATCTGTGTCTGGCAGTGGAGGCTCAGCTCGTGGCCTGTTCTGCTGCGATAAAGGAGATAAAGATACAGACCAGCTTCACAAAGACTCACAGTTCTGGCTTGAGCACAAAGATTAACACGCAGCCTCACCAGTCTTTACGATGCCGCCCAAAATCCTGAGTCACACATCTGAACTGCCTCGTCTGTGTTGGTATGGAAAAATAAATACAGGTTTCGGTCATTTATTTTATTTATTTTTTTTATTTGTTTGCATCGCATTGACGCAGGTGAGCTGTTTTCATGGTGAACGTGCACCTTATCTGAAAACTCATCACGCTTGAATGGTTTTTACTTTTGATAAAAAGGCGGGGTTGGGGGGATTTAAAATGTTAATGGTGGTTTTGATGGTGGAATAAAATGAGGTGGACCAAAAGGAACTCCAGATCCTTTGTTCTCCAGGGACACCTTGACAGGTTTATGTTTATTTGATGAAGCTGAACTGGAATAGAGAAGAAAGGGGCTCTGAAGCTGAGTTGGACATCCAGAATGGGTTCGTCATCATCAGCCTGACCATGTGATAAAATATGTCTGGAGAGTCTGACACTTTCAAAGATCATGAGGATAAGTTACCAAGAACACAAATTGTGTGTTTGTATTAATATTGTAAATGTATGTAATATGAATGCACATCTGTAGAAAAAAAACAAGTGTTGTCTCGACATTGTTGAGCGCCAGGAAACAATCCCAGAGATGATGCAGACATTTTGAAAGGTTTTAGAATATTTAGGCAGTAAGTGTGAAGATAAATAATTGATAAGTCACTACACAGTTGCTGCCTCGGTAGAATTATAGAATAGAAAAATCGCTTGCTGGCTTAACATCTTTAAGAGAGTGAGCTCAAGGTTAAATATAACCTGTACGGTACTGTCAAAGAACCAGATCCATAAAAGCTTGAGGGCAAGATGCACCAGTTGTGTGATAATATCGAGTCATACATTTTGAACTGGAGATCTTAAGTTTGTTACTTGTTAATCACAAATTTCGGGGACATTCAAACTGTATGTGCTAGTTCAAACTTTTAGTTTTACAATTAGCCTTTTATCAAGGATGAGTAAGTTATAATGAAACTTTAAGAAATACAGTTATTAAAGATTCACAACTGAATAATTACATGAAAGTTTCATTTTGCCAAGAGGAGTTCATTGCTTGCATTTTTCTTGCTGCCAGCACGACTTTCGACAGACGTGAGAAATGGGACTCGTGTGGCGTGTAAAATGTCTCAAGTACAGTTTGACTTTATGTATCGCTGTTATA
This sequence comes from Diplodus puntazzo, assembly GCA_963678695.2. Classification (NCBI taxonomy): domain Eukaryota; kingdom Metazoa; phylum Chordata; class Actinopteri; order Spariformes; family Sparidae; genus Diplodus; species Diplodus puntazzo. The sequence continues at coordinate 25,291,770 of OZ023171.1, read as the reverse complement.
GTAACCGGTATGTTCAGCCCGTCCCCACTCCCAACACGCCGAATAGAGCAGCCTGGTCGGTGGCCCTCAGCTTCAAACTTTGACGCTGTAGGTAAACCTGTAGCGTCAATTTTTCGAAGTGCCCCTCTCATGCAGCAAGGGTGAGAAATTGGCCAAGCTGGATGTGGGTTTTGGTGGTTGGATGTGTCATACACAGGAATTTTCCCTCTCTATTGACCAACAATCAATAATCATTTGTTTTCGATGTTAACATATATTACTCTTACACAGAGGTAGGCAACTTACCTCGTGAGATTAAATGTGGTTATTAAAAACCAAAGTAAGATGTTTTACTAAACCTAACTACATTGTGACGGTTTTACATTTTTTACAACAGTCCCAAAGCCACAATATGTCATTATAAGTGAAATGTTTATCAGCAAGCTTTTATTTTGAAATGTCTGACTGGACATTGCATGTATTATTGACAACTTGTCCATGGAGCCATTCATGTGCATATCTAATGAATCATAGTTTCAGGCCATTGGCCAAGCTATGTACATACACATTTGTACATACATATGTTTTTTGGGGCCCATGTATACACAACCCTGATTCCATTCAAGTAAAGACAGATTGCAGTTTATAGACTCTATATAGGTTACTTCCGTTACATATCTGTTATTAGACCCACGCTCTTATCTTTTTACATGATTAAGGGGGAAGTAAACATACAATTTAACAAAAAGTTAATCATAGGCACTTAATCTTAAATGTACTATTACACTGATATTTAGCTGTGTAGTTTCAGTACTTCTAGTTTTTTCAGGAATCAGTGTTTTTTTTTTTCTTTTAAGGTCGTGGTATTTTGAATAATACTCATCAAACAAGGTTGTTACTTTGAATCTGTTCTGTATTCTGATGTGATTTCTTGTTGTACCACAAGGACAATAAAAAAAGGTGGTGAATAACTCTGAGAGAAGCAGCTTCTTTTCTCTTTTTTCTGCATGCGGGGTCAAGCCTTACGGCAGATGTTTCTTTAATGAGCCCTTCCAAAACCCAAACTACGTCTTTATACCTAGTGACACAAATAAGAGGCACACTGAAGAGCAAAAAAAAAAAGTACTACTCAAAAATTAGAGCTACCATCCTTCACCCAGACGGCCCAGATTCAAGCACCCGTGACAGCGAAGTCCCTACTCGAGTGTCCTTGAGCAGGACACTAAATCCCTTTGAGGAGCGATCAATGAGTTTGGTTCTGCAGGGTCGATTCTCTCAGAAAAAAATTGACCTTTTTAAAAAAGGTTAATTTCCCCCTCGGGGGATCAAAATGTGAATCACATTTTAAAATTTAAAGCTTTAATTCTTCTGCTTTGTTTTGTTGATATCCTCTTTGCTTTCCGATCAAACTATTTCACAATGTCGTATGACAACACAATAACACTTTCTGATTCAATGGCAACAAAAAAAAATGATTATGAGCTGCACAAAAAGAAGGAATTTTAATATGCACTATTGTCTGTAGTGCAATGTTCTGTTATTTTGTCCGCCCCCTACAGACTTTCCAGCCATCAATCTTGTTTTCTCCCACAGTAGGTGTCACCACATCTTTTTAAACGCTTGTTTTGTCTTGTGGGGGTGAAAATCGTTCATGTGCTGTATCGACGTGGGAAAACACTACCTGGCCATTTCATTGTCATTCTGTCATTCAATTGAAAAAAAAAAAAAAAAAAAATGTTTCAACTGAAGGGATGACCCGCTGTCATCTCTGTCACTCACAGTTTAGAGGCTCCATCCAGCAGGAATCACAGAGCTCTTATTGCTATAAGGAAGCAATGTACTGTAGCGTGTTTGCCCGCTACACAAGCCGATTGCACTAATTAGTTCTTATACCTGTGCTTATTAGAATCTGCTGGGTAAGAGCATGTTGGTAGATTAGTGCTTCCAGTCTCAGAAAAAAAAGTTTAACCTGCTTCTGAATACAAGAAAACAAATGATTTGTTACCAAGCTGTCACACAGGAAACATGTCACAATGGTTAGAGGTGAAGAGCTCTCTCAAGACCTTGGAAAAAACATTTATTGAACATTATAATGTTACCAATGGATTTCTCCACTCCTAAAAGTCTCTGGAAGTACCAAAGGGTCATATAAGCACCACTGGGTGCACACAAAAGCTCCTTGAAAGATTTCCTCCAAGCAATCAGAAAATGAGCCGGAGGAGGAGCCCAAGAGCCAAGGACGATTCAAGATAAGCTCCAGAAAGACCTGCACGAAGCGTACAATACGCACTACACAATGCACTGTCCACCATTAACCATATCCACATGGTAGCCACTTTCCTCTGATACACTACACTCCTTCCACTACCTTTCCAATCGTATAGTGTAACACTATCAAGTGGTAATGTAGGAAGTGGAACAGGTTCTCAAATATGTTGTTTTACCTTAAAATATGTCCTCATGTATTGCTATTCATTGTCTTTTCAGATGTTGATCAATCAAGAGGCAGTACAATTATAGAGTTGTCAGATTCTGTAGGTTTATACGGCTCGTAACACATGGCTTTATCCTTCTGATTAAAGCTTGTGAGCTTGAGTGTGATGGCCAGCGTTTGAATATGGTCCATGCGTGATCACCCTGGAAGAATCCATCACTGAGGAAATGGCATGTTGTTACATAACATTTGGAGAAGCCTATAGATTACTGTGAGATTGCGATGTGGTCAGATGGGACGACTTTTTGTCAACCATGAAATACACCGTGTTTTGAGAAAAAAAACTGGCTCTGCCTGTGAAATTTGTCCCCAGAAGAAGAACGTTTGTGAAATGAACCGAAGATCAAAATTCTCCAGCGGGGGCCCACTGGAGTCTCTAAGATTTTACCAAAATCCCACAAAGTCTTTTTTTTGTTGAGGAAGTGATTTAAAGCTATCAGACAAAAGCTTCCCCAACAGGTATTAAGTACATTTCTTTAAGTCTGTAGCAGTATGATGTGTCATTCCACTTCATTGCACATACAATGTATGTATAATGGAATGAATAGCTGCATTGTAAACATTGATAATGAGACAGTGTTGAACAGTTACTATAAACAACCACAACCCTCATTTCTCTCACACGTTGGCTCAGGGCTGGTATCTCAACGACGCAGGCTTGTGTTGCATCGCACTGACAGCTGGAAGTCGGACGAACACAGATGGTACATACAGCCTCTGTGCATTACAGTGATCCAACTTGGAAAAGTCGGGAGAAAATCATGGGTGCCCTTGAGCTTTCTCCCCCAGATATAGTCCACTAATTCCAATGGCAGGGGTGAGTCTTCATGCAGTTGCTACACACAGCCAAAATTAATTCCCACAGGAAACTCCTTAAACATTCACATTGTCTAGAGCCACTCCTGTCTCTCTCTCCATTTTGGTTCTGATTTATTCATGTTTCAAACATCTAATGTATAATTTAAAGGTAATACTCAGTTACAATTTTAAATTGGTGTCTCCCCAAAAATTGTCAGGAATATTATATTCTATATTATCGGCATGACGACTCGCACAAGACGAATATTATCACATCTGTGTTTGGTGAAATATGGGAGGACAATTTTTAGACAAATTATAGACATGACAGAGTCTCACGAAATTAAAATCACAGGCAGTGTTTGCATTGTTACAAGTGACTTGAGGTCCCCCATGTAATGTAATAATCCAGTGTGAAATTGGCTTTATACTGTCAACGTAGGTTGGATGTTATGGCTTCATTACTTTAACTAAGCCAAACAAGCACGCACAATGTCTAAAGTGGCTCAAGCTGCTGCAAACCATTCAAATAAGTATATAGAATCTAATATGTTGTTGACAAAATATGTGTTTTGCTGATGTTATTTTGATAAGTTGAATGTATTTGAATACATTTCTTTCAGTGACTAAAATGACTGAATTTTGCCCTATTCACTTGCCTGTAATGGTCTGTGAATTACCAGGTATAAGCTGTTGATTTATTAAACAATTACTGTATTCTCTTTTGTGCAGAAATAAAGTGCAGAAGGGTGTTTTATTCCTGAATGCTTCTATTTAACAGCTAATGAGAGCTTGTGTTTGGTGGCGTGGTTAATGCATTCTTTGGCACCAATAATTGTCAGGGTGCAAATATTAAGCTACTCTGGCAGAAACAACTTTTTTGTTGCACTTTTTTTTTTAATGGAAATTAGGCATTAGAGTGGTCTACAAACTGCAGCATTGTTGCATTAGAAATGTCATTTTCTGGCTTGAAAAACATTCTATTCTTGTATTATTATCTGAATGAGCTGCAAATATATATTTGTGCTTTTGATACATGCAGAAAGTGGGTAAAACAACCCAAATCCATTTTTATTAATTTGGCTGCTGAAGAACAGAAGCTCTGAAACACTAATGCTACGCAGAGCCTTGACATCATATGGGGGGGATAATGTCAGTAAATCAAATGAAACAGCGAGTCTCTTATCCCCTGAGAACGTGCCGTTCGAAACACACAGGGGGGTGATTCACTTCTCGTGAGGTCGTCTGGTAGAACTAGTCTCATGTGAATATGGCTTAGAGTGCAAAATACCATAACATAAAAGAGCATGATCACATCAAGGAGCGCTTATGAACACTTCCTAGACGGTTAGGAGTATCATTTGTTAGCATTAGTCAGGAAAGCTTCATGATCTGGAGAATGTCACTGTACAACTAATGCTGTTAAACTGCCCTGTTGTCGTCTCCGTTGTCCTGTTTCTCATATCCATCTCTGAAGATGGCTTGTCTTTGCTTTAATCTGTGCTTGCTTAGTTGTTATCTAATTTACGTGGAAGGTCTGCGCTTACTTCTGTTTGCTTGCTGTTGTGTAACTTGGTTTGGCTTCGAGGCGTGACCACTTGCTCAGCCCATGTCTTGTGCTCAGCTTCTATCTGTTCTCATATTTGCCCATGCCTTACATCCTGATCATCGTTTTTTAAAACTTGTTTCTTGATTTGCGGCTCACTTTGGGATGCCAACCTCGCACCTGAACAGGGGCTGCAGATGAAAACTAGCCTTTTTTTGTTATCCTGGCACATTTCCAGGCGTGTTTATTAACATGTGCTGTCCTCGAGAGAGACACTGGATACAATTAAAATATGAAAAAAAGATAAAAATAAAAACAAAATCTGTGGCTGTCACTTGCACAAAAAATATTTCAAAACTAAAAAGGACAGATTAAAAGGATGCAGGTGCAAAAACAGATGTCACTTTTCAATTAGATTGCTGGTAAATATTCTTGTGAATAATTTGAGCTGAGTGGCCGACCTCCATTACTCGAAATGTAGTCTCAAAATAGCCTGATTATGAACATCCCAACTTTTGAAATATTCAACCACACTACAGCTCAGTGTTTGGCAGCAGCACTGATGATGCGCTGGTTTCTACGCCCTACAGGAATGATTGATTTACATGGCAGGCAGTGTATTCAGAGCGTGTCTGTCCTGGTAGCCAGATTTATGATGGTGCAAACACATGTAGAGGTCAAATAAATAAATGAATAAATAAATAAATAAATAAAACACACACACACTCTCTCACACACACACACAGAGAGCCAAAGTTGGATCCAAAAAGTAAGGATTCTGACATCAGTTTTTCGGAGCTGTATATAAATGTGGATAGAAGAGAGGAGATATCTCGAATCTCTTTGCATTTATATTTCAGGCGTCTGGCTCACTGCTTGTAGAGAAAATATGGAATTATTAATCAAGAGTCGGTGTCCCTCTGAAAGGAAACGTGGTTGTTGAAGAATACTTAAAATATGGATCAGTCTTGTAGGTAAGTGGGTCACTCTGCCACAACAAGCGTCTGAACTGCCCTGGAAACAGACACTTTATATAGAGCGTCAAATTCTAATTCTCTGAACATCACCTGACTCGAACCTGTGTTCTGCAGTTGCTCTTTTGCAGGTTATTTATAGGAGTATTGTGTTCCTGATTGGAAGATATCGGCTGCAGTAAACATTTAACATCCACTGCCAGCGATGTGTTTGTGTTGCAGTAAAACCAGACTGTCGAGCTAACCTTAAAACCTAGCCACCTTCAGCGTTCAATCTGCAAGCAACATCTAAACAACATCTAATTCTAAATCTGAAAAACATTTCTTTCCTGAGAAACGAGTCTTAGCATTGCAAGGGTGTTGTAGAAATAGTCATTTAAGAACCACTGGCGGATAACTTTAAGGAAGACTTGTTGAAGACTTATTGGGTGATGGGAGGGGCAAAAAAAGCTAAACATACAGCATTCAGACACAGTTGCTTTACAGGGGTCATTGAAATACATAAAAATAAGACATTATGAAATTTGAAAATTGCATTTAAAGGGACTATATGCTTTTATATGCAAGCGGATTGTAACACTGTGGAAAATGAGACCTTCCCTGTCTCTCGCGGTTGCCTATAAAAGCCTGTAGACTATTTGTTAAAGTTGCTCTAATGATGCTGGACTGGGGATTTCTTTGTGAAGCACTCGGCTCTGATTTTCCATGACAGTCAAAAGGATGGAGTGATTTTATATGCATCCCAGCGCCTCTTCTCAGTGCCTCTCACTGCTCTGCTAACAGAGAGGAACAGTAGCTAACGTAAGCTTACAAATGGAGTCTGCTAACATTAACTAATGGCAGTAAATGGTACACTTTAGTGTATTAAGCCCTGATTTAAATGAGTTCACAGTCCTCAGATAATCAGAATCCTGTTCCTTAGGTTGGGAGCAAAAAAAAAAAAAAAACAGAAAAAACTCAAAGCTGCTTCACTTTGCTTGGTTTTAAATCTGGGAACAAGGCTGATCTGGATGCTGTGCACATGTAAATCAGAAACACATTTATATAAATACAAATCGAGAATTGTGGAAGTCAGTGAAAGCAGCAAACATAAAGATCTGGATGCACTGCATGGTGAGAGCCTCTTAAAGGAGACTGATGATGTGGCAGCTTCTGTACTGGTTAGGGAGCGTTGGGCCCCCGATGCTCTGGCTTGAAAGCCCTGCCTGCTGTGATGTGTAAAATGCAGCACCAAAGGATTAAGCTTCCCATTCATTTGAGTAAGCACTGGGGCAAATCAATTGTTTTTTCTGGCCCTGAACTGACCCCACCTTGTTCATGTCACACAGAGTTCAATCTGCTCTGACATATGAAATTGCAATACGCCGTTTAAGTGCAGGCAAAAATACAACAAATCAAAAACAATGAATATTGCAGGCCTGCTTGGCTGCAGCGAGCGCAGAAGCTGTATAATTTGTGGGCATCTGTTATTAGGCCGCAAGCCATGCTGCAGCGGCTGCTGTTTATGCATATAACCTTGCCCATGCCATTTCCTCTCCTACCTGTTTTTTTGGCACCCTACTCATAGAGATTTGGCCGAGCAAAATCCATACCTTAAGGCAGCGAGGGCGAATCAACGGGCGCACACGAACGGGCCAAAGTGGCATCACAAGGCTCGCATCCACTGGCTCTCGTTAGCTGCTGTTAACAGCTGTGCTGCCCACTGTGTGAAGCTTACTCTTTCTTCAATTATAATTCAATGCGGTCAGGTAAATTATGTTTCTATATTTTGAGTGAAAATCTGGAAAAAAAGGAAACTCTAGACGAAAACTGTTGAACAAACTAAGAAACAACAACAACAACAACAACAAAATTATAGTAGATCTCATAAAAACACAGCATTTGTCAGTGATTAGCATTAATATATGATTCATTTTGATTCAGTCAGTGTTCATGTTTTGGCATTTTTAATGTTTAATTAAGGATATGAAGACATATAAAAAATATGCTTTTAATATGGGTGAAAACGTATACTATAAATACTCAGGCTTACAATTGCAAATGAGTGTTGTTATTAGTTGGGTTTTATTATATATTTTTTTTTTATGAAAACTCACACATTCAATCAATACTCAACCCACTCATAAATATTTGATTTACTGTTTTAAAAAACTCAAAACAATGCTTTATATCTGCTGCATTAGTCACAGTATAACTTTAGCTTAACACAAGTACACTTGAATTGGTGTCTGTGTTTTTTTTAGCAGAACTAGCGATTTTAGCCGTTACCAATATAAGCCATGAGGTTCTGCACGGACACATAACACCAGTAAGCAAGGAACATTTGTGTTTTGGATCATGACAGTGACAGTCTATATGCTAATTGTTTGGTTAGTGAGTTACAAGGAAGTCTCACTTTATTTTACTGGGTGGAAAAATGAGGCATCAATCTCACTGTGATAAAGAAACAGGGAGCCCACAGATGAGGCAGGAAAGCCAAAAAGTGAATAATTCTGATCTGTACACAGCTACTGTTAGCATCATCTAGCTTGTAGAAATCAGCTAATAAGCTGTACATATGTATTTATTCCTCACTTGAGGCATGTGCTGAACTATGCTCATTCTGCCACATTAATTGGTTTTATAATAACATTCCAACATTAATAAAAAGATAAAGACTCATAGTTTCACTTTTTGGGCTAATTTTGAATAATACCACTGTATAAAAGCAAGCACCTAGGCATGCAGACTGTTTCTACCAACATTTGTGAAAGAATGGGTCGCTCTCAGGAGCTCCGTGAATTCCTGCGTGGTACTGTGATAGGATGCCACCTGTCATGAAATTTCTTCGCTCCTAAATATTCCACAGTCAACTGTCAGTGGTATTATAACAAAGTGGAAGCGATTGGGAATGACAGCAACTCAGCCACGAAGTGGTAGGCCACGTAAAATGATGGAGTCGGGGTCAGCGGATGCTGAGGCGCATAGTGCGCAGAGGTCACCAACTTTCTGCAGAGTCAATCGCTACAGACCTCCAAACTTCATGTGGCCTTCAGATTAGCTCCAGAACAGTGCGTAGAGAGCTTCATGGAATGGCTTTCCATGGCTCGAGCAGCTGCCTCCAAGCCATACATCAGCAAGTGCAATGCAAAGCGTCGGATGCAGTGGTGTAAAGCACGCCGCCGCTGGACTCTAGAGCAGCGGAGATGCGTTCTCTGGAGTGACAAATCGCACTTCTCCATCTGGCAATCTGATGGAGGAGTCTGGGTTTGGTGGTTGCCAGGAGAACGGTACTTGTCTGACTGCATTGTGCCAAGTGTAAAGTTTGGTGGAGGGGGATTATGGTGTGGGGTTGTTTGTCAGGAGCTGGGCTTGGCCCCTTAGTTCCAGTGAAAGGAACTCTGAATGCTTCAGCGTACCAAGAGATGTTGGACAATTCAATGCTCCCAACTTTGGGGGAACAGTTTGGGGATGGCCCCTTCCTGTTCCAACATGACTGTGCACCAGTGCACAGAGCAAGGGTTAGGGTTATGGATGAGAGACTTTGGTGTAGAGGAACTTGACTGGCCTGCACAGAGTCCCTACCTCAACCTGACAGAACACCTTTGGGATGAATTAGAGCAGAGACTGAGAGCCAGGCCTTCCTGTCCAAATTCCCATAAACACACTCCTAAACCTTGTGGAAAGCCTTCCCAGAAGTGTTGAAGCTGTTATAGCTGCAAAGGGTGGACCGGCGTCGTATCAAACCCTATGGATAAAGAATGGGATGCCACTTCAGTTCAGGTGAGCGAATACTTTTGGCAATATGGTGTGTGTCTCTCCCAAAAGCCACGTCTTTGTGACTTACAGCGGGGAACTTCCCATGCTGGCAGCTTTAAAAATGCATCCAGTGGTAATTGTTTGAAAATGTAACCTCGCTTCAGAGAAGTCATGTCATTTGATGTCGGCAAACTGCACACAGCGCACTCGTGTTCGCTCCTTTGATCACTTTTATAGCAGACAGAAGAAATAGACTCGGAACAAATGGAGTGACTGTACCCAATAAAAACTATTCATGTGGGCAAACAGGGGACACCTACATGGCCTCATTTAGAAGTGATGGGGCGCCTTTGGATCCCCTGTAGCTCACTAGTAAACAGCGAATAGCAAAATAATGTATTAAACAGCACATAATGCACAAGACCACTATACACGCATTACTGATGTACTATTTTACATAAGAAAATCTGCCTACTGCAGCTTTTAAGCTGGTATGGTCAATTTGATTTATCACTATATGAATTACATCTAAAAAATATGCTGATCTGACCGCTTTAGGATAACAGCAGAGTGATTTATGCACAGTATGAGCAAGCCAACTTTGCACACTGCTAAATTAATTATCGCTTCTTTGATTGTACAATAAAGAGAAAATTGAAACCAGCACCAAAAACGTGCAGGATGATTCATCACCAGAATGTCCATTTTTTCCTTTTTTTTTTGTAGTGCTGCGAGAGATACATTAGCTACAGTGCTGCAGGATAAAAATCCCTTTTAAATTTATTGAAACATCAAGCTGCTGAAACTGTATGGCTAAGTGCAGGGCTTGCACTGCGAGGAACTGATGTGACAGTTAATTTATATGGCTTATATATTAGAAGCTGGCTCCCATTATGCTTTGGATGGGTAATGGTGGGTAGCCTGCGTTCTGCTCTGTGGTATTAATGTGTACAAGTAAAGTCAAGGTCGACTTAACCTGCTGGTTTTCTTTTTTTTCGCGGGGGGTGACAAAATGATAGACACAGTGCAGAGCATGCCGAGTTCATGGTTGCTCATTTGTACTCGCTGCGCTCTCGTTCACATCAAACACACTTAGAATCTCTGAGGAGTTTTCAATGTATTTATTCTGTTTCTTCTTTATATCCCCCATTTTAATATCTGTTAATTATTTACCTTTCTTTTTTTTTCTTTTTTCTCAAGCATTCTTGTCTTTTGTTTCCTTTAAATCACCTCTTGACAAATCTTCTCAAAGTGCTCCGGGAATTGATTTGACCTAATTTGACTACTGATTTGTAGCTCCCCGGGCTGCGTTAAGCTCAGCAAATTAGAGTGAAACAGTTCATTGAAGGATAATAGCGCAAAAGGATAAACTCCGTTGTTGAAATCACATTCATCGCTCACCGGAATATCTGCTTCTCTTCAGCAGAACGCTTTGGAAATGGGCACGCAGCGATGACAGAATTTAAGCACTGATTTCCACACTTTGTGAATGTTTCGCTCGGCCCTGAACATTTTCACTTCTGGGAAAAAAAAAAAACATAATCAGCTCAAAGGACAACAGTGAGCTTGTGTTGTGCGAGAATGACCTGTGGCTTGAAATACCTGTTAGTTGAAAAAAATGAAGAGAAGGGATCAGGTCAGGTTCTAATAGATTTGTTACACTCGCAGGAGGATTCTACTGCTTCAAGGCCAAATCATAAAAAAAAAGAAAGAAAATGAAAAGTTTTGTATCAAGCGAGGACATTTTAGAAGAGAATGAGTTGTAAATGAAAGCGTGTAATTAGTGCTCACACCTACCCTGAGTCATGGTTATGTAATACTGTATAAATAACAACTTATTATACGTGTAGTAGCGAGTAGCAACTTGTGTGAGTGATGGTTGGACTCTTCATCCAGGCATTCTGACAACTACTCATTAGTTAAGGGAAATTCAAGTCTTCTAACTAGGGGCTAGCGATACTGCGTATTTTGGTATCGATCCGATACCAAGTAATTACAGGGCCAGTATTGCCGATACTGATACTGATACCGATACTTTTTACTTGAAAATTCCTGATCATTGATTGATTTTGTACTTTTGCCTTTAATTAGCTGATCAAGATTATGATAATAATAAAACACAGGACAAAGATTTGAGCCACATAATTAAATCTATAACCTATCTGCATGTAGCCTAAATAGGAATACTAATGTTCCTTCAACAGATACACAAAAGGGTTATTATATTCTGCCATATTCATACTTCAGAGTGAGCAGAGTGAGCGGAGTGAGAGAGGTGGAGAGGAGATCTGCGCAGAAGGACTGAGAGAGACGCTGCGATCACACAAACGCTGTGAAGAAATACAAGTGAGTTGCTGAACTTCATCAACTGTCATCCAAAATTTTCTGCCGTTTCGTTTCTCCCTCTTCGCTGCTTTCCTCTCTTTTTCCTTTCTTGACCAGTGACAACAACTCAGCCTTTTGCCAAGAGTCGAAGTCAGCGTATTTTCCAATGATATTAAAGCTAATGTGAAACTCATCCATACCGGTTGCCTACAAGTACGTTTTTTCCGATATGAAGTAGGTTACAGATCAGCTGACGTCGCTTAGCGACCGAATATGCTGGGGTGATAAGTGACTGGACTACTTGCAGTGCAAAAGATTGTAGAGCGCGGAGTGATACGAAATACGTGAATCAGAGGCAAAAGGGCTACTTTTCTTGACAACGGTCAAGTATGCTTAACAACAAATTGACCACCAAACGTTGGGAAGGCCCATTTAGGTGAATGGGGCATTTTACAGCATTAAGAAGAGCTGTGTAATCAGGGTCGGTATGGAACCTCTTTTTACTTCTTACCAAACTGTGGCGATAGTGACTCGAAAAGCAGCTCAGGCACCGGCTTGGGTTCAAAAATGTGGGTAATTGTTGATGACAGGAAAAGTGTGAAAAGAGTTTTTGCTATGAATTTCTAAGGGTGCAGCAAAGTTTTTCCAGTAATTCTGCTGGTGATGCTGCTTTTCCAGGCATTCTGACAACTCGATTTGGGCTTGGTACGGAACCTTATTTTCTTTTTGCTAGTTACCAAAGCTCTGCATGTGGAGACTTAAAAAGCTGCTGCGGCTTCTGTTTATTTATCTTTGCCTCTCGGTCAAATTTAAACTTAAAGGTATGAAATCACAAGGATTGGCTCGAGGTGCCATGGAAAACAGTCTGATTCTTTCACATGGCAACACGGTTGGAGGTTTAAGGACAAATTAACACAAATTACCATAATGCCGACACTTTAATGTAGTTGCAGACCAAGTAAGTCCTCGAGTGCCTGTGTCCAAATCCACAAATCATAAAGTCTGCAAGGTGGTACGTGAGGCGACGCAGAGTTAAGACTAAAAATCATTGCAATACAGATGCAATGCTGTATTTTGTGTTTAACCACAGAATCAAGAAAAACATAAAACATCATAACCCCCACCCCCCCAAAAAGAAACAATGCTAACCATTAATAAAACATAAAAAATGGGCTCAGTTTTTAACCCTTCGGCATCCTTTGTTTTATAGTGAAGGGCTGAGCAGTAACATATGCATCGTCCAGTTGGACTTCAAAATAAAGCTTTGAGACATTCATTTCATGTACCACATATTAGAACTTTTTGACTGTTATTAACGTTGTAAAACATTTCGAGTTTTGTTTGTTTTGGTTTAGGACAAAAAAAAATAACTTGTTAGGTTTAGGAAAAGATCATATGTTGGGCTCTAATAAATGCTCAATCATGTCACTTATCTTTAAAAACACATCAGACTTCACCCTTTGTAACACATGGGCCTTTTGTCGATCTTTACTACTGCGCTGAAGGGGTGCCTCCAGAAATGAGAGGCGAGAGGGGCAACTACAGCGTCAGAGTGCAGGGCCACTGGCCAGGCTGCTGTATTTGACGCACTGGGAGTGAGAACTGGCTGTCACAGTAGATGCATGTGGGCCAAGTCTGCAAGGGTAAACATTCGGATACAGCCAAGTTCAACCACAAGCCACGGTTATGAATTTTGGTATCACTTTTAATGGCACCCAGAGGAGGATTAATGATTCTGATGACCCCTGAATTTCCCTCTATTGCCACTTTCAGGGTCATTGGTTCACAATTTAAAAAACAAAACGAAACTACTTACTTCTACAAGCATAAGATGGATAAAAATACTCTCCAAATCTGTGAATCGAGAGCAATTTCAGTGCATCAGAAACTACTGAGCTTTGATCTCAGAGGATTGGGACTGGATCGTGATATCAAATTGTTCTTTCAGGTTGGCGCATTGTCTGTGTAACTGTGAACAATTACGTTTCCAATTATTCCACCAATTCGGTTCCGTCTTTGTCATCAGTAATAAGTCATAAAGAACTGGCTCACAGAGTCACACCTAATTTTCTTTTGTGAAAAGTCGCCCGCTGTGCAGAAGAATTGCTGCTTTAAAGGTGGATGTGGATTCCGCGCTGTAGCTCTAGAAATGACACCCTGCTCGAAAGTCAAAGCCTATTCGTCTCTTGAGTCTTTGATTCTCGGCTCAAACAAGGCTGTCATAAATGGGCTCTGTGAGATAAAACGGGAAGCAGCTGAAATCACAATGTAAACACCAAAGAATTATACGGAGGATGCAAGTTTCACCTCTTACATCCATCAGGGAGAGTGGGAGGACAACCACCTGCTCTTAGCCTGTAACGTCTCATCAAAATATGAGAAAACTTCGGCAAAGACAAAAACCTTAGACTCTGAGGGTCAGCTTAGTGTCTATTTTATACGTTAGCCAAGAAAATGTCTGCAAAAACACATAGAAGTTAAAACTGGACGTTTCTTTATGTTGCAACTTTCCGTGTGGTTCGATTGAACAACACAGTGCTCACGCTCTGGTTAGGTTTAGGCACAAGTACCATTAGGATAGGGGTCGGAAAAGATCATAGTTGTGATCGCCACGCTCGCAGCTGGAGGTTGTCCAACATCCCGTGAAAAATTGCCGGTTTTAATCGCCATAAAAAAAAACAGATGGAAATCCACACAGTCACCAGAAACACTGCTGGAAATGTCCACAGCTCCGCTTAAGAAATCATCTGGTTGCGAGGCCACAACAACAGATGGAAACGTCAGCATGTGTTTTAAAAAATATCCCGTGACTTAAACTCCTGTTTTCTGTCTGGCAGCTTTTTTTTTTTTTTTTTTTTTTGTTAGACCCCCAGCCACCTTCTGCTGCGGCAGGTGGCTAATAAGCGTATAATGTGGATGTGATATGCCACGTTTGGTACGAATGTCAACCCTTTCACCTATCTGTGGTTTGCGACCGATAACATCATATCCTGGGGACTGGGCTGTTTACGCACCTGCCTGGTGACAATAGGAAATAGGTGTTTTTTTCTATAAAAGAAGTGAGTCGGGTGAATTCAATTTCTCGGAAATGAATTTGGAGTTTACGTCTGCTTGTTAAATTCTCTTTTCCCTAGTTCCCATTCTGCAACTTTTCCTTTTGAGAGAAGAATTAATTGGATCCAAACCATTACGAATAAGTTGAGTGAAAGGAATAGTTTGAGCGGTTTTAATTACTTTGGAAAAGGTTAGGGTGATTTTTTTTTTCCATCCATTCTCCTGTCTGCTCTTTCCTGCCTCATGCCCACTCTCCTGTCACTGCAGATCAGCCACCCCTGCTGCCCAGCAATAGCCCCTTTCCTGCCATTCCTCCCTCACCTGTTTCCGCTCTCCCCCATCAGCCCTGAAGTATTAATCTCAGCCCCTTTCCACTCACTTTTTGCCAGATAGTCTATTGTTCTTACACCTTAGCGCTCTGGCTTTTTGTTCTGCCTCCCTGACCATCATGCTTCTGCCCCTCTGCCTAACCCCTTTCTGGGTATGTTTGCCTGTTTTGATCTGCCTGCCTTGTTTTGAATTTCTCCTGTTTTTTTGACCAGAGGAAATGTGAACTTTTATACCACACTCAAACGTGGGTATTTACCGAGCCTCTACAGACACCTGCACTTTATTATAAGAGTTTAGAATTGTTGAAGAGAATGGCACGCAATCATAATTCACTGACACGTGTACAATGACTCTGATGGGAGCAATTTTTTGCATTACAAAGCCTCGGTTCTATGCAAGCCTCAGACATTCAGCTCAAGGTAGTCTTTCAGCTGTGGAGTTGCTTGAATTAATAAAAACAATTATGGTACAAACTTTTATTTGCATGGATTTGGAGTCACTGCTGTTTTCAAACTCAGTTGTCATAATGTTTTATGTCACTGTCAGATTGCTTTTTGTTGTATTTCATCCCTATCATTATTTCTCCAACTTTCCAAGGCCGTGACATCCCTCGAATCGCTGGTTGTTACTGTTGTATTAATCATTTTGCAACAGAGGAAGAAGCTAAATGTCTGGAAAAAGTAAACGCGAGACGCTGTACAACTTCAGTACGCCTACTTGTGGCTAAATCGACTTTTAATTTCCCCTGATGAACGACTCATAAAAAAACACAACCATGGATGTTGTAAATCTAATCTTCTAGTCCCATTGCATCCCCAAAAATATTCAAAGTAATGATTCATTTAATTTCCTAAAACATTAAATTGGCATCAGTTAGTGTTTAAAAGTTAAGGAAATTGTTCTCATTTAGGGTATTCCCAAACTGAACACCTGCTCCCAAAAACTCTACCATAGAATTTCTTTGAAAATAGGACTTTTAGAATAAAATAAAAAACTTGAGTTCTGTTCTCTCGAGTTTTGGGGGGATCTGCAAGGATACCGTGTTTTCATTCACACCGCTTTGAACAGTACATGCTTGGTATGAAGAATAATATTGAGTACCTAGTTGGAGGATTTAGCAATTCAGTCACCTGAATAAAATGTTGGCAGTTAACGTTTTTTGCAAACTGCTTATATTTACACATTTGTACTTGTCATACATTTCCACAATAACTTTCACATCACATTCATATTACATGTTTATGAAATGACTTATGTCTTATGAGGAGGTGGAGGGGATGGTGGCACACAGGTGGTTACAGAGTGACAAGGCTGCCAAGCCAGTAACCAGAGTTCAAACTGTGTGTGAAAAAACTGGATATTTTTAATGAGGGCCACTGGATATCTTGTACGGAGACCTTAGGAACATTCGCAGCTGTTTGTGAATACTGATACAGTGTTTTAGAAGCGCGTTTGACCCATCTCCAGCCAAACCAGGCATTTTGAGGCAAAACATGATCTTCTAACCCTTTCCAATTAGTTTCAGCGGGACCATGAGCGGAGTCGTTAAATATAAAATATAAAATTGGTAGTAAAGAAAAACAAATTTACAACATTAAGACATGTAATGTTTCAACGCATTCATGGATCAAACGCACACCGCTGAGACTCAGGGTTAGGATTTTGCCATGCATTTATTCTGCATATAAAAGAAGAGAAGGAGATACAGGCCAATAGTAATACATTCAGCAGATGAATATAGTACATAGTGCAGCGAGGTAATGTTGTATTAAACCTGAAATTCAACAGCTTCACTGAATGCTCGTTGAATGGAGGGGAGCTCATTACAGTTGTCAGGTTTGGAGAACCAAATCCTGCGAGCTAATTGGTGTGAGCTGTGAGAGTAAAAGAGTGCCATCTTTCAATGCTGGCTTCTCACATAATGAAATAAAAGCAAACACGGCAGCATGTAAATGGGTAAAGCATAATATTCATTATGGAAGTAATTACAAAAGTGCAGTTCAGTCAGCTGGCTCCCTCGGATGGGATTGTTCTGATGAGAGGTTTGTGCGTGGTTGCACGCTGCATTTCAGGAGCTCTTTGCGAAACGTATGCCCAATTTGAAAGACGTCGTTCGACTACTCCTCCGCTAAGTATTGACTTTTTAAAGTTTCGTGACACCGAGAGTGGACTCCATGCTTTGTGTGCAGACTTCTAAATAAGATATTTGTCTGGGAAGCAGCCACAGCAGATGTCAGTCAGTTTCCTGCAGCCTCTCCTCGCAGCCTCACAGTGCCTCGGTGGAACAACAGGCTTAGTGCGGCGCTTTCCATGCCACTTTCAATTACAGTCATCCTCATCAAATCTGGCCTGCCGAATTCTTCTTGCTCAATATCATGCTGCCTGGAAGCGCTCTCGTGTTAAAAGCAAACCACCCCTGCTAAGCTGCGGCAGTTTCACGAAAAATGTCTGTAAATGTGCGGTTTCTTTGCCGTGAAACGGGTGACAAGAACAGAAAAAGGGGGGAAGGAAAGACTGTAAATTACTGCTTTAGTGTGGAGAAACAATTACTGATGCGTCACATTGTTATGTACCCAGTCTAGTGGGAACCTAGAAATGACATGTGTGGACTCTTGGAAGCCGGCTGCGTGTTATGAATCAAAGTTTAAAGTAGCGCTATATTATAAAATCCCAGATGTGACCATTTCCCAATACAAACCAAGTTCACGCCAATAAATACAAAATTAAAAAAAAACAATCAGCGCTCATATTTACAACAGTATTTCAGCTCACAGTCTCACGAAAATGTGTTCAGAGCAAACTTCAGATAGAAAAAAACCTCAACTTGTTGATGTTGCAAACCTTTTTTTATGGATAAAAATAATTTCAGTTATGTCACTTGTGTTATGTAACACAACTTAAAAACAAGTCGGTTTTAACTTCTGCTTAGACAGGGGACTAAAACTTGGGACTTCTGAGGTGAAAGTCCAGCGTTTGACCCACTGAGCCACCCCAACCTTCTCCCCCTCCTTTTTTGTCATGGACAGAGATCAGAGATTTCCCAAAGTCCTGATGTGAACTGAGATTTCTCAAGATCTAGGTCACAGGTCATCAGAAGCTATTGGGTGCACATGTGATGTTCAGAGACGATGTAAGGCAGCTGCAGCTCCCCTGCTCCAATTACAATACATTTAGATTCCACCCCTGTTCAGTGACTCCCACAACTTTGTTTTTTTGGGTCCAAATCATTTTGATAGAATCAGTTGGTGGCTGTGAGTTTTATGCCCGCAGTCACCTTTTTAGACACCAAGGAACCAGTTTACTTTGACCCTTATTGTGATTTGTGCAGTGTTTTGTAAGTTCCCCAACCTTCGACCCGTCCTTCAGATTTAGTTTTTTGGGGAAATGTATCTTTATATCGCTATACTAGAGGGGCATCTCGAGAAATGACCATGACCTAAAGTGTGAACCATGGGGCCATTGACAAGATACTACCTTTTCTTCATTTTTACTTTGGAAGTGAGAATGGTCTGGAACTAAATGCTGGTGGCATCTGTCGGAAGTGCCAGAAGTGGCACCTAAAGCTGTCAGCTGGGGTTTAAATGGAAGCAGTCATCAGCTTGTCCAATCTGTGGGAGGCAATCCCTTCAAATGGACCAAACATGGGGCACCACCTGTTGCTCATTACACACATACACACACACACACACGCACACACACACACACACACACACACACACACACACACTCACACTCACACACACACTCACACTCACACTCACACACACGATATAAGCAAAAGGGAGTTGAGAGAGAAAGAAATCTGTCAAATCAAATATCAAAAACAACTAGGTTTATTATAAAAGAATAATGAGACTTAGCAGTTCCCTGATAGAGGCTACTTTAGAAGATATGCAAACAATCTTTTAAAAACTTTATTCAGCTGCATGTAATTCTGCCTGAATGCTCTGTTTGAAATTTCACTCTCATGCATGACTGCCTTAAATGCTACATGTGCAGTTCTCAGTCACGACGTAACGAGTCAACAAAACTCTCAGAGAAATGGAGCTGCGACAATGAATGTTTTTTGTGGCTAACAAGTCTAATTTTGCCCGTTTCTGCTGTCAGATATAATACAAGTCATCCAGTGGGACGCAAATGGAACCCTGCCAGAATGAATAAAGAAGCCATTAGTCTTGCTGACATGGCGAGCCGAACATGTTAAGAGAAAAGTTAAATTACCTTGGTTAACAAGTGAATGGATCTGGCCCACTGTTGCATGTGATGCATTCACTTTTCAGCGAATACATTGCAAACTAAATTCCTCTTCGGGAAACAATGATTTCAATTTATTCAACATAAGGTAGAATATCAAAAAGAGAGGGGCCGAAAACAACAAGTGGTCATTCCTTCTTCATACCGATATAATTTAGACGTAGCAGAAGTCAAAGATTTTTGCAGGAGGAAAATAAATGTGTCTCGTTCATGTGAATTTTGAAGTATCAATTCTCCTTCTCACAGCAGTAGTTTAGCATTTGGTTGCCAAAGGCTGTATTTAGTTTTTCTCAAGACACACTGTTTTTCAAACTTGTTAACAGCTTGGTGAGAAAACACTCATTATAAACTTTAAAACTGCGATGGCTTCTTCATCGCACCACAAAATCCCAAAAAAATGTATTAAAAAGAGGGAGGATGAAAGCACAAAAACAACTACCGCCCGTCACACCGAGAGGGATTACACAACACAGGGCAGCGAGCACACACACTTTTTCCAGGTGATAATTCAGGCAAACACACTTAACAGGTAAGCTAATGAGTCAAGAGCGTGCAATTCTGAGTCCACATGGATCCAGAAGCCTGCTGGTTTACATTCCGTCTAATCAGCGACTGAATTACACCAGGGGTGTAAGGTGAATGCAATTATCTATAATCAGCTACCTGGTAGGATGCAAAATTAGCTTTACGCAGCAACATTTGGCGTGATCATTTTCAAGGCTGTTTTGTGCCTCCTTATTTGGAACACACATGATTCAGACACAATTTAATCATACAAAACGTCAGTCCATCCTAGTTTGAGCTTTTGTTTCAACTACAACATTTCTGGGTGTCTGATATCCATAACGCAGGGTGACAAGTTCCAGACTTCTAAATGAAAATAAAGTAAGAATACATACTGTAATTCATGTTCTGAGTTTTTTTTATTGTCAAGATTTTTGACATCATGTGTGAAATACTGTCTCATTCTGTGGTGGCTGATGGCAGCTGAGCTTTAGTTGATGAATTAAAATCTTAAAAAAAGAAAAAGTTAATTAAATATTTGTGATTTTAAATATTTTTTGAGTTATGTATCTACATTATCCCAAATGTTTCCGACAATGTTCAAACCCACAGAAATACGGACGTTTACTCAAGGTACCTTACCTTTTTGGATAGGTAGGATGTCCAAGATTGCAGCTAAATGTGACTCGACTAAAATTTAAACTGCTTCACCACCAGCAAAACGAGTTTGACGGCGTGTTTATTTGTGTTTGCCCCAAAACAGCCAGATTTCTTGACCCTGTGTTAGCTGTAAGACAGAAAGCAAGGACACAGTGTCGACATCACAGAACATAACACCTAATGGAGTTCACCTCTTTGGACCGCTGCTGCAGTCAGGCTGATGAAAGTAAATATAAATCCACCTTTTTAATCCCCAGAAGTTGTGAAGTAATCTTTGAGCTCTCTTCTCTCTGTAAGCGGCTCCGAATCAGAGCACTATATGCTTTGACTCCGGGTGTTTATTCCTCCAGAAGTTCTGGCTCTGCACCCGACTTTCCCCTCCAGAGCTGGTGTGTCTACATGAACACTATCTGCTGTCACATCTCTATTATAGGCTAAATGAATGTATGAAGTCAGCTAGCCTGATAAAAAACCATGAGGTGAGTTTCCACTTTAACTAAAATGTTTTATCACGCCTCCTTTTATAACCTCAGTGAGCTCTACGGTGAATCATTAATTTAGTTTTTGATGTTTTGATAATAATATAATCACAGATATCGCTGCTGATGATGGTTTTCCAGGTACTTGTGATGAATTTTTGATCATATGAGTGCTATAAATAGATACTAGCTCATGTAGGGCAGCTGGTGGTAGAGTCAGTCATGAAATCAATCACAGGGTTGGCGGCTTAATCTCTAGCTCCACATGTTGAAGTGCACTCGAGGAAAGCACATCTTTAATTGCATCGTATGTTTGCATGTGCAATGGCGTGTGCACCTGTGGCTGTTTGTGTTGAACACTGAGTCGAGCAATCTTATTTGCAAATTAAAAAAAAAAAACAAGCTAAAAGAGATCAAATAAGTATTCTACTCATGCTGTATTGCTGTGAGCTTTTTTTTTTTTTTGGTTAGCATGAGAACAAAATGACTTCCTCTATCCCTTTTTGTTCAGTTTGAATCAGAGAGCTGCAGCTCAACAACGCCGATAAATATTCCCCCATCGCTTACGTTACAGCCGTGTCGGTGAATGGACAGTAAAAATGTGGACTTTTCCTGAAGGGGAGCAGGTGCAGTTCACGAGCCACCAGTTGCCCGTTCCTGAAGTGAGACGAGGGTCACAGGTGAGGCAGGAAACGTCCGAGAGCTCCCACTTGCTATCATTAGAGCCCGATCAGTCTCAGTGGGCCGATATGAGGCCAACGGCTGAGACAGAGCTCTGACCCTTCCCTGTGACTAATGGTTCCAGTGTTGCTCTCTATCTCCTGGGCAGAAGTGTGTCACCCATTTCAAAAGACCTCTAGGTGTGCGAGCTGGAGGCGCCCATGGCATATTTTACCCCACATTGTTCGGTACATTATGAAAATAAAGTAAATCCCACATTTGCCTTTGGCAACTGTGTAGATAAGCTTTTAATGATTTAAGTCCATTTGTAATTCCTAAATCAACCAAATACAGGAGCCTGTCTTATATAACTAGTGCTCTTGCTGAGCTGCATTTCCAAATGTTGGATGCTTTTTTTCTGGGACTGTTTTTGTCTGTTATACCACAGTGCTTTTCATTGCTAATGTTAACAACCCAATTCACTGATGTGGCTGAAGGTAAAAAAGCATAATTCCCTTCCCCAATCACTCCTATCCAAAAGTAGAACACCAAAATGGGAGTCGAAGACAAAGGGGAGTAAAGGAAAGTGAATAACATTTGGGACACTCAGAGCCTGAATACTAATTCTTATCTGCAAATTCCTGTTATTATATATAGCTCTGCTTGTGGCCTGGTTTTAGGGAGGACTTCCATGGTTCAGAGTGAAATGTTGATGTCTACTGGATCCATAGCTGCATTAGCTGCACAAGCATTAATGGTTTCGAGAGGATTTATCCTAATAGTTAATTCTATCCTCTGACTAACTGGCACCATGGAGTTTAAGATATAATAGGTAAGAATTCTGCATTAAAATGTCTAAGAATGACTAAACTTTTGATATATATATCAAAGTACACTGCTCAACCACTGATGAAGTAGACAGATTACGCGTACAAAACACACAACATTACATGACCAACAAGGTCACACAGCAACAGATGCTGCGTTGACCTTTTTAGAAGCCGACACGGTGATAAGAACAGGAAACTTAAAAGGATTTCCAGAACGTGCTCAGTTTGCCTCCCTGTTGTATTTTTATGAATATATTAAGAGTGGAAAAATACAATAATGAAATGTATTCATATGAAAATGTCATGAAAATCAATTAACTATGAAGCTTTAAAGTTCAGGTTCTGCATATCCTGTTCACATCTCGCCGTGATCTCAAAGCTGCAGAAAAGAGATTTCCTCCTGGCAAAGGCACGCATTGTTGCAGGGATTCACCGGCTCAGATAAACACAGACACACACGCACACATACAAACACATTTTTAAGAAAAAAAGCCACAATGTTTATGGATGATACAATCTGGGCATGATTGAGCCATAGGTAAGGAGGGGAGGATTTAGAAAACCTCAATTAGGTGCGGGTGCAGCGCGGATTGCATTCGGAGTGGAGAAGGCTAACGCTTTCTACAATGGGTCACAAATGGAGGCGAGGGGAGAGCGAAGAGGTGGGCCCTGATGCCACTGATTGGCTTCAATCATCGCGGGTGATTGGGAGACAGGACGATGGAGGGTCCTGCTCCCGCCTCACTCATCATTGCTCCAACTCGTATGGATTCATTTATTTGAGTCGGGGACATTTAGTGGGCCGAGTAGAGTGAGCAGATGTATAGACGCAGGCATACGAAAAGCAATTTAGGTCGCCTTTTGTAGTATTAGCGCGCCGTGGCACAAATGCACTGTCCTGTCAATACCGAGAGGAGCAATGAAGCAGACGAGAGAGGGGGAATGTACTGTGCACGGCAGCCTCAATAAGCGCCGCATTTCAGTCATTACGTTTGAACTGTTCCGTAATGATCGGCTAGTTTCGTAGAACAAGGTGGTCGAACGCCTGATGGAATACAAGCTCCACCCGAAATGTTGCTAACAGAGCACAGCTAGTGCAGACAGTGACCTTGATACTGTCCAGGGAGAGGAGAAGAATACACAACACACCCAGTCGCTCTGCAGCTAATGAGCGAGTGCACTGCTCGGCTTTATCTCCCTAATTAATGATTGAGACGTGACTGCTCCAGTTCCTCCTGGATATACACGCATCAGCTCAGCCGGGGACGCAACTGTAGCGACTCGCATGGGACTACAATTTGGAATCAAAAAGCAATTATCAGGTGAGTTGCCAGGTTATCGGGACGTGAAATGCAAAAATAAAAAAAAAGTAAACAAGTTTTCCCCATTGAAGTGTAAATTTGTGATTTGATCATGTTGTTTTGTTTTTTTTTGTGTGCGTTGCTGCAAAATTTGCATCTCTGTGTTCAGTTTATTAAGGTTCACGTATCCCAATTAAAAATGGAAGCAGTGCTTGTAAACAAAAGTCACAAGGATCTTTATTAACAACTTTTCATTGTGGAATGAGGTTTGAGCAGCCAGGGGAGGCAGAGCATCGCCAGGTCTAATTGTTCAGTAATGATAAGGATTCAAAACTGTTGTTGCTTTTTGTGTTCTCGAGAAAAGAAAGTTAAGTGCGCCGTCTCCTGACCTGTTGCCGTCAAAGCAACACATCGGAAGCTGCACGGATGCGGGCCAGACTTCCTGTACACACTTGTGTCTGCTTCAGCACTTAAGGTCGCTTCCACTCAACCGAGTAAGTTCAATGTCAGCGCCTCTGATTGCGCACTTTTTAAAGTAGAGAGCCTTATTTTCCAGTTCCAGACCACAAAATGAATCTGGCTGAGTTTTGAGTTCTTGAAAATAAAAATAAAGAATACACAGGATTTGGATGCTCCATCTCTTAATATAATGCACAATTCAGGAGCCAAATTTTTTAAAAAATGTAGAAATATCTTTTGAAGAAGAAAAACAGTAGTTTAAATATACAGTACATGTTAACAGTGTAACATTATTGGCTGATAATAATTTGAAATAGTCTGTAAAAAGGCCAATTTCAGAGAGTTTCAAACTTTGACAGTTTATTTTCTTCACACATGTAATATACAGTCAATGTTTCTTCCATCCCCCCCCCCTATTAATGGCTTTGATGGAGTTCTTCCTTACTCAAATCACAGTGCTGGGGAATACAAAACATCATATTCTGCAGCGATTGTATAAGAAAAAAAATCATAAATGAAGCTTATTGTGTTTGGTTTCCACTGTCAGTGTTTTGTCACCTTCTGTCAGGACAGAATGATAACGCGCACTCATTTCTTGGAAACCAATCAACAAATTTCAGTTAAATGTTATATTGTACCACGTTTTCTAATATCCTACATAGCGCTATTATTGGGTATGAAAAGAGACAGTCTCCGGGAACAAGAGCGGGTCGTAAATGGAAACAATATGAAAACAGAATTAAATACAAAACAGTGTTTCTGCAAGGGGAAATAAGTGCTGAATTGCAGTCCGTAATTTTAGATCAATGAGGCTCCAAAATAAACGAGAGCGAGAAATTCAGTGAGAAACAGTGAAGAAGGGAAAAAGGGAACAAACCAGGTGAGGGAGTTACTTGTCTCACAAATGTTCTGTTATCTTAGTATAGCTGCTGAGCTGAAGATTTCCTCTAAACCTGTAAGCCAACTGTCCCGTGTCCTCTTAACAATACATTTAAAAATGTATTATAATGTTTGTGTGTGGTTGTTTATAACCCAATGGGCACAAAAATACATGTGCGACTTGAACATTGGATGTTCTATGGAGGCGACGAGAGGGACGGTTTATTTTTACACAGTTAACAAAGAGCTATAAAGCAAATAGATTGCACTCTTATTCAGATAAGTTAAATATTTCACTTCCCACAGACTCTAACAGGTTCCCACGGATTGCAGTTACAGTGCGTCAGTGTTACCAGAGAAAACATTACCCACTCGGAAAGTTGTGTGGAGCTGGCAGCCGGACTTTGCACGAAGCAAATGTCATTCAGCTCACATCCTGCACTGACGACTGCCGCGGATTCACTGTCAGATGTGTTGTCTTTATTTCATTAGGAAATAAACGAGGCAAGACCGCGCAGAGTGAAAAATCATTTCAAAACAAGTCATCAGCTTAATGTTATTTCACATGATTGCATTATTCAGAATCAATGTTGAAATTGAGGGGGGGGGGGGAGGGAGGGGGATTGATTGATCATTAAAATGCTGAAAGGATAGATGAACATAACTGCTCTTTATCGAATTATAAATGCTTCCAGATTAAACTTTCTGAAATCCAGCACAGCCTGCCGGTCTTTGAGGCTTTCCGGACACCTCACAGAAAAAGGCAAACACATGTCACAACACATCACACCGTGTTTTTTTCTTGAATGCAAGGAGAATTTATGTATTTCTGACATCCTAGACACACGCTCTTCCAGCACAGTGGCCAGGATAAAATGTCAGCACTTGATGTTTTTTGCAAACCAAAGAACATAAAGTGTCTACATGTCCTTTCTGTTTAGTTTTTTCAGAAACGTACACTGCCAGCAGTTACTCCAGCAACCGAGTTTGGTCTTCTCACCTCCCATTAATACATAAAGACTGCAAAAAAGACTGGAAATAGACAGCCATTATGAATTGAACTCCAAAACACATAGTTATATCAGGCAGTCACAGAGACGCAAGATTAAAAGTCACCTAGCAGTACAAGATGGAGTGGTAGCAAATGTAAAATTTTCATGCAAATGTTCTATGATTTATGGCAGTGGAGACCGATAGTGTTACTTTCATGCCCGGGGGAAACAGAAGCACACAGACGCTGTTTTTCTCCTCCACTTCACTTTTTATTCCACGAGTGAGGTCGAATGAAAAGCAGGAAATGATGATCACAACAGTTTCTAGCTTCCTTCAACTTCAAGATTGGGAAATGATTTACTCAGTCAAGACAAGTGAACGACCAGATCGGGAAATGATTTAGCCATTTCCCGATCTGGTTGGAGGAGAGTATGGGAACTGTGTGCTCAACGAGGAACATGCCCGAAAGCTACAGACTTGAGGCGCGAGACGCTCTGCCTCTTCCATGTGTGTGAATGTGGTGTTACAGTAGCATTTCTGTCTGGACTGAAAACCAGGTCACCTTCCCTCTCACTGCAAAGGGAAGGACTGTTTTTCAGTCTGACGTTGTATATTATCATATACCTCTTATGTCTCAAATGTTTACACAGACAGAAAGCTTAAGTAGCTGTTGGTAATTGTAGTCTTTGTTTTGACGGCATTTCTGAGACCTTTTGTGAAATTAATTTGGCTCCAGGTTGATCATTTCCCGGATGGATTGTTTTATCAACCCTTAACCCTCCATTATAAGCCAGTAGATCATCAGAGTGAGAGCTGTGCTTCTCACAAGGTAATGTTCAGCTCTAACATAGGTACTACATTATGCAAATGGTACGAGAGGACATCATCGGTGTATGACTTTTTTTTCCCTAAAACAACCTCAGGGGTTGTTTTACAAGGGCTTGCAAAACGAGAACACGTGCCTGTGTCACAGTGCTGGAGCGTGTATCCCTGCTAGCTGTGCATTATCCATTCTGCGGCTGGATTAATGGGGCAATTGATCAACGGCAGACTTGTGTATCCCGGAGAACTGATCACTCACCTACAGCAAGGCCCGACACAGGAGCACCAATCAGCACTGCAACAGCCAGAATGATTACAGACGCATGGCTGGGCCGAGCAGCGGAGGAGCCGTCGCCGACTCCCACCTCCTCTGACAGCCTGACATTGATAGGCGAAGGAGCTGTGGTGGGGAGCACAGGAGGAGCTGACGATCGGTTCAACAAGGCAGAAACCTAACAGGGATGAAAACGCAGGTGTAAAGCTCAATCACAGAGCCGAGGGCACGCTCAGAGGGGGAGACAAATGCTCCTCAGAGCCGTCAATATAATGATGTGCACTTGAAGAGGCAGCGCAGTTGATGGTATAGATTGAGATAAAGACAGAACAGTTTACATCAATTCCAGTCATCTGCAGGAATGCAGCATGGACTCATGACTGTTTGCACTTATTGGTATTTGAAAGGGACGTGTCTAGCTATTTCTTAAACTGTCGATCAGCTCAATCACCTACCTTTCACGGTAAATAACAGAAAACAGATTGAGAACCTTGAAATGTGACTTGGATTTTGCAAGGACTAGATGTATGTGGTAGGTAGTCGGCTATATCTTGGTGTAGTCGGTATAGCTCTACATTTGGACACAAGAAAAAAAAACCCTAACCCTAACGGATTAGACATGACATTTTTTATTAACATTAACAACTGTCCAAAAGTCGTCATATGTCAACCATTTGTCAGCAAGCTTTATTTTGAAAGTCCAACTGGACATTTTCACGGTATTAGTTTTCAGTGTAGATGTTTCCTGTTTTAATTTGTACAGCTCATCCTTGTGTGTCTTCTTGTGACTTTTCGCTTCCTGTCTTTGTCTTTTTTCCCACCATTTTCCTGTGTTTCATCTGTTCATCATCCCTTGTGTATGTTAATTAGTTAGCTAGTGAGCTAGTTCTTTGGATTTGTCCCCGCCTGTTTTTGGCAGTTTTGAGTCACAGCTTCTTATCATTTGAGGTGCTGCTTGTGAGAATAGTAGATTTTTGAGTCTCATTCCCAACTCAACAAAAAATAATGTTTTGGGATTGTACGACTGGTCATCTGCCATCCCGGAGTTGGGAATGAGACTCAAAAAACAATTTTTCTCACAAATTACACCCTTGTTTATTTTTGTAACTGTGTGTCTTTCTGCATCTTGCATTTTTGCTGTACGTATATGATGTATTATTGCTAATTTGAAATTGGTGGAGCCCTTCACATGCAAAACTGACACTAGCTTGAACTAGAAATGGAATTCAGACGGTCTTATGGCATCGTGATTGTTCATTTCTTCTCCTTCCTCGCTCCTCAGTAGTCATTGCTCTGGTGTCCTTGTACTGCACTTCCCAGCGATCACTTGTCCATCACCCGTAAAATATTGTGCTCTCAGAGCTGAATATTGCTGTGAGATGGAAGACCGAGAGCTGCAGCCCTCACAATGCACCGCTATAATGCAGCATTGGGTTTGTTGAAACACTCAATCAATGCAGGAAATGATCGCCTGAACCAGTTTATTTTATCCAGCTGTATGTTATAGCTTTCACACTGAGCACGATGGATGCAGCGAAGCTGTATGATAATGCAGTGTGATGCAATGAGCACTGCAATGGAAGAAGAGAGTGGTTTCGAGTTGCAAAACCACACCGGCTTCTGTCTGGGCTGGGCAGCACTGGAGATTCATTTGTCTTGGATTTTGTGCTGATGGAGGTTTGAGTTGTGGTGGACGCTGCTAAACAAAGGGGAATTTGTCTCAAACATGTCGAGATCCTAAGAGAGGCTCAGCTGAGTTTCAAGACTGTAGATCCAGACAGAGCTAGATGATGTTTGAGTAGGTTTTAATAGGAGTTTACCGAGGGTTGTTGAGGGACTTATATTTATCAGATGGGGAGCAGAGGGGGGAGGGACTGAGGAATAAGCACAACGCCAGAAACTGGCACAGCTACATTCCTTTGTGCACTGTTTGCAAATATAGGCAGCATCACAAGCTGTTCAGCAAATATTCTAGCCTGCTAACTTAAAGCTACACTAATCAATATTTGTGGTCAGATGACTATTTGGACAGTAAAAGAGGTCGCATGTAACGATAAACCCACATGGGATGATCCCCCAACTCTGCAATATCCCTTCAGCTCTGCAAAGCATTTCATCTTCTTTCAGCTCTTGTTTTGGTTTACATGCTGCCACGTCCATTTTGGTTTCCACTTACCAACTGCCCAGAACTTAACAGCAGCCAGACAAAACTCTCCCCGTGAGCTTGTAGAGAACGCAACAGAGCTATGATCATGGACAGTGAAAATGAGTGAAAGCTAACGTTACTGCGTTCAGCAGAATAAATGTATATTTGCAATACCACAGGTTAGTAAAAACTTCACATTTCTTCGTATTGGGAGTTTACATTTCTTTCAGATCAATTAAATCTCTTGTAACAAAACTGTGCACATTTATCTGGTTTAGGAAAACATCCTTTTTTGGATTAGAAATGCCCATTTTGGTCCCCACAAACACGACTAGAGCTGCCCTGAGGTCTCATTAAAAACACATGGTTTTGTCATAGTGGTGCCAATTACAAATGTTGAAACACTACGGTCCCTCTTCAAAACTGTCCAGTGGCTTTACACAAATGCCAAAACACATTCTCAAATGGTCCACTTGCTTGGCAGCCTTGTTGCCTTGAACTCCATCGACCGTCCCCTCCACCTCCACAAATGCAATTAAGGTAATAAACATGTACTGTGAGTGTGAAATTACACAATATGTGGACATGTCTATGCAGTATGTAGCCTATGACAAGAACAGTGAAATGTTCACTACTAACTTTTTATCCTGGAAACTGGCAGCTCATCTAAATATGTTTACAGCACCTGCAAGCAACCCTCCAAAAATCTATCAATACATATTTAAAGCACGAGTGTAAACAAGTCATACATCATGACATGATAATCCACCACACCACAGATCTCTTCCAGGGTGAATCCAAAAGTCTGGATTACACCACTATTGCAGGGTCGCAGACTTTGCCAAAGGCTTTTCAAACCCACAATTCATCCTGTCCAGAAGGACCCTGAAGAAGACCTTGTGCAGGCTTCCAAAGAGTCTGCTTGAGGTGCAGACTTCTGACTTCATTGATTTGATTACCCACAGGTCAGTGCAGTATGTTTTTGAAATTGTCAGCCAAAAAAACAAAAAAAAACACAAAGAACTCAATGACATTATGAGCCAGAAAAATGCAGAAGTATTATAATCAAAATGCAAAGTACGACAGAAGCCACTGAGGGATCAGTCTGCAAGTCCAGAGGGTGCGAGGTGGGGGATGCTATTGGAAAGAGGCTGGTGAAATAAGCACACACCAATTTAATTAAATCAGCAACCAGCCTTTAGAGAGCTGTTTAATATTTCTAGGAATTTAGCAACAATCATATCACCTGAAACGTGTGAAACTATGTTGGGAGAAAAGATGTATTCAGGGAGTCTGGATGAGGGGAGGATAAATCGTTCAAGAAGGTGAGGTTGGATACAGAGACCTATAAAGTATCCCAGGTATTGATTACCTGGTTAAACAGAGGACTGTTAGCTACAGTCAGAGTATAAACTGATTAGACCCACTGTAAGATTGAGTGTGTGTGTGTTTGTGTTTGTGTGTGTGTGTGTGTGTGTGTGTGTGTGTGTGTGTGTGTGTGTGTGTGTGTGTGTGTGTGTGTGTGTGTGCAGTAACAGAGACAGACGGAGAAACTATTTGCTGAGTGTTGGAGCTGAGGAATGGCTCATCATACCATCTGTAACACTCCTGTGCTGCTTCTCATATAGCATAACTCCCCCCCGCCGCTGCAACCCCCCCCCCCCCCCACCCCCACCCCCCCACCCCCCCCCCCCACCCCCCACACACCACACACACCACACACACACCCCCACCCATCCCACCCGAGCTCCGGCAGACACCCTCTGCTCTGTTCATTGCGCCGACCCAGCCCTTCAGTGGACTGTGCCATTTGATCCACGCAGAAGATGATTCACGCTCTGCGATCTAGAGAGTAAGGGCGGCAGAGGAATCCCTCTCTCTCTCCCCCCCTTCACATCCATAATTCAGCATCTGCGCCTTCGTCCTCCTCCTCCTCCCTTTTTTTTTCTCCCCCCCCCTCTCCTGTCTCCTTCCTCCCACTGCTTTTTGCTGCTTGCTACTCACTGCTGTGTGCACTCCAGCACAGCATCCACAACCTGAGGTATCAGTCGTCTATAATCCAGCCATCTGGAACTCTACGTCAAAGCTACACAGGTAAGGCAAGAGCAAAACAAAGCGCTACTTTGCCTTCATGGGATTCAGAGTTTGTGGTGTGTGAAATGTATGCTGGCTGCATGCATCTTCTAAAGTCTTTTGGCTGATCTGCTTCCTAACTTACTGCATAATTTACCCCCTTTTTTTGGAACTAGATGATATTTGGAAGAAGGGCTTGAAACTGTTGCTATGGCAGCTCAGTGAGACAGCCCCCCCCCCAAAAAAAAAAACAAAAAACAAAAAAAAAGGTCTGTGGTGAGCTTAACACATCAGGGGGTACATTAGAAACTGTCGGAGCATCGGTCGTTGCCATGCAATAAAGTTTAGTGTTCCCTGTATGAGTCACCCCCATCCCGCCATTCTCTCCACATTGCAAACGCACCGCCACACACACTCGCACCATTCACCCATTCTGCAAGGCTGCTTTACCTTCTCCTGCTCATACAGAGGAATCATGTGAGTTCAATCACTGGACTCCTGGTGGAGCTCGAAGGAAGCCGGAGTGTGCTGCTTAGCCAAGCAGAGGCACACTAACAGGATGAAACCCCCCGTTACTTAATGTGATATGATGCATTCATGTTTCCTGTTGCAGACTGAGGGTTTATAGTGTGGTTTGCCTATTGAAATATATTGGATATATATGTGTTATATTTTTTAAAAACGCATCCTGGATTGCTTTTTTTTCTTGCCATGTAGCATGTTTAAAAATGTAAATCCAAATGGAATATATAAGCTACTTAGTGATAGGTTGTTTTTTTTTTTCTTTCCCATTTTTCCAAAATGTGTTCGAGGGAAGATAATTCAAAACAAGATGTGTTAAAGAAACTTCCAATTTGACATGAAGAAGATTCCGGGTGTTGAATTACACATTTGTCTTGTTTTTAAGCCGTTCAACTTGACGTCAGAAAGACGCATTCAAGCTAAAAATGTCTTTTATTTCAGAAGGGATTCCTGTTTGGGATGTCTCATTCAGATGTTCACACAGAGCAGTATGTGGCCAGAGATTGATATGCAACCCCTGCCTGGGGGAAGTGAATTGATTTGATATGCTGTGGCACACTTCTGTGTTATTTTTGTGTTGACTTTCTGCTTCATAATGCAGCAGGTGTCAAACAGGCTGCCAGAGAGAGCAGACGGGAAGAGGGGGAGAGACAAAGAGTATGTAACATCTCAGCGAGGCTGGCTGTTGATGTGCCGCTACATGAGAGAGTGTTGAGGTGCACTGAAGCTGAAGTCTGACGCAAGATTGTCAACACAGCTGGATTTCAAAGAGGCAGGCTCGGAGTGGGATACTGTCGAGATTTTTGCAATTGAGCGAGACAGGAAAGAAGTAACTCAAGCAGTGATGTGTGCTGGGTAAAACAGCCCATGAGGCAGCACATTTATCCAAACTTGTGCTGTAATTGTTTTGGACTCGTTCTTACGTTAGTTTAACGTGATCAAACGCATTTTCTTGCTAAATGCGACGTTCGTGCCTTCCCACGCTCGCCGTGCGCTCCTCCACAGCCGGTGATCTGCTTTGTTAAAGGCAGAGGCTCTCCTGCTTCTTGATAGATGTTACGAATGTGACACGAGTAGCACAGTGGGAAAAATGTTGCCTCAGCTTATTGGCTTTTAGAAGACAAGGCGCCTTGGAATGAAGATGGTGGTGTTGTTGTTAAACTGAAATCAATGAGCTCTTGAAAATAAAATAAAAAAAACATGAAAGGATTTTGGTTGAGTTTTTTTTTTTTTTTTTTGGCTTTGACTTTTTTCTTTTCTGGCATCAATATCAGTGCTAAGTTGTCACAGTTAAGCTGCTATTCTGTCTTTGCAAAGGTGTCTTAGCACCTCACTACTGAGAGATCAGCTGTCAATCAGTCAGTGGGAGTGGATTTTTGTTTTTGGCTTCTGTTTTTGTTGTTTTTCTGCAATTGGGTCAATTGCCAGTTTCTGTTATATCAGACACCGTACACAAATGAAGCCTGGATGTGATGCTTTCATAAATATTATTTTAAGGTCCACTATGTCGTTTTAAGGAAGTAATTTGATTCCGATTTCTTCATGACTAACCAAACTAAATCAATGAACTTAACGTTTTCGTGACTGAGTAAACAAACTTCCCTGAAATGACAACACAGTTTCATATTGTTGTACTTTGTTTATATGTGGCGGACCCCGCCACCCTACTTATTTTCCTCTGAAAGCAGCTTGTTTATTCAGGTATGAAAAAGATAAATATTTCTGAGTTTGTATTTCTTCTCCAAAACTACATAGTGCCCCTTTTAAAAAAAAATGTCAGAATGGGAATAATGATAAGGTGAAGAAGAAGAAGATATGTGAAACATTTGAGTGACAACACAATGATCAACATACATACATACATTTTTTATTTTTTTTTTACTCCTTTGTGACAGCAAACTGAATATATTTGGCTCGTGGGCAAAACCGGGACAACTGAGGACATCATCTTGGGATTTGAGAAACACTGATAAACACTTTTGACCATTTTCTATTTCCATTTTGTTGGACCAAACAATTTTGATTAATCAGGAAAATAATTGTCAGATTAATTGACAATGGAGATGATTATTAGTTGCAGCCCTAACAGAGATCCGGTTCCTGTTTTGATGAGCGGCAAACTGCCATTGCTAGCAGTTACTTTTCATCAACAACAACACTGGGGAAAAAAAGAAGCATTCTCATGTGTTCAAATTCTTAAAATAAGCTTTGTTTACAGCTTTCTGACACGTCTTTTCACGTCTTGCACTCATGAATAATTACTTCTCCCCTCAGCAGCCAAAGTGGAAAGAAGCAGTTTGATGTTTTTGCCCAGCTGCAGCAATTCTAAGGGCTGTTGTCCGTGTGCAGTTGAGCGAATGTGCACTTGTGTACAGCACGTGTGGGTGTAAGAAGGTACAAACTTTGGGTATAACATCACAAAACCTGGCAGGAAATTGTGTCAACAACTCAGCCTGACTGACGTGCATGGCTGCACAATGCGTTGTTGACATCAGGGACGTGTGCATGTCACCTTCTCTGCAGGCGTCTGTAACGTACAACACCTGTCTTTGTGGAAGCATAACTCCAGCTCAAGGCTATAATAATATTAGGATCGGAGATTGTAGCGTGCGTGCCATCTCCCGCCAACACCGCTTCCTTTTTAATTACTGTATGTGACCTCGATCCTGAACCTTAACTGTGTAGTTTGAGGTGTCTTAGCTTAACCAGATCTCATTCAGGGGTTTACATCTTCCTCAGAAATCAACCGCAGACCAAAAGAAGAGATACAGTGTCATAATAAACCGTCAGCGCCTGACACCAGAGCCCCTCACTGCTGTAACCTCAGTCTCTTCCTTTACACCTTCTCCACAAATCAATATATACCGGCCCCTCTCCAATCACCATATATTTCAATACTTGGAGCAGTAAGAGTAAGACAGTTATTATCAAACTCACTATTTTTTCTCACTTTTCACAACACTGCACCTTTAACTACCTGCAGCTGCAGTCATCAGCACATCAAACACACACCCCACACTGTGCTCAACTCCTCCACCACCCATGGCAAGACCAGCTAAAGGGCTTTAAATATCTCAGGACTCATTACAGACACTGAACTCAGTTTTGATAAACACAGGATTTTGATCCTTTAAAGATACCCCCCAGAAAGAAAGTTTCAAAGTCCACAAGATGTTTTCTGGAGCTTCACAGCAAAACCGGGTTGCAGCATTCTCCGAAACAACTGAAGAAGATGAGGACTTGTTTTGATTTCAAAATTGATTTCAAAACCCCTCAGTGTGCTGTCAAGCTTGTGTACCAGACAGGGTGTATGCTAATTATTTTAGCTAAGCAGGAACAGTATTTTCAAATTAATTTTGGATTTAGTTTTTTTTTTTTTTAATTCTAATCCCATTTGCTTCAGTTGTTTAGGAGAGTGCTGCAACACTGAAATGTTTTGTGGACGCTGAAACTTCATCTGGCGAGGCTGAGTAGATAATGACTGAATTTTCATTTTCTGGTAAGCGTATCCTTTAAACTGGTGACACATGAGCTGAATGTTATTATAAAGTTGTTCCCGGAAATGCAATGTATTTCTAGCACCGATGACTATTGCTCATCAAAGATGTGTCACAAAACATCCCCTTCAAATACATTCACCAAATGAGACAACGGCCATGTTGGGCGTTTGTTGACAGCGGATCAGTTTGAAATATGTCAGGAAGCAGTTTCGCGCAGTCTGTGGGTGTAATGGAACAAGGGGGGCTGTTATGATGATGAAGACCTGCTGATGCAGCCTGCCTGCACACCTCCAACTCCGTCCCTCCATTAATATTTATCATCAGCACTGGGTTTGAATCTAAAATATCGCAGAAATCCAAATTCTCCTCTCCGTCGTTTTTTTTTGGTTGACTCGCCGTACTCAACTCTCCTCTGTGCTGTTGCCATACCAAGCAGAAACTTTTATTTTGTAATTCTAGCAAGAAATGTAGCTGTGAAAAATCACCCTACCTGTCAACTCCCAGTCTCTCAGATATTAATCACAGAGCCACCACACACCTAACTCTTACAATAGCAACAGATACACTTAAATCAATAAGCCTTCAATCAACACGTCACTTAACTTCATCTCGGCAGTGAAACACAACTCTAAAATAATGATGTTACAAGGTCTTTTGTTCTTTCTGATCAAACTGCCTCACTGATGCCGCTGTGAGCTGGGAAGTATGAATGGAGGACATGAGGATCATACGTATTGTCTTCATCTGTATGCTGCTGCATTGGATTGTATAGTTATGTGTTGTACTGGCTGTGAAAACAAATCGGAAGGTCCAACATACACTTGTCTAAGAAAACATTGTTGTGCTCTGCTTAATCAGACATTGACAAATTGTTATATCTTGACCTTGCACAATTGTATCCGGGCCACAAGAGGTTCAGGAAATTTCATTATGCGAATGAAATCGTGAAAACACAGAGGCTGAGGCGTAATTCATTAATAATAAACGTAGCGCTGCTCTCGTTCGAATAGGGCTATTAGCAACAGGATGGCCTTACATCTGGGTTTCAGAGCTAACAGGATTTCATTGGTGCACTTTCCATATAGCTGTTGATTAAAAATGCCTCCAGCAGACATGTGTGATTACCCAGCTGCTACCTGACAGCACAACACAATAAGCATAATGGTGGCGTGTGGTCGGATTACTTTGATTGTTCTTTTTGTTTTTTTTTCTTTTGTTCTTGTCACAAACTGACACTGAAGTTTAAATGAGACTATAATGAGACACTTAACGCATTTAGAAAACTCAAACCCTATTAGCGAAGTAGATGTCAGCAGCGTATTGACTCTGCAGACCACAGATATGTTAAATCTTTCCATTTCTTTAATGCAGCAACTGTAGGTTCCTTCCTTTAGGTTCAATATTCAATTTTATTTTGTGGCAACACTGTAGTTGGAGTTGGTTAGGGTTAGGAAAAGACCATGTTTTGGCTTAAGATAATTATTTTGGTAACTACAAACACAGCTGGAAATTGTCCTTAAAATGACCCTTTTACAATCCATCAAGGCTGCCGATCTGATGACCTGAGTTGGAGTCACAACAGTGGATACTTTTTTGAAAGGACAGCTGGAGAAATTTGCAGCAGTTTTTGTAGCCAGCAAAACCGGCTATTTTTCACAGGGAAGTCACCACCTCTATCCATGAGGGCGGCATTTTGAGCCAAACCGTGATTCTTTCCTTACCGCGACCTGGCGGTTTTTGAGCCGAAACCTAACCAGACAATAAGCACAGCATTGTAAAATGGACTTGCATTTATATAGCACTTTTCCCGGTCTAATGACCACTCAAAGCGCTTTACAGTACAGCCACATTCACACACACATCCATACACTGATGGTGGAGGCTGCCATGCAAGGTGCCAACTGCACAGCTCAGCTCAGCCCGGGCGAGCTGGGATTCTAACTGGTGACCTTACAATCACTAGATGACCCACTCTACTCCCTGAGTTACAGCCGCCCCGCAACAACAAAAAAAGACAACTCGATCTTAACAAATGGAAGGATGCAACATAAAGAGGGCTCCTGTTTAAGGGTTTTCTGTTGTTTTGCAGAGACGTACTTGGCGAACATTTATTCTGCCAATTGTTGAAGCGCAGTCTTGAACTGCGGTCGCTGGTTTGGCAGCCTCCTCGTCCACCGCTGCCCCCTCCAACTCTTGACAATAAAAGTCAGGTCATAAAAATAATTTGACTGTGACATGATAACTTTTGTAGAAATGTCTATGAATGATTTCGTCTTCTCCATAAAATAAGACTCTTTTTTCCCCATCTGCCTCTTCAGTCTGCGCACAATAGATTTGCTTCAGATGGGAAAGCTGCCAACATGTCTTACGCCTGACATGTCAACTGCATTCAGAAGAATAGCAAACCTGAGTTGACAAATTCTGAGCCCCTGCTGACAGGTGCTTGACTCACCTCGATTTTTTTTTTTTAACAAAATGATGCCTGTGGGTCTCTTTCAGACATAGTGAAGAGCAACACGTCAAAACCATAAATAAAACTATTCTCCAAAACGCCCCTCTACCTTCTAATTCAAGTGTTAACTGCAAATCTATGTATTTAGGATAATGTGTATTTAAAGTAATGAGACAGAGAAAACACATGTGACGCAGCAAGTAAGGAAATGTATGACAGCTTCAACAAAGCAAAGCAAAAAAAACAACTTTAAAAGGTTCAATTTGTATTCCTAATTTGAGGTTTTGCTTGCTTTAAGAGTGGATTTAAAAAAAAAAAAAAAACGAGATTCCCCGGGAGCACCATGGCTCTGAATCATCTGGGTGCGTTTGGGGAAGCTTGTGCCCTTTAAAAGATTACTTTAATGTAAGTTTTTTTTTATTTTTTTAATTATTTTTAATAGTCAACTGGAAGTGAAAAGACGGCATGATGTGTGAGAGGAGGGGAAACAAAGCGACAGTGGTGCCTTTTACTTTGTAAGCGCCCTCACCCGCTGAGCCTCGGTGATGCAGACGCCTGTTTGCCGCTATTTTCGAAGGGTTATTGTCATCTGACTACTCATGAACGCCAAGTTATATCATACAGTCTATAATCCAAACTCCATCTGTAATTTGTAGCAGTGACTTTTGAGGCACCTTTTCCCATTTTTGATGAATTCCTGCTTGCTTATTATTCTGCTGTTACACTTCTAGCCAGGCAAATCGACCTTTTGATATTTACAGGCTGTGGCCTCTATGGTATAATTTCATTGATCCCCATTGATTCGTTCCACATGGGGCGTCTCTCAGAGTGTGTTTACTTTGATCAATGGGTTTAATGGGTAAATACAAATTTCTGCTATCTTTCTCTCGCTTCAACCAGTCCATACTAATCTCCTTGTGTGTTCTGAAGATATTGCTTTGGAAAAAAAACTAATTGCTCAGATCTGGAGGTTTCTTTCTCTCTCTTCCTTCCTTCCTCCTTTATAGCCGTGTTTTCTGTCTCTGTGCAGCTCATTTGTTTGTATGAAAACGGCCACCAGAAGGTGATTTTCTTACACATTTCTTTACAGAAAGGTAGTCAGGGAAATGATCTGCATTGACATTTAAAAATCACACTACTGGCTGCAATAAACTAATGAGGGCAGAGATGTGAATGCTGGTTCCAAACAGCCCTGTGGTGGCACTGTTTTTCCATAAAAGAGATTCTCCTCATCTCCCACATATCTCTTGGTAAAGACACAAGGCGAGGTAGAGAGTAATATATCTATATATAAACAGAGAGGGGGAGAGAGAGAGGGAGGGGAATGTTGTCGTCTCAAGAGTGTTGACATAATAGGATGCAAATATTTTGATCTCCGCCTGTTTATTTCATTAACATTTCACAAAAACCTTTCAAACATTGACAGATTGGGCTCATCCATAAACACATGCGCCACAAAGCTGCGTTGTTTTTTTGTTGTTTTTTTTTCACATTATGAAAGTGACTACAGAGGACCACTGTGGGGATTCCACTCAAACTCAGACAAGTTGAATACAAACTTTGGTGTCACCGCTTCACGTAATACTCTAATAATCCGGTTCATTGGGGATTTGATAAGAGTAAAGCTTTACGCTGCTGCACACATTATACCATAAGTCATTTATCCATTTTAACACCATAATATCATGTTTTAATTAATGCAGCTGCATGATAATGGTGTAGTTTCAGTCACGTCTTTGAGGGAAAAAGACGAGAAAGTGAAAAGGAGGTTAAGTAATATTAGATATATTCTAAACCGCCATTTAAGCAATCTTAGAAAAATTGCCTGGAAATTTAAAGGACACCTTTTATTCAAATATGTACCTTTGTGACATCATACCATGTCACACATTTGCATAATCTATGCCTACTTTATTCATGCCTTGGGTAAGGCATGTGGAAACTGACCAATCAGAGGAGACTGGGTATTTGGGGGGGGGGGGTAAACCAGAAAATATACCCCAAAATATAATCAGGAACCTGAAAATTAGCTTAACATGTCTCCTTTAAGATTCTGAAATGAACCTACTCAAGCAATGAATGCACACATTGCTGGGGAAAAAAATGTCTGGGTAAAGCCACTTGCTAAAATGTGAATGCATGTTCTACATTTATTTTTAAACACCAAGAAAGAAGAATGCAGTGAGCATTTGCTACTTACCCTGTCTAAGAGACATAAAAGCTGTCATGATAGGCCCCAACAGCATAAGGTGATTTTCCATACACCACTGACATCTCAAATGCTGCACTGGCGAGATAAAGTCTCCGTTTAAATTGCCTCCAATTCCAAATTAGCTCTGAATCTAATAACTACTTGCATGATTTCTTTTCTCCACATGAGAAAAAGTCATTATCCAGTATCAGCACAGTATGTCAGCAGTCTTGCCAGCAGTAGCAATGCAGCAGTTTGGTATGAGGTCAGGGACTTTTTGACGGCATCTGGGCTTGTCAGCTATCAGTCTACTCTTTTAAAGATTAAAAAGGACCCACAGGGGCATTTTCAGAACTCATTCTGGCCCCAAAAAATGTGGCAGAGTGCAGCAAACAACAAACGGCAGCAGTAACAGTATGTGTGTGACCTAATTTTATCATAATCTGCCCCGCACTGAGCCAGTTCCCAACAGGCGCCATGGAATTACTGCATTTGTGAACATGGAAATTGAAAGGCTGCCACATCGGAGGTAAATGCAAAACCTACTCATCTTAACAAGTTATTTTGTCTGTTTAGAAACTCGTCTTCTGGACACGAGTGTCGCTCGTTTCCAAGGCAATTTAACTTGTGTAAAGAGTTCTCATGGATTGATTGGAGCGTTGAAACAGGTGGAGTGGCCTGCATTGTAAAAAAAGAAAATGCCTATTTTCCACTGAATAACACTTCTTTTAGTGGAGGAGAATGATTTGCTTTGATTTCCCTTGGTTCGAGATGCTGATACTATTGCTTAACAAGTGAAATCAGCGGAAAAGTGAATAATATTTAAAGTCCATTGTGTCTTTAGTGTAACATTAGATCACATAAAACACAATATTATACTACCTAATTTAAGGCACCAAAAAATGTGAGAAACATATCAGAACCGAGCTGAATGCATCTTCTACAGCTAGTAGCCTAAACTTGACATCATGTCATGATTAAAAGGGCAATATGTAACCACAAATAAACTAAAATCATCAACAAAAATGTAAAGAAATAACAGTTTATGTCATGTCAAAGACGTGTACAAGATGTTTTACAGAGATGTGTGCTAAAGTTAGCACGCTAACCAGTTAGCCCAAAGCTCATTGTTCTGATTGTAAACAAGACTAAGACTCCCCTGATACTCGGAGCTCACAGTCCGGTCAGAGTCTGCATGGCTAACTGAGCTAACTAGCTAACAAGGTTAACATTTACAGCAGTTATTAGTTACTCTCGTGATTAGCTGCCCCCTGTGTGCCACATGTGACCAATTCTTACATATCACCCCTTTAATCTGACAGGTTACATGTTTCTATACATGTTCTATCAATGCAATGTACCATGTTGTAAATTAGATCCAAATGTACTCCACTCAAAAACCATAATATCAACGTAACTGCTGCATCTACCTTGTATCCTGAGAGTATCTTAAATTAGAACATTTAAACAGCTGCTATTGAAAGTGTCATAACAGTGTTGGAGAGTTAGGAGAGCACTGACTCCTGCAAGGCCAATCTATCATTATTTTTTTATTTTCGACAACCACAACTCAGGTAATTTCACAGGACTGCTGCTACAAATCAGCCCAAATGGCCTTGAGTAGGTGGAGGGAGATGCATATTCACCGCCGGTGTGGAGGTACAGTCTTTAGCCATGACCTATTCTTCTTAGCCAATGGGAAAGAGAAGTGTGCCAGCATGATTAATGGTCATGATTACCTACTCAGAAAATGTGGTTTTCTGGCCCAGCAGCTTCACTTTTATGACTTAAACCTGGGGCGAGACGCTTCATCATGCAGGGAAAGCTGCATTCAGACCTCCCAGACAGTGCTTTGTGATGGCAAAACACATCGCTGTTAAAGTGTTTACCATCAGCTGTTTGGATAAGCTAAAAGCCCTGCGTGGATTGTTATGTGGACATCTCTGGTTAGGTTTTACCATCAATATTTGCCTCAGGAGTTTGAAGCCGGCGCGGGACTGCTGCTAAATTCCAGTCGTGCGGTGAGCTTGTCGATGTGTACGAGAACAAAACAGACTAATTGTATTACAGATCGTACTGAGCAAATCAGCGAGAGCTGCGAAGGGCTCCGAGTTTAAAATGCTTCTAAAATCTCCTCCTATACCTGATCTGAATCTAGAGTGGCTGCTCCGTATCGTAGAGAAGCTGCTGACCAAAGGAAGACCTGAGGGTGTAATTGACGAGCCCATAAGATTGATACCGTGCATCTACCAAATGCTCCACTGTGTCTGTGTGTTTTCATGTGCATATGTTAGAGCTTGTGTGTCTGTGTCAGTTTGTGCTTGCTTTTTGCAGCACCCGTGTGCTAAGGAGCTCTGAGAAGACACTCCCTGATCGTTAACCTAAAGTTAATTTCTGTCACAAACACCACAGCGGCCCTCATTAGACTCAGTGCTACTCCACCTCCACCAAATGACTCTGTGTCTTGCGAGTGCGACTCAAAGGTTAGCTCCTCTAAAAGGTTACAGCTCCCTGTGACATTTCCCTTGATGACTTATTTGGCCCTTTGTTTGTGATAAATATCAGCTTGTGTGTTGTTGCCACTTGGAATTACTTACTCATTAAGCTATAAGAGAAATTTGTCCTGGCTTGCATGTCGTTAATGAGGAAAGCAGTCCCGTGAATTTCAGCGACAGCACCAGCTACTGACGCGTCCAACCTCAACAGCATACAGCGTTGTTTATGGACAACTGCAACTGACATAAATATTAAAGTCAAATTAATCAGAGCGGATAACGGAAACATCAAGTGGAGAGGAGATATATCAAATGCTAAGTGGTCTAATAATCGTCCATTTGACTTTTTTTGGCTGGGGAGCAACATTTTCTTGTGGCACTCACACCATCATCCATCACTGAGCAGCTGAAAATATGAAAGCGGCTGAGCTTGTTCCAACAGTACAGGCAGGGAGTTTTGAAAGTGAGAAATCTCAGGTCCTGGCTCGGCAGCAGCTGACTCACTGGTAATGATCAACAACCCCATCAAACCCTGCAGATATATCATGGTCATTTCTGTGCTGCGGGACCTTAAAATCTTACTTATTGCACCTTTAACACCTTTGGATATGTCAGTACCCCCCCATTACATCTGCCAGCTGATGCTTATGCACATAAAATGCAGCTGCAAATTCTCCTTGACAAACAGTAATCCAATCTTAAAGAGCAGAGATACAGGACCTGGCACAGGAGCTGGCAGCTGATTGAAATCGTGGCCAGGCTGTTGTAAGGCCCAATTTAGCAAGGAGTTCTCTAACTTTACATTCAAGAACCAACAAAATCAGCCCTGAAACGGGCTAAATACCACAGCTATAATATCATTACATATGCCAACAACTTCCACCAAGAATAGGAAATTACTACTAGATTGAATATATTTGATTAAGCAGTACAAATGTCAAGAAACAACACCAAACAAATCATTTCGAGCTCAACTCTGACTCGCAGGGTGGCTGCTCACACAACTTGGCACATCATACATCATATGGGAACACTGATGTCTCTGTAGGGAAGCATTTAGTATATGTAACACAGACGAACATGTCTTCGGTAGCTTAGCATTAGCTAGATGCAGAATTCCAAAACTAGGGGTCGGATGCAGAAAATATGGGTGTGCATGAAAACCATGCATAAGCCTAATAAACAAATGTTTACATAGGCATGTCTGTGGTATTTTAAACCAAAACAAGTGTCTTTTGTGCCCAAACCTAACCAGAGCATTTTAATTTTCACAAGATATAATTGCAAGTTGAACCAAAAGAAACCCGGCGATCGGTTTGAAAATGGGACCAATAAGCAGCCGCAAAAACTAAGCAAGCCTTTCTTTGGCCAAACTCTGCGAGAGCAGACAAGCCCCTGGTCTCTTGAGAGAAAAAGTGTTGCCTGGCTCATGTGCTACCGTGCACTCCATATGGCAGAGCTGCAATCTAAGCTTGACTCACGAGTCCTATGGAGTTGTGGGGGTATAGAATGGCATCTGGTCTCATCTACATTAAACGCTGCCACATGCATGGCGGCACTGTTGGCGGTGTTTTTTTGCTGGTGAGACCGGTGCACACTTAGAGAAGGGAGCAGCCATCCTCAGTGGGCATCGGACTCCCTCCTTTTGGACTGAATGAACCAGTCATGTCTGTGCAGGCTCAGTCGTTTTCTCCACTGACAGGCAGCTCCTGTGTTGCTGCCAGGAGCCTGACTGCGGCAGCTCAGCTATGGCTTTGTGTGCCGCGGAGCCACTGGGGCAACACAGTTTGTTGCCACGGTGCATGTGGTGTGTACCCCCACCGGCCATGTTGTGGTCTCACCCCTTCCTGTGCCAGAGATTCATTGTGGCCTGCTGTTTGTTTTCAATTTCTCACTCCTTTGAGCAAAGCAG
The DNA here is from genome assembly GCA_963678695.2 of Diplodus puntazzo. Taxonomy (NCBI): domain Eukaryota; kingdom Metazoa; phylum Chordata; class Actinopteri; order Spariformes; family Sparidae; genus Diplodus; species Diplodus puntazzo. The sequence continues at coordinate 25,247,126 of OZ023171.1, read as the reverse complement.
AAATATTCCAATAGTGCCACTCAGCAGAATGGCCCAGACAGCGGGATGTTTAGACTAAAGATTAGAGACAAGGGATTTTTGGCTTAAATCCATACGCTGTGAGAAGTGAATCATATGCTCTTGTGCAAGGCACATGCCTCCGAAGTGCTGTGGTGAAGCTGCTCAGTGACCCCGAGCTCTGTCGAATGTAGCGTGCGAGGCTGTGGTTTTTGTTAAAGAGCTCGGGAGTACGGCAACGCTGGGAAACAAGAGTGCATACTCAGCAAGCCTTCCCCAGATTAATACATATCATTGTGTTGGGGTGTTTAATTCCTGAGCCCGTGCTGCTCGATGCAGCCGGCCTTCCTCTGAGCCGCACTGGTGTTTAAATTGATGGTCTGGGAAAGTATTTGTTTTGCATGCAGCGGATTAAACCACTCAGCACAACAGTGTAGGTCAAATCAAAGCCATTACTGATCCCACTTAATTGAGCACTGTTTGATCATTTTGAACTCATACAGATCTGTTTTTGATCTATGCTGGATAATGCAGGAGAAATGGCTGCGTCGACACATTTAGTTAGATTTAGTTTAAACAGCAAAACACTTTGTACCTTTATGTAAATATATTGCACGGCAGCTATTTTCTTGATTGAAGGCTAAAGCCAAATTCCTTAGAGTCTTGCCACCTGGCAGCCATCTTGGCAATGCCCCCGCAGTTATTTCAGTAAACAACAAGTAAAGCTTGTAAACAACAAGCCCCTATCTAAATGAATGGGGGGGGGGAGAGCCAAAACTTTAGCGCATGTGTAGAATTACCAGTCAAATCTGATAAAAAAACATTAAAACATATAATGAATTTACACTATAATAAGGTTTAAAGTGGCATCACGTTCAGTCCAGGGCGCTGCGACGTGATACCATCAGCTCATCCAACCTTTTGCACTTGAACAAATATGAGCACTTAATGTCTGTTGTTTGAATATCCTCACCGTTCCTTGAAAGCCCTTGCATTAGTGTGACATCCTCCTCTTCAGAGCCTGTTAGAAGTCTGTCTGCAGGCGCATCTAATGGGTTGAGACTGTTGTGAATTCCAACTGCGTTCTCACATCAGTGCAACCACTGGTATGTTTCCCAGTTCAGCTGTGATAAAGCACACAATAGGCTTTTAGAGAGGAAAGGCTGGATGTGTGTCATACAACCACCACCTCTGGTGTTAGACATTTGTCTATTCATAACACTTTAAGTCATTTGTCTCCTCTCTTGTATGTCTCTGATAGGATAAAACACATTATTTATTTATTTTTTCTGTATGGAATCATCAGTTCATACTGCAACAAAAAATACAAGATACTTGATTTACTGATAGAGCTTCTGAAAACCCCTTTAAGATATTCTTCAGAGCCCCAGATTCTCAGGTTGAGATTGATATTTGACTAATTCTAAATCACACAACGTGGTATTGAGTACAAGCATAAAACAAAATCACAGTACTGAGGTAGACAAACAGAATAGATCCTCAGCCCAAGCCATGTTTTTAGAAGAATGATTACTCAGAAATCCATCTAGTAATCCACTCTCTTTGGTTTCTCATTTTTATCATGATGGAAATACTCAACAGTGCCTGTGTTTTTACACTCAAACAGAACATTATATTCATCACCAAGGTTATTGTCATTGCAAAAAGTTCGAAATCTCGTATTGCTTTGCAGACTTTTGTATCTTACTGTTATTTCAGAAATTCCATTATAAAACTAGATTACAAATAGCCTGAGTGTACCTCCAATTTTCTCAGAGTAGATACTTTTAAAACTTCAAAAACATTCAGTATAAATCACATGATGACATGCAACAACTGATCTTTTAGCCTCTGTTTGACTGCGAGTTTCAACCATTTAATATTATCTGTGATCCAAGCAAAAAAAACGAACAGGTACAGTACATCGCAGTGACATACATGTAACATATACAATGAGTCTTTGCCGAACTGGCTCACTCCTTTGCATTTGGCGCTGATGTGTAACAATGGGATTACACAATGATCATCATCTGATTTATGACCCACTCTCCAGTCCTACACACATCATTGACTTTTACTTATAGGTACATGTGAACTGGTTGTGTAGTGGTGAGCTCGGTGATGTGGGAAAAAAAAAAATGTGCGTACATGTTGCTTTAATGTACAGTAACCTCTGGTCCACATCTGTCCCACATGGTGCCTGTTCTTCATGGACCGTGAAGAGAGAGTCTGTTGTTATGGCTTCACTGTTATGTCTCTAATCCCATCATAGAGTGTGATCATAGCTGAGGCGGCAAGGTTCATCCGATTATGTAGCAGATATGAGGGTAAGATTGTTTTACTGTGCCATAAGTAATATTTAATGTATGTTACGACATGCTGTCAGAACAATCATGTACTGCAGTGAATCCATTTGTTAAAAGAACACATGTCTGGAAGAATGCGAGGAGGTCACTGACGGAGACAGCCCCTCATATTGAATGAGTAATCATCATTCAGTCTATTCATTGTCTACACCAGCGTGGTTCATCCTAAGTTTGGAAATTTCCAGTTGACCCAGCAGGCATGACTTTGGGGAGGAACGACCAAAAGGAAGTCCTCAAAGAGCAAACGGGACATGTGATCTTGACATATTCGAAGTTCACGTGCCATGCAATTGCTTCTTTCTGTCTAAGCTACTTAAATTTGTTTTACAATTGCTTTCCGTTTTGCTGTTGCAACCTTTTTTTTCGGTGTGAACTTCCGCCCTCTCAAATCCCAGCTAGGATGAGAATGTAATATTGGATTGGGACACAATATAAAACAACAATGTGCAACTTTCTTGAGTTCCAAGTTGTCAAATACTGACAGTGCGGGTGCTCTGGCACGACATCAACGCATGTCACGAGGGTAAACAAACAACTGTCTTCCTCCAGAATAGCTTTAAAAGTCGCACAGTGTTGCGCACTCCCTCTGTCTCTCTCCACTGTGCTCAAACCCTCAAACTCAGTCTCTCCATCTGCCTCTATCAGTGGTGCTGAAGCTTTCAAACCCAGTCTCTCTGTCTGTCTCTATCAGTGGTGCTGAAACTTTCAAACCCAGTCTCTCTGTGTCTGAAACAGCAACATGTGTCTCTGTCCATGGTCCTGAACCTTTACAAACCCTGCCCGTCTGTGTGTCACTGTCCATGGTCCTGAACCTTTACAAACCCTGCCCGTCTGTGTGTCACTGTCCATGGTCCTGAACCTTTACAAACCCTGCCCGTCTGTGTGTCACTGTCCATGGTCCTGAACCTTTACAAACCCTGCCCGTCTGTGTGTCACTGTCCATGGTCCTGAACCTTTACAAACCCTGCCCGTCTGTGTGTCACTATCCATGGTCCTGAACCTTTAAACCCAGTCTCTCTGTGCATCTCTGTCCATGATGCTGAAGCCTCAAGGTCCTTTCTCTCGGTTACACAAAAGCAGACGATCTAGTATAAATTGAACGCAGTCCTATCATAGTAATTAAAAGAGGCCATATTTAGTTGTTAAAGTTTAATATAGTTCGAGGCAGACATCGAAGGACATGAAACAAACAACAAATTGGAGGCCTTTCAGATTCTGGTACAAGACTCATAATTCTTCCTCTGAAAAAATTAAACTTGTGGGGTGCACAGGGCATGTGGAGCCTATGGGAATTTAAAGAAAATGTTCAAGTTCCACACGCCTCCAGGAAACTGGTGGTAGAAACGAAAATGTGCTTGGCAGCCTGTGCACTTCTTTGAACAATAAATAGCCCATGTTAACAGGCTTTTTTTCTTTCTTTTTTTCCCAACAGAGAGTCACTCAAACTACTCATGTATGACAGCGAGCCTTGTTGTCTGGGTTACGGTGGGGAACCTGTGTGTTTGTCCACATTCAGCAGTGATGGATTTTAAGTCTGAGGGTAAAGTCTCAATTTCATGAAGGATGAATGAAAGATATTCTATAAAACATATCCCACCTCTGGTACTGTGCAGTATGTGGCACCTATATACAAATACATGAGTCAGCTTTTTTTCTTTTGAATTGAGCTTTTCTCGTATCATTTAAACAACACATACACACATTACTAATAGTTCAAAAGACACGCTTTGAAGGCAAATCCACTCTTAAAGAGCTTTCAAGTAGATGCCGCCGCCTTTGTTTGTCTGTTGTTATTTAAGTGGTAGTGTTAGCGCCGCCTTAATGAAGCATTAAACCTCTTGACGGGTACGATAACACACCAGACGAAGCTCTCCATTCTCAAAAATTAATAATCATCTTTGAAACTCTCATTCAAACCTTTGTGAAAATAACTTTGGTACATTTAAACACACAATAGTATGATCACAATGCAAAAGAAGAGTCTCAGAAAATCTTTAATAAGCACAGAGCTTCGTACAGACGGAGAAAATGAAAGCCGAAATTAATCATTACGGATTCTTTCCAACTGATATCTTGACAAAACATTGTAAATCAGGGGCATCGCCCTAACAGTGCTGATAATGTGTTTTCCATCTCTGAAACCATTCAGAGGTTTGGGGACCTGGGGTGGAAAATGAAAGTGATGACCCACACTTTAATTATTTGGACATAAAACGGAGTCATTACCAGCGGTCTGTTTCTCAGACGAATGTCTGTGACAGGCATGCGAACACGAAAGTCAAGGTTACGTTAGTTATGATTAACAGTCGGTCTCCGGCACAATGGTCTGCTACTTTTGAGCAGAAGAGTCAGTTAATGTTGTTTGACTTTCACATTAATAATGTTTAACAAATCCACACTACTTCAAATAAAAGAATACGATTTGTTGACTTTTGTTGATAAATGTAAGCAATTCAATGATGGTCCCTGTCTGACATCATTCTAATCCTTTTCTTACCTGAGGCAGTCGTCTTCTAGACTTCAGGGACTCGGGATGTACGTGACTACTCCAAGACAGAGGGTCTTTGTCAATTTAAATCATTTCCCAGTTCAATGATTGCCCCCTCAAGTCTCTGAGCAGCCTAAATATTTCCCACTTTATTACTCATAAAGCCCCACCGATTGTATTACTCATATCTGGGCAGATTGGATTACGGTAAAGCCCTTTGACTCTATCACTGTTGATTTCCCCCGAGGCCACAGAAGGAACTTTAATGAATCTCCATTTTTACCAAAACCCTCGCTGTGAGGTGTCTTAATTTGACATGCCACGGGCAATGAATGAGTCAAAAGCCCAGACATCTCAAATGACTAAAGGTGGCAGGTTTTGACCAGAGTCAGTAATGTCTGATTAAGTTCCATCAAGGCGAAGTCTTTAATCTAACAAATTGCCAAAAGAAATTTAAATATTTTAAGAAGTGACTCAGTGCATCGCTAAAGACTTGAAAGGAAGTTCTGCTTTTTTTTTCTTTTTTTTTTTGTTGCACATTTAATAAGGCCAAGAAGTGCAAGATCAGATTCAATTTATTTAGTAAGTGAATCGCAGTGGCAGCACAGAGATGCGTACTACAGTATGCACCAAACCACACATACAAAGTCTGGTGTTTAATGCTAAAATGCATCATTATGTGCTGCTTGTTTTGCAGAGACACAGCCATCTGCCCCTTTTACTTATTCAGTTCATTTTTTTTCTGAACTTGGTCTTTGTCATGATCTGAGGACAATCTGGCTTATTTTGAAGAGCATCAGCTTCGGTGAATGTCACAATTGCTTAAAATTTTTGCAAAGATTTCTAGCCGCGTTTTAAGCGTATTTTTGTTTTAAAAATGAAAGCCTCGCCCACAGAAGGAAAGTCATCTGTGTTAACTCGTGTTGTCACACTCGAAGGCCACCTCGTCCGCCCCCCGTCAGTAGATTCCTTCTTGTATATCCACCACATAATCCTTTCATTGTGGGTAAATTTATTCCCCTTACTTACTTATTCCTCTCACTTATTTGCATGTTCACACTGTGCCCATTTCACGCTGTCCTCTAACAAACGGGCGTTTGCTTTGCACCACGTATTTTTTAATCATATAATATTTATGTCTGGTACAACGCTGGTGATTGCTAGAGGAATTTCCCCAACAGCCATCATTCATTATCAAACAGATTTCTATTATGCAAGCTCAGAGAAGAGGCATGTGTGTTGCACACGGCAGCTCTGACCCTCTCGCATCTTGTTTTTGCTAGTTGCATTCTGTTTATAAGGAAATTCACGCATGTTAGATTCAGTCGCTCCGGTTAAGAGCGTTGACTTCCTTTTTTTGAAGTGAAAAATGCAAATGTAGGAGTACCGGAACTGAAATCTAATCAAATAGACAGCGGTGACCTGACATTATTCTTCAATGTGATGCAACTTGGTTGCAATCAGAGTCAAAATTTGGCACATCTGACGCAGGGATTAAGTCAGCACTGCGTGAGCCATCAATAGCCGCTTCGCCGCTGACCTCCAACACTGCACGCTTCGGTTACGTCTTAATTGGACGGGCTTCAGTAAATGTACGATGCTGGAGTTGCAGGCCAAAATCTCCGAATCATATAGCTGCAGCGTGGTCCCTGACCTCCTTCATAATCAACATCTGTGAGCAAGTACATCATTCTTTTGACACGTGAATTTGACTTCTGTTTGAATGCTCAGCCTGCATGATTGCACAAAGGATTGCAATATCAAATCCTGTTGGTAAATCTCACGGTTCCCAAAATATTCCACTGTCGGACGGCTGATGTCACAAGCGGCTTCGCTTTTTTTTTTTTTTTTTTTTTACATTTCCGACAATTTGTTAAAGCTCCTGTCAACAGTAGAACAAATAAGCTTTTCTGTACCACCGCTGTCAAAGCCAAGGAACCGTGACCACAGATATGTCCATGTTTATATTCAATATAGAGTAAATAAATTATGTTTGATGGATGTGAGCTGGTAATGTGTTTTGAGTTTAACAGCGAGGGGAAAAACATGGTGGCGCTTTTTAATTCTTATGCAAGAAGGACTTTATCTATATTTAATTCTCAATTTCATCTCCGGAGATTGCAGCTCCATCTTCCTGACCTTGAAACAGCTTGAAGCCAAACAAATGAGAGGACAATATCTGTGATTAGCAGGAGACAGAATAAAGATGCATTCTAATAACATCAGGAGGGTTACGTGTGGCTGTCCTCCGACCACCGTATCCTGTGATATCCGACACTCCGAGTGACCTCAAGGAAATTAACTAAAGGACAGTTAATGTAGCGTGTTTTAAACTTGTCAGGGTGATTCACTGTCTTTTCCTCGACTCTCTCTCTCTCTCTGCGCGCTCGAAAATGTGAAACCTCACTGTAGCCGGAGTAGTCGCAGCATTTTCTTCCAGTGTACTTCAATTCAATCTGATAACTTCATGGAAAATAATCATTTTGCCAACTTCGGAGCCCGAGAATGCAGAATTGATTATTCTTTTTTTAGGCAGCGCATTTGTTTATCTCAATGGAGTAGGGACCGGTCATGGTGACAGCATGTCAATTTCAAGATCAATTGTTGCCTCCTTGCCTCTGGCCTTTGCATTGCATTAGCATAGTAATGACTTTTTGACCCTTCTTTTTTAAAGTGGAGGATCTACATTCCTAGTTGAGGAGACAAATGGCGTACCTGAAAGTCATTTGTGTTCTGTGATGAATTATCCTCCCCAGGACCTTGTGTATTCACACATCAAGCATCATAATTGACCATCCACTTATGTATTGTTCACAAATGTGAGGGTGGTAGTCTGAAAATGTCTTCCATTAACTGCATCACTCTTTTTTTTTAAATTAGCATTTTGGAACTGCGTCTTGCTGGTACATTAAACTGTTTTCAATCTGTGAAGCACCACTGTGTGTGCACAGTTACATACTGCAGTACCGTGCTAAGTGGAAGTATATATAGACACGGTGAACTTGGAATAAAACACACACTACACACTCTAAGTACAGTACAAGTACACTCATAGTTCATTATGATGCATTCAAAATGCTTTAAAAAACGACACAGCAGAAGCAACATATCACCTTTTTTATTCCATGCATTATTCTTCTTTTTCAAAACCTGCTGCGTACATTACCCACAATGCAACATACCCATAAGGTGACAAGGTTACATACTGTAATGCACTATAGGTGCATAGACAGAGTTACCATTGTTTGTATTGCGTCATACTCGTAACTATGCACGGCCAACATCGACTGAGTTAAACTTCAACAAAAGTTCAACATTTGAACAATAATTCCAAACATGATCCAGCCTAAACATTTCAATCTCCAAAAACCATTTCCCCTTTCAGTGGAGATGTGCTGCCCCAGAGGCCCGGTGGGGGCGAAGGCTCGGGACCGTGAACCGTAATGCTCCCAGTTTGCTTCTGGCTGGGAACCTTTCGTTGTCTGTCAGTCCCCATCTCTCTTATCGTTATTTCTCTCGCATCCTTTTCCTGCTGCTTATCAAATAAAAGGCATGCAATTCCTGAAAGAAAAACAAAAAAAATGTAACATTCTTTTAAAGGTACATATGCGACAACAGTCAGGGGTGGAAAGTGATTACATGTAACTCTCTCTTTCCGTAGGAATGCTTCTGTCGGGCTCTTTGTTTTAAAGTCTGCGGCTGCATGGATCATAAAGTGGGTTTTGCCGAAAACTAAAATGCCTGCTCAGCAAACTTTCACTGGAATAAGACAAACAAACAAACATATTGACCGTATCCCTTTAAGTAGTCACGTTAAATGCGCAGCTTAAGTACGGTATTGCATGCCGTCTGGAAGCTATGCAAACATGAAACATTTTCAATCGACATGTCGTGGTTGCATGGGAGATGTAACAGAAGACAGGGCAGTTTGTTCAGTTGGGAGGGTTGAGAAAGTGCCGGCTGGGAACAGGGAGAGGGGCCCTAATTAAAATAAATAAATAAATAAATAAATAAGCGGATCGCCTATTCACAGATGGCTGAAAGCCTGCCATGCAAGATGTCCCTCAGGATAGAAACTTGTCGTCACTGCCAGGCAGATCGTTGGCATTTTAGAAACTGTCAGCGAGCCTCATTTGCTCTCACGCCATCCCGCGCTCGTTTTCCGCGGTCACATAACTGTAGAGCCTTGGCTGGCTTAAGGTAAGTCCTGCCTCAGCTGGATGTGGAACAGAAGCGCAAACATCGCCGTGTGCCAGAAGATGTACTCAGTGACATAAAAAAAAAAAAAAAAACTGTGATGAGGAGGCTCGAAAGGAAGAAATCTCAGTCAACAGCATAACCATATGTAAAGATTCAACATGAGCTACACACACACACACACACACGCAAGCAGTTGGACGGGAGTTGTTCATGCGGCGGGGTAAACGCCAACACGCAGTTCTAGAGCTAGAGACTGCCAAATGTCTCGGGAGGGATGATTTTAAACAGGTGTCAAGGTCAAATGTGCAGGAATTAGTGGCATCTAACAGTGCAGTTGCAGATGGTTTATCTGATATTGCTGCGAGGCCACAAAGGGAGAGTGTGGTGGACAAATAGGTCCAGCACACAACGTTCGCCCAGGAGACTGCGACTTATTGTGATAATATTGATTTATTGATTTTATTTTTTGTTGTTGTTGTTTTTGTTCAGCTTTTTGCCACAGTTTAGTTGAGTTTTGGCAACGAAACGACTTAAAATAGTCCCTTTCACAAAATGTACCTGTTGGAAAGGCTTTGGCCATTTGCCTTTTTTTCTGACCGATCTGCTGCAATGATGGTCACTTACAATGCAAAAACACATTAGACCCTCTCCAGAGCTAGTGTTTGATTTGACCATTCTGGGCTACTGTAGAAACACGGTGGTGCATAAAAATGTGGGTCTGTCATGCACAGTCAGCGGTAAAAATGTGACCTTAGCTAGCTAGCTAGTTAGCTACAGAGACACCAGCAAACGAACATTTGTAGCAATTGTTTTATACGTATTAAAGAAAGAAAACGGACCATCAGTCATTGAGCAACAAAGTTCTCATAACCATTGTTTCAAGTGTTCCTCTGAAAAACCTCCATGTAGCCTTAACACTTCACCCTACCCCTCTATACCAAAAAGAATCAGGACAGGGTATGGGCTAAGTGTTAGGGACAAGTTGTGTATTGGGAGTTTTAGTCCTTGGTATCTTCCATTTCTGCCAATAGAGCCCAGAAATCCTACAAACAGCACCTTTAAATAGCCGACGGGTCGTGGAATGCAGCACTTAACACAGATGTAATATTTTCCCGAGCATGTTGTTTCCTCGTACGATAATGATTCATGTCACTGATTGACTGAGCAAATAAGCCACATACTTGATCATCCAATCCCAGCAGACTTTGTTATGGCTCTATAGCAGCAGAATGATTTTCCTGTAAATTTAACAGCCTAACTGATTAACTGTCTGCAGTTGGGTTCACTCCGCCGCTAATGTCTGACAGCACATTGTCCTTGCCTCCGTGCTACCTGTTGTCAAGACCTGAAAGGACACTGTAGCTGTATTTTTCAGCTGTCCAATGATATCACCTTGTGTCACCTTAAACCAGAACGACTGGCTGATTGATTTTCCTCCAACGAATCGATGCGTTCTTATTCATCCAGCCCTGGCAGACGTTTCACAGTTGTTTTAAGGAACTGTTGGCCCGAGAATTGAAATCCTGTCATTATCTGCTCGGCCGGATGTCAGTCGAATCTCCGGTGAAGTTTGTAAGCGATCTAAAACAATGCTCACAAAGTATGTCATCATATATTATTTTATCATTTGCATTACATATATGTTTTTTAGTCGCAATCCCCTTCATTTTTCCAAAATCATAATCCGGCCACATTTAGACTAAAGTTTTGTAAATGTGGACAAAGTTTGGCTGCTCGGCTGGAGTTTGAAGTGACTCAGGTTGTGTGGAGTTATCGGAACGTATGGATTGCACAGTGCTCAGTCACAAGGGCAGATTTTGATGTGACATTTAAAGTTCAACATCAACCAGCCCACCGGGTTGTTGAGCTCATGTTAAATCTGGCGATGCTTGGGATTTCTGAATCAGCAGTTGTTTTTTTTTTGTTGTTGTTTTGTGAAGCAGAAGCTGTGTGTTTTGGACCAGAAAAGGGTTGTCGTGTCTTCACAGTCCCTTATTACTGACAGTTGCTGTTGCAGCACTCATTGCGCTTTCAAAAAAGAGCACTTCAGCGAGGTCAGAGCTGCAACATCTTTCGCCTTTTGATTTTGCGATGATGATAGCTGAGCAGCGATCGTTCCGTTTCTCAGATTTGGCAGTTCGTGACAATCCAGTTCTTCTTTTAGTGACTCCAAAAAAAAAAAAAAACTTAAAATCACAGCCACTGCTAGAAGCATGAAACTGTTCATTTCCTGTGCGCCAGAGGATTTCTTCCCCTGTAAGAGAGACACAGCAGACACTGGGTGGTTAGAACAGTAAATGAAAGCTTTTTGAAGGCTTTAATTTGCTGTGTGTTGAACAGTCAGTCCTCATGGTACGGTGGCTTGAAACGGCCTTGTGATCGCAAAACGCCTGTCTGCATGTGTGGAATCCACATTAGGAGCACTTTGCTTAAAAAGCCAGTGGCGTATGTTTAGATTTCAGACTCTCTAAAAGGAAATTTTTTGAGAGACTTAGCTTCATTGTTCTTTGATCAAAGCTCAAAGTTGAGACTTGGACCATGAAGTCCAAGTCTCGGACTCGGAAAGTGGTCAAAACTAATTGAAGCCCCGGTGGCAACGTCTCAGTCCTCTAATGAAGCGAGTTCAGTGAATGACACGAACACACCTTCCACCATTCACTCAATCTCAAATTTAAGACCACCACACACTGAGGACTGTACTTACTGCATCATTATTGAGGAAAAAAAAAATCTCCCATTAGAATTCATTATTTAATCATCTAAATACCACTAAATGTTTCAAAAAGCAGTGAAAACTGGCTCGGTGGTATAGTTTCCAGCTGTGTCTGATAAATATGTAATAAATTCCAATTAGCATAATAGCTCACTTTTACAGAACAATTCTCTCTCATTACAGCTAACATAATATCGACTATAATAATGGTCATAAATTATTATTATCCATGCCGTGACGCTGACATTGAAACATTGCTACCACGTCCACTGTCTCGCTTTGAATTTTTAAACATACTGTGATTCATCGTGACTCAACCTTGGACTGAAAAAAAGGACGGTGCCCAGGAAAACATATATTACATTCAGATTTGTAATTTATTTGACCTAATAAAGCAAACATTTCATACTGAACAAGTGCCTGATTTGACTATTTCTTCAACGGTTCAGTTAAACGTCTGGATCGCTTAGTGACATTTACATGATTAATTCATTGTTAATGCGTGATCTCTGAATAACTTCTGTTTCAAGGGATATATTGCTGATAGTGATGAGTTACTATTGAACTGATTGGGAGATAGTATAAATGAATAATTAGGTAATAATTAGGTCATACTTATATTATATCCACATACTGACCAATTTCTGAGTGTTCCTGATCAACTACCAGCCGCTAAGTGACACAAACTAGTAACGACTCATTAGTTAGTAGTGAGTATAAGTAGTATTAAGTTGAATCATTAATTGTTGATCACTCAAGCATAAGTTACTCTTTCTGTGCACGTTGAAGTAAAGTGAAACATAAAACCGAGAGGTTAACAAGTAATCTCATTAATGACTAATCACCAAATCATTAGTTGCTCCTTGTGTGTACCTTCAAGAGAGGTGAAATGTAATGCAGAGCAATTCAAAAGTAGAATCATTAATTATTCAGTACTTAATCATAAGTTACTTTCTTTGTGTACCTAAAGTGAAGCACATTACTGAGAAGTTAGCAAGTAGAATCAGTAATTACTAATTACTGAATTATTAGTTACTCCTTTTGACCCAGTGAGACATAATACTGAGTAGTTACTAAGTACTCCCTTATTACTTCATGACTGTGCTACTGAGTTATCTCAGTTATTCAGAGATTACTCATTATTGAGCAGTTCTTGATTCACTCCTCATGCTTCCCTTAGTAACCGTTTGCTATGTTTTATATCTTATTGTAAAGTGTTACCAAGATCTTAAATGAGCCGTTATATGAACCTGGTGGCTCGTGTGGATCAGGTGATAGTAAAAGTGCTTCGTAGGGTTAAATTATTGTTGCAAGTGTCTGTAATTATTCATCTTAATGAAAGAAATCGATAACAAATCAGATGACATCATGCTGTTTACATGTGATTAAACTTGTTTCCGAACAAGTGGTAAATGATTACCTCCGTAAAATGGCAGCAATTAAAACTCTGAATTGATTAATTCAAAACATCAGCACCGAATAATTATAGTACTGTAGATCCTCAATTTCAGTTACATGTTTTATACAGTATAATTGCAATCTCTTGAGGTTACAGTAATTTATATTCCTTCCCGGAATGCAATCACCACACATAAACGCGGTATGTTGTGTGTTTTTTTTCTGTTCCTGTGATTCATGCATCACTTAAACATCCCCGATGTGGAAACAGTAACAGACTAAATAATTTCCTGCACTCTGAGGCAGAAACAGTCCTTTATCATTTCACTTTGTTCAGATGTATTTTATTTTGATTCACATTTAGTGGCCACACAGGAGTCGAGTTTACTGATCGTCATCTCACTCCTGGCTTCCACAGGAAATGAAAACAAAAATGAAAAACAAAAAAGATGTCTGACTCCACAAATCTGAGGAGGTAAATGTCTTCTGTGTTTGTGGAAAATACAGACCTCGCAGCTACTGAAACTGTAGGGGTAGTAAACATTCAATCTGTCTTAGGTTTCCTTTCAGAAGCAATTCAGAAAATAATGCTTTTCTTTTCAGCTCCCTCTCAGCTCGCCTGGTCGTCACTACTGTTATTATTTCACAAATAATTGACGATTCAAATCAAACAGAGCTTTTTATTCTACACGGGATGAGGAAGGACATTCTATTAAAAATCTTTTGCTCTTCGTCTGTAAAAAAAAATAATTTACATAGAGGTAATTTCACAGTGCATTATATATTCTATAGATTCAATCTGCTTCAAAATAATCACAGAGTAGTTTTGAATAACAAGGGTTAACTGCTCGTATATAACAACCCTGATGTGTGTAAAACAGAATGTAAACTAGTGATAATCAAGTCGACCTTTTTGACATACCCTAAAAACGGTGTATTACATGTTTTACTACATCAACTTTATTGATTTTTGTAACGTTTCCTCTGAATTTATGCTTTAAACAAGCTGAGACTAGAGCAACAGAAGACTGGGAAACATGTTGGTAACAGATGATAGTCACATGATTGTGTAAGGCACATTATCACATGGGCTCAGAAACAGTTGCTGGTAATAATAGTTTGTTTTCAAATGATTGCATTCTGTTTATATTTACATTTGCACAGCGTCATTTTTGGAGTTGGGATCGTATAAACTGACGAGAAAAAAAAAAAAATGCCAATGAAAACAGACCGAATTTGGACGGCAAAGCATTTTTACTATTAGGGAAAACAAAATGCATTAAGAGGCGCAGTAGCAGTCCTCTTCTCACAGTTCATGGAGTGGATTTTTGTGAAAAATGTGGTTAATTTTAAGAAAATAATTAGATTTCCATTTGCATTAAACATTCTGCAGCGACTATATAAATAAAAACATGATGAAAATTATCCTGAGGGTTTATAGGGTGTTCGGGACAAATTAAATCCAATATAGTGAAAATTAAGCCCTTGGTGAGGTGTCACGGTGAGAGTAAGGTGGACCCAAATGCAGGAGACTGCAGGCAGCTAGATCAACTGCAGACCTTTTAGACTGGATTTAAATACCGGCTGACCCAACGAGGGGATGAGGTGCGGGTGGAGTGTGGTGGAGACACACAGGTGAGGGTAACGAGTGGAAAAACACTAGGAACAGGGGTGGGCTGACGAAGGGAACGGAGCAAAAGACACCACCAAAACCCAGAAAACACATGAAACACACGAAAATACAGGACCATGACATGAGGTTTGGAATACACTTACAAAAAAACTAAACAAAACAAAAATTAGGACATAAGGCTCAAGAGACAAACTCCAATTTAAGTTTTGTCCTGTTGAGTTGGCCTGGACTGACCCTTAAGTATTTTGACAGCGCGGGTGACATTTCAAAGGTAAATGACTTCTGAGAATACAACACGAGTGAATTTGCTGGCTTAGGCGAGAAAACAGATAATTTGTTTGCAGACTTGCATGACACAGCGGTCCTGTGCAGTTTGATAGATGTGGCGATTCACCACACATCTAAGGTCTAATGAAAGATGTTATCGAGTTGCAAAATTGTAAGTGTGGATCCAGTTTTTTTTTTTTTTTTTTTTTAGCTTGACCCATATCAGGGATTCAGAGTCAGGATATCTCAGCCTCTGCCGCTTTGATTTGACCATTCTTTTTGAAATCCGCCTCTCAGAAGTCCCTTAGCCTTAGGACAGCGCCGTTCTAAATTTCTTACCCTTTTAACTGAAAAAGCCAAATACTGCCTGATAGCATTATAACGATCTGCAATTTGCCCTTTAATCTGTTAGGATTATTAGACTTTTATTTGATCATTCTCTCTTCTTTAAGATGCCTCATCAACGTGAAGTACCCAGACCTAAAATCCAAAGTGAGAGCCACTCGAAAAAAAACTTGTTTCTAAGGGCTCCTTCAGGATTATTACAGGCTCCTACAGCTTTGCTCCGGAATCATAAAGGAGATTGTTAATTCTATTCCAGTGCAGGTGTGAGCGAGACAGCGGGGGCTGTTGTGTGCTGATCTCCATGACCACCTCATTGAATAAGTACCCCGCTTGAACACTCAATTTTGCAACCTTGCTTTTCTCGTGTGTTGTTGTTGGCGTCTGATTGTGCTTCGCCCTGTGGTAGCACAACCATTAGTGAACACCCGCAGTGAGCTCCAATGCCATTGATTTTCACCTGTGTGCAAACCTCTGCTTCGAATAGGCAATCTTGGTCGCCATAAGGACAAGAGCATTGTATTAACAGAATTATTCATGCACTTTTTCGACAGCTTTCCACACACTCTCTGTACTGGGCTTTAGTTTAAGCTGTGTTCCTGCAGTTGGAAATATCAAACCCTCCAAAATGTTTAATAACACATCAATCGTAATAAATAAAGGGCCACTTGAAAACCATTTCCGACAGCAAAATCCGCCCCGTGACTGAACTAGTTTTGTTTCTGAATACCGAATCCAATCGGAGTGCACACAATGATGGCTTTAGCTGACCCAGTTTGTACAAAACAGAGATTGTTCTTTTAAAACATGCCATACGTAAGAGTACTATCTATGATTACATTTATGATTTGAGGTGCATCTGCAGCCATTTCACCATTTGCTTCATGGAATCTAACCTGTTGGGGGGGAAACAGCAGTCAATAACATTATACACATTATACACATAGTGGATGACTGAGGAACTAGAGAACACATATACTAGTCGGAGAGAGAGAAAAGAAAAAGAGCATAAGCAGGGACAAAAGCGTATTCATCTGCATGAAGAATTGTTCTGTTTGGTGATTCATCCCACTCGGGAGCCTCTTGACGATTGGAGTTCAGTTTGTGATGAGTGACAATCAGTCAGTCTGCCAACTTGTGTATTTCCCAAAGGCTGGGAAAAAAAAAGAAAGGAAACAGATACAACCCACAGTTTGACCAGAGTATGAAGAAGTCAGATTGCTCTGTACATATAGGATGAAGAGAGCCTGTGCATTGATGTACACCTCATTCCCTATGTTCATAATAAACAGTGAGTAAGCTCTGTGAAGGGAATGTTTTCAGTGATTCGCTGTATATTTATAACACATTTGACAGCTGGGTCAGTCATACTATAGTTGCATTGCAATCGGATGCATATTATTGTTCATTCATAAAAATGCTCACAATAGACAAGTCCTATCGACGCACGGACACTGGTCAAAGCTGAGAGTACGAAACGTATCTCCCAACCAGCAGCCAACAAAACTGAGTCACATTATTTTTGGTGCATCGCAAGTTTCAACCAATAAATGACAAGCATGAATGAAATGCTCACTGTATTGCTTTTTGTTTGTGTGTGTGTGTGTGTGTGTGTGTGTGTGCTATGTTTTTAATGGTCTGTATGTTCTTTGCTGTCCCACGAGAAAGCCTCTCAGAAAAGATTAAAGCATTTTTTTAAGGCAGACTATATATGGTTTGCTAGGGAAAACCTCTATGTGGGTATAGATGACAAAATCAAATTTCACATAATTGGTAGACAAGGTTGACATTTCTTTTAAACACAAATCACAAAAAGTTTGATTTTCATTCAATTGACATCTAAATATCAGATTTAAACGGCATCAAAGCACATACTAATGGAAATTAAGTTGTTCTGTAACCAATGGAACCATTTGATGTATGTCCTTGTAGTTTACGAGCTACAGCCACTTCGGAGTTACTCGGTTTATCATTTTCCAAAAAAAACAAAACAGTGATGGAAAATACAGGTCCTATATAAATGTCTATAAACAATGTTAAAACAAACAAATTGCCCCAAGTACTTGGTTTTAGAAATATGTGCATAACTCAGCTAAAACTGATTAAAAAAAATCCACTGTAGACATCAGTTAAAGTTTAATGATATCATATTCTAACATAGTGATATAATCCTATCATTGTGTTGTTGTTTGATCAAATTAATGTCGAAAGTAATGGTCTAACTCATCTGTAAAAACAGTGAATTACTCTGTATGCAATTATGCATTCATATAGAGGCATTACACTATATGGCCAACAGTGACACCATGTCTTGACACCTTTCTGTAGTTTTGTTCATGGTTTGAGATTATGACTTGTTGACCACAAATGACATCCAAATGTTCACTCCAAACTCAGAAAATACGAACCGAAGAAAAAAACATAACAGTCTTTATTTGTCAAAAGAGAGTTCGGTACACAGCGAGCAGTCAATGAACACAAACAAGTATAATAGGAGAATGGCAAAGGCAAGGTCAGCAGACAGGCAAAAAATCCCAACGAGTGACAAATAAGACAGAAACACTTGACACAAGGACAACTAAGGCTAAGGCTGGAACGCTAGACACTAAAGTACTGAGACAAATTGGCAAGCTGTGAAGGGAAAATGATAAAATACTATAGGGAGGGAAAACCAACATGGAACAGGTGACACTAATCAGGGCAATCACACCAATGGGAGGACACAAAAGGCAAATAAGGAAGTGATCTCAAACTGGACGAGTGGTGGGTATTTCTAAATAAAACAGGGGAAATGGAACATGAATTAATAAATGACAAGACAAGACAAGACCTTGAGACATATGACAGGATGTGTCACTGGACCCCTCTGTTCTACTGAAATCTTAATGCTTTCCCATAGAATGACATGTTGTACCTCCAACAGTGTGGCAGCAGTTTGCAGAAAGAGCTTTCCTGATTACCTTGCTTGCAACCAGGTTCCAACTTCTTGTGGCTAGCAGCATATTATTTCCCATAAGTTTGGAATAACTCATTCAACAATCACAAATGGGTGTCATTTTTAACCATCATATAATTTAATTGGTTGTCAACTTACGTTTGATATACAGATTTATATATATATTGCAGCTACATTGCCAATATAGATATCGGTAGGTTGCATACCAAGTTCTGTCAAAAAAATATCCGTCATTTGGCGGTGACAACAGCCTTTTGTTTGGAATGAAACAGAAGTAGAACTGGGTTGTTACGATGAGCAGTGTTAGCCATGGCTGAACATCAGAACAACAACATCAACAGAGATAATAAAAAAAAAAAGAAGTTGTGTTTTTCCTGTCTGGGTCATTTCACTGAAACTGATCCGAGGGAGCTGCAGTTCAGAAACACTTCAGCAATTTTGCACCAAAGATGTCGCCAACATACAAAACACATTTGACCCGAATAAAGAGCGTCCTCTTTTCTAATAGCTCAAACTCAACAAGCTGCCGCACAAACAGCGATATGTCAGATCCTTGTCAGGAACTTTCCCTCTGGGTCTCACCTTTTGCTGTGATGGATTGTCGCGGCTGAGTTATGATCTGTCAGAGGCGAGAAATTTTGATTTTTCCTGAGCTGCATCAGGTCATGCCCCACTGTCACCGTCTGCTTGAAATATTGATAGCAATTATCTGCTGTTGCTGGTGGCCACAGTGAGATCGTGGGTGTCTGGTTGATCTGGGTGACAACTTGTTACATCACATTGTGCTGTAGCCCATATTAAAGTGGTAATCTGCAAGACCCTCGCGGTAGCTATAAATTTCTATGCTGATTTGGCTGTCTGCACTTCTGAACCGTGATTCCCAGAGAATCACTTGTCAATTAAAATGAGAGTGGGCGGTGCTGTTTTGTATTTTTCTTGATGAAGTTTTAAGTTTCTGTGGGCGGCAGCAGTGTTTTCATCGTCTCTTCAGACTTGGTGGTTATTCCTTCGATGACTAAAATATATTCAGTTCTCCTCCAGAAATATGTCCTGCAGAAGCTTTTAAGGAACTGTGTAAAAGTTCAACCTCTGGTAGCAATGGAGTAGCTCTGGATTACATATTGAGGTATTAGAAATTGCACCTTTTTGCTTAAAGATGAAAAGAACATTTCATACCCTTGGCTGACAGTGTGCAGGGCTGTATTTTTTCTCTTTAGGTCATGCAAACTCACTTTATTTTGTAAATGTTGGTCTTCTGTGCGGGTGTGAATCTTCAGTTCAACCTTACGCAATTGTAAGAAAATTGTGCAGGGAATGTTTTGAGCAAAAATAACGCCAGACTATTTCACAGTTGGGTGAGCCACAAAAAAAGAAACAGATCAGAGAGCTGATCAGGGCTCACTAGATCTGGATGGTGAGAGTCAGACGCAGAGCCGAGACTTTCTGGGGGAATAACCAACCAGTTGCATCAGATTCTGCTCTGATTCAGAGCTTTTTTATGGGAGAAGAGCTCAGAGATCACTTCAGACTTTTCTTCCTCGCTCCCGTTTATCAACATCTAGCAACGATATGTAGAGGTGACCACCATTATTGTGCGTTAATGCTGTCGAAGTTGTCGATTTTTAGCCGGTGCCACACGTTCTGTATCTATTACAATAGCTACAGTAATACTCAGGCCTTGCTCAGTACATAATACTATCAAATACAGATATGAATTCCAACACAATGATTTATCGAACAAATTACTGACATTGATCAATCAGTAATGAACGACTCCTGCAAATTACAACAACCAGGTATGTTCTCTCTGCTGAATAAATTGTTCCTCGGAGATCGATCATGCGGTTGCACGTTGCCCTCGCACTGCACACATGTAAATTCACGGATGTGAACCCACATGCTTCACAGAGATAAGGGCAGCGGAAACGCCATGAATGGGGTAAAACAAATTCCGCTTCCCCTGACCGTCCTGCCTCATCCTGTGCCTCTAACCAGCGACCATGAAAAGCAAAATTCCGCCAACGAAACACGCGTGCACTGGCGCAGACACACAAGGAAAGGCTGGAGGTCAAAACAAAGTAGTAACGCCAGAGGAAAAGATTAGAATGACAAAGGAGAATGGCACTGAGTCGGGGGAGCTGTGGGGAGGAGGACAGCGGAGATGGAGATGCTAAATAATGGCTCTCTTGTGGATAAAATATAACCTCTGAGGGAAGAGGGGAGGGGAGCAGGAAGACGCAACCATAACATTTTAGAGGCAGGGTGGAGAAAAAGAAAACAGAGTTCAGAAAGAAATCAACTATTTCATTGTATTCCTACAGGGTGTGTGTGTGTGTGTGTGTGTGTGTGTGTGTGTGTGTGTGAGGGGTGCTTCAAAAAGATTGCATACGAACACATTTCGCGCCAACATATTCCATATTCATATAGATCTTATTGTCTTAACTGATTCTATTTGCTGTAAACATTTCGAGATAACTCATCGTTTAAGTCAATCAGACGTTGTGAACGGATATCAGGCCGTCTGGGCTCTCTAGCCGTCCCAGCAATTAGGTTAAGATTCCCACATTTATTGAAGTGGGACTTGTCATTTTTCGGATGGAAGCTGCGAATGTGCAGGTTTTTTAACGGCAGACAGACTCTCAGCTGGCGGCTGAGAGGATCGGCTGCCTTTCATCATAATAAGCCCCCTATTGCCGTACTTGTACTTAGGGAGCATAAATGA
The DNA here is from genome assembly GCA_963678695.2 of Diplodus puntazzo. Lineage (NCBI taxonomy): Eukaryota > Metazoa > Chordata > Actinopteri > Spariformes > Sparidae > Diplodus > Diplodus puntazzo. Next base: position 25,226,044 of record OZ023171.1, on the reverse strand, counting down.
ATTGGTGCCCACACACAAAAAGTCAGACTGTTTTTATTACTAACCAGGGATCTCGTAACATTTACAGCAAGGCCAAAGCAAACGCCACCCATGCACGCTCCTTTATATTCAATTAATGGACACCCTCCACCTATTGTTGAAGACGGGTTAAAAGAAGGTCAGACCTCCTATTTTATGCATGTCCAATATGAGTAATAAGGTTATTAATCCCCTCACGTGACCCGGCGGTAATGAATGCTCGGTTGCTCTGATTTCAAATGTGAAGAGGAGGCTGTTAGAGGCTGTGAACCACAAGTATGCTACTGGCAGAGAGGAGAAGCCAAAAGGAACAGAACAAGAGGGCAGCTGAGAGGACGAGAGAAGGCTGCGGTTTGGAGAAATGAGACCGGAGTTGAATGGGAAGTGGTCAGAGAGAGCATCCAACTAACATATTCTTTTGTGAGAGAGATAATGTTTTAAAGATTTTTTTTTTTCTGAGTCTGGATGGGAAAAGCCAATCCTCCTAATGACTAAACAGTCTCCACTTGACTTAATGTCTTCTCATTGTATCGCACAGCCTTCATTAGCATATGAAGTTTACTCAGTTGTCAGGGAAGTGTAACGCTCAAACTTTCTCCCGGGCACTCTCAGGACTTTGAGAGCAAGTGGACCATTGAGTCTAGATTGTTTTGTCAACTGTTGTTCTCAAGGTCAAGAACAAACTGTCAGCTTCAATCATGGTGATCCTTCGGAGAATACCACAGTCCTGGGAGTTTCAGAGCTTTTACAAGGTTCAACTGTGAAAAATTCAGAACTCACAACCTCCGCCGTGGACCTTTTTAAAAATATAATCCTGCAGCGGGAGCGATTAAGGACAGAGCGCCTCACATGCTTTACAGGATTGTTTGGAGGTTGTAATCCTGCAGACAAAGCAACCAAACAACTAATCATACAGAGATGAGCAAAAGCACGACCTCGTTGGTGGAGGTTACACCGACTAAAAAGCAGCATTTTATCACACTGGGAAACTCAGAGGCTGCAGTCAAGACCATCTCCACTTGTTCCATTTACATATTTTCTTTTACTCATTACAAAGCATGAAATACCCTATTTTCGTTTTTTATGAAGTTGCGTTTTCCAGCGAAAGACTTTGCTGCGATTTATCTACAACAGCTTATGCTAGCAAGAATAAGGGAACCAAATTTGAAGCAAAATGATCATAATTGGTTTGCTAGACAATAAAACCTCCAGAAAATCTAGCGGGCGTCTGTGAATATAAGATAGTCGAAGCGATCCGGGACTAAAAAGGGATTTGCAGGATAGTTCAGCGGTGATATCGTATGTGAGGTGTTGTATAATCGATTGCACTTTTTTTTGTGCTACTCTGGCCTTTCCATCACATTTCACCAACATCTCTAAGGTAGATTTTGAGATTTCCTGCCCACGTGCAGAGAGATAAGAAAACACGACACGCAAAAAAAAAAATAACCTCCTCGTGCAGAGATAAACATTTAAAGTGTTCCTCTCTTTGAGTTGGCTTTATCTGCTCGGCTGAAGCTAATCCGCACCTCCCAAAGTCTCCCACTACAGAGTTGACAGTGTCCTCAGCGCCTCTGCGACATGATTAACGAATGACCTAACACATGACCTCCCATAATTGCCTGTATTAGCCACCCAGACTCGGACCTCTTGACATGGCCATGTGGACATCTTAGATATGTGTGTCTCCTCTGGGTAACCACAGACTATGACCAAAACACAGCCGGAGCGGAGGAATTAATAATATTGTAATCAAGCGTCAAAATGTGACATTATGCATGCACAGTGGGAGCCCATCCCCTATCCTGGCTAAGCAGCATGTCAGCTCCTCCCTCAGTGGAGCAGTGTGGTGGGAACGGGAGCCGCTGACTGTCAGGATACAACAACAAGGTCAACTGCCGTTTAGCGGCGCAGCGTTCCTCGAATGCCAGTAAAACAGATCCCTCTGCCCAGGCTGCTGACCTTGTCTTGTTTAATGAAATGTAGTGACCATGCGTAACTCCGCAGCCTGTTAAACAGCCTGTGGGCTCGCCTGCATGTGAGCAATACTGACTGTGATTCCTGCCCGCCGGTCTGTGATGCTGAGCTGTATCACGGAAACGGCCCGCGTGAATGATGTCCGTGAATTACAGGACTGGCTGATTGGACGAGATTTGAAATGTGGCATTGATAATAGATAGTGAAATATTACCTAAGTGTGAGTGATGCTGCCGGGAGAGAGGGAGGGCCATTTCCATTCTTCTGCCGCAGTAACCGGTCTGATCAGATATGCTGACGGTGTTAAAGGCCAACAAAACATGGCTGCTTGCAACTTGCATAATAACACTGATAAGGGAGTCATAATAACACAATAACACACTGAATTCTCCCTTCCCCGCGCCCCTCTTACTCTCCCTGCTCGCTCTCACACTGGAGAGACACTACTTACACCTTTTCACACACATCAGGGCAGACATAACTGCTGCTGAGCGTGAGCAAAGTCTGGCTCTGTGGAGAGGGAGAAGGAATCATGCGCGGCGACTTGATGCAGTTCCAGACCAAAGGAAGCAATCCGTGAAAGAAATAAGACAACCGACTATTAATCTGCTCATAACCGGGTCAGAATGTGCCTCAGCACACTGACACTGATTCTACATTGTGGTTGGTTCGTTATGGACAATGGCAACAAACTGAAAATTGATGCAAATCTAATGTTTGAAGGCATCATTAGTATCTTTTTTTTTTAAAAAATCAGACAAAGGCACTGTCTGTCAAATCAGTGTCTGATTAGCACATTTTATACTTCTATTCAGTTTAGGATCAATGGAACAACTTTAGATTAATTTTGAATAGATGGAGGCAGACAGAGTGGCTTTAAAAGAACAGTTTTTAATTTAAAAGTAAGATGCAAGCACTCTGTAAAACCACAACTTGTTTCTTATTCACTTTTAGACTCGAGATTCGTAAACTAAACTGTTAGTTATTGTGAGCTTTAGAGGTGCTGCTGGTATCTACAGTGCAGCCACATTTCCACCGGAAGCAGTCAAACGTTTTAGCCCTCTGAAGGTCTTTGCTACTAGAAAAGGTTCCTTCAGCCCATTTGTATTTGTGTTTAAACTGTTGACTGTGAAAATGCAGTGGTTGCCCTTTACATGTCATTTTTTTATGGGAGACTGTAAAACAATCTAGCTAGGCTAAGCTAGGCTAGTGTCCTGGCTCCAGGCTAATATGTGACAGACAGCTACGTGTGCGGTGTTCATCTTCTTGTCTAACCGTCAGTAGGAAATGTAATTATGAACTCAAAATATTGATCTGTTCGTTTATACTGTCTTTAATGTCTGATATTGGCAACCTTATATGAACATTAGCAATCAATTTTAATCAAATAAACGGAAAAAGACAAAGCAAAGCAACCAGATCCTGTAGCAAATTGAAACTTAAGCACACGAACCTATTCTGAGATGTTTTTTAATATTTTAAAAATGATAATATTTTTTTCAAGCCTGCTTCATTTTAAACGGCAATTTTAGATTTCATACTTTATTCATTCAATAAATTATTCAGCTGTTTAAACTTCTAGCTTCAGGTAGTCTGTAATTGAGCCAGTCAGGGACCTGTGCATGACTAAGCTTGCTCTCTGCATCCTTTGCCAATAATTCCTCACCACCCCCCTCATTTTCAACTGTCATTTGTTTGCTTTAAGTCTAGATTAATTCATATCAACCCCTGTATCGAGGGGCCCCTGACCACCAGAGGTCTCGCCCTCAGGTCGACCAAGGTTGAGGCCTCATGGTCAGAGGTCCCTGAGCTCCGGCCCCTTTGGCCGGGCCGGTAATCCATCCTTTAATGCTTCCTGCAGTCGAGGATGTAGTGACTTGAACATGCATCGAAACCTATTTGACTTCACCTCAGGGAGCTGGTGACCAAGCTAAAAGAATTTAATTAATTATGGATTGTTTCAATCGAAGTGCGTCATGCTAGTTTTTTTTTTTTTTTTCTTTAATATTACAAGAGGGAGGGATTGAATATTTTAAACATACTCAGACTTTCATGGAAAAGACACAGATTGAACACAAAATGTCTTCTAACAGCAGCTCCGGGCGTAAACTCCATCATGAACTGAAGCAACAATATTAGGAGTCAATTATTGAATAAATCAGTTCCCAGTGCCAAACAACGAGCCGTGTGCTGCTGCAGCTGCAGCTATCACCTCCCGTCTCTGAGATGTGACTATTCCCACGACATATGCCTCATCTCATTGCAACATTAGCCTTGAAGAGAGCCGAAAAAAATAGTTTGAATATAATGTAATTTAGCCTACCATGTCAGTCTCCTTGACAGCTGCATCCATCATTGTCAACAAAGGCTACATCAGTGCGGGCCCCAAGGTTTCGCCAAAGGATACTTGAATTGTGAATGTCTCACTCAGGTGTCTGAAATCATTGTGGGAAGGGAGAGACGAGCCTAAGTGGAAGTGGCAGGGAACACCATGCCCTGCTTATTTTGAACAGGGAGCATCTTCTTGACTGGGAACAGCAGCGATACAGACACGAGTTATAAAATAGCGATGGGCAGAAATCTTTAAAGTTTTGGAAAAGCCGTAGGTGTGTCGAGAAACTTGGAACATTGAACGTGCTGTAGGTGTCGAGGTAAGATTGAATATTCCGACGTCGTCAGTGAACGGGCTCGTCTGCTTGTGTTTTGTTTACCGTTGACATTTAAGCCGGGTAATGGCGAGGCGTCGTGGTATTCAGTGGGAGGCTATTTTATCATATTTCATTAGCGCGGCTCATTAGGATCAGATGAAGGCCCGGATCAGACGTTTCAGAGGAGATTCCTGGCTGCTGAGTGATGTCTGTGACTTTCTCCCTCCACCTCCAACTTCAAGTGAAAAAATTAGCTTAAAAAAAATAGAACATCAAAGGCTTTTATCAGCCTTTCATCATGTGGAGGTTGGCAATTTCACAAACCAGTCAATTAGAGCTTGTTAAAGCCGTCGTACTGTTGCTGTTCCACATCCGCCCATTTAACAGATCATATATGGTGTGCTCTTGTTCATTTGGGTGTGTGGCATCATTATGTCCCTATTAATATAGATCAAACATTAAAAGACGTTGATTGGAGTTCCGCGTTAGCCTTTATTCCTTGGAAATTATTTTTTACGGAGGGCATGTCAAGATTATTGCCACATTCTGAAGTAAAAGGTCCAGCAGGTGGGATTTAGTGGCATCAGGTGGTGAGGCTGCATATCACAACCAACCCGTACCCACCGGCTGATCTCGCGTAGCAGGAGTCTGGCTGCACCTGTCATCATTCTGATATACGGAGGGAAATCGAAATAGTTTGTTTGCATTCCAATCGCCATCGTCGTGAATGTTGGCCCTGCAAAATAATGTCACAAATGTGAACTCATTTTGGATGCCTGGACGCAAGCCCTGTTAGACATTCAAAATGAAGCGTGCTGAGAAACTGCATGCGTATTATGGTATAGCATGACTTTTGGAATGTTATTAACCTGATTTTGTTTTGGTTCAGGCAAAAAACTACTAGGTTGGGGTTAGCCAAAAAAACTATTATGCTAGGGTTTAGGTAATAACTTTCTTACTAGCACTTTCTTACGATTGGGAAAAGTACTTTCTGTTAAAATAATCGATGTCAAAAGTGATGCTAGTACGTCACATCAGTTAGACCATTTAGATATGTTCACTTCATTACGTGACATGAATTATACACAAATAACTATTGACGCTTGATCACAAACCCTGGTGTCGGGAGGGAAAGTCCAATGAAAGCCCCACCCCAGCCACCGGACTTTGACTCTGTGGAAGAGGACCCTCCATAGAAATAAATAATGAAGAATATTGTTATTATATTCCAATTCTTCCTATGTGATATAAAACTCACATCCAAACTCAATGTAGAACGTTTCTCTTCTTCTTCCTTCATTCAACAGGAGAATGAGATAATCTCGCATCCAACCAACAAAACCAAAAAAAAAAAAAAAAGGAACTCAGAACAATAGATGGATAAAATGATCAAGCATTTGATTTGCACGGGATTAGTATTATCAGGGGACATCTCCCAAAAAAAAAAAAAAATCGTGCTGGATTTACAAACTACAGTCTTGGAAGCTCCTCCTGGGATGATTTTTATCAGCGCACCATGATCACTATAAATCACTTGATCACCTCTGGGAATATTAGCCCTCCGTGTACACAGACACTCCTTCCTCAAGAATTTAGGCAACTGTTTTGATGTTTTGCAGAGTGCACTTGACTCATATACTCTGAGGAAAAAAAATACACCGCATTCTCAATTATTGATCGTCCAAAAACCGAAACCAGCTTTTAAAAGGATTTGCAGTTCCCTCGTTTCACAGGTGGAGTAGTAGTTGTTAAAGGAATGCCAATCAGCTTTTGACTCATCCTCCAAAATGGATGGAGAGCATGTTCTCGTCCAACCTTGTATTTGTCAGTGTGGTCGTCCTCTCGCGGAGCAAATCCGAGCCGTCCCCTTTGAGGAATGTTAATGCGGCACTCTGCTGGTTCATCAATTCCAAGGGACTTTTGTCTTATATTGGTTCCACCTTGAACTGGTTCCTTGGCCCACTGCGAGACAGGGGGAGCAGATTAATGCCACTCCTTTGAAATTCTCAGTCACAAAGCAGCCGCACCAGCTCAGCCATGAAAATAAATCTCGAGTTCGCCATCTGTCAGCACGCTGACTAATATCTCGGTCCAGAATCTAGCCTTGATTTTTACCCAAATCGAAAGGGAGAAAGGAAAAGAGAGAGAGACATCACTGAGAGCTGATAGTATCCCTGTGCAACAAGCGATGTTTGGGTTGCTGAGGCCAGTGTTGACATATTCGGTGAGACAGGTTGCTGCCAGATTTCAAAGAAATGTTTCCTTTGGATGCTCCTAAAATGCTTATAATGAAAATGACTAGTGAGGGAGGAGATTCAAGTCACCACATTCTTATATAATGAAAAGTTTAATCAGCAACTGAGCAAAGCGTGATTGCAAATCTATGCTCTTTATTCCTGTACTGTATGTACTGATGTATGAGATGTGTTAGACTGGAATCAAACATGTATTCATATGTAATCAATGAGCTCCAGGCAAGGCTTGTTTTCCTGGAAAGTGCGGTCCTCGGAGACCAAACGATATTATTAGCTTTCCCATTCTTGCATTTGGCAATGCATGTGCACTGATGATGCAAATGACTGTTCTTTGACCAGTGGGTTTCGTGACTAATGCCATTACGGTATAAAGACTACTTTTAAGACAAGAAAAAAAAAAAAAAAAACGTTTGTAAAATAAAAAAAACATCCTTCGTGTCACTGATTCTGCCAGGAGTTGATTGTATAAACATGATGAGATGCAAATGGATGCCTCTTGGCTGCAGTTGAATATTTCTGACAACATCAAAGCGGTGTGTAAGAAAGGTGCTCTTGCCTCCGTATGTTTTCTGAGGCTTTAAATGCGTGCAGAGCTGTGAGGCCGTCTCCTTGTCCTGCTGCTTGTTTTGGTTACTTCGAAGATGCATGATGATATTGCACTGCAGAGGGAGAGACGGTCTGTATTTCACCGCTGTGGGGGCACATTACAGACCCGCTTGAAAGCCAGCCTCTGACAGTTTTATGGATCCGTATGAAGGTTCTCTGCAAACCAAGGCGAACTGAGGTTTGTTTGGCCGTAGAAAACAAATGGCTGTGATGCCGAAAGTCTTAAATGTGCACATTGTTTGTCTGCAGATCCTTGGAGAGATCTGTGTGGCTTTTACACTAGAATCTAACAATCTACAAATACAACGTTACCCACAGTGTGAGAGTATGTGTGTCTGCAGTATCTCTTTGTAGTGTCTATGCATGCAGTTGTTTCACAACCCAATCTTCAAAATAAGTGTTAGCAACACTTATGTTGCAACTATTGTGTGTTTCGGTTGAGTTTTCTATTCCTCTGCTGCCACAACTCTGTGCTTACGCTCAGGTTAGGTTGAGTCAAAAAAAAAATAGCCTGGTTAGGGTTTGGAGAAAATCAAGCGTTGGCTTAAAAACCTGGTTTGGTTGCCACAAAAGGACCTGGAGATGGTCCGACCTCCCATGAAACCTAGTCAGTTTTGGTTGAAAACAACTGGAGATGGTTTATCTTCTGGTGGAAACACACCTGGTTTTGGTCTCCTTAAGATAGCCGGGAGATTGACCAACATCTCATGAAAAACAGCCTGGTATGAGTGCCATTCAAACAACTGGACATGGTCCAAATTCCCTCGAACCACACCTGGTTTTGGTTGTCACAAAAACGCCTGACGTCTGACTTCCGTGCTGGATTTGGCTGCCAGTGGCTTGAAATGTGTCCACGACCTTGAACTGGGGTTGCCTGTTTAGCAGCCTTCCCCCACCTGCTGATACGAATCTCAGCTAATAAGCATGTAATGTGAACTTAATACGCCGCAACTGGTACAAATGTCAACCTTGGACATATCTCTGGTCTGCAGGCATGTTAGCTGCTATCATTATATCCTGGTGACTGGACCGGAACTTACAGTGTGTATCTTCATGTAGCGTCTTCTTGTAGTCTGTGCGCTTGCAGTTTGCACATCCATATTACAATCTACACTGGTGTGTTAATGTTTCATATGTGATAATGACTTTCAGACATGTGTGAGAGCGTGCATCTTGTCTGGGAACAAGCATTTGGACTGTAATGTGTTTTGACTGTATCCTCACTCACACACAGATGGGGGTGATTCGCAGTATAATGTCCCGTGTGATGTGGCTATTCACGCAAACAAATCCACACATTCTTCCCCTGCAAGTTGCACTGCTCTTAATTATTTAAGATAGGTCATGAATTAGCAAACAAAGACAAGGCTTTATAAAGGTACCAGCACTGTAGTGCAGTATGCTTGTTAAACGGAGTAAATAACTGGATAGCACTCTGTACCCTGAGTATTCATAACCTGGCTGGGATCATTTTCGCTGAGTTCCTGTCTGCTTTAGAGGAGTAAAAGGTGATCAAAGGCATCGCGAGAGCTTCAAATATTGCCTTTTTGAAAGGAAAATCTTTCCCTCTTATTTACTTTAGAGAAATCACTGCAGCATCGATTTATTCTTGAGATGTTACGAGGTTGTGGCAGAAATGTCTTCCGTCAGAAGATGAGATCCATGAGTAAGTTTGAGCTAAATATACAGCACGTCTGCATCCGACACTCTTCAAAGTAATCCCGCCTACACAGTACGTCTGGCTCGTTATATTTCATTATTTGTAACGGTCTGTGTTAAAAGTTAATGCTGCTTTTGAGTACTTAGCTGCGTCGAAAAAGCAAAAGAGTGCCTCTATTTAAAGTGCCTTACCACAAAAAAAACAACAAAAAAAACATGTTACAAACCTAATGGCAGCTCATAAAGTAGACGTACCCAACGACATGTCAGCATGGACTAAAGCCACAGCATTTCAGCTTTTGTAGATTTACAAGACATTAGCAGGCACACTATGACGGTTTTAGGCATTAAATGAGTGATTAGAGAGAGTTTAGTAATCCGAATTTCACACACATGCGAGTATTTCTGAAGTGATGTCTCGAAGTAGCCTGAGGGACCAGATGGTGAACGGCATTTCAGTCGGTGGAGAGGGAGAAAATGAGCTCGCAGCGGTACCAGTTTACTTTAATTTAATTCTGCATGTCGCGTGAATTGCCTTTAGTTCCGTAGTTGAGTTTGTTAATGGAAATAGAGTACATTTTGGCCAGTGTTTGCTTCACATCAAGTGGATGAAATTACAATAAAGTGCCATGGCAGTTGTTTTTGAGGGTAAAGCTGTTGCAATTATATATAATTATAGGAGAGAGATCAGAGTGTGAAGTCCAAATCGGTGCAATAGAATGAAAATAATTCACTTAAATAAATGTTTGTAAATAAGAAAAAAGGCTTATCAGCTTATCATTCGCACCTTTAAATAGCTTCGCCACACTGCTGATGTGATCTATCTAAGCAAATTAAAATATTCTCAAACTTGTGATTATTTTCGGCAGAACTGTCAGAGATGTTGACCCGATGTTTTCATACGGGTGGGAATAATTTTTTATTAAGAACTGAACATATGAACCTGATTAAGTGCGACGGAACGGGCGGGGCAGCAAAGGACAAGGTAGCAATCAGCAAGCTGAGAGGCAATAAACCAAATGCACAAAGTGTGAAATATTGCATCTGATTTCTGCCACAGGTACACACAAGTCTACTTTTTTAGCGCCTGAGAAATCAACTCTATGGCTGTCTGAAGTGACGTTAACAGATGGCAGCATTGCTCCTACTCTATTTATCTATCTACCTGCAAAGACAAAAGAAAGTCACTCTGGCAGTTAAACAAAACCACTCTGAATTTTAAATGAAGGGGGCATGTGGACCGCTGTGATCAATTGCATGTGTGCGCTTCGAGCAGTTGTGAAATGTGCTTAATCAGACAAAACAACCATATTAATCTTTTTTTCTGCCACGCAGGATGAGTTTTTGTACCATTTTCCACCTGCACCTGTGATCGCCTGCTGAGTCGCAGCCTCTCCTCAGGACACCATCCGTCTTCCGCCGGTGTGAAGGTTAAGGACCGGCTCACCTGACCACCACGTATCACTGATTGCGGTGTAAAGCGCTGCGACCGCGTGAGAATGCATGTCACACTTTGGCTGCGCGTCGCCGCTTCGGTGGGCGCGGAGTGAAAACATTTACAGTTTAAGGGGCCTGCTGGGAGCCTCGCTTTACAGGGGCGGCTTCATTTCCTTCTTATTTTTGAATGGAGCAGGAGGACCGTTGTGAGTTTCCACTGAGAGACGCTCAGACAGCGAGCAAATGCAATTTGTTTTGTCGGATCCGGCGTTTATGGATGACTGTCCACATTGTGTTTTTACAAGTGACCAGAATGGGTTTGTGAGTTCCAACGGTATATTTTTGCTGTCAGCTTCACATTGTCGATGCAAATGTGTGAACACACATTTTGTGCTCGTCTGCCAGAAAGCACGACAGCGGTAACATGAGAGTTTTACTGTCACTGCTGTTAATTCTGTTGAGAAAATGAGAGAAAAAAGACAAATCACATCACTGTCTTGTCACCTGTCACTCTGGCTCTTCTTCATGTGTTTTGATCTCCATGAAATGTGAAGTCAAATATAGACTCAGTTTCCAGATCAGTACGTACCCCTGGGTAAAAAAAAAACAAAAAAAAACTCATGCAATGCGGACACCAGCCGCGTCAAGCTGCACGTAGCAGACAGAGCGAGCCAGGAAGTCAGACAAGGGAACAGTACAGTGCTTCCACTCTCACTTTTCAAAATAAAACACCCTGTGCAGACTCGGGATCTACAGCACAACAAATAGATGAATACAAAAAACAAATACAAATATAGATACTGCACCCTTACAATAAAATATCGCTAGTTTTGTTCACCTCATTTAGATCAAGAATACAGAAAAAAAAGGATTGCTCGAGACTTCACATCTGCATTAAAGTTGCCACAGCTTCGGGCTAATGGCCTGACCCAAGCTAAAAATACATATAACAACCCAAAGATCACATCTGAGTCGCCTGTTTGAACTCATCAAAGAGTGTCAGTCATTCCATAGAGCTTGGATTGTTTGTAATGAACATGGCGTCAAGGACCAGAAATTATGTAGGGGAAAAAAGCCCAACTTTTACCAAAAGCGCGCCACGCTTCAAATGGGGTTTTCTGTAGTCGCTTAGCAACAACAAGAGCCATAACCATCACTTCCAACATACGACCTATTAGCGCGACGGTTAAAAAGTGGCACCCTGCAGACACAGCTGCTCCAGGAGTGGCTGTTATAGGTCAAGGCCACATTTAGCCATCCAATTAATATGAATTCTGTAAATTGTGTGAAAGTGAAAGGGTGAAGGGGGGAGGAAAGGAGAGAAGGAGGATAGATAGATAGATAGATAGATAGATAGATAGATAGATAGATAGATAGATAGATAGATAGAGTCTCATATTCAGTGTGCTCTCAATTATCCTCCTCATAATCATGCTTTTCATTCAGGGCCGCATTATCATGGCACACACACCCTACAGGCTGTCTGATTTCTCAAAGGGCCTTTGCATATTGAATCAAATCAAGTGAAACAGAACCAGCACAACCTAATGGGAAATGTTGGTCCTCCCGACAGGCAGAAAGGCGCCGTCATCATTTTAGCATATCGCAGAGTCTTCTGTATGACCGCGGATTCTCGTTCAATCACTCGGCTAAACATGTGGACAAATGTTGTTGCTGATTTGAATATAAAAGCAGATGAAATCGATTATGAAACGGTGGCTCACAGCGGGCGTTTTGTGCGGGGGGGCTTTGAGTCCTCGCCGTCCTTCTGCTTCTTCGCGTTCCAGAAGTTGTTGCTTTCCTGTTATGCAATTAATAGCGAGGAGACGTGAATGTGAAGGCCTCTCTGGGATAAACAGGAGCGTTGTTCTACTTTTCTCTGAGTATTGTTATCTAACTATAGGTCATTTGTATAACAAGCCAATCTTAGTTGCCAAGCGTTGGAATAAAACACCTTACCCTGGGATACTTGACGGCATCACGGGTTTGTGTGCATCCCCCATAGTGATTTCCTACATGTCACAGAATGGCTTGTGATTTAGGATCGACGCCACGCATTCAGCAAGAGTGTTATATCCGTGCTTAAAGCTGAAAAAAAAAAAAAATGCATGGTGCATCAGCGAGTTTGACACGCGTCCAGTTTTTCATAATGGAGCATGTGTGCACCTCTGTGATCCTGTAACATGAGATGTGGGCGTGAAGACATCCAGCGAAGCCCAATTATGAAGACGGAATATAAAATGTGAGGTATGAAACAAGTAGTTGCCTAGTTTTATTGTGACTCTTTCCCACTTGCAGCGATGAAGCGCCGTCAGTACTAATGCTGTTTTGTGTTTTCCTGCCAGAGAAGCAGACAGCAACCGCGACCGTAACAGTTCGGCGGAATCAAATTAATCAAGCAATTAATCAAGTAAGTAAATTGTTCGTGGGTACAGTAATGATATTACGTTTAATGGAGAAGAGTGCTGATGATGTGTGTAGCACCCTGCACAGCTAACATCAATACCAATGGAGATATTTAAGGTGGCTTTGAGTCGTTAAATCCATGATAACCTCCACCTGTGATAAAATCACTACTTAAAGATTCAGAATGGATTATTTCTGGAGACGCGCGCTGTTTTCCTTGTGCTACAAAGTGCCAGTCCAGCTAATGGTCGAGCAAATGAGAGAAAGAAAGTGCAAAAATCTCGCGCACGGGTTTACATACGTATCAGAAATCCTCGTTCGCCTAGCTGTATTTTAACCGAGTCCTTCCTGCTGTATGAAGTCTTGTACATTGGCCGGCAGACATTTTGTCACCAGTTGGTATAGTAACAGCGTGGAACGTGTAATCGCTAACGACGTCACGCTCATACTTTTTTTTTTTTTTTCTCTTGTTCGATTGCTATGGATGCCAAATGGGGCTAATGACGTGTTAATAGGTGTCACCGCTGCTCAGTCTGACTGCCTTTCATGGCGGCGTTTCCCAGTCAGGGCGCAGAATGCATTTGTTATGCGAGGTGGATGTCAACGCTGAGGAAGGCTGACATCTGGCATGCTGTTTGAGGGGGACTGGAATAATGTCCTGTAAGCAGGCAGCAGTGTTTATTTATTTATATATTTATTTATTTATTTATTTATATTTTCTTTACCTGGCTTGCCTCCACTTTGATTGCTCCTTGAGGTCCAACAGGCGACATCAAATGCGTCCAGACCTGGTTTCCATGTAGTCTAAAAAGATCAGACTCCACGTGTCCCTTCTTTTCTTTTCGCTGCAAACGTGTGTTATAAGTCAGAAGCCTGTCAGAGCACAGTTGTCTATCTGAAGTGGCTTCTGTCTCTGTCTGAATTCCAATTCATGAGAGGGTATTAAGAAGTTTTCTCTCCCTGTGTGTCCTCTCTTTCACTCTCTGGCTCTAGTTTATCTCCGCCCCCCTCACCACCGCTCCCCCGCTGTGTTCTTAAACATTGGCATCTGTGTCTCTGCGGCATGGATGGTGGATCAGCTCGGCCGGCGCGGTGGCGGTCACAGCAAAGCTGCGTGCTCCATGTCAATAAGACCACAGCTCAGTTTCAAGGCCCCGGGCTGTCAGAGCGCGAGTCTCATCAGACCACAGTGGGCCCAGAGAGAAAAAAAAACCTCAGCGGCTCATGCAAATGTGCTCCGGTTTGGTTCCTCCCATCAGTCGTGTGGTTCGCGCGCACAAACAGAGCAATTATGATGATTCCCGAACGCACACTTGCACCACGGTGGTCCCGCAAAATTAAATCATCACATGCTGACAAACTGACAGCAAATGCTGGTCACTCAGATGATTTAAGGGGTTGGGAGAGTGTTGTTTTTAGACAACAGTCAGAGAGACAGAGGGTCTGTTTGCCTTCCAGACCTGTTTACGGTGCAGACACAGCTCAGGAAAAAAAGAGCAAATCGATGCAGAGCTACTCACCGACTCCTATTACCCTAACAGGAGAATGATGATGGGGATCATCTGCTGCGCCACACAACTCCAGCGGGGGTCGCGCCTGCAGGCCACACCGGTCACTCATTTTCTCATTTTTCACTCAAGATCTCATGGGCTCCACACTGCTATGGAAACGGAGTAATCCTACCTCTGCAGCACGACGGTCTGTTCTGACGGGCAAACATCAGTCCATTCCCCTTTTTCTTTGAGCACCGTTTGTTAATCATGCATGGTGCTTTAATAGAAGTTACGGAGGCATATTGACAACAGATCTGCAAATTTGCTTCACCAAAAACATGATGAGACATCAAACATTAAAAAAAAAAAACAGAAATAAAAATCATCTTACAGTATACATTTTTTTGACAGTACCGTTGCTCTACCATCACCATCACCACAAAACATCTCATCTTGGACATCTGTTTGTTTGTATAGAACACAAATACTCTCTCTCACATACCGAGCTATGACATGTATGAGTAGCTGAGCTTGTCAAACTGGACAAATATCAATATAAGGATTGCCTGGCTAAGACATGTATGACTGTGCCGTAATTGCGCCTTTTTAAACTGGGTTAAAAACGAGCAAACGGCAGCCTCAAAGGTTTAGTCTGAAGAGCACAAAGTCCAAAATGTCCCTTTCAGAGTTCCATGCAGCCACTTGATTGGGCTCTCTCTCTTTACCGTGAGAGCGAAGAGACGTGCGGTGTTGATTTTTTTTTTTTTTCTACCTTAAAATTGGATGAAGAATGAGGAGAAACACAATACGAGAGGAGGAGGCAGCGACTCCGAAGCCATTAGGCAAGATTTCAGATGAGAGCCGGGGAGACGCGTGTGGAGCAAAACCTGAGAGGAGACCTCTTGATTTGACGATCGGAACGCAGCGGCTTTGTGGTTTCTGTGTTGTGGCGTGAGATGGCATCTATCAGTCGGAGATGAATTAATAGTACAATCCAACGGAACAACTGCTCTCATTTAGAGCCGTCCTGCTGAGTTCATAGCATGTGGCTGTGTGTGTGACACTGCATGAGCCTCTGCAGCACAAACAACACACCCCGCTCTCACACACACACACACACACACACACACACACAACAAACACTAATTTTCAGTGTGCGAGCTCCGTCGTAGGTCCCGCGGCTAAGAAGCTTTCTGATTTACTTTGGTAATCCCAGCTGTAAGTCCCCTTATGACTGTCAGTGCACACTGCTGATGCTAAATAAGAGAACAGAGCGGTAAAAATCGAATTACTTTAAATCTTTATTTCGTTTGGAGGTAATTAGCGATGTAACATTATAACCTTGGGACGATTTGTTTTCGCGCCACCGATCTCGAATGAAGTAATATTTACTGTACATCTCAGGGCATAGCTGCGCCTGCTAACTATAACCAATTATGCCTAATTAGCCACTTTGCGCTCGCAATGTAAAGGGAACTGTTATTGCTGCATAGCAATCTAATCACAGTCTGACTTTAAAAAAAAAAATGTGTCTGCCTCGAGGTATGTTTTCTATTCTTTAAATCAGAAATTAAAAAAATAATTTTTTTATGTTTTTAACGGGTGGTAAATAACGATCGTTAACAGAAATCATCGCAAAGAACATTGACGCTATTGGCTATTTAGAAGGAGAGCACGTACTGTACTTCATGAACCTCTCCCCTGGAAGCCGCATTCAAACACGGATGTAGGAAAATTGCGGTTCTAAGATTGGCTCGGCGGTAATGCACTTCAGCTATGTGCAGCACAGCGGGGAGGAAAGAAATGGCTTTCATTAAGTTACACTCAAGTTCCCACATCGGTGATGATAAGCTCTCAGAGGGGCCGGCTGTCTCAGCAGCCTCACAACTGAAGTGTCCTGCCGGACACAATATCGGAAAAGAAATGAAAATATTCTATTACTTTTCAGCAGACGCATATGTAAAAACCAAATTTGATTTGTGGGTATAAGATAAGACAAAGTGATGCACAGAAATGTTCCGTGTCGCGCGTCACGAGCAATGAGCTCATATGTAGCACACTGGGATACGAACACAAGCGATACAGGTGCTCCAACAGACTGCTCGTCGCTACGCCGTGGAGCTTAATAATGAGTGTTATTACAAAGACCAGATGTTCAGCTCGTAATCCATCCTCTAATTTGATTAGCAAATTGTCAATACAAAGTCAGGCTCTTTAGGGAGGCTACATCGAGTTGAATCAAGCTCTAATTTAGCTGTCTGGTAACCAACGCAGCTTGTTTAGTGGCGGGGGCGCCGGGGTCACCCGCGTTTGCCAGCTTGTTCCAGGCAAAATGTCGAGCAGATGCCATTCAGCGGCGCGCTCGTCGTCCAAATATTAGGAGAGGTGTCATTACCTCCGCGTTTAGCATGCAAACCCACGCTGGGAGCGAATAGCGGACACCCCGGATGCGTGCGACAGCGGCTGTCCTCCGATCAATTGAAGTGCGTGGCTTTCACCGAGAGGGAAGAAATGGCACAATTAAAGCCGGAGCGCCTTGAGATGCCGGTTCCACAGTTAATTCTCAACCAATTAAGTCAAATTGACTTTGCTCCGGTTTGATTGTCAGTTACACAGCTTGCATTGGATCTTCATCAACAGTAATTGCACTTCAAAGAGGGCAAGAGAGTGAAGGATCCGCCGTGACAGCTCAGGACATGGGTAGTAGGCATGTGTCCAAAAAACGCAGGAGTGGGGGAGCGAGATGAAGAAAGAAAAAAAAGAAAAAGAAAAAGATAAAACCGGAGCCAGCGCGGATGTGAGACGAGGCTAAAAATCTGGTTTCACACTCACTCGCGTTCATCATCAGGGAGAGAAAGAGGCATATCTGACAGGCTCTAAGTGGTTAAAGCAATCTTAACAAGCCAGCCTTCGGAAAAAATTACAAAATGTTAAAACACTTGGCTACCATTTGGACATAGCGAATTAGAAGCATCTAAATTACATTCTCGGGCTCTGCGAAATAGAAGACGGATGGCTGTGTTCTGAAGCTTTATGACTCACTTTTGCGGTTTGAAGGAACGACAACGGCGTCCTTTCTGTGTCAAGAAAATGCACTTTTTTTTTTTTTCTCCCCATCGAAGTTTGTTGTTCCCCACAGTAGCTCCACATAAACCACGTCTGACTGGAGAAGGCTGAGCGGAATTGATAGAGCCGAGGGTATTTATCCGTCAAGATTCACGACCTGCCATCTGCAAGATCACGTTTCAGGGTGAAGGTGTCAGTTTGGCCAGACTGGGCTCCCTTAATTTACACTGCATCAAAGCGCCGTGTTGCAGTGGAGAAATGTAATCCTGATGCGCTGTAAATCCTCAAAGGGCCCCTAAGTGTGTGGTCCCAGATCTCCAGGGGCCTTGAAGGATGAAAACACTCAAAACTTAACTTTTTTTGGTGATTGAAGAAGTAAACAAGATGACCCACTCTATGAAGGGCCTACATGTTGAGCGTTTAAATCTTCATCAGCCTTTACTAAGCCGGCGTGAACTGTGTGAATCTGAAGACGATGAGGAGGAAAATGGTCGTCGAAGGAAAGTGAAAAGGTTGGCAAAAGTTATTGCCCGTGGTGTGACCCTTATCTTTGCTCGGGGAAATTATTGCAGGTGTCTTATCAACGTCCTCTTTTCATTCATTCATCATTTCCTGCATTGGCTGTGCTCGCACTCGGAGTATATCAGTTAAGAGGGGATTAGTTTACAGCAGGGCGGCGTAAAGTGAGGCCAGTGGGCCAACGCTGGCCTGCCAGAAGGTTTGATTTGGTTCACCAGATGTTTCTAGTGAAAGAAAATGGAAATGGGGGGGTACACGGGGGAAAGCCGCTTTTTGGAGCAGAAGTCAGGAGTGTGACAGCCTGCATACAGACACAGATTCAGACACAGAGACCCTGCTCTGCTGAGAATCCTCTTAAAAGTTGGTCTAACTTCACTGGAGTCTATGCGGACATCGCTCATCGCCACAGGTGAAACACACCTCGGTAATCTTTTCAATGTAAGGACCGAAACATGAACAGTCACTGCAGGTTCTGCTAACCATCAGCCCGCTGATTGTTTAGCTATGAATACAGGCGTGTTGGTCAATTCAGTCAGAAATGGTTGAGCAGTTCCAGTGTTCAGATCATCCTGGTATGGAGGATCATTTGCGTCATAGTTAAAATCGACAGGCCAAATAGAAAATTAAAAGGGATCAGCGGAAATTAAAAATTATATATTATTATTTCACCACACCTAGTTGTGCGGTGAAGTAATAATCTTTTTTTTAATTTCCGCAATATTTCTGATTCCCATAATAATCAGGCTATAATTAAACTAACATGAAGAAGGAAATTGAAAATTTGAAAAAGCTAATTTCAAATGTAAAAATGATCATTTGAAAAAGTGAAAATTCAAAACGCTGACTTTAAGTGGAAAATGCTCAGACTGAAAGTTTAAATGATAAGGAGAAATTTTAAACTCAAAATGGGGAATAGTAAATCTTTAACAGGGAAAAAAAAGTACCATATTGATTGGTTTTGTTATGAATAATAATCAAAGGGACCAATTCAGTAGCTCTCGCCAATCTTTGTAAGAGTTTAATGTTTATAGGCTGTAGCTGTCATGGGAATGCCCAGTAAAATCAAGCATGTCACTCGTTAATGCAAGAGAAACATCATCCATCCCTGCGTTACCGCCCAAAGCATGAAATGCACTTAGCGATCATTCATGACTTTGTAATGTAAAAACACCTCTTAATTTTTTTTCCACGCATCCTCGTCCATTAAGCAGAATGTGCCCTTTCCATAACACTGATTATAATATGATTTATAATTTGAGCATGACTCTTTGCTCAGGAAGTTACTCATTACCATTTGCATCTCAACAATACAAAACAATAGGTGCTTTTTTTGTTTTAGCTCTCCAAGGGAGAGAAAAAAAAGTTTGGGCATCCCTGGTTGACAGGGTACCTACTCAGTACTTAATGATGTGCGGCAGTTCACATGGGGATAATTTATTTTGCAGAGAATCGGTGATAATACCGTCATGATGGATTATAACAAATATTTTTTTTTTTCCTGTTTACCTAGCAGTCAGGACTAAACAGACAGTTGTTGAAGCTAAAGTGGGAAATGACTTTGTGGAGCCTGACAGCTCAGATCACTAATGAGGATTGCGCTTTGTTCTGACTGAGGCGCCCCCATTCTGATTCAAACAATCGCAGATCAAATGGATGATGTTGTTTGCGTTTGTCACTTCCCCCTGATGAGGGGGCAGGAAAAAAAACAACTGGATCTGTTTGTGTTCGAGTCGTTTAACAACCAATTAGTCATAAAGCTTAAGCGTTAAGCGCCATTCAAACGGACAAAATGAGAGCTCATAGTCGTCCGCCGGCAGGCTACACAAAAAAGAGCTGTCTAACTTCTAAGTGTCTTATATGATGCCAAATAACATTAGGATCACGTATGAAAAGGCTCAAGTCCTCTTAGGTGGGTAAAGTGGTCATTATGAATGGTGTGTATGTATCATGGCTGTCAGTTCAGTGGAACAGGTTGTTATTCTGCACGCAAGATCATCATCAGGGAGGCTCTTATTTGAGTTCTATTCCAGAGTCGACGTGACATGACTTACATTCCGTCGTCATCTCTGAGCGAGGATTACGCGCTATGGCTGTCACACCAAATTGCAACTTTGGAGAGAGAAAAAGAAGCATGAGCAACGCTTAGGTTAGGGAGAGAAATAAATCTGTATGCCCTCCTCTTCTCGCAGCCGTGGCAGCCTTTGTCGAAGTCAAGAAAATGTTGCTCAAACAGCTGGATCTATGAACCACAGCGTGGCTGTCACGACATGAAACCCGAGCGGAGACGATTCCGACAGCAATCAGAAGATCATAAAAGTATGCGAAAGAATTAAGTCGGGTGATTTGCCTCGTTTTTATATCTCTTGTTTTAAGAAAACAGCTGAAAAAGTGGCAAGAGAATGATTTTTTGAAGCTCGACTACAAGATTAAGAGACTTTTTAGGCAGATTTTTTTTTTCTATTTCCCAACAAATTGCATTATTTTCCTCTCAGCCTCAAGAGAAACATTGCACCATGTCGTTTGTCCCCATATCATCCCTTTCCTGCTTCTTTAACAGCACCTGACAGTTGTTTATCCGTGCCTGTGTAAAGAAGCAGCGGCGGTGAGTAATACCTTAGCACAACTCGGTGATGTAAGGCATGCAACACCAGCCACAAAGCGTGTTTTTTTTTAGAGCTGCGGTATAAATGGAGATGACGATGGTGGTGATGATTGTTGTTATCATTATTACTCGAAGTTTTCACCACAAAAAAAAAAATGTTTTGAAGTGTTGGAGAGAAGCGGCGCGGCCAGCTTCGTCCTCTTTGGGCAAATTTCAAAGCCGTTCCATAATTGCAAGGCCGAGCGCGCAGGGCCGGCCCGGGAGTAACCTTGGTGTAATGTGCTGTAATTTTCACAGCCCCCTCTCTATGACACCTTAGCGCAAAGTTCCCGCTTTCATTAAAATGGCTGCCATTTTCATCACGGCAGATGCCCCTGCGCTCAGCATATGTGCAAGGTCATAAATCCGGATTACCTACTTCTTGTGTCGCTTCTTGAGCCATCTGGTGTGATTTAAGCA
This sequence comes from Diplodus puntazzo, assembly GCA_963678695.2. Taxonomy (NCBI): domain Eukaryota; kingdom Metazoa; phylum Chordata; class Actinopteri; order Spariformes; family Sparidae; genus Diplodus; species Diplodus puntazzo. Next base: position 25,204,899 of record OZ023171.1, on the reverse strand, counting down.
GTGGGAAACATTCTTTTTTGACACCGGCTCCTCCCCGAGACAAGAGGAGGATGGCAACGGTTCAGGAATTACTTGGCCTCAACTTGAGCAGAATGCCATTAGTGACTTGATATATTACCTGGATTATCCGTTTTATTTATTATTTGGTGTTTGCGTTGTGAATTACAATCAAGAACATTAATATTGCTCCAAGGAAGTTTGTAATGATTATATTATACAGCAGAATTTCTTTTTCCTGTAGTGAAGTAAAAGGAGATGTTTAAATGACTCCACTGTGCGTCGAGCCGGTGACATTTCACATGTTGCATTTACTGTAACACACTAACAGTGAATAATACTGTGCTCTACACAGTTAAAACACAGCGGAGTAAACAATCAGTAGGGTTAAAGTGGGGTATTTTTACTAAGATGCATGTGCTGAGAAAAAAAAACAAAAAACAGGGATTCGAAACACAACAGGATGTTGTTAAAAAGATGACAAAAAAAATACAAATAAAGTCTTTATAATTCAAATGGCCCAGTTATATACAGTAACTGGAGTGCTTGTATTAAAATGTACCCCTTGGCTGAATTCTGTTAGTTGATGAGCCAGTGAAACCACAAAGAAAAACAGTGGCTCTGTTTCAAACCGTGCTGCAATCCTGGCTCGACACAAAATGGCATCTAATCTCCTGTCTCTCTCCTGTCCAGACAGACCACTATAGCTTTATGTTAGCAGGAAACTTCATTTTCCAGTCGGTAACTCACTAGAGGGATGAGTGACAAAGCTGTCACATTGTAAAAGAGAATCAAAAAAAAGTTTTAAATGTCAGCTTGAACTTCAAAACACTAAACCTCTCCAAAATAAAATCTAATTTATTGAATCCATCTCTCGCCCGTCCAGGAGTTATAGCAGAGTTTGTATTTCACTCTTGAGTTTTGATATGCCTCTGGGTCATACTGACACAAGAATTTCATCAAGTCTGATACGCTGGGTGACAGACTCCTCTCTGTTAAGCCGTGAGACTGTTTTATTAGATTCAATTCACCACCTTGAATTGTAGACTCACAAATTAACAAACCAACAAAGTAACAGCAGGCTGCCACCTCCAGGTACGAGTGAATTGTGATTGATCAATTGTCAGCATCACCCAAAACAGCACAACTGTTGACTGCAGCGTTACAGTCACACTGGACCTTCGTTGTAAGCTTGCAGTGAGGTCATGTAAGGGCAAGAAAAACCTATGTGGTGTTAGGTTGAGGAAAACATCCTTGTTTGTGTTAAAATCGTAATGTAACTCCTGGAACTTCCATTACAAACCTATCTGCGTTATCTCTTAGTAACATAACGCGGACAGTACCTGGGTGAGTCCTGTGTGCTGATCAATCCCTTCAGCCTAACCTCGCCCTTACGCAGACATTGTGGCTCTTACTGCCACATAACCTGGCTCCCCCTCAGCCGCTATAAAAAACTAATTACTACTAATATACTTGCCACTAGAGATTTAAACATGGATATAACAATTAAAATTTGGGCGCACTGTCGGAGGCGGAGCCCGTTCATATCTATCAAAGCTGCTCAGTGATGCATGCAGCCAACAAGTTTGACTTCCCGGGTATGAAATTATCCTGATTTTCTGCATTTTGGGGCCCAAAGAGCGTGCGCACTTGAGGCTGAGCCAGCTAACTTCCGGTTTAATGTCCAGATAATTTGAATGGGAATGAAAGGATTCATCGTTCGGCTCTTCTGGACTAAAATGTTATCGAACCAATGACCTGCTGCTCCTTTCACAATGTAAGCTTATAGGAAAACTTCTTTTTGGACCTCCAGCAGATCACGTAACATTGTAATTTCGCAATTTGGCCACAACCAAAGTTAGCTTTAAAGCCTGGCGCTCCTGCTCTGTGCTTGGGTCAAAACCTAATAAGAATTTTAAATATGAGTTGTAATAAGCTGCTTGCACAGTTGACCTATATGATTGATTTTCTGATGAGGACGGGTCGATCCGTTTAGCTGCGGATGTGCTAATGTAACCTCAGCAAAGATATTGCTGCTTCTTGATTGTGATAAGCTCGGTGACACCAAGGCTTGTTTCACTCTAAATAGATTATCACTGATACCCACACCACAAGTGGATATTACACAAAGGAATAGAAATACACTTCAATCTCTTGCTTTAAAAATACCAGTTGTTACTTGTAGAAGAGTGTATAATTAAAATTGTGTTTCTTTGGCTCTCTGCCCACCTGTGTCCTTGGATGAATAGATTTTTTGGGGCACTTAAATAGAAGAAAAATTAAACCCAAATGTCAACAAAAATAATCAGTTGTAGATGGAATACTATTACTACTAATTCACTGAAGATAACCAATGAGTTCAACGACAAGTTTGAGTTCAAATATTGACGGTCCACTATGTAGTTTATGAGAGACTAAAAGCACAAACTCTCTTTCTCTCAAACTGATTTTGAAGGACAACACAATTTCATAATGTTTTACTTTGCTTATATGTGGCAGACCCTGCCACCTTTCTAGCTTCCAACGATATGCTGGGACCCTAATTTCCTCTGAGAAACAGCTTGTTTATTCAGTGAAATGATACATACGTCTGTGTTTGCATTATTACCTCATTATATTGTAAATATTATCTTCTCCAAACTACATCCTGGCCCTTTAAGCACCAAAGTATTTGTTACTATATCGTTTTGGCTCCTCCAGATATAATCTTGCGTGTAAAAGGACATAAACCTATCAAAGAAGGTGTTATATTTTGAGGATTTTACACACACACTTTGAGTTGTGACACTTGGTTCCTCAGTGTAAGAGGCTATTACAGCCCTTGCCTGTAGATGTTGCACTTTGACATGTCTACATCTGTAATTCCAATCCACTGCTGCTGCTGTGATAGCAGCACCGGGTTTGGTCATGAACTGCAGGCCCAGACTTGGTATTTTGAAATTGCTGGCACTGCAGCTCTCTTTGGCCTCATTTCAGGTGCTTGACATCATGACACTGTGTGTATGTGTTACGTAACATGCTTGCTTAGTGCAGCTTTAATTTTGGAGTTTCGTATAAAATCACACATTGTGTTCGGTGAAGTGCTATGCCAGGAGGTCTTCTGCATCTGCCATGGACCGTTGAGGACATGGCACCTCTACAGTGTAGCAGACCAGGAGAGCTACTGACACCTTAGTAACCCCGGGCCCCGTGATGGAGCATCTTCCCTTGCCAGGTGGACATGCTCATTGTCCGGCTGCCTTATCTCTTCAGGGCCATTCCTCCTGAAGATCACTGGGACTGACAGAGCAGAAGCATAGGCATTCCTACAGAAATTTCTGGAGCAGGCAAAGCCTGGGGGGAGAGTGTTGGCGATGCAAGCGGGGAAAATCTAAGGCATCTGGACTAAAGGCTGTCTGGAGTATCCTAAACAGTCTCTCTGAGATTCAGAATCTAGCTTGTTAATTACCATCGCTGGGATAAATTGAGGATGTCTCCCTGATACGGATGGTGAATGGACAGACTCTCTCTCGCTCTCACTGCCAGTGGTGGTGGAACAATTTAAAGCACCTTTGGGACTGGATCGATGAGGCGGCCCGTTTGTGTCCTAATGCATTATATTTGACAAGTGATTCCATATCTCAGGATGGATTGTTATTGTGTGAGCGACGCTGGGCTGTAGTTTGATGTGATGGGAAAGTCGTTCCATTACAGAAGAGAGAAAGTGTCTTGAATAAGTTCTGACACCGTGGCGCCCGAGACAATGCATTTCAATATGCAATTTGGTATGTTGATGATGATCTCTCAATGTTAGCGCAAGGCAACCGTCCAAAAAGACAAATGAACACGTCACTCAGAGTAACTACTTTTTAAGCCTCGTCAGAAAATGTGCATGCTTCAGGTAGAGCAAACACAGGACTGTACTGACAGTTGACCCAAGACAGGATCTACCCTTGTGCACATGTACACTTTGAGATGAATAATGCCAATTTTGCTATTTGGCACCAACATCTGTTAGGCGAACACCCCAAAACTCATGATATCCGTGTCTCCGTTCTCGCAGCATTACTAACATATTTGAAACGCATTTTCCACGCGAGTCAGTTGTTACAATAGTGCAATCCGTTCAGATATTTAACATCAAAATATGTTTTGCAGCTAAAACACACATAAGTCACCAATGGAAAATCGAATGTTTAGACTTCATTAAGCTGTTTTAAAAACATTTCCAGTGATAACGCAGGAGGGTAGGGAAGCTTGAAATTGCATTTTATAAAATAATTACATCTGTGACTCCACAGTTTAACTCTTTAATGCCCGTGCATGAAAGGTTTTCTTATCTGTCGATTGCAAATGTGGTTGCAGAACTGACGTTGCCTGTTGAAGTAGCAGTGTGAGGTTATGATAATGATGATGTTTGTTAGCTGTTTCAAAGTACATGTTGGCTGAAACATGATGAAATCAATGATGATGGAAATTGTTGAAAAAATAAATATTGTGAAAAAAAGGATCTTTCTAACATTCAGTAAAAAGTGCATTTCATTCTTGATACAAAGCTAAAAGTTGCCACAGCAGTGGGCACCGTCTCTGTTTGCATTTCATGTGAGAAAATGCGTAACTCAAGTGAAACAAGGCACTGATTGCTTGTTTGTTTTTGCTATTCAAAGATTTTCATTACTGGACTGACAACTAAAGACTAATGACACCGTATAGCTACAGCTAATAGCTAACAACTAACGATGGATGGCAACTAACTAATGATGAACTACTGAACTGCCAAAATAAAAGAAGGGGGGAAAGAACTCCAGTTTATAACTTTGGGTAGATGCATAAATCTCTGCACAGCTACACACTTGACAAGACACAACGACTTGAAAAATACACTTATTTTGTCCTTGAGTTGATTGTTTATTTAATTTTAAAACCAAATCCCTCATTTTCCTCTTCCTTTAAGATGTGCAAATATTTCTCATAGCTCATCTCGAACTTGGGGCGTGGCTATATACATGTATCCAATCAAAACAGACCTGGAATGACGAGCTAACTCCTGAACATGTTCATATTGTCTAGAGACAAAGTCAATACACCTTTGTAGTAGCAGACATCATTGTGGAATGCAATTATATTTTAAAAAAACACATTAATAGACAATTAAACCACTCAATAGATTGTATTCAATTTAACATAGTCACAGTTTTATGTGTGTTGTGTCGTTGGAGAAACCTCCATTGTCTTGACAGCGAATGACATTGAGCTCTATAAGTTTATTTTTTGTGATGTAGTGTATGTTTACTTACGACCTGAATAATTGATCGCGGCAATAGCACAGCCAAGTGGTCAGAGGAATGGTCCTGTAACCAGCAATATGTTCAACAGAAACCCCTACATACACACTGAAATATGCAGAAAAAAATGTGCCATGTGTCAGAAATGTTAAAATATTACGAGTATGGTGGTCCATACCAAAAAGGTGTGTCATAAATAATTCATGAAAAGGCAACATCCTCATGTGTTTATATCCCTAAATTGATAACGAGGGATTATCTAGGTATTAACATAAAGCCCTGGTAAAAACGCATGGTCCTGCTTTTCACACAACAGGCTCCCCCTGCTGCGGGCCGCCCATGTGGGATTTGTACCCTCACTGCTGCTGGCAGTAACGGTGAACTCGGAAGTCGGCGCTCCCCGCTTCTGTGCCTGGAATGAGAATTTTATTGCACATTATACGGCTTAATGAGGTAAGAGATTAAGACGTTGCCCTCACATTGCAAAGGCTGTGTTAGCACATTGGATTGAGAGTGAGTGCGCTCGGCGGCTACCTCTCGCGCCATTGTTTGGGGTGAGAGTGATGGAGTGGTTGGCGATTACGCCACAAAACTCTAATTTGGATGTGAATTCTTGCTGTGGAATGTTGAGTTTGTGGATTTCCTTTTGGCCTCGTAGGTCGGTCCTGACAGCTTTCATTTGATTTAAGTCAGAGGTTGCTGCATGATGTAATTATACTTTGATGATGTGCTGCTACTTTAAAGAATCTGTACTTAACCTTCCCGCAGTGCTGGGAGAGTTTTGCTCCTGAATATACATATCTCAGATGAGGTTTTTATTTATTTATAAAACTTATGTCAATGAAAAAAATGAATGGAATCTTACAATGTTATAAAAGACAATAATGATATTTACTGTAATTACTTTTCTGCAATAACCATTCAGCGTGTTTATCGTCTTCGCTTACAGTTTCTCGCCACAGTCAAATTGCCCTCCTACGCCTATCTTAAACATGAGCTATAACAGTTGGTCTGTAAATAGACACACAACTACTCTTCTGTTATAATTCTGACTGCTGGAGTAGTTTTAAGCTGTAGGATTCAAGCACACTTGTGGTTACTACAGTAACCACAGATGTGACAAAATCAGCCGGAATCTTAAGTGTTGCAATTTTAACGGACCTTGAGTGAAACAGCGCCAATTCTTATTTGTATTTCAGAATAAGTTGAGAATAAAAGAGATGCCTATCTTGTTGAAATTATTATTTTCATAACACTTACCCGTCATCGCTTGTCCTTTATTTTGAAAAGGCGCAGCTGTGGAGCTCGGAGGTATCGTGAGCAGAGAAGAATGCCTTCCTAGAGCTCTGGCTGCAGACTGAAGAAGAGGATTTATTTCAGCTTCTATATTAACCTGGGAGGTAAAGGCCTCTGCCTCCTCAGGTCAGGATGCTGCCCAGTATCTGTGTTGCATCACAGGGCTGCGGGGCTGTAATGGGTGGGTTGTATTGATCTGGCGGGGTGTAAAGGCAACTGGTATGGGAGTTCACAACCGAGATGCTGTAATTCTGTCTTGATCTGGATGCTCTCTGTAGAGAGGCTTTAGTTTTTTAGTGTGGCATTTTGAAATCTGAATTTCTTAAGCGAAGGGGGCGTAGCAGGACTCCTCCTCCTCCTCCTCCTCACCATCGGCTGAAACGTGGACTCTTGATCTTTTCTGACAATATGAAAAGCAACCTTACAGTTTGCTTGGAAAAAAAAGAGCTGCTCTCTTTTTGTGCACAGAGAGCACCAAGGGCAGCGTTTGGCCTCATAAACTTGCATTGATTACATGTTATTAAATGTTTACAGCCCTTGTGAGTAAAGCACTTATGTTTAGATTTACGGATTTCCCAAAGGGTCGAATGGAAATGTAAATGCAGTGGAGAATGCACTCAGTACATTTGCGGGATATTTATAAATACCCGTGGACCAACCAACATGGCCGGTTTCAGTGACTTGACTTAGAAATACCGCTAGCTTAGGTGGGTGAGAAGCTTATCCCACCGGATTCTCGTTGCCTTTCTGTAGCGCGCCGGCTGGAGGCCTTATTTAGCAGCAGACGCTGACATGCTTGACCTCTGCCAGCGAGACACACAAGCTGGATTACCTGGTTATATGCTCCTGATTCTCTAATCCCAGATCTGTCTCGCAAAGATTAGCACTGCGGAAATCAACCACATGCAAGGCTGAGAAGTGACACGCCTTAACTGCCCCTCCCAATATCCTCCCCCCACCCCCACACACACACTGTTTGTTAATATTTTCTTTCTTGAACTTCACTCCAACTAGCTTTTAGTAAATAGCTTGTGGAGCCAGTGCCTTTAAAATATTCATTGAGCTATTTCCAGCTTCCCCAAACATTGCTCTCATTAGATAATGAATTTTTCCCCCCCGAGCGCAAAAGGAGGGAAGTTGTTTGTTGGGTTTCATCAGAGCAAAAACACCACGGACATGTCATTTTTACATCTGTGCTTCTGTGCATGGTGTGACAGTGTCATCTATGCACGGGAAGTGTGTTTTCTCTTAAAGTCTTTAAAGATGGCTTTAAAGTAAAACCTGTGACTTTCTCAATTAAAAAAATAAAATAAAATGTTTATCGCCATTGGCATTGTTGTGACACTTTTAATATGTATAACTCTACGTTTATTAGTGTTCATCTGTGTAGAGTCACGCTGAGATCAGACTAACCATTTTTATTCTCTTTGAGTTTTTTAGTCTTGGGATGATCACTGTGTCATAGAGCCACAAAACCTGCAGAGACTTGGCAGAGACACAGGGGACTTCACACTGAGCCCTGATAAATCATAGCTTTTCACTGACTTGCATGCTCACAAACATGATAAAAATAATGTTTGCACAGAATACATACATGTGCAGAAGGTGACATAAACCAGTTTGTATTATACTCCTCACCTGGGGGTCAGATGGTCACGGCTTTGTTGAAATTATATAAAACACCATTCTTCTTTTGTTTCACCTCGTTACAGTTCTGAGGGCTAACATTACGAAACACTTCAAAGAAGCGAAAATAATTTGGACACGCTAGTCTTTTTGTCAGGTTGTTTTGAAGTCTCTTAGACGCTGCTCAGCCCGGTCACCAGGCTAAATTGTTGGCAGTTAATGTTTTTGCAAACCACTGATGCGTTCACATTTGCATGTGTCATAGGTTGCGTACAATATTGACATTTCTATGAAATGCGTCATACTCTGTTCACATTACATGTTTGTGACCTGACCTTTTAGGAGGTGAAGGGAATGGTGCCGAAGTTACAAATGAGAGGGCTCTCAAGCCAGTAACAGTTCAAAACTGAATTTAAACATTTCTCAGTATGAAACATCTGGATATTATTGATAAGGGACCACAGTGTTTCAACATTTATAAGCGTGACACCAGTGGTAGTTCTTAAGCAGACATTGGGACAATTTCACAGATATTTTTTGACAGGAAGTTGGGACATCTCAAAGTGTTTTTGAGACAACAAAGATTTCCTTTTTTTATTTTTTTTTTTCACAAGATGTCATAACATCCCAAGCCAGTATTTTAAGCCAAAACATGATCTTTTCCTAACCAAGTGTTTTTTTTGTTTTTTTTTTTGCCTTAACCCAACCAGAGCATAAGCACAGCATTGTCTCAAGATAACAAACAAGTAACGAAACAATTGTTATCAATAATAAATCAAAAATAATTATCAAGTTGATTTTGTAAAATCTAAATTCGGTATTAGATTATTTCGACACATTTATTGGACACTTTAATGAAGAATGGGCAGCTAAACAGTTTGACAGAAAGTTTTAACTGGACACATACAGTCTCTGTTGTTGGACATGTTATAGGGAACGTGGTGAACAGGGGTTGTGATGAAGGTTCGGGTAAAGAGAGAGTGTGACTTTGACACTGAAGACCGAGGTCCATCATCCATCTCCTCCATTGCCATGTCAAACGTCATTGCCTTTGAAATACGACCAAGATATTTTCCTAGCTATGTACTTTGGGTCGCCAAAATGTAATCAGACACCTAACCATAGAGGTCGCTGATCAGAAAATGCTTCTCTGAAGTGAGAAAAGCCTCCACCTCATGAAAAAATGAATTAATGCATTTGAAGAAGAACACATTCATCTTCAGATAAAAACACTGTACTTACTGATAACATTGTTAACAACTCATGTTTTCCCAGAGACCACTGAGTCACATATAAGGTGTTGGCCAAACAACTGTTTCCTCGCTTCTATATGTGACACATGCTCCATGAATTTAGAGTGTATTTTGGTGTTGTAGAACATAATGAGTGCTACCTCCTGAGGAACACACTGTGTGGGAGCTGAGAAACTGAAGTAGGACCCGCATACAGATCAAGAAGCTTGACACATTTGTCAACAGTCTCTCTTCACAGTGGGAGAGCATCTCGTTGCTCCAAGATTATGGAGCTTTACTCTCAAAGGAAAAGATAGCGCGTCGTGCCAAAGCAGCCATGACTGGATGAAGAGAGGGATTCGTTGTGTGGCTGTACATATAGTACATTGTAGATCGAAACCCTGTCTGATCTGCACGGAAAACGTTGCATGTTGAGTGAAGTAAATTCTTCTGTTTTTCTCTTTTTTAGTTAACTTTTTGTATTGTGTCTCGTGGATCCAGATTGTTTTCTCAAAACAAATGTTGGAGCTAGATAGTGGCTACAGACAACAAGACATGTAGTTTAGGGATCAATATTTTTTTTTTTTCATATATCATGTGTGATAGCTTCATTCCTGGAGTGCGGCTGTGTTGCTGTGATTGCATGGCGACACAATTTAGTTTCTCGTTTGTGGATCGCTCTCTCTGACCCCCTGTCGCTCCAACATACAACTGTTGATGATACACAACTCTGCGGACAAGTCAGCAGAACCAGCTTTACCAGTGTTTTGTGTAACTCATAGATTTGTGGTTTTAGAGCGCTATAGGGATGAATATCTAGAGGCTCAAGGTCAAAAACAACTCCTGATTCTGCAGGTGTCGTGGGACTCTGGGTCTGGTGCCATAACCCCGAGGGAAAAACCAACTCTCACACATCCGGCTCGGTGGGTAGATGGTGAATGGTGTTGCTTGGAAGACGGTGTGATGTATTTATGGAGGAGTGAAGAGTTGTCACTGGTCATCATTATTTATTACATCCAATCTTGGATTATGTATATATTTTTTAATGTTGTTTTTCTTTTAATCCAATTTCAGAAAGGTAATCAGCAGAAACACTGCCTCATTATCTTTTTTATGGTTTCATAATTAAATAATGAGTGTGTGCTTACCATTGACTTATCAAAATATGGCCTTAACAGCGAAGCCAATGTGGAAGTGCCTTTAAACTGCATTTTTTCTCATGGCCAGCAGGGGGAATGTCCACTGGTTGCAAAAAAGATGTCCAACCCGCGTATAAGATGAGGAAAATGACTGTACTTCACACTTGTTTTATCAACTTAATTGACAGTTTCCTAACAAGTTAATGATCACAATTGTTTTTCACGACTTTTTACAATACAGCAAGATGTTTTTATGTCAAATTATGGTCCCAATTTGACTAAAGACGCTACACCGGCAGGTCCTTGGGTTGTCAGTCAGATGGAACAAGCACAGAGGCATAGCAATGCATATCATCCCGAGCACCACTCTCTCATCCAAATGTCAGACTATTACTGTTTGGGCACAGGACATTGGCCAAGACCCTAAAACCCACTGGATCCCAACAGTAGCCAATAGGTGATGTGACGGTACAGGTTTACACTTGGGTTTTTTCAAGCAAGTCCGTCGCGTTTCCAATCTTTGTCTTTGCTTTTTGTTAGCAGAAGTTTTATCTGAACTGTAGCCTTCACATACAGAGCATGATTACAGTAAAAAGCAAAAGGTTACTTACAGGTCCAGTTGGAGGATTTTGTTTGGTTTGACTGTTCTGGGCTACTGTAGAAGCTACTGTAGCAACATGGCAGTTAGGTTTATGATGGTCTTTGTGTAAGACATTATTTAAAAGGTTAATTCCAAAAAAAAAAAAAAACACACAATGGTTTTTGGTTTCAGATGAGTATACACTCGATGAAAAAATAATTATAAAATATGTTTTCCATTTCTGCCCCTGAATCGCCCTCAGTCCTACATACTGGACCTTCGATTGTTCGGGCCAAACCTTTTGTATTCTATACACAAAGAAACTTTTAAACTGCATCTGTCCGTTCTCTTTACTGCTTGTTTGTTATTTTCTTATTTCCTTACTGCTTACCGGAATAATTCATTCAACTCTGTTTCCAAACTGGATATAGTTCTATTTGAGGTTGATTGCAGCACAAGTTTGATTGGATTATATGAACATTTCATAGAGGCAGAGTTCCTCCGTTGGCAGAAATAATCGAATTTGTTTGTTACTCAACAAATTTGAAAGCAGAATGAACATATTAATTAGAGCTTAAATGGGTATAAATGATCTCCCTTTTCACAGCATTTTCAGTTAGTATAACGGTTGTTTTGTATTTAAATATCTAAAGTGTTTGCATGAGTAAAAACCTCAATCTACTGAAGGAATTTGGTGCTTTTTTTGTCTCATGATCTCTTCTCTTCTCTCTTCATGACCATTTCCCTTCTGTGGCCCCCTAGTCTTGGAGTCTAAGACAGTTTGAGTGACGCAGGTGTCTCTACATTGCCTCCTCTTCATGTGAGTGACATCTGACAGCGTCGATTTCCACCGAACACTTTGGCTCAGGCTTTCGGGCACCTCTCTGCTTGTCTCGTCTGCGGAAAATCCCTTTCAGACATTTAGGTGGTGTTGCTGTGGAAAACACACTTGTCACTTCATGTTTTATCAAATGCTCTCGACCCAGCATAATGAGAGAAGCTCTTATAGCCACTACCACAATGTAACTTGCATTCGTGCCAGTGATGACTTTGAACTAACTGTGTTTAAACGTCTGAGAGGGTTTAAATGATACCGAAAATGATCTTCGGGCCCATTAGCGTTCAATTTTCTTTTGCTGTGTGTGGGACACAAGCTGAGACAGAGGCTGACTGGTTCTTCAGCAGTAACAGGACATTATTCTAATTGGTCCCATGAATATTACAATCCCAGTGTTTCCCTGCAATTCTGAGAAAGGACTGCAACTCAACTGTCCCCAACTATTACCTTTATTTCTTTAATGGGTACACAACACCCACTAAAAGCTTCAAAGTGCTTTTCAGCAAGAGATATCTTCTATCCTCTATAGTATCTGGCTGTTAGAAAGTACAATTCTTTTCATTTCCTTCCACGTAAAATGTATATATTTTTTTTCATTGTGACGATTAGCATAATACAGTATGATAAGTGTTGGATATCTGTTGTCCTTGTCTAAAATCAGTCCAGTTAATTCATATTTCACGAATAGAAAAAAGGTCTCTGATGTGGGCTGCAAAAAAATATAACATCTCATTCACTAAACTCAAACCCATCAAGTACAGTTAAGAGTGAATATAACGGTATTGCCCAGTAAAGCTGAACTGCAGACAGCCTGTGGCGAAAACTGTCCGCCAGAGAGTGAAGCCTTTTGACCCATGACTTTCTGCAACGACTAACCATAAATATGACTGGACCTTTTTTTTCTCATGAAGGTGCCTGGAGATCTATTTTCCTCCCCACTGAATGTCTGAAAGATGCAGGATGACGTTTTTAGGGTGTCGGGCAATGCCCTGTGCAGGAGCTGACATAAGATCTACGTCGAATATGGATCCGTGATATGGAATATGATGTACTTTGAATTGACACACACAGTCATCAAATACAGATGACACGATACTGACTCTCATCTGAAAGTACACAAACAGCCCATAACTGACCTAGTTTCCATGCAGGCACATTGTCAATTATATTTGAATTATTACTGGTGACATGTACCGACTTTAACATGACATCCTTATGTACCACCTTCAGAGGCAACACTCTTTAAACACCTGCAGTCCTTATTAATGGACAGGTTTTCTGTTTAACAAAAAAAAAACAACGCTTCTTCCTGTTATGGTCGGCAATGGCAGAGGTGCATCCTTTGTGCTGACATCGACCTTCATTTTCAGGGAAAATCATGCCTGACGGCAGACTGAACAACAAACCGCAGGCGAGGTTTAACCAGCGCTAATCAATATGCTTATGATCACTACCTTAAGGATACAAAATGGAGCCTTTGTTAGTTAGTTTTAGGCAGGCACGGACATCATTCTCCGTACACTTTCAAATCATGTCTTTATCTGGTTCCAGAGCTTCACATTAGCCACAGTGGCAAAAATAAAATGTGTATTGTTGCAATGAATGGTTAAAACGTGGGCACGACTCGGAAACTGGAAACACAATTAAGTGATCGGAGATAAGATTTTTCAGTCTGCTGGATGTTGCCAGCACCATGAAAAACAGGTACCTCTCGGGTGGAGTAGACCTCCATCTTCCTACTGTAGTTTAAACATGCAGCCTTGGCAGAATTCTGTAAATCTGTCACCGTCATCACTTCCACCGGTACGACATGATTCTGATTTAAATCCTCGTGCACAAATCCCCTTGAGCTCATGAGTAATCGTGTGTCGACTGCTGGTTTTGTCAGGACATTTCTACCTTGCTAATAGGTGAACAACTCGCTCCGATTCAAGCGATAGATGAACTATGATGGAGCTTTTCGATAGACATCAAGTAATGTATGTGTGGAGTGTCCTCCTCCGCATGTGCGGTTCAACAATGTGGAGTCACTTAATCTTAGATATCCGCCATTATCGGCTGTCCAACAAGGTTGTTGACCCCGTAGATGAAATGAATCCGTGTTCCCAGCCAAACCCTCCTCTGTAGCATCCTTCCTAATGCATCAGATGCTTACCATCATCCGCCATGCAGTCTCTCATCCAGCTATTATTATGGGTGATTCAATGCCTTGTGGTCGCCGTGCCTGCCCTGATATTAAAGTTCCGACTTGGATTTCATCCACAGCTGCCGTGCTTGGACTCAGTATTGATCACATCAATGATTCAAAGGGCAAAGTGAGTTACAAGCAAGCCATGAAATGCCAATAATAAGCAAACATACTATTATTAATTGTATTTAAATTTAGGGAGCCATTTTATTTGTATTTGGAGCTGTCAGCAGTGACAGAACACCTATATTCTGTCGGACTTGTACAAAAGGATTAATTAAGTGTATTGAAGTGGATTATTTCGAAAGGCCAAATGGGGTTTCGTGCTGTTTGCTGAGCCTGTGACTTCGCAGCAAAGTGACTGTCTGAGTTCTTTGTACTAACTGAAAGTTTGTCTGCTCCCATCATCCCTCAAATAACTACCGCGCCGTGTCAACAGTCCTCCAGTAGCTCAAGTGAGTTCTGTGTGTTTCTGGAAGGCGACTGACCTAAAAACAAACACCCACACTATTTGAGATGGAGGTGTAAGCTCCTTTATCCTGCTAAATGAGCTCCATCTCCTTAACTGTCATTGAGCTCAAGGCAGTCTGTTGTACTGCACAGAATATAATTTCCCCAACAAAAATGTCATACATTCGATGGGATAGACAGTGAAACACATGTTGGTGAATTTATATGTATATCATCACTTTGAATTCGTATGAGTTATTGCTAATTTGTCAGCATATGTCCTTTGAGATCAGTGGGATTTTCGTTGGGCAGGTTTACTGAACCATTAACAAGCAGTCAGGTATTTACTGTAGGCTGACAAATGTTGAACATAATGGGAACATCTTGAGGCAGCAGTGTTTGCACAATGGGGTGCTTTGTTGTGTAAAATGGACTCATACTCTATGGTTGTCACACAGCCCTACCGTGGTTTTGGTACCTTAGATGGTTCATGCAGACTCATTACTCTGGGTGTAATGAATCCCATTAGAATACAGGTCGGACCAGCGCAAATCCACAACTGTGCTTCAGCAGAGAGTGTGTTTGTTTTGGTCTCAGGTTTTCTCTAATGAAAATAATTGGTCTGGAAAAAGGGGTTGGCATTTCAAACCTTTTTAATGTCCCAAATTGTTCCTTTGTGAGGTTATTTAAGACATAAGGAGTTTCCCATTAATCCGCTGATGGCAGCCCTTCTATTAATACCACCTAATTAGCAGTTCACAGGGTAGAGATGACATTGTGTTAAGTGTGTTGAAGCTGTGACACCGAGTGTTGATTATACTTTTTGGTCGCTCATTAGCCCACCGTTTTTGTACATCAGCCTAATTTTTATTACTGTCTTTTGGTCTTTCAACAAAGAGAAAATCACATACAAAATACTTTATATGATTAACATGTCATTAAGAGAAGAGCTACGTGAATACAACACTTTATTGAGGTTTTTGTATTTTTGCATTCCAGGAGCCACAATTTTATTTATTTAGTTATTGTTGAATCTTTATTCATACACAGCAGGTTTGGCTGGGTTTGGATGCCGCTACGAGGACACCCTAAAATACTTTAAAGGAATTACTGAAACACAATGAATTAGTTATTGAGCAATTATTGAGACTGTATATGAAAGAGGTTTGAGGCATATGAAACAATTGATATTATGATGTATTGTGTTGCAAAGCATGTTTAGCATGCCAACCAACTAGCCTTGGCCCTTCGCTGTCCCAAATATCATGTGCTAACCGGGCAAACACTAATGCTTCTCCAGCACTTGCAGTCTGGATTGCTAGCTGCACGGCTAACTGAGCGAACTAGCTAATGGCAACTACAGTGGGCAGGAGTTAGTAGTTACTTTGATATGCTGCCCCCTTTGTTTTGAGTATGAATTCAACAGGTGGGCAATTCTTAGATATTGCACCTTTAATACATATTTTTACAATATATGAAAATGGCCAAAATATAGAGAATGTTTCATTTGATACATTCAGTACATATGAAGACTACAATTTCAATCATAAGCCTATATTGACTATTCAAGTCAGTGTTATATGTATTTACAAGGTTTAAAAAAATAGCATAATATTGTTTAATTGGCTCAAATAAAAAGATAAAAAAAACAAAACAGAAAAACGTAACATAGTTATTCAGCTATACTAGCGTGTATTTCATAGAGAGACATGTTTTGGACCGAACCATATGGAGGCTAAAACAACAGATGCTGTATTTGTTTGGCTAATCCGGTGTTTTAAATACCTGCTAAATTAAGGTCACATGAATGTATATGGATGAAATGTATATCATGTATGACAATTCTGCCATTTTTTTTGTCAGTTTGGGCCAAAAAGCATAGAAATGACCATCCCTGAAACATATTCTTTAGGTGTCACATTTTCCACATGCTGGCCGTCTCAGTGGGAAACAAAAATCTTTAAGTCCGCCCTGATTGGTTACTGCGGCTCTATAAATGAGTTCGCTATGCATGGGAGGACAGAGGTCCTTGGGGCGCTCCCACAGGCAGGAGCACACAGTGGTGGAGAGTTTTCCACATTAACCTGCAAAGTGCGTACACTTTGTGACATACTGTTATAATTTTATCACCTGGCTGCAAATGTGCCATTAGTCACTCTCATGTAAGCACGACTGCAAGACAGAAAGTGGTCCAACTGCAATGTCAAACAAACATGCTTCACACACCAGTGCATAGCTAATGGTGTATACCTCGGCATGTGAAATGTTAAATAATTCATTCACAGCTACATTTCAGTCTTGTCAGATGGAAACAAAAGCTAGAAAAGGTATGTTTTTTCAACAGATCAATGGGAAAGGGTTTAAGATACTATGTTACAGAAATAACAATGTGACCTTTCAGTTTCAGTAAGAATCTTAAAAACAACACTGTGATTGCAAAAATGTACTTTTAGAAGTTGGAACATTCAGATTGTATGTGATACAACAGTCAAAGTAGCATTTTAAATCAAATCACCACAGCGGAACAATACTTTAAATCAATCAAAATGGTAAATTCTAGCTTATTATTGTATGTAGTTGCAGACTTACTAAAAAGACAACAATTACAGTGAAGACAGAGAGACAAATATCAAAACTATTAAAATGTTCATCAACATTCAAGACATCTACTGCCAGATGTCCTTTCTTCCAAGTCGTTTAGAATCACTTTAAATGCATCCAGTGTGACCAGCTCCCAAAGATTCAGGCAATTTTGTAACTGATTCCGAGCAAAGGGAGCAGCATACTTAAACACCCTTCTCCAAACTCAGTTAGGACGTAAGGGACAGTAGCTATAAGTAAGTCCTGGGAGCGAAGACAACGACTAGCCGTATTTTTGTTAAGTATATAAATAAGGATATAACAATAGGCCACCACGAGAAGAATAAGAATATACAGGCTGGATCTTGGATCCGTGAGATGTGGTGATAGATGGAAGGGCCGGTGACTTAGATGTTGCATTTGGAAACATAAGTTTTGTTTTGTCAGCATTCAAAACAAGTTTTAAATCATGCAGAGTACAACATGCATGTTGCCAGCTGACAGAGGGCATGGTTGTGTGTAGACGTTGAGCAGTATATCACAGTATTTTCAGCATAAATAACACATGAGTGACATTTGTATGTATATATATGTATATGTCATATATATATATATATATATATATATATATATATATATATATATATATATATATGTATATGTCATATATATATATGTATATATATATGTATATATATATGTATATATGTATATATATATGTATATATATATATATATATATATATATATATATATATATATATATATATATATATATATATAATTAAAATGAATGCTAGGTGTCCCAGGACCGATCCCTGGGGCACCACACCCTTTGATACACTCAGCGGGTTTGAAGTGAACCTCCTCCCTGCACACACTGAGATCTGCCAGATAGATCATTTTCAAACCACCAGCCAGTTTGTTTTGACAGTCCCATACTGACAAGTCTCTTCAACAGTATTATATGATCCACTGTATCAAATCCTTTAGATACGTCAATGAAAAGGACTGCACATTGTTGCTTGTAGTACAAAGAGTCAATAATGTCAAAATGTACTCCCATATCAAAACTAATCATTGTGCTGCACATAGCGTTATATTATCTACCTGTATATTGTTTTATTGTCCTATTATTACTTTGGCATTGGTAAGAAGCCCTTTAGTGTTGTAGGTTCTGTAAAACACCAAGACAAAGTAAGGGCACCTGAACATCACACACATTCTGTGCTTCTACAACAGCCTCCACACTGCCAGGAAGTCTTTCCACAAGATTTTGGAACCTGGCAGCAGGGATTTGCTCCCATTCAGCCATAAGAGCATTAGAGAAGTTGGCCACTGATGTTGGGTCTGGCTCGCGTTCGGTGTTCCAGTTCATCCCAAAAGTGTTCAGCAGAAAGTTCTTTCTGATCAAGAACCATGCAGACAGCCAGGTCCATAAAGTTGGAAGCAAAACTATTGTCTAAAATGTGATTGCTTTCTGTAATTAAGATATTTTTCTTCATTGGAACAAAATTGCAAAGTCCAAATTCTGGAAATCAGCTCCAGACGATAAAAGCACACAGAAAGCACTTTGATAGGGCATAAGCTGTGTGGAAATATGAAATAACATATCGTTTTCTTAGAACAGTCTGAGTGTCCACAGTGGATTGAATCAGCTTTCCTCTTCCTCTGAACATTCATAGTTGCCATTATTTTTCCTGCATGTGGACACGATTCAGAAAAAGCCACAAACCGTTGGTGAAAATGTCTCACGTGTTGATTTTTGACCAAGTCTCCACTGATTGGAGCCTAACAAGATGTGAAGAAAGCTCCCGGCAGAGGAGGTGAGTAGGGGGAAAGTGGCCAGCCTTCCGGGAATTTCTGCAGTTCTTTCACAGATCAAAGACATTGTTATCAAGGTTGTCATAGTATTTCTGAGGGTAGAATAAGAGTATCCTACAGTGAGACCTTTAGCCCCTCGGTTAAGCCTTCAGGCAGAGTGAGTCTGCTCGAGCCGGCCTTTTTTACTGTGCATTAGAGAGGTTTTCAAGGTCATCGTAAGCCATCAATATTCCCCTTAGTCTCTCTGTATCATGTGTATCTCGCACTCATATGAGACTGTGGAGACGTGTGTAAATGCCCAATGACTCACAAATGAAAAATACACGCATGCATCATAATGAATCACTTGTTTTTTCTATCTCACGGCAAAGTGTTCCAGGACCACAGACAGCTACACAGCTATTTTATATGATAAATTATTAATCAAAGCCAATTATGATGCAAAAAATCCACATATTTGCCATTTAAAGCTTCTCAAATGTGCCGATTTGTCAAAACATTCTGGACATTTTTCAACTATGTGTCCAAAAAAAAAAATATTTATGTGGTACTAAACGGTTTTGGCTGTTTAGAGGGAAACATAATTGCTTTATGGATTATGTTCTCTGGCAATGCTTGATTTGCACTTTGCACAGGACTGTAACACCAAGTTAAACTGAGCTAAAATCACACTGGTTAAGGTTAATCATGGTTTTGGTTATGGGCTAGGGTTAGGGTTGTACTGTTTGAAATGTTGTCTTGCGACAACTCTGTGCTTATGCTCCGGTTAGGTTTAAAGTGAAACTCTCGCCAAAATGCAACCTAGGGTCTTTTGTAAATGTACCCGAGTCAAACATTTGTTCAAAGCATAATTATGACGGAAGCACCACTTTTAAGATTGACCGTATTATCTTTTTCCGGTTAAAATAATTTTCAATGGAGTGCTAGAGGCAAATACTATGTTAGCATCAAAATCGCTATTTTAACACTAAGAAGGCTCGACACAACATGAAACTTTGCTCATAGTATCACACGGGTCTCTACACACGAACATAAGCATTAAGAACATTGTTTGTGTACACTCTCCTCCATGTTACATCGCATTCGGAGATCGACACTTATCGACTGGCAAGACGGCAGCGAGCGGAACAAGCAACTGGTAAAGTTAGTTGTTCAAAAACATTCTTTTTAGTAATCTCTGTGTACACAAACAATGTTCTCAATGCTCGGTTTGGTTGCGAGGAACGCGTCTGGAAATTGTCCCAACGTCTCATCAGAAACATCCAGTTTGGTTGCAACTAATACAACTAGAAAATGTCCTGACGTTCCATCTTGAATTTCCAGTGGTTTCATGAGTACAAATGTTGAAACGTGTCTCAAACAGTGCTCTCTCACTTGACAGCCATCTCAACTAGTTGCGATGCCACCACCATAGTGACATGAAAGTCAGTTTAGATACATATAAACTGAATGTGAAATGTATTGTAGACATCTTTACATAATATGTATACATATGAAAAAATATAACTTATCGACAGGGCTGTTCATTGTTTATCCTTGCAGTATTTCAACAAGATCACTAAGGTGAGCATCTGCGTCCATAGTTTTTGCAGTGCGTCCCATATGGTTATCAGAAGTCAGTTTATTATGTTACATAAAAAAAAAAAAAACACATCTTAAAACACTTTTTTGCAGTGATCTGATTTTTTTGAAGTATTTTTTTTTCTTTATTTTATTAACTAAGCTGATGTTTTAAATGTTTTTAAATGTTTTTATGTTTGAAGTCGTCCTTATTTTGATAAGGATTTAAATGTCCCGACCCTCTTCCATAATTGCGCATCTTGTTTTCATTAGCAGCTGCTCCATCGTTCATTCAGAGTGCACCCAGCCCATTAGGGGCTATGACTCTCGACGGTGTCTCTCTACTCACACCATTTCCTGCGTTTAGTCGTCTCTCGGAGCAACGGAGCTGGCGCCACTCCATACACAAGTGCAAGTAAACATGGATGTGAAAGCCAATGAGAATATTCTGTCACAGGATTGATCTTTTTGTTCGTCTTCCTGTCAGTTCTTCAAGTTGTTATCTCTCCAATTACACGGCTAATATCTTGTGTCGGATGTGACTCTCAGTCACTTTCGGTCTCTCTGATGGTTTGACTCTTTCCACCGTGTGTTCGGGGCTGGATGTAAATAAGCTGCTTGTAAACTCCCCCACCCCCCCGTGTAAAACAGATTGACTCTTGACATTCTCCCCTCCTTCTCACCCGGCAATGCCTGTGTGTTTGTATTGTCAAGCAGATCGTGAGAATTCATAATTAATGAGAGTGTAAAGTGTGGATTGGGAAATGTGAAACCTTTGTGAATCTTAAGCCGAAAAACACATTCATCCGCCGTTTTTGTTAGGTAAGAAAAACTGAAATATAAAGTTTAAGTTTTGGTATTTAAAGGTAACCTTTACAAAGAAAAAATGAAGCTGTTAAACAACTTAATCTATATCTATACTGTAGAAATCTTTAACTGCTCTGTAGTCCAATGTGCATGTAGGAGATGGCTGGCCTTTGAGAGGCCGCATATTCTTCAGCGAGGCGTTTGATGCATTCTAACAAGGAAACAATATGTTTTCAGACTCAGCAGAAAAAAAAAAAACAACTATTTGTTTGATTCCTGAGCAGCAATTTGTTTTGGCTGGGGAAGTGCTCAGGGGTAACAGTACTCACAGTATTTTCCACTAGGGGAGTGACTCGTATATGGATTTTTAATGGTGGGATGCAGTGTAACCTTGATGCTCGTCAACCTCATATAAATTAATTGTGTTGCGTGAGGCAAACAAATTCCCATTCCTACCCCGCTGATATGTGTCTCCCAGCTCCAGCAGAGCCCGCTGCCTCCGCCATTTGTCTGTGTCCACAGCGGTGCCCGCGCACACACCCACCCGAACCAGCAGCTTGAAATGAGATTCACTCAAGTGCATAATCCCTCAGTTCTGCTTAGCTGTGATTAATTGACCAAATGTCTTTTATATATTGAGGGTCCACAGAACCAGCTTGCACCATTTAAAGAAGAAAACCCACACTGTATATGTGGTATGCCACAAAATAAAAATGTCCAAGGGAATCGCTTGCAAACTTGTCCGCAGAGCACACTGTAATCTCCGCGTTTCGTTAAAAAGGCTCTTTAGCAATTAGCCCCCCTGGCAAAATGATTTACTGACCTGTCATTAAAAAGCCATCAGGGAAATAGACATCATGCAGAGAAATGGCCCTTCCGATCGATACCTGAGTAACCCCTTAAAGCACTATGCAGCTCGTCATTAAGGGGGAGCATTTGTGTTTACAGAGTTTCACACTGGTATACTGTATGTGCGAGGAACGTCTCCTGGCACTCATAAATAAACTATCAGAGATCTCCATGCACTTTGTACAAGGGATCGACCATTAGGGGTTCTCTCAGGGCTGCAGCGATACAGGTTATTAGTAATCAAGGCAACCTGATTTTGAAAGCCAATATATATTTGCTGTAAAAAGTTAAAAATCTCATTCCACGTTTTAGACTCGACAAATGATCGACAGGAAAACGCTCACATCAGTGTGAAATCAATATTTACTCCCACGTCAACTGCAGGTAGTCACAGGTGCTCACTGGCTCCGGCTCTGATCAGAAATGACAATATCGACATATTTTTGCTTTAAAGTCTTCTGGATACAATTTGATTAGGTGAATGATCCGCCTCTGTTCTGTCCCTCTGTTCTGCTTTTGTTTTTCAAGTATATTCGTGATGACTTGTTTCCAGGCAATGGTAGAGGAGTCAGTCACCTATTTTTAGACAGTTTACAAGCCCAAGAGAAAAAAAAAAAAACAGATTCAGGTAATTGGAAATTTGCTGAATATTGATCCAAATAATATGGCCAGGCCAATAAGCGGTCTCAGTGTACCAGTGTTCACAGCCTGTTTGCTACCATTTTACCACCAGTTTGTCCCATGTCATGTTACTAATTACTCATAAAGATGCTAAAGATTGCGGATGGTTGCAATGTGACTGACAGGAGGTTGAGTGTGATACACTCTCAAAGGATGTCAGCCTTTAGTGCAAAGTTTTCTCCTCCACCTATAGCATGTTTCCACCATGACACGCACATCCTCGTGGTCTGACTAATGCACCATGCATCTGCAAGATGTCCACAGTCTGTAAAGCCTTCTTTGACTGACATGCAGTATTAATAAGAACGAAGCCGTGGCCTTCTACCTTGATGTGAGGTTCTAGGTGATTGGATGTCCCTATTTAATTTAAAGAAACATCCTCTGCATCACTGAGGTGCCGGTGACCACTGGCAAGAGACGTTCAAATTCGAGAACCAATCATTGCTCTCGCACCGTGGCTCCCGGTCTGAGAGGATACAGCAATGCTTTATCACTCAGCGTTAGTGTAGGTATCATTAATGTGAATCATTTCGGAATGCAAGCATTAATTGTCGGTCTGAGCCACGAGCCATACTCGCCAAAAATCAATTATGTCGTGATAAGAAATGTAGTCTCCACCTGTATTATGTTCCTGGCAACTGGCAGTTTTTCAAGCGAAGGAAGTGCTACATTTTCGCTCTGCGCAGAACAACGTGGGAGGTGTTGAAGTGATCACAACTTTGACAGCTGACACCAGAGTTTGCATCCTGGGTCCCGTCTGTGGTTGGGATTAGGGCAACACATACATTTTTTTCTGAATCATAATCAGGTTCTATGAGTGCACCAAACAACCAAAAACAGTTTTCTAATGCAGATCAGCATGAATCGACTCCAAAACGAGTTGGTTGAATATGAACAACCCCTACGAGACTGACTTCACCAATTGTTTTATTGGCAATTTTGCAGAATAATCCACCTCGCAGGGATTAGGCTGACTTTTCACAAAGTGCTGAAGTGAACGGCAGGGAACAGCTTCCCCTGAATTTGTGCAGACACCAGCAGCAATCATTCTGACGAGAGGGGCAAACGAGATGATGGGCATGAAGAAGAGACACATGAATTAGCATTTAAAGCAGATACTTGTGTCACACCAGCCCAGTTGGCAGGAAGAAATGTTGGCAGGAAATGTTTCTGCAAACCACATTTGTACCGTGCTGTATTGACATTCATGCAATATGTGTCATATCACATAACGTAACATAACATGATTATGTGTGAAATCACTGGATATTTTAAAGGAGACCTCGGGACAATTTCTAGCCAGTGTTTGCGGCAACAAAAAAAGGGAGTTTATGACCCTGAGACCTTCAGACATGTCAAGTTGTTTTTGTGGCGATCAAAGCTGATATTTTAAGACAAAATATATAATACATTATATAATAAATGGTTTTCACATTCTAAACCTAACCAGAGCATATGCACAATATTGTCACCATATACTTGACTTTTATATCAGGAGGTGGAGGGGCTGGAGTTACCTGACAAGACTGCCAAGCCAGTGACCGCAGTTCAAGACTGTGTTTCAACGTCTGTAAGTGTGAAACCACTGTTTCAAAAATTTTACCTATATAAGAAATTGATAGTTTCCTGAAATCCATGGTTTGCAGAAAAACATATTGCCAACATTTATGATGATTGGGTTTGTCACATTTATTTCTTAAAGAATCTAAGCCTTAAAATTTGGCAATAACAAAAAGTCTGACTAATGGGACGTATGATTCAGTTCTCCTTTCTTCGAGGAAGGAAAACACCTATGCAGCTTCAAGGGGAGTCATTACTTTTTTGTTAATATACTGAGCACATCCACTTTAGAGCGTGTTTGAAGCTGGGTGCCAACTCTGGCTGCGGACCAGAGACACAGTTGTGTTGGCAGGGAGAACTAGGCCTCGATGATAGATGAAGCTGGAGGCAGTGTGCTGAGGAGCCTCTGACGTCTTCGAGACCCCTGCCTCTCCACGTCCACTCCCTTACTCTCATCTCGCCGCTCGCCTCCTCGTCTCTGATGCCTAATCTGTCTCCTAAGCAAGCACTCTTTAGTATATAGACCCCCACCGCCTCTCCTCCCCTCCCCTCGTTCATGACGCATCACCTTCCATTCTCTTCATGTCTCCTCTGCGGCCTAATTGATGGGCGAACACTAACAAGTTGCCCTCCCTCCATCTCCCCACCGTGTCCTGGTCCTGAAGGGCCTCTCTCTCTCTCTCTCTCATGCTGCCCATCTCCTCGTCCCACTCCTCCGCCCGCCCCGCTCACTGCTCTCTTCATTATTCATTATGTTTCCCTTTGGATCCAGAGAGAGCAAAAGCATGGCTGAATTCATAGGCAGACTCAACAGTTTGCCCAAGGGTACGCGAGCAATGTGAACGTGTGTGCCTGCGTGGACGGAGGAGCGGTGGAAGAGCGAGAGGTAGAAAGAGTGCGGCTGACTGACAGACTGACTAATTGATTGACAGAAACAAAAGGAGAGGGAGAGACGAAGAGAGAGGGGGAGTCAAGGATAAGAGCACCCTGCCGAAAGAGTTCAAAACAGTGTAATTGGGCTATTTTGAAACCAAGAACAGGAAAGTGTGGCCGAGCTCAGAATGTACAGCACGGCTGTGAGTACAAA
This sequence comes from Diplodus puntazzo, assembly GCA_963678695.2. Taxonomy (NCBI): domain Eukaryota; kingdom Metazoa; phylum Chordata; class Actinopteri; order Spariformes; family Sparidae; genus Diplodus; species Diplodus puntazzo. The sequence continues at coordinate 25,179,341 of OZ023171.1, read as the reverse complement.
GAGACTGAGATTATGAATGACTTTGAAGACTAATGTTTTGTGGAAGACTGGATAACTGTGTCATTTGATTATTCACCCAGTCTAGACATTATGCAAGCGATTCTGAGCAAATCTGCGCGTTGACATTAATATCGTTGCTCGTGATACCATCATTTGTTCCGGCGTGTCATCAAAACATCATCTGTTTGTTTACTTGTAGTCAGTTTGAACAATGGCGTTTCAGTCACGATGTGACATCGTGCAAGCGAGAAGTATGGGGATGCGTTGTGGGGCGTCCTTCTGTACGCCTTTACTGGAAACCAGTCGCCCACCAAAATATTTTTCAAAATTGCAAAATAGTCTGCACCCATTCAAGTGTGGTACACAATAATTGAAGCAAGTGTGATACCCAGGAACTGAACATGACGTGTGCTTGTACATGGGAGAGCATTCTCTTTAAAGGATTCAACAGGTCAGTGACATCAGCCTTTACTCCACAATCTCAAAATGTTAAACCTCCTTTTTTAAAAAAAAAAAAACGCAAACTGTGCAGGATTTTAAAAAAAACAACACTAAATCAATTTTACTCAATCATCACTTATGACGCACTAGAAATGTGTTGCGCTCTCCGTATTTCCTTATATTCTTAATATGTTTCTGTTTTCTGGGATTTTCTCGGCCTCACCCTTCACACAGTGACTGTGCACCACCCAGCACATACCAGCACGCGGCTGGGACTCTGTGAAATCGGTTGCATCGCTGTTTTACCATCTCAATCATCCGCTGTGGGTCTGCTTTAAATGTATGAAGAGCTGCAGGTCTGTGTGTGGCTGTTTGACCAATGGTAGGGCAAGACCACCGGACCAGGCACCCGCATGAAATGTTGGCAGTTTATGTTTCTGCAAACTGCTGATACGTTCACATTTATATGTGTCATACATAACATTATTGACTTTTTTTACAATACGTGTCATGTGTGTCAAAAAGGCTGCAAAGCCAGCGAACGCTGACTGTGTTTCAACATTTGTAAATGACAAAACACCGGATATATGTATCTAAAGGGAGAATGCAACATCTGGAAATTTGTGAGAGTGATAATATGGATATTTTCAAAAGAATATCATAAGAATATTTCATTCCAAAGCCAAAACATGACAATTTCAACAGCCATGATGAATCCTCATCAGCTGATGTTGTTTAATTGTTTTTTGTTTGTTTGTTTTTTACTGCAAAACCACCGTAAAAAACCACCGTTTAAATCAAACACACTGGAAACTGGAAATATAAGGATGACAACATTTAGCAGTTAAACTGCATATTATTTATCTTTGAGTTGGTATTTTTGAGCTAGTTTAATGAGAAGCAGTGAGAAAAAAAAACAGCCATACCTTGAGTGGAGTAGATATTTGGGATTTCTTTCTGCCACTTCTACCCCAGAAAGTTTTATCTTCATGAAAAATTTTACCGTTGATCACAGTTTTATGTTTTGGCCTGCAGAGGAACATCTGCGGTGCTTAAAAACAAGGTTTAGACTGGATATCGCGGGTCCATGCTGCGATTGTGAATCTGTGCATCCAGTCCCTGGTAAGATTATGGCCAGACACTGAACATCATTGAAATGCCCCGGGGGGAACAGGCCCTGTGACAGACTCTCTGTGACACCACATGTGTAGCTGCATGAGTTGGAAAGTGTTTTCAAGGATGCATACATGGTCGCAGACCCAGCTTTAAATTTCAGAGAGCAGTGTGAAGCATTTTGCAACATGGATCAAAACAAAATGTCATTCTTTATTGAGCGCCTCAGTCCATCACTCATGAACACTCAAAGCAACAGCTGACTACCGATGCACCCTGTTGACTGTCAACAGAGGTTTGTACTGTAGGAAGAGGTGAAAAGATAGCGGGATGAGTAGTTGGAAGCATTGGGTATTAGATGCTAAAATTCTTTCTAGAAATGTATTGAAAGTTGGTAGACAGAAAAAAAGGCTTTCAGTTGGATGTATATTGACCAATAAATGCCTGGAAGAAAAAAAAAAAAAAAAGGAATATCCAATCACATCATTTATATTGTGGAGTTGCAGGTTAGAAGGCTGCCAAGCCTTTAAACGCGGTCCGAGAATGCATATCAGCAAGTGCGAGTGTGAAACCACTGGATACTTTTTGAGGAGACCGCCAGTCATGGGTGAACAGAAACAGATATTTAAAGCCAAAACATAATCTTTTCCTAACCCTAACCAAGTGTTTTGTTGTGCCTTAACCTAACCAGATGATAAGCACGGTGTTGTCACAACATGATATATTGTACCTAAAGAAACACAAGGTTGCAGCGTAAAGAAATGTAAAAGTTTCAACATACCTGGGGTTTATGCAGAAACGTATGTTGCCAGTATTTGTTTTGGTGATTGGATGGATGTGCTTCACCAACACTTTCTCATTCCCAACTTGTCAAATACAGCAGCTTGGTCAGTGTTCTTTAGCTTCAAACTATGACACTCTACCTACTGCTCTGGCATCAAGTTAGCAGTAATACATAACACTCAATATGCAGTTAGACTTTCAAAATAAAGCTTGCTGACAAACAGATATATGACATCACATATCATGACATTATGATTTTAGACCATTGATATCGTTGTCAAACCGTTGCGGTTTGGTTAGGTTTAGGCACCAAAAATACTCGGTGCGGTTTAGAAAAAGATCACACTTTGGGTTAAAAGAATTACATTTAGTCTTGTAACCTAAGTCACCGGTCTACCGTCAGTGAAAGCCCAAAGTGTGTGACCCAGCCAACCACCCCAACTGCCCCGACTTGGACTTTTCTAACTCTTTAAGCGACCGCACAAGAGGGGCGCTTCAAGAAGTTACACTAGGCGTAACAACAGCAACAAACTCAGAGTGAAGGGCCAGGCTGCGGTAACTGGTGCATTGGGAGTGTGCCAGTAGCATCCCTTATGTCTTACGTCTTAGTAAGTGTTACGTTTGATGTGATAAAGAGCTTTTGTGCCCAAAACTTTTTTTTCTGATAAAGTTGTGTCGGATGGACTTCTCAGACTCTCAAAAGCCCGAAAATAATATGCAAAATTCATCTCAACTATTGAAGATCAACATTTTCGCTTGTTAGGCGAGGCCATAGGAGCAAATGAAACGTTATGAATCTACAGCCTATTTTCCCTGAATGCCACTGCTTAGATGTTGACCTCACTCTCCTAATTCTCCTAACTCTTCTGAACTCACTGGAGTAATTGGTGGTCGTGCTTCGCTGTTGGCGCTATTAAGATTCTGGGGGATGAAAGTAACGCTCAGCTCGTCATGACTCCAAAAAACCTCATGAAAGACAGTCAGTGTTTTTAAAGGATATTTGACTCTTAGACTATTTATGTCTGAACGTGTCTGAAGCTTTTGAAAAAAAATAAAAATAAAAAATCAACCACAAACGACACTGCTTCAACTCCACATGTGTGAATTTGGGAGAAAAAAATATACCCTCCTCCCAAAAAAAACATGAATTGTCTTTGCCCAATTATTTTGTTCCTCAAGTCTGTCCGTTATTTATTTTAAGTTTTAAAGTTTCTAAAGTACAAACATCCTTTTCCCTTCAGAGTAGAGGAAGACAACAAAAAATACTGCATTCCAAGTTTTGCCTGTCCTCATAGTTTTACTCTGATATAACTCTTTCCATCCCAGCAGCCCTTCCTCTTATTAAAGTAAGGCCTGCACACGAATGGATTGTTGAATCTCTCAGTCAGTCAGCATACTTATACTGATGTCCCAGGTCCTAATGAGCTAAATTAGCTACCACACTAGGCTGTAAATTGCTCACTAGTTGCTTGTAGTATTACACGCTCAGTTCCAAACTAGAATGGCACTCAGTAGAGCACAGACCTCCACCAAAGCCCAACAGTCCTGTTTAATTCAATAGAGCCTAATTGTCATCTGCATCCTTTTCTGAATCCACATTATCTCAGCCGCACACTGGTCGGTAGTTGCAGATTTCTGGCCCTTTGTATTGCTGTGTAGCGTCTGAAAGAAGACTGTGACTGAGAACAGATCCTGATTTTACAACGAATTGTACACGCTCGTAGATTTCAGCCACCTACATTCATTAAGATTCACGCATCATTCCCAGATAAGTTCACAAAATGTCAAAAGACACAATTTCTCATGATGTTAAAGGAAAAGAGATCATATCCTGGATCTGCACCAAAACTTAACTGGGTCTATTCCGGGCGCCTCGAATCATCTTCCATCGAAGTTTTGTGGAAATCTGCTGAGTAGTTTTTTGTGTTATCCTGCTGACAAACCAACAAACAAACCAACACTGGTCAAAACATAATCTCTTTGGCGGAGGCAAAAAGTTAGGACACGGTGTGAAGCAGATAAAACAGAATGTGGCATTTTTTTCTAATACTCTCTCGGCACATACTCAGTTGAAAATGGTGCAGAAACATTATCTGTTTCTATGTTTTTACCTCAGCTTCATGGGTTTTTGTCAGTAATTGCTGATTGTACATTTCATACCAAGAGCACTGGGACAAGAGACTGGGAACGTTGTGGAATGATCCAATAATACCTGTTTGGGACACACCACAGGTACACAGGTTAAACCCATCCTTTACTTATTTACACTTTAGCTTAATGTATCCTGGATGTTGATCGAAACGACTATTTATTCAGTCTAAAACAGTCATTCTATAAAAAAAGAAAAGGAACTTCAAATAGAGAGACTAAATAGAAGCGTGACAGAAAAACACACAAAAAAAACAGTATTTGGCACGGGAGTAAAAGTGTTTCAAACAGTTTGGCTGCTAAAATAAGAAAAGAAAAAAAAATCTGTGCAGTATTCGGCGCGCAGCTCCCACAGTTCTGAATGTCAGCGTGATTTGCTGCCTATAGTCTCAGCCAGAGTCTCTAATGCTTTTAAAATGAAAAAGAACACAATCACTTCCTCTCACCTCCAAGAGTATTTTATACCAGTTTTCCACAAGCAAAAAATATTACAGTGATATTTAAATAAATGGCGGAACACTCGGGTTCACTTCATGAGGTTATTAGATGGTAAATTCCCCTCATTTTTAATTTAAAGTGAGGAAAGAAAACGTGAATATAAGCAGAATGTTTCTTCCTCTGTATCCTACTGGGACAGTCAGAGAAGGTAGACTGTGTCTGGAACTGTGTGTGTGTGTGTGTGTGCGTGTGTGCGTGTGTTAGAAAATGAAGATCGGGATCACGTATCGCTTCCCGATCACTATCTTATATAATCACGTGTTAACAGAGGGAGAGAGGAGCAGATGAGGAGAGCGAGATAATGGAGAGAGAGAGAGAGAGGTGGAAGGGAAGCACGGGGAGGGCCGGCCCGAGCCTGATAGCCCCGGGATTGATCTGAGAACCGACCAATCGGGCGCCTTCCTCGGCCCGAGCCGCCGCAGTAGCCGGGCAGGATTGGATGGGGATGCTTCGGAGGAGAGATGCGCACACAAGCACCGGCTCGGCTCGCTCGTCCCGTCTCCCCGCACACACACACACACACACACATACACTCACACACTCACAAGGGGGGGAAAGAGAGAGTATCGGCTCTCCGCAAGCCGTGCAGTCAAAGCTCTGCCCTGGAGAGGATGACAGCGGGTGTAGGGGGAGGAAGCTGAACAGGAGACCGAGGTAAAAAACAACAACACAAAATAGGAAGGAATGAGGAGCAAACTCGAACTCGTGCGTCTTTCTCGCCGTCAACCAGCTGCCATGCGTGTCCGGGAGAGTGCACGCGGACAGGTAAGCGAGGAAAAAGAAGTTTGCGCTGTTTTTTTCTTTCTGCGTCGCGAGTGTTAAGTTTTGTGCGTTTGCACCTGTGCGCGTGACTGTCTGTGGCGCCCCCGCCTATAGCGTGATGTGTTGGGAAGAAAGAGAGCTGGTAAATAAATAGGAGCGTTGTGCGCGAGGGGGGGACTGACCGTGTGCGCATTTTCAATTGCGCCCCCGTGGAATTGGGCACTTGGGCAGAAGGGGAAAAGGGCGAGGGAGGAAAAGGAAGAAGTGGAAGTAGAAGAATGCGCACTTTGACTCAGACGGTTTTTTTTAATTATTTTATTTACATTTTTTTAGGTGGCTGTAATGAGTGAACGTGCGCCCCGGTCTTTCCACCTGGGGTGTTGTTGCACACAGCGCCTCGGTGTAGTTCTGAATGATCAGACAGTGCCTGCTGTAGCGGAGTGGGAGTTGGAGGCTATCCGATCCCTCCGATGCGCGTGCCGCACCAGTGTAGCCAGACTGAAATTTACGCGCACTGCAGGAAACAGGAGTCCACTCACTGACTGCAGCTTCTCTCTCTCTCTCCCCGCGCCACATCCCAGCTCTCTGTAGCGCGAGGGAAAGACAACAAAAAAAGACGCCAAAGACTCTTTTTGAGTGAATGTCTGACAGTCGCTTGTGCGTGTGTGTGTGTGTGTGTGTGTGTGGAAAGACGCCTGAGCCAAGTGCCAGATGCTTAGCTGTCCCTGTTAATGTTGCATTGACTGGCTTCTGGTGAGCACAGAGAGAACTGTATGGCTGCCAGTCCCCAGCGTTGCATTTTATACTTATTTATTATTATTTGTATTTTTTTGCAAGGTGATCACCTCTCTGATGTGTTTCCAAATGTTTAGATGGCAAGTGGCATGTGATTCAGTGGCATGTTGTTGGGATATAGTGCGTGGAGGGAAAAAAAAAAGGTGTGGATGATTTCACAGAAAGGCTCAAGTACAGGGAGGCTGCTGTGGGCTCTGACATTGATGCAGACAACATGCAAATGTTGAGGAAAAAACTGGGCTGAGGGAAGTTTTGATGATTTTTTCCCCCTTTTTTATTTCTTTAATTGCTGCCAGGGGACATCTGTAGCAGTTCCTGTCCCAGTGGGTTGATGAACTACGGTTACCTTTTCATCCATAAGATGCCAGAAATTAGTAAAACGTGTCCATCACAGTGCCCTGGAATCCATTTGCTATAACTTGAGCAGTAGAAAACGTGTAAATTCTCACATTTCAGAAGCTTTATCCAGCCAATGTTCAGAATGTTTGCCTGAATGATTAGCTGGTCGTCAGAAACTCCCCGACTGGTTTCAGCAGTGGACTGCACTTGAGGCTTCGGGTGATTTTGCAAACATTAATGCAATATGTGGTTTGCACCGGGCTTGCTTGGTGTGCCCTCCAGGCACTGGTCTCAGAGGATCCCCCCTGCTGAACATCCATCCATCCATCATGTCAATCTTGTCTTTAGTTGGTAATCTGTTCCCATGTGCAAGCCATTATCGCTCACTTTTCCCCACGGTTGACATGTGCAGGGCTGAGTGCTACATATTTACTGACAAACTCTGAATTAACCATTGCAACTGAAGCAGTAACAGAGGCATGGAATTTCAGGTTGAAGGCCACAACGCAGTGTGTGTGTGTGTGTGTGTGTTAGCTCTAAAAGCAGTCTGATTCATCACTTCCTAGGACATTGTTAAAGCACACTGAGGCAACTGGCTGAGTTCAAGGAGGCCATGATGGTTCTTGAATTTGAGATTTACTGGTCAGAAAATGGCTCAGTTTTATACAGCACTCAGAACAGTCTGGGTTTGTATGACAACATATGGAAAAAAAAAAAAAAAAACAAATAGCCCACCGGCTGCACTGGGGGAATAAAACATGTTTAGGTTTAACTGGATAGCAGGTAATGATTCTCTTCTTCAGTAGATTTTGATTTTGATGAGTATGAGTCAAGCCAATAACAAGCTAGCAGAGCCAAAAGGGAAGCCTTGGAATTGCTTAGTCAGTCCAACCAAAATAGAAAAGCACCATTCAAAAGTTTTATCAGACACAAAAGACAGACTGGTTATCAAAGCCCATTTTCCACTTTCTTCAGATTATATCTGAACAAATACCATGAAACCTTTTTGTGGATCCAGAGCAAGCTGAATGTTATTTTATGAAATGCCCCCAGTGACATCATTCTGTGGCTAAAGAATTGCACTGTGGATAATGTAGGCACCAGGCTTTTAAAAAAGCTGTCCACTAGTCTAGTAATTAGAAACACATTAACAAAATAGATGCAGCAGAATCAGAGTTATGGCTTTATTTCCTTCCACACATCCTGTTCACAACCTAGTGCCTACATTACCCACAATGCACCGTAGCCACTGAGTGACAACACTTGAGGCATTTCATCAGATGACATGCAGCTTCCTCTTGAGCCACAAAAGGCTTTATACTAGTTTTTTTCACACATGAAGCAGTACTTGTTATGACCTGTTAACACATGTTAATGTGCGAAACTGGTGGAGCTACTCTTTAAGTTAAGTTGCTACATTCCATCAGTGATAACTGACATTTCGAAAGTGAAGGTTTTTTTTATTGTTCCAAATATCGGTTGTCTGTTTCCATGATCCGTATCAGTTCTAGTAACACTATATTGGTCAATCCCCACTCAGTAATCACCAGAACAAATGAACATTTATCTCATGAGAAGTTTTGATTTCCACTTCCTCCTTGCATTAGTGACTGGCAGGTTTTCCTGTTTAACAAACAAAATGGAGTATCCCCTTAAACACAGGTCAACACCTGCCTGAGAGCAATCAAACGGCAACTGCAAATGTTCTGAAAGGACAAAGGTGGCCTCAGCACCCTTATTAGACACTGTTTGTTGATATAATAGTACACCTGTTTGGCCAGCCTGTGGATGTTTCCTTGTTTGAAAAGGGCACCGAGCTAAATACACCATTATTAATCTCGCTGAAGACGGCAACGCAGGAAAATGTCTGCTTTGCTCACAAACAGACTCCAGTGCTTGAATCGTGTGTGATGTCGGCCGTTATGATAGCTTCATAATGGCGGGCGTGCACACGTTAAATAATGGATTCCCCTGATCTGACGCCAGTTGCGCAAACCCTGCCCCGAAGTGTTGTGTCAGCTCGAGTGTGAACAACTGTGCAATTATCAGTCATTACAGTGCGCTCGCCGCAGAGCAGACATCTTAAATGGCGCGTGTTGCTCAGCATGGTGGCATGTTGGTGGCAACACCAAAAACTGATTGTCAAACTACGCTCAATTATAGATGAGACTTTAACACCGTGAAAGCTTTCAGTAACCCATCCCTGCTGTTCTGGGGGTGAAAGGCCAGTTTTTGACTATTTTTTGATCAGATAAAGTTTGCTGATTTTAAGTTGACTTAAACTTGCACACACGGGTTTGCTTTAATGTGCATTTAAGGGGCATCTCACTCGTTTTAGACATGAAGTTCAGTTTATCCACCGCAGAGGACCACCGCTCAGCCTGTGAAACAGTTGTGTAATATCTTCCGTGGTGAGCTAACTCCCTTTAGGCTTGGTGACTAACAGCGAGCGTCTGCTTCAGAATAGAGGGGTAGCGTTTCAAAGACATGGGAACTTAGCAGTTGGAGAGGCTCAAACAAAAAGCTGCATTATGGGAATTGGAGTATTTTTTTTGGAGCATAACCAAAACTAGAGATAAAATGTCAGGGCATCTGATGCCCATCTGATGCTTGGATTTCTCTCACCCAACTTCATGCATGGGGGGAAAACCAAAGCCCTTTCTCTAAATCATTTCAAATCAATCGTAAAAAGAAAGCTAGATGCATCATGAAGTAATGGTCCATACAGAAATGGTTTACCCCATGTGAATCCAGCATGATGGCCGCCATTGTGTTTTCAATCATATCTGAAGCAGACTAGGCAGGGAAAAGAACAGTGGATTACTGTTCCAACAGCACATTCAAAGAGCCATTCATAAGATGAATCATGCTTTCCACCAAACATTAACAGTCTCTCCACAGATAGCGAACAGAAAGTGGTCCTTCACTGCTTCTGTATGCCAACCAAGACTGACTTGTTTTCTACAAGTAAGAATTAAATCGTTGATAGGGGAGTCGTGTCAGTGATTCCATCTTCTATATCCAGCATGCGATGAGGGTAAAAAATAATCCCCTGCTTCTAATGCTGCGGCGTGATGTTATTGTATGGTCTACAAAGATAAATGATGGATGAAATGTGTCATCAAATCGTTCAAGCCTTATGGGAATGTACACTCACGTACGCTCCTCAAAATGAGTTATCGTGCCTGGGCATCAAACATGCAGGAAACGTTTTGTAAATTTATGGCAGCAGAAGCTGTTCATTTGGAATAAGTTGAAGAGGAAAGTGATGGGTAGCATGAACAGGGCCGATCGAGGGTGAGGAGAGTGCTACCTTGTGAAAGTTAAGTTGTAACGAGGAAATAAAGAGACACCATGCTGATTTTATGGACACAATTGTTCCTTGAAATTAAGTCTTTGCACCAGTTTTGCGTCAAAAAGCTGTTGTAAGAATCTACAGCTTTCATACCTGTGTTGCTGCCACTGTTACCGAGACCCTGAATTTGACACAATCTTGAAAGAAAAACATTCTTCCATTCAGTGTCTCTAAGGAGATAGAACTGTAAAAATGCACATGAACTGCTGCGCCTTGCCATTTAAGACCTAAAGATCCAAAGTTATCGACTTCCAAGTCCAATTTTCTGCCGTCATGTGTGATATTTTCCTGCTTACACCTGTTCTGTTCAATATGACCCGCTGTCCAGTTAAACTGATTCCAGTAAAGATTTTCAGTTAGATTGTTTTGAGTCTGCTACCTGCATTGATCACGCCGCTGCTACTGCTAATGTCTGTTATCCAAATATCAATAAAGTGCACTTGTCTCCATCATATTAATCCAGATAGAAATTATTGACAGATATTCTGGCTATCAAACACTGTAAACAGTATCGTCTTTCAATGGGGACATTTTCTTTCATGGATCAAATTCCGAGCTTAATATCAAGTGAGTCAATACTCAGCATTTCTCTTTGCCTTTTATCTATTTTACTTCCATGTTAGCATTGTTGCAATTCAGTCCCATCGTACAGACTCAACGCCTTTGTTCTGACCCCAAATAAATGCAATACGATAATCAGTTTCCTTGTTAAAAATGTTGAATAAAAATGAGGTCATCATCAGCACAACTTACAGACCTTGAATTGCTAGAGACTAAACTAGGCTGCCAGAAACACAACAATGACCAATCAGGAGACAAGAGGTGGAAGGAGATTTCTATGAGCTCATTAGCGGGGCAGGTGTGGTCAAAGGGTCCACGTGGTAATCATTCAGAAATTGAGAACACCTTGGAAGGATTTGGCTTCTCTTGCTTTGAAGAAATTCAGGGCATGGTCACACTTTAGCAAAATCACCAGTGGCGAGTAATCACCTCCCGATTCTTCCACTCTACGTGACTCCAGGCTTATTTTCACACTAGTTGCACTTGCACACCTGGCCATTAAATTTAGGTGTACCCAATAATTGTTTTTGACGTTTCTTAACACATTATGTAAATTATTGTAAACAGGTTACAAGGTGGAAATCAGTGTTTTTCTTCATTTATATCATATGCAAGAAGAAATTGTGTTAATCTCAAATCTTTAGAAAATAAGCTTCTACATCTCAGTCGCCTGTTGCGACCAATGGAGATGTTAAATCGCACTCAACAGATTTTTGGGTGCATGTGTGAGGGGTCACACCCCTGCAGCAAAGGGGCAAGCAAACATACATTTGCATCCTGTGGGGAGGCAAATTTGCACAGTGGCTTTGCAAGTTCAACATTGATGAACTTTCCTGCTGAAGTCGCAGCCACAGCCAAAAGCAAAGATGTGTGGTGGTTGACCCCGCAAACACACTTTAGACCAGCCAGCTGAGTTCTGTGTGCCTCACATTCTGCACTGCCCACAATCAACACTGGCAGGCAGTTTTCATTTGCCTGCATTCAGCAAAAAAAAAAAGATTTCCCTCAATTGAAACCAAACAAACTTGGCTCGCCGATACATTTTCAGAAAGGGAAAATATCCAGTCTAATACTTTTAATTTGGTCTCCCTGGTCTTTGTTGTTGTCAAGCGTTTGCTTTCTTTTGATTTAGACTCTCATTTCTTTACAGTAGGACACAAAGCAGTCTGCATCACACTGACATTATTGCACTCTGGGTTTCTTTTAGTATGGGTGAAAGCAGCATTCGAATGATTCATCTCCAGCTCTCACTGTCAGTGACAAATGGGCAGCAAAGCATTTCCTCGAAGAACACTCAGCACTCCGAGAGGAAGTTTAAGTTAGATTGTGACTGAGCATTTTTATAAGGCTGTGGCATCTGAGCATTGAGATTTGGGCCTGGGGAAAACACAATGATCACACAATGAAATTAACACTAACTTAAAATGAAGTGATACATAGTTTGCCTCAGTTTTGAGGTTTTTGATTCTGAATTTTAATGGATCATTTGCTTACCACTTTGGGGGCCATTTTCATTAAAGTATTGAATTTCTGTAGGTTTTTTTTGTTTGTTTGATTTTGAAGACTTGGGAGTATAGATTTCTTGAAATATATGTTATCCATGCTAAGTGGATTCTGGGAAAAAAAATCAATTTGTGCTCATATCAACCTCCAGAAGAGGGCAGTCACAATTTCCCCAGCCTTTGCAGAGCAACCTCTAACATCTTGATGTCGCAACATGTCAACAAAGTCTGCCACACATCTCTGTTTTCAGGACCGAATAGAACGATTGTTCTGCCTCGCATGGCGAGAAAGCTTTTAATTGAGTCAGATTCTGTATAGTGAGATAGATGTGACTCACAAATAATAATGCAAAAAACTAGAAATCAACGTATCAGTTTTTGCAGGATGTCTGATTTATCTGTACGCAAGAAAAAAGATGCAGAGGCTTCAAAGTGCAAAGTATCAGAAGAAAATGTGACGTAAAAGAGAGGAAAACTGCAGCTGCAGAGGGACGCAGACACAGAATATTCTCTGTCTGCATATTTGTTCAGGGTATTATGTGAAGGACGTCTTAGCAAGCCATGAAAACAGAGCCATTTGATTGCCAATACGCTGCATGAATAGTTAATGTACTATTAGGGGGGTTTTGGTTTCCATCTCGCATTTGTGAATGTTTGCTCGGAGACTTTTCCCTTTTTTAAATAGCTCTTAAGGATGAACTGTCATTATGTAATCGTTGCGCGTTTCTGCCTGGAATCCTCGGGGCTGCCTCCGAGTATTTTATTTTGTTCTCTGCTCGAAAGCGTCAGGGTGGTGGGTACACCTTTTGGTCACATTCGGGAGGTGCGTTTTATTCACCTGGGCTCGTGCTTTATAACATTTGTCCCCCTCTAGATTTACGCTCGAAGCTTTAGGCACACAAACTCCACATTATACACAGACTAAACTGGCAGACGTTCGGCGTCTCACACAGGGGGAGTGCAGCAGATTGGAGGTGTGTTCAAAGACAGTGCTGAGGCTAAACTTCTGTTGAAGACAAAGTTTTACTCCAAAAATGTGACAAAATTGTTGAACAGTGACCTACAGTGTGTGACATAATGCTGCCGTTAAGGATTATGTTTGTTTCTGTATTCTCTAATTGATTGTTAGTTGTTGTTTGGTCTATAAACAGTTCATTGGTGTTTGCCAAAGCCTAAAATTATGTCGTCAAATATCTCACTTTGTCCACAACCCAAAGATATTCATTTTACAGACATAGAGGACTAAATGAACCAGAGAATATCACCTTTAAGAAGCTGGAGTCAGAAAATTGTTCCTGTCATATCATGCTCGTTTTCAGGTTCATAATTTTATTTGGGTTACTACTAGAATGGGTTTAAATGCTTTAATGCTCGAAAAACACATCTGTTTTCTCATACTGTCCAGTGCTGCAGCTCTGTATCCCCCCTCGGTCTGAAAGGCTCTGTTTTAGCTCCTGTCTCTTTAATGGCCCCCATTCTGAATACATAGTCTGTTCTGATTGGTCAACTCACACACGCCTGAGCCAGCACCGCTAACAACAACAGAGCAGCTGTGCTGAATCAATTCTAATGTTCCAAACTAGCTGCCAGGCATACATTATGCAAATGTCTGACATGGTGACATACTGTGATGTCAACAAGCCACGGAATAAGAGACAGCACTGCTGACGAGGCGTTTCAGGAGCGGTGTTTACTGTGGGAGAGAGGAGCTTCTGTCGGTGCGGATCTTTTTCATGCACAAGAACTCATAACACACTGAAGGAAAGAAATGAAAAAGCACAATAGGTTTCCTTTGCGAAATCACTCAAACTCAATAATCGATTACCAAACTGTTGACAGTTGATTGACTGCTGCAGCTCTAGTGTTGCATTATTGAAAGTACAGGATTAAAACAAGGTACTCATCTACAAAATATTTTCTTATTTTGTGGAATCGGATGGAGTTTATAACAATAGATTATATAAAGCCATTTCATGTGAAACCCTGCAGGAATTATTAATCATGTTTTACCCCTTCGGTGTTCAGAGACATTACATTTGCTGGCTGAAAATATAGCTCTCAGTGTAATATGGACACTAACTCGAAAGTCTTGTAGTATCCTGACAGAGAGAGGAGGTGAGTCACGTCAGCTAGTTGTCGGTGTCACGGTGCAAAGAGAAGCCCCGATGTGATGGCGCTGATAAAACATTAGTGTGCTGCGCGCCTGTCAGACCAGCTCACCCTCCGCATGCAGCGGCGGGATGTGGAAAATGTGAGAGAGATGTTAATTGGACCATGCCAGCGCTTTATGAGGTTGAGGTGGGGAGAGGAGGAGGGAAGATGGACAGAGAGTCCCTGCTGATTCACAGATCTGAGGTGGATGAGAGGCGAGCCGCGGGGGGCTGTCCACTAGAGTTAAGACGACAACTGGAATTTCAATGCTGCTTGAATACCTCTGCAAATGGTTGAATCCAATGTTGGGTTTTATAGATACGTAAAAGCTCACCTAAATATATTCTTGAGGTCTAAATTCTATTGAAATATCCCACCTAGAGGGTGAATATGTGTGAGGATAGCGTCTATATGAGTGGGCACAGGATCAATTTCTCCCATTTTCTAGCTTATTCGAGACGTTAGTGATTTGTTTTTTTGTTTTTTTGCTTCTGTTTGGATGCATTTACACTATCTCTGCAGCAATGATATGAAAAAAAGAAAAGCTTAATTCAGACTGTCAGTCAACACTGGCTATACTCCACTGCTTCCATTGCCGCTAATGTAGGGTTGTGCTGTGTGTAAGCAGATTTTCTTAGAACCGTCTCCAGAACTGTGATTGAACCATTCACTTTGTAGCAACATCTGCCTGCTTCCTCGCCCCAAGGACCGCGCCGGTTGTGAGCTATGAGCGCCGTTGCCAAACTGTCAAAGCCGGTGCCAACGTGTCAAACAGCTCCGCGTGTATTGAAATGAATCTCAATGTGCCTAAACAAGTCGACCACCCTGTGCCAGGAGCCTGATTTCAACCTTGACATGACATGTGGTTTATACCAGAGCTGGTATCTTATTTTAAGTTGATGCATCTACACAGTCTCTCTGTGTTTTTGTAGTTTTCGCACCAGCAGGGCGTTCTTTTGTATCAAACCAAGCGATCCTAAGTTCTCCTTTTTAAAGAGCGCATTCGCAACCTGATGTAGCTCGAGCATTCAAATCCAGATCTCGTCTCAAATTAGAGCCCAAACAATCGAAGTCAAGTTGAAGACTTGTAAGTCTGTTTGTGTGTATAATCATGAGAAAAGTCGGTCCTGGAGACAGCTCTAGTAGTGGGAGCTACCGCTGATGTAGTTTTGAGTATTTTTGCCAGGTGTGGATAGATTTTTGGTCACACAATCACAAGATGCAGTCATGAAACTTTAGAGATGGGTAATCGAGATCAAAACGAAGGTCGCGAGTTCGAAGATGAGCGTTGGGGGCCATAAGCTCTTAAGACCATGGCCCATGATCATGGTCCTTGAGACGTTTATGGATGGATTCTCACATTATCTTTGTGTTTGCAGTTAAGCTGAAATAAAAATGTATTTATATAATTTATTTGTGAATCAATCTGTATCAGTTGTGAACTATGTTTTTCTCAGTTTTTGATGATATCACACTGAACATCTGATGGATTTTGACCGTTGGTCTGATGAAACAAACCATGTGATGATGATTTAAACACCAGAAAAATGATTAATCAAGAATGCAATCTGTAGATTAGGCTTGAGCAGCTACCCGGCAGAAATGAGTGTACGTTTTATGAGCATGAGTGTCATCTGAGTTAAATGTTATTACATCCATAAAAATGAAAAGCTGATGAAGTGATGTCCTCATTGGGAGGCTGACTGAAGTTTATGCATTCAAGATTATAAAAACTGCGCCCCTGATGATAGAACAACACTGATCAGAAGCTCAATTTGAGGCTGTTCTGTAAACAGTTTTCCAGTAAATAATAAATATAGCAACTTCTGATGAACCCTCACTAATTTCAGGCGTAATTATTCCAACTTCCCATTTGAGCACAACCTTCTTTCAGTTTGGGCCCTGGCCGTACTTAGTCAGGATATGATTAAATGATTTGGTTGAACAGACACATTACGGTGTACTCGCTCATCCCGACTATAGATAAATCAAAAAAAATGAAAATAGCTGATAGTTGCAGCCTTTATCTATGATGCAGCAAAAGGACCAGGCTCTGCATCGAGTGAGAAGAGTCTCAATATCAACGGCAATTCACCAATTAAATAAAAAAGTGGGTTCAGTGTTACGCTCTAAATTGGATCGACAAATGACAAACTGCGTTACGCCATATGTTGTCTCTGCACGGGCACGCGGAGCAAAAAAAAAAAAAAAACTGGAGCGTGTCTTTCAAATCTCTCAAAGTAACACAATGACAGAAAAGACAGGGCCTCGGAGGAACAACAAAAAAACAAGAACAAACGCAGTCAGAATAAAGGAAACCCCACTGGTGATCGCGAAAGAGGAGGAAATAAATAAAAGAGGAACTAAAGAATCGTAATCTCAACTCAAGTGAGGAGGTCGTGAGTCTCATTCTGCCCAGATGTGCGCTCTTTTAACTGATGATTCTCTTTCTCTTTCACTGCAGTAGTTTTTAGCTTTTAATGCGTTTGTAATGACGGCAAGAGAAAAAAGAAAAAGGAAAAAGAAAACCGTCTGTGTGAAAACACTGCTGTCCCCTCAGCCCACACAGCATACTGCACATTCTCCTCACACTTCCTGATGACTATTCCTCCCAACCTCCGTCTCTGCGGTCGACATCACCAGCTTATTCTTTATTTGGTCGATGAGGTGGCATATTTGTCTGCTGCTGCAGCTATCACCCTCCCCACGAGTCTCTGTGGGCACTTGAAAAGCGCCGTGGCGAGCATCTGCGAAAACCCCCGAATCTCTCGCACTTCATCCTCTCATGAGGGAATCTACCTGGCAGCGAGAAAGGCAAGCTTATCTGTGTATGAAATGCTAATGTGAATAGCCTCAGCCCTACTTTGTGGATGAGAGCACAGAGGCCCTCTTCCTTGTTGTAAAACCCACCTGCTCTGTGTGTTTTAGCATGTGTGGAATGCCGAAGCCTGCCAAACTCGAGTAGCCTCGACCTGAATTTAGACTCCTCAGACATGGAGAGAACCGAGAGCTGTAGGTGATATGAATACATTTCCATCCTGAATCCACCTTGTGTCTTTTCCTCTTGTTCTATTTGGTAGACAATGACTTAAATCCCCAAAGATTTGCAAAACCCATGCAAGTAGTGCTGAAATGGTGAGTCAATCCATTGACTAGTCAACTGACAATGGATTAAAGGTGCATTGTGAAGTTTTTTTTTTTTTTGTGAACAGACGGTAATCTCTTTACACCAAATCTCACTTATCCTTCAGGCTTAACAGAAGACAGAATCCATGTGTATTTAGAGATTTTGAAAGTTTGTCTGGATTTGTGGATGAGATTCAGAACCAAACAGGAACTAAAAGTAGTGTGTCCACTCGGAGGTGCCGTAATGAAGGAGTTGTTGGAGAAAAGATTAAAGTAAGCTGTTGTTGCTGGTCAGTGCATTACGTCTCAGTGTCCCAAATCCCTCCAGTAAGGTAAACCCAGGATGCCCGGGTTACAGTGGTGGCAGCGGTGTCTCGTTCAGTCGTGCCATTTGGGGTATTGCTTTCTCAGCTTGGCTTCCTCAGTACAGTTAGTCAGCTAACTTTGTTTCCGAGCTTCAGAGGCTGATCACAACCCAGTTCTGGGTGTGCGCTGGAGACAAAGGCACTTCAACCTGGCACGAGGACGGGCTTTGGATGCTCGCCCGGCAGGGATGTGAGAGTTGATCTGCCTGTGAGACTTTTCTCTCTGCTCAGTGAGACAGCAGTGTCTCATGTCTACAGTGTCTACAGTGAAACCACCCAGTGGTTTCAACATCTACAGTGTCTACGGTTTCATTGTAGACATTGTCATATGCCAATTCAGTAGACACCGACACCAACATTTTTTTTTTTTTATGGTTTTATTAGATAGAACAGCAGGAAGAGTGAAAGGAATCAGGAAGAGAGAGAGGGCTGACATGAAGCAGAGGTCACAGATCAGATTTGCGCAGCGAGGACACAGCTTCTGTACACGGGGTGCGTGCTCTACCAACTGAGCTACTGGGGCGCCTCGCCCAAAACCTATTTAGTGCTACTATCGGTGTTGTAGCACTGGGTAGCTTCAGGTTTTGGGTCGTCGGTTGGACAAAGCAAGCAATTTGAAGTTGGGCAATGATTCAACATTGTAGATCATTGACCTCCAGAATAATTCTTTACAAAGCTGCAATGAATTATGAGCCAAACATGGTAAATCACTTTTTCAGTTATACACATAAGAAGAGTTTGGACTTATGGTTATGAAATAAAGTAATAAATATGCTTTAAACATTTGATTTTATATACATTTTATTCTATTGCAATAATATTGATAACAGAGAAAACTCTGATGGCCAGTTGTCTCCATACATATGGACAAATGACCGATGAAGTAATTCATCTAGTGAAATGTACATTAACTGATTTATACGTGTAAAATGTGAGAGTTTGCTGCTTTAAACATAGTTTTACATCATTACCTTGACAAGAAGTATTTGTTTTCATTCATATCCTTTTGCTGGTTGGTTGGTTTGTCAGCAGGATGGATGAAGGGTCTCGGCCCAGAAAAGACCCCGTCAACCTTTGGTGCAAATGGATTGATCCAGGACTTTTTTTTTACATTTTCTTACTAACTTCAAGATATGGCATTTTCTTTGGGAATAATGCATGAATCTTGGTGAAAAATATCTAGCGAATTTAGGTGACTGGTATTTCTGAATGTGTACAATTTAGATGTGGATCTAAGATCTGGTGATCTTATATTATGGTTTAGTTATGGGTGGATTAAAGTTGATAATGATACACTGCTATTGAGTTTGATATTAGAGTAGTCTTGATTGAATGAAACGGGACCATTGTAGCTTGGCGGAGGTTTGCGCTCTCCCTAGTTTTTGTAATTGAACTCCCCCAAAAATTGTAACTTCAGTCTCTAAAATGTAAACGTTTGCTGCTTTTAACATATTTCATTGTAAAACATGTAGAACATACGTGGGGGTTTGGTGGTTCATCAGATAAAAGATCAAACGCCTTGTTTAAAGATGTGAGCAGCATTTTGCTTTTGCCATCCTCTAAGTTTAAATAAACTGAACAATTAATCGGTTCAACAAGAAAAAAACAACAACGGTTTACTCAACAAATAATGATTCATCACGAGTTGGAACCCTGCATCCAGCCATTTGCCAGCCTCGTGTAACTTCTGCCCGTAACACTGACGGCTCTCACTGCAGTTGCCCTTACTGCACGACATCCAGACAAAGGGGATGTTGTGCGGGAGCGGGAGCGGGAGCGGCTGCAGCGGAGAGTGGAGAGAGAGATGATGATGATGCGAGTTGAAAAACTGTTTTTTTCCCTGCAGTGGCCAGCAGATGGGTGCTGTCTGCTCCATCCTGGCACTCCCGCTGTATGATTAGAGCTCAAGAATCCAGCCATTAAACACACAACAGATGGGACATTTTCCATCTTCCACCCAGCTCTCATTAAGCAGCCAAACAACATATAGTGGGGTTGACGAGTGCAGGCATGTTTTCTAATTTGACAGCGAGGAGAGGAAAAGAAGAACTCCTCCTTCACGGATATAATTGAGGTTGTTTAACTTGGCATGTAAACATGAGGAGAGGAAAAACCATCAGAGGCCTCCTGCTCTCATCCAGGCAACCTTTGCTTCGCCGAGCCGTGTGAGGAGTGGCGAGCGTTGGGTTCGAGGGTAATCAAAGCTGAGGGTTAGGACAGATGGCGTTCGGAGGGTAGCGCACTGGAAGGACAAGTCACTGTTGACTTTGGGAAACATGGTGGGGAGGGGGTGACTGACACACCAGCCTGCCCACAAGACTCAGTGGGAGTCATTACTGCAATGGGCCTAATTACCTTCAGGCCTAATCTGTGTTTAAATACCTGCTGCTTATTCCTTTTAATTACCCACAAGCGTTGGGAAAAAAAGATTGAAATGCAAGGTTGGAGAGTTTGTTGTGATTTCGCATCCGTGTGTGCAGAAGGAAGAGGAAATATACTCAGGAATTGTTATAATTTGTCATATTTTCAAACCTCAGGTGCCTAATTGTGGCTTCAGCGTAGTTCCGTTTCTCCTGGTTTGTTTGCACAGAGGGCCCAGACTGTCATGGAGCTCTACAGTAAAAAGTGCGTTTGACAGCAATGTTTTTTCTTTTTTTTTCTGTTTTTCTTCCACGGCGTTCACCTTCATTTGAGATGTTACTCAGACAGATGTACTGTCTGTAGCCTGGAAACTGAACGACTCTCGCCCTCATCACTTTCGAGGTGAGAAGAAAGAGAGCTGATTCCCAGAACTTCAGATCTCGGTTTGACAAGAAGACGAGTCGAGGGAAGTTTTAACCATCGAGCCGGGTCATGATTATTAGATGACCCGAGGTTGTTTTCTGCCGACCGGCCTTGGGTTACGTAATGTGATCAAAGTCGTGTTCTTGCAGTTGTTGGAATATAACTTGGAGACCAGAAATATCTTTCGCTTCCGGAAGAAAAGTGCTGAAACGAATGTGGAATGTTTAAATTAAAAGCAGCCGTCGAGCAGGTGGAATGAGATTTATGACGATGAGTGCAATTAATATTTTGGGTCTCGGGAAGCCCGAAGGTGATGGAAGCAAGTGTGCGACTAAACTGCGTCACGTTGGGTTGCTGGTCTGGCATATTTCTATTATTTATACACACTTCTGGCTCAATAGCTACTCTCAAGGTGAGCGTAGGCATTTAACACCTGCTAGAGCAGACAAACTGAATTTTTTCAGGGTAGCTTACATTCATGAATACTGTTTGATGCTGCGCAAGTGGTCAGACCTTCATCGCATTGGGAGAGTTGAATAAATAAACAAAAAAGCAAAATCGTATGAAAAGAAAATCATGTTCTCTCCAAATCACGCTCGATATTGGAAAAGGGCTCACAGGCACAGGCAGTGTTTGTAGAAACACTACTGAAACAATCCATTCAGCCATGATTCCCTGTGTGTTTTTTTTTTTTTTTTTTTCTTCGAGTAAGATGGCATTGTAGAAATACTACAGTCTGCTTGGCTAAACCCCTGAAACGCTGGCACCTCTCTCCAACCTATTTATCTCCTCCAATTTCGTGGAACCTCCGGGGTGTGCCGCACATTCAGAGGATTGCCCCGCCTGTGAAGCTGATCAGACTAATCTGCTTCCTTTCACAAACAATGAGCTGGGTCACGTCACCCAATAGACTCCAGGGCAGAACGCTCCTATTTTTAGACCGAGCACAGATCAGTCAAATGTGTTTTTTTGCACTTTTGACAAAACTGTCTGTCATCAGATAATTAGTTCAAAAGTACATATTGTCATTGCAGAAGATGCGTTATGAGAGAGCTTATATTCACAGATCAGCAGGAGCAGTGTTACATCCCTGTACTGCGCGCCATCATTTCCGATGCTTCAAAGAACTGAACCAAGACGGGACGCGTGGTGATTCATGAATGTAAAATCCAAGAAAAACGGAGGAGTTTTCTAAAAACTGCTAAGAACATAAAACTTTATTTCAACTTTATGTTAGCAGAACTGCAGTGCTATCGAATTCGGAGTGAAACATTGCCAGGCAAATATCGACAAGAAGTTTAAATGAACTGACATTGACGCTGGATGCTGGAGGAGAGGCAACAGGACATCGCTTAGGAACAGGAAATAATGTTTTTTGCTGGCGAGGGACCCAAATACATTTATCAAAGCAAACCCAATGTCAAAGTCACGTTTAGGGCAATGCGTCAATGCCGTCACACGGAAACAAATCTCCCACTCACAGGATTCATACGATGGAATAAAGGAAAGATACAAAAAAATTAAGAGATATAACTCAGCCTCTGAGACTCGACTGTGCTTTACAAACACAGCTCCAACAGGTATTTACATTTCCGACTGAGCAACCTCGTGCCTCTGCAAATCTCGAAGAGCTGCCTCATAGGAGTGGGTTATATGGCAGATCGATATGGATCATAAAACAAATCTGATATTTACGTATGGGCCTGTAAACACATCTTTTACAATGATTCCTCAAATGTTAAGATCAAACGATGTCATGAAGATATGCAATAGAGCCGGGGTACTTTACAGGTTAGCATGAACTTGT
Organism: Diplodus puntazzo; assembly: GCA_963678695.2. NCBI lineage: Eukaryota > Metazoa > Chordata > Actinopteri > Spariformes > Sparidae > Diplodus > Diplodus puntazzo. Next base: position 25,156,811 of record OZ023171.1, on the reverse strand, counting down.
TTGTTTAAAATGACATCTGGGCACTGAAGCAGAAAACTCAAGTTGGAGTTCAATAATTAAAATTGATCCCAAGCATCCTTTTCTGCATTGCAATTACAGCTCGACAAATATAATTTGCAGATATGTCAGTACTGGCCTATATGTGCTGAATAGCATAGAATTTTTTTTCTCTTTTTACAGAATATAATGCAGAATAAAATGCTTGGGATTATTCATAATTGTTTGATTCCCAGTGAAGTTTATTGTTTCAACACTCTGGTGTCATTTTGGACAATAAGGTTTGTAGTTAAACTGCATAACGGCGTGCCTCCATTATATACATGTTATTTTGATAACCACATTTGAGGAATCAAAAGGAGCAAAAAAAAAAAAGTGCCTTCATGGCTAGATTCTGCTTGTGAGACTATTGGCTGATGGATATACGTTTTTATATTGGGACATATCGGAAAACATATATGCCGATATTGACATATCTATTTTAAATTGAGGTATCATGTGTATTGTGATAAGAGTTCTGCAATAAAATCAAATGTTCCCATCGATAAATCCTGCACATTGGTTTGCAACATTCCCCGCAATAAGAAAATAGACACACATATTAAAAGAACAACTGATCATTTACATCAACAAATGAATATAGTCTCACTGTGTTTATTCTGCTTTCCCATTGGTCCAGTTTGTATTTTAACCAAAACACATATTTGTAAAGCTACATGCTACAAGGAATAAACGAAAAAAAACACCAGACGTTAGAACACACATTACAGAACCTTGGTGCAGAATATCCTTAAGCTTGACTTTCATTTATGCATCAAGCATCAGGTTTGTGGCGAGCTCATTCCGAGTCAGCAGAAACAACAGAGAGGAGAGGAGTAAATTCACGCTCAGGCCAGCGGGAACACATCGCAGCGGTCTTACAGTCTGGTTTCACACGAGCACAAAGCCTTCGCTAATTTTCTCCTCTGCGTTTTGTGCCGTGCTGCACTTACTTTAACCGTCTTGTTTATTTACCTCAGCTCAGGGAAACGTTGCCTGGAAAAACACAGGCACCAGCCGGGCCTCATGCGCCGGCAGAGCATGTTTCTATTTGTTCCTTTGAGGAGGGGTGCAAAGTCAAGAGACTCTTTTGCTGTGGTCGCCTCTCTCCGACTGGCCCCTCTGTGTTCTGAGGTTAGAACAGAGGTGCGGGCGATATGTGTTCTGACCCTCCCTCTTCTTCTGCTATCTGATGTTTGACATCAGCAGAAAGCTGATGCTGTGAAATCGAATGCAGTGGGTGAGCTCTCAGCAGGAGCCCAAAACATCAGCTATTAGCGGCAGGTGATAGGAGCCTGTTCTCCCTCTCTGCCAGACTGGAGAGAGGTGGTGCATCCCTGCGCTCCCAACATGTTTCCCTCTCCTGCTGTCGGTGATTTGACTTTATCTTTCTGGCGTTTTAAGTGCCTCACCTACCGCAGTGTCATCAGTGGCTGCGGATACGCTCAAGAACTGTTGGCTGTCGTCGGCCAAGGTCTTATTCAATTTAGGTTGTTTACATGACCGGTTGATTCCTCGCAATCGAGTTTTCCTGTTTCCATGAATAAACCAGGAGGAAGAGACACAGTGTTTGTCTGCCGGTGGTGTCCTAGCCACAGGTTGAACAGTCCAACTGCAAAAATAAAAATGAAAGTATGAAAATGTTCGGCGCACCACTGGGAGTGAAGGGAACAGGGAGGGCAGGGAATGGAAACATCACAAGGGCTGGGTATTTTCGTGCAAGCGTGGATCCGTACGGTAGATGTGATGACTTAATGTATCTATATTTTATATGTGTGTGCCCAAAAAATGTTTAATTCTTTAATACTTTAAAAACAAAAAGAGTTATCTTTGTTAGCTGAGTGGTTGGTTATCTAGGAAAGGAATGATCCCACAGCGATGCAGCGGTCTTGAGTTACAGTTGCACCCATTTAACTTTTTCATCATTGATTAGTTTATTTTGAGCAGTCAATAGATCATTTATTGATTGACCAGCAGTCCAAATAACCAAAGGTGATGATGGAAAATGATGATGTGCAATTTTGTGCCATTTTGTCTGTTCTTTGTGATATCTACCGGTACCTTGACGTCTGATACCGAGTTCAAACAAACAAAAGTCAGGTGTCCCATTTCCAATAAATGAATGAGATATGGATCATTCTTTGACTGATGGACTCAACAATACCAGCATTTTAGGCTTTATGTAAGGTATTTTGGATACTATCATATAGGTATTGACACAACCCTACTTGGAGACTCTGGTGCCAGTAAATATTTGGATTCTTTGTTCGATAAATGACTTCTTAATTTTTGTCAACAGACTAATCAATCAATCAATTGGGCAATCAATAATTTCAGAGCCCTCATCAGATTATTTTCAGACTCGGGGGCAAAAAGTGAAATGATGTGAAATTAATTTACATATGTTTATATTTGCATCGTCAGCGAATCCAATGAAACTGGACCGAGCTTATCAAAGCATGATAGTTCCACCTGAGGATGTGAATCATTGAAAAATACTTCAGAGATCAGTCTTTTGCCCCCCCCCCCCCCAAAAAAAAAAAAAAAGTTATCCAATCAGGAGAAGAGAGGCGAAGTGAATGAAGTAAGGAAAACTGTTTATGATGACAGATGATATTTGACAAGTCTTGACAGAAAGTCTTTGGAGCCGAGACATCGAAGTTTCGACTGCCCCCAGCAGCAGCCACAACAATCCCCCAGTCCAGGGCACTGAGGCTGATGAAGCCAATGAATCTATGAGGATTGGGCGGTGATGGAAAAGGTGCAGGGTGCACAGGAGAGCTGCATTAACCAAACTTAAGGCAGAGAGAGAAACAACAGCAAGAAATGTGTGGCTGTGATATTGGATAGATGAGATCAGCAGATGAGAACAGCTGATATGTCAAATGAGAGCCCCAGAGAATGACAGCAAGGAGATTATGAGTGAGAATGCGTTAGGGGAGTGAATGACGGGTTGTCATGGGAAATAAACTACATGATAAGAATGCAAAAAGAAATCATCTTCTTGGCAGAACTTTTGCTAGAGCTTAATTTCTTCAGATCAGATCCTCTGCGGTGGAAACGAGAAAACCGAGCAAAAAAAAAAAAAAAAGAAATTGAGCCTTCTCCTTAAAACTAACTGAAGAACAATCATGATTTTTCCACAATCAGAGAACCAAACCAGGATGTCTAAATGAAAGTAAAGCATACACCAAACTAGATAAGGAGAACAATTGTATGTGCATGTAAACAAAGCCACTTTTCTCATGCATACTGCCAAGTTCTTTATGGCTGCCGCTGAGTATAACCCATTTGGCTAAACGCTGCTCATATATGAACACGCCGTGGGCAGAAGACTGCTCAAAAACAATATCATCATCGTAAAAATGGGGGGGGGGAGTTATTTCCATTGACAGAGCCAGATACTGTTGATTTCATGGCTTCCCGAAATGTATTTTCCCTTGAATCGGCATGATAATCAGACAATTAGGGGACTGATTGAAGAGAGCCCCAGGAGGCGAAAGTGAAACCACTGGAAAAGATGATTCTCATCCTGACACAGTCTGACTCACTCAGGTAATGCTATTGTCTCCAAGATGCTTCGACTGGGTGGGAAAATGAACTAGAGTATTAAATAAGAAAATTAATTCTAAACCGAGGAGCCTTAAAACAGCCTTTTCTGAAAAGGGACCTATCAGTATTCTTTCGCCGGCTTGATATTCACTGGAAGTGAGCAGCTGCAGCAGGATTTGGGCGCAGCTCTACCTATGCAGATGAGAATCTCTCCCCAGATTACACATGTTTAGAGTGTTGCCGAGTATTTATCCCCCACCGCTTTAATCCAAGTCGATGTGGAACAGACTCTGCCTCCTCTTTTTCGCAGCCTGGTCTCGCAGCAGGTATTACCCATTACAACCGCGTGCACTTAGTCGACATCGCCAACAACGATGGTTTGAACAGCGCAATTTGCATGTAGAGATACTTGAAACATGGGGATTAGCGAGGGTTTCTAAACCCATCTTAATCCATATATATGTGAAAATATTTATATTTATAGGAAAAAAAAAATAATTCAGTGATTATCCTTCAAAGTATGTGACAGTCATAAGTTGCATTAATGTCTCGTTTAAGCGTCTCCCTCTAATGTTGTCACATGCATTGTAAGGAATAGAGAGCTGCAGCCTTTGAAGTCTGTCAGCTCGGAGATCCTATTAAATATCAAATGCATGTGTTTGTCCTCTCGATAATCCCCCACGAAGCTGCTATTCTGCTGCGCCACTTTGAATGTTGGACTTTTCCGCTTGAAGTCGTTCTCTCCGACTGTGGTACTTCTTATCAATATTTTTTTTTATGGGAAAGGGCCTAGACTTCCTTTTTTACTTTTCGTGTTTGTTTCTCAACGTCGACTCTCATCTCTCGCATAATTCACTTAAAGTTTCACTTTGTTAATGCACGGGGGCTGTTTTTCATATAAATTGGGTGGCAGTATGCTGTTTTTGTGACAACTCGGTGTGACTAAGAAGCGCGCAGAGCCTCCACGGGAACAACCTGTTTATTTGTGAGATAGCATTATGCAGCCCCCCACCCGCTGTCATACCAAAACACCACGGGATTGTCTCTTTGTGCATTCTTAACATGTTAAGCGTGTTTTTGTGGACTTCAGAAATGTCAGTCAAAAGCCTGACTATTTGACTCACAGTCTGAAGTATGGATTTAGACAAGAATGATTCAAATCCTCTTTTTAAGGATGCTTTTGGAGCTTTTGTGAACACTGAATAACCGAGAAGTAGTGCCAGAAAATATGAGCAAAACTGTTCGAATTTCCATTCTACAACAGTCGCTAAGTCCAAACTTTCGCTTTGAGACTTGGACAAGATATTAAGCCCACTTGAAATGTGTCTCCTTTGACATTTTCAAGGCATGAAAAGTCACTCAGCCTCCATCAACAGCTGATCGCTGATCAAATGAAAATGAGTTGTCAACTATTGTGACAATCATCTAATGGTTTAAGTCCTTTTCAAGCAAAGATGTCAAACATTTGCTGGTTCCAGCTTTACCTTGTCATTTATGACAGTAGCTGAAGATTCTTTGGGTTTTGGACTGTTGGTTGGACAAAATAAGCAATTTGAAGACCATGGTTAGGCTATGAGAACTTGCAATAGGCATTTTTTTCCCCAGTTTTTTGACAGATTAATCAATAATGGTCAGTTGCAGCCCTTGTGTCTATGGCGATCCCCGACAGTCTGACCTCTGTAGCCCTAAAGTCCGTGGTCATTCTTAACAGTATTACCTCTGCAACCCTGGTGTCCATGGTCATCCCCAACAGTCTTATATCTGTTGCCTTAGTGTCCATGGTCATCCCCAACAGTACAGATAGATTGTCCAGTGCAATGTCTGCTAAATTCATTTAATTTCAAATATACATTGATAAAAATAGGTACACCTGAAAGCACTGAATAGTTCGAGCCTCACACAAAGCAGGTGTACCATTGATTTTATGTATAATCAGCAGGGTATGGCAGAGGTGGTAAAGTCAGCAAGAACACTTTTGTCTCATTTGCAAACTGAGCATCCTGCATCCTCCTGTTCTTCTGGCACAAGTTCGAACTCGATGTACCCTGTTTGAGAAAGGCCTCATTCATATCTCCCTGCGCAGCAACGCGATGAGATTACAGAATCATTATTTCCTTTAGTCGTGTTCATCACACCGAAGGGCATCTCAAGGAAGCAAGGTCAAAATGACGGATTTCATCAAAAAAGAAAGAAATGTAAGCGGTGAGGAGCGATTTCATGCTTCAGCAGCAGCTAAATAACACACTGAACTTGAAGAAACACTCACATATCCTCTTTCAAGACCACACAGCTGCACACGCAGGAGCGCAGGACTACCACAACTACCCCTGGATGCCCAGAGACACGGAAATTCAACAATGCTCGCGGTTATTTTTCACTACTTCAGTGCCATCTTCGATATATAATTTTGATTTAGAAAAACAGTCCCCGTCTGCTTTTTCCATTTCACTGCCTTCTAAAAATCACCCTCTGCCTTACGTCTGAGTGGCTTGATGTCTGTCCTTATCATAGTAAATGTATTTCTTCCTGCCACACTTATTATTCACCGCACTGAGGCACACACTAAGCCTCTGAGTATGCCCCCCGTTCCTGTTAAAACATCCAAATCAAACCTTTCGCGGATATTTTTTAATAAAGCCAACTCATCCTTTGAGTCACAGGGCTGCCGCTGCTCGGCTCTGATACATGACTCTGACCTCACAGGGCGCTATCAGTCACCGAGCAGCTCTCTGACCTCAGAGACATGGACAACCTTTTAATAGCAGCGTTACTCCTCGAGTCTAAACTTGTTTATATCATCTGCACAACGATAAAAAACGACTGGAATACTGAACCAAGATTTTCTCGCTGCTGCTTTGTACTTTATCACAGTTGGCCAGTTTGAAGTGCACGTCCTCATCTGTAAGGATTTATGAGTTGCAATTTAATTGGAGGGAATTAGTGGACATTTAGCTTCTAATATCCATCAAATTAATCTCTAACTCTGTGTTTCTGTCTCCCCTCCTCTCTCTCTCCCAGGAAATCCAGAATGGCTTCCGGGATTAACCTCTGCTCTGCGTAGAACTACCCAGAAGTTCACGTCTGTTTGCACAGCATCTCACAGCCTGGGAAATTCCATAATGTAAATGTTTCCTGCTCTTTTTCTTTTTGTGAAACCGTGGGCTCGGAAGCCATGAACCTTAGAGGATCTACCGGGACCTTTACTTCCACAGTTTGGATTTAAATCCCCTCTTTTTGCCCGAGCCTGCAGCGGTGGCTAGTGGTGGTGGCGGCTGCTGCGGCGGCGGCGACGGCGGTGGGAGGACCTTGCCACCTTGGAAGACGGGGATAACTTTACAAACGCACACGCCACCATGAGGATATCCACCACCTCCTGTCTCTGTCCCTTTCTGGTCTGCCTCTGCTTCATCCAGAGGTGCTACGGGGCGAGCCACCACGTCCCCGCCAAAGTGCCCTCCAAGAACCAGACCAAACTGGCCAACGGGGAGACTGAGGTGCACCACAGGCCTAAGCGTGGCTGGATCTGGAACCAGTTCTTTGTTTTAGAAGAACACTTTGGAACAGAAGCACAGTATGTGGGGAAGGTAGGTTTCCATTAAACTGTAGAAAAAGATAATAATCTTTTGATCACAGGGAACTTGCTTTTTAACAGCTTACTTGGCATGTTTCTCTCCCCTCTTGTTTATTCAGAAATGGGTTAGAGCAGGAGCAAGCTGTTCTATTGAGGTAGATTGCCGCGTCGGCATTGTACGCGCTTGTATTATCGTCTGAAGTGGAAATTCGGGGTCTCGTTTGAGAAGGTGTGCATCGTTTCTCATCCTCTCCTGTCACTGCGTTGTCTGACCAAAATTCCTCCTATGATAATGTCCAAAAAATGTTTTATTCTCTGTAATTAAGGAGTGCCTCTCAGCGTGCCTGTCACTCTGGGAAGCCGGCTACGCAAGAGTGGATTCGGTAGGAAAGCGAGAATAGCCCTCTATATCAAGCCATCTTTGAAGTGAAGTATTAGATTTGGTCTCTCTGTGGGAAATGAACCCAGATCTGATCTCTTGGTGGGAAATGAACCACCGCAGTTAGAAATTGGACAGTTGTGCAATGGGGACACTATAAGCCGGGGTGCCTCGTAGTTAGAAAATTTTATGAATGTAATTTCAGTGTCATTTCAAACTGATGGATTCACCTCACAGTAGAGGAGATAGTCGTGGTTCTCCCTCCTGCTCGTGCAGAGGGCACGGCGTCGCCCGGTTGTTGCTGGTGACTTTTCTCTCAGCTCCACAATAGGCCACAGGGAGCTGGTTAAGTCCTCTGCTTGCAGATTGCCTGCCCTTATCTCCTGAAATGTGTTTCTCCGCTGCAGTGATCATTATTCTAGGCACTCAGACACAGACTAATCCCCTCAACCGCACTCGGAGAGAAAGAGAATGGGGAAGGCAAGAACGCTCCTCTGACTGCACACATGTCCGTATTTCAACAACAGTGCCATTTGAGGGGGAAAAGAAAGAAAAAGAGGGATGACATGCATGGAAGAAAAAAACAACAGGGAGGGTTGAGTTGGAAAATGAAAATCAACAACAGCAAATATCACTTTCCACCTCGAGCGGCTCCTTATTGAAATATAAACCTGGGGATTTAATCACAGTGTCCTTGCGAAGCCACCAAAGCGGGAAAGAAAGGTTATTTATTGGTGAAACATGTTTTTGCTAATATTATTTGACGCCTGGATGAACCATAAAATCCCCCAGCGCCGACAAACACAATCCAAGCCATTGTGTCCTCAGTATTAGACAGTAGCAAAGATATTTGCAGCATTCAGAGCGTCAGGCGGTCGATGCACAGACTGCATGAACAAAGTTACTCTCGGATTAAATTCGTCCACTGCTTTGAAGTTCACGATTGCTCGGTTCGCTGGCTGGTTAGCTGATGTGCTAGTTCTACTCCTACCTTAAGGGTGTTGTTGTTCTCTCTCTCTCTGTGTGTGTGTGTGTGTGTGTGTGTGTGTGTGTGTGTGTGTGTGTGTGTGTGTGTGTGTGCGTGCGTGTGTGTGTGTGTGTGTGTGTGTGTGTGGCGGGTGCTGCTGATGAAAGGAAGACAAACATAAACAGCTAATCCTGGATGATAATAAAGCACTGAGAGGAAACATAAACATTATTAAGGAATCAATTTGACATGCATGTTTAAAGAGATGAGGTCTCCAGATGGTTCGCACAAAAAAAAACATTTAATTATGTGGGCTGGGACTCGTGTGCACTGTCCTAATGTGGCCAGGAGACAGAATGACCCTTAATTAGACAAAGACAGGAGAGGAGGAGGAGGAGGAGGAGGAGGAGGAGGAGGAGGAGGAGGAGGATTAATGCACTCAGCACGTACTGCTCTGTATTGTTTTTTTTTTTTTTTTTTTCCCCTCCTCCCTCTGCTTGATTAAAAACTCTGGACATTAGCGAGCAGCAAATGAGCAGCTCCGCCGCAGGGAATTGCCAACACTTTCTTTGTCGATAATTGCCATCATCAAAAAATGTGAAGTTCTGAAACAGACGTTTCGTGATAAGATGTGTGGGATAGTGCACGCCGAAATGAATTTCGAATTACCGCGTGGTCAGTGTAAAAAGCAGAAGCGTGCCGAAACATCCGCAATGTCAAACATCAACCGAGCGCACCGCAATGAACTGACGTGGCCTTGGGAGCTGGGAAAATGTTATGTGTACATTTTACCGATGCTCTCACATAAAGGACAGCACAGTGACTAGACTGACTTCTGGGAATAAGTGAAGCGGCCAGTCTGTCAAGAACATTTTTAATCCCCTTGAGGTATGCCATAATCCCCAGTGACACCTTTCTGAGGGGCTGATGCATTTGGGAAATGACAGCTTTGTGCATGAGTGAGACGCAAATGCTCGGTAGGGGACAGGGCTTGTCCAGATACGAGACAGGAGACAACCCGCTCTCCCAATGGGAGGTGTGAATGTCTTCATGTCAATCAGCTCAGCGTGGCGCTTTGAAGTCGTCGGGCAGGTTACAGACGGGATGGTAATTTTTAGAAGACGATGCAAATCCCCAAACCCTGAATGAGTATGAACTGCGATGAACTGCCTTCTGTAACTTTGTCGGAGGAGCTGCTGAACAGCTGCAGCCGTTTGATAAAGAGAAAAATACAGTAGATCCTCAGTCGGAAATCCTTATATCAAGCTATGATTGGGTGCTGCTAAAATATGCAGCAAATGATATAGATGTGACTGAATGGGAGCTTCATCCTAGACTGGGTGGAATACCCCTTGTCTTATCCTGTGTTCATTTGCAGAGCAACCTCTGAGAAAGGTGGCTAAATGTTTTATTCATACGTCTAAAAATGGATTGTGCTGTGACAGAATCAGGCAACTGTCTTGTTGTATGTACAGTAATAGCTCAACAGTGGGAAGGAAGAAGAGTGGAGTGGAGGTTTTTTTTTTTTTTTTTTTCCATTAAATTGCTTTTCATCCACACTTTGCAATTCAGGAAACAATTGCATGCAAAGTGGGACGTTTTCAGTGTTAATGCAGTCGAGTGTTACGTGAACAACGAGGGGAAATTTAATAGCAAGTGTCGCATTATTACCGTGCATGTGTTGGAAAGAGAAACATCCTGAAAAACAGCAGGAATAGTACTTAGCAGGAGACATCTGACTTCTGACACTGAGACACGCACACGTGCAGAAGTGCATCTGTATTTGTACGTGTGGTCGCGCTACACATTCAAACATTTCATTACAGGGTTGCAGCAGACAATTATTTCATTTGTGATTAATCTGCAGATTATGTTCATGAATAATCAATTAATGGTTCAGTTAAAATTCTGTGAGAAAATGTTCATCAGAGAGCAAAGTGATGTCTTTAAAGTGCTTCTTTTATTCCAGCCTACAGATCAGCACCTGAAGACGCTTCATTTACTATGATAAATGACAAAGATGAGCAGCTGGAATCAGCAAACATTTGATTTTGTTGAGCATCTTTTAATTCATGTTTTAATTAATGCAAATATATTATAAAATAGTAAAAAAGCCCTTTAAAGTTTCCCAGAGCTGAAAATGATGTCTTTAGGTTGATGTTTTGGTCCAACCATCAGTTGTAAAACCAAATAATTTCTATTTACAGTTAGTTTTCTCTTTTTAGAAGCTACAAACAGCAAAATATCAGACATTTTTGTTTGAATAGTGACTTAAAGCAGCATCCATTGATTGTTCATGGCCAATTGGGGACACATGAACAAGATACCTGACCACTATTTGATATTTACTTATTGTAGCTCTGCGTTGGTCTTCACCAAATCCTGGTGGAATCATCCGTCTCTGTAGGTGCTAAACCATACGTGTCATTTACCATTTGGGGCATGTGTCCCCACCGCTGTCGTAAAAGCATCATGTGTTAAAATGTTCTTAAAATTAGCTTGCACCAAGAAATATTAACTAAGAAATCAAACTGACTGACAGACATGCACCTGTGCTTTCAACACTTGCTGTAATATTGGCATTGTTTGGTTGGCATGGTGTTGCAGTGATGCATATAGATGACTGTTACTTGGTAGGTCACCACTGATGTGCGTTTTATGCTGAATATTTAGCCAATATAGTAGCCACAGAAATCCCCCTTTTAGGATACTGTTCCTGTTGTAATTATTAACTCTGACTTCATACTGATCCCCTGTTGCATTGCCTTAAATCACATTTGTAGACCATGAAAATTGTCCCTTCACTGAGCCCCTGACACTTTTCAACAGAAAGTGACTCCCTCCTGCTAAACGCTCCTCTTTGTTGCCTTCTTTGTGTGCAGTGTGCAGCAGGTTTGTATCTGATCTTTTACACTGAAAGCATCTGCCTGCTGCTCCATCTCTGTGGGTTTGTCACCACAAGTGACACCTTCCACGATACCCAGAGTCACATAATCCATCGCTAATACAAAAGTATTGATTACTGCAGGTTTACACATTTAATGATAACCAAAACTGAAAAAATAGAACAATCGATTTAGCGCCAGCGTGTACATTCTGTAAATGTTGCGTGTGCATATCTGTGGCACAGTGCCATTGATTTTTTGATTTTTTTTTTGCTTCACCTGGGTTTTAGGCAGTCTTTGTTTGCAAACGCTCATCTTGATCTTGTCAGGGATAGAAATGTGTTTGATCTGCTGAGTCCTTGATACAGTCACACGTTCGCCAAACAAAGGATGATAAAAAAGGATGCCAAACCATGTGAATAACAGTTAAACTTCCATTGATGCCGCGGAAAATAACAGTTCAAGCTTACTGCTCGCCTGCTGTCTGTGCAGGCATGTGTAATTTCCAGAGTGCATTCCCCTGTCCTCCGGCTCAAACGTTCAAACATATTAGCACCATTTAGACACTTGAGACTAAAACCGTTTGCCTTCGCTCAATGCCAGAGCACAAGGCAGAAACATGTTTTCTAAAGCTGATCTGCTGACGGTTTCATTTCTGTCTCGTTTTAATGTGAAATTTTAGCAGCAGTTAGAGGCAGAGCCATTAAATGAGTGTCAGGGTTGCTTCCGGGACTCTAATAATCTCATTACTGTACATCAAGAAGTCAACCATCCTGCTGGGAAGACAGCGATTCATCCCCCCCCCCGCAGATGTCAAAATAGAGGACAACTATTGGGGCGGATCTCTGCGATGTGCATCAACGGCACGTCTCCAGCACGCCCCTCATCGCCGTCTCTTGATGTATGGTCATTAGGATGGCGCTCCATCATCAGGGTTTGCTGTGACTGTTACGAATCAATCGAAGAGAAGGGGACGCTCAGAGGAGTTGATTGGGAGGGTGCGTGGCCAAAAAACGTGGTGATAATCAGACAATCAAGCACGCCCACATAGAAAGTGATTAAGTCCTCTTGAGTGAAGTAAAAGAGCCGAGATTTAATCAAACACGAACCCACCCCCCCCTTCACTAATTGCAAATATGAAGCCAAGGCACTGATCATCAGCTAGTGCACGTAACCTGCTCGTTCCTCCTCCTCCTCCTCTTTACTCCCCCCCTGCTCCCCTCAGCAGGCACACTGTTGACAGAATAAACACTCCAAAAACCTTCACTCCCACCTTCAGCTTCCATTTGAGCATCGGCACGGCCCGCCATCAAAGCACCGCACTTTTTAATGACTGTTTCTGCGGGCCGACACATTGTCCGGCGCAGGTTTGACTGCAAGACTGAAAATCCCGACGAAGAACACGCGGATAAACAAAGATGTTGAGCTCGCAGTAAAGCATGTACAGCTATTTGTAGCTTCAGTGCATCTCTACAAATGTGCTGTGCCCTGGTGTAGCCCGCAGGCCCGTTTAGCTGAGTCATAAACTTGATGTCTCACTGAAAGTCGAACTCGCAGAAAAATGTATTATAAATCAGCGTTGGATCAATCAGCCTAAATGTAGCCTGTGAGGCTGTTATTTTGACATATTTTGTGCACTGTGCCTGGCATAAAATCTGAATCTGTATTGTCACATGCAGGGTTTATTGCCATACTTTTTTTTCATTTTTTCCGCCTGCAGCAGAGAGATATTCTTCTTGTTGGCCTTCTTGTTCTCTTTCTGCACAGTCCATAATGAGTGGACATAACAGCAGCGAAGCAACATCCTTTAATGCAAGCAGAGAGCCAGTGAAGGCTAGCTAGGTACATACATTATGTGGATCTGTTAAAAAAAAAAAAAAAAGAGTACGACCGAGCTATTACAGAGGGCATTTGACAATAATGCAATCCGACCACGCACATACATTATTGGGATCTGTACAATGAAGAGGACGAAGCAAGCACAGATGAGGAAAGAAGTACAGGAGTCAAACAGATGAAGGTCAAGCCGCGCAGCAACTAATCATGTATCGGGATGGCACTGAATAGAAAGTATCCTCCCTCGCTGCATGCAATTGTGAGGATTGTGCTACATGTCATGTACTCCCGCTTCTCAAGCAGCTGATAGTTTCAATGTTCCATTAATGATCGCCAGAATCGAAAGAGATTAAATCATTTTTTTGACTCTGAAGATAGACATGAATAATGTCTGTTTGAACTGCAGCCACTTAGTATTTTGGCTGATTATCACAGCACCATGTGGTCAGTCAGCGCTACATTTGTTCTGCAGGGAGATTTGGCAGGAATGGAATAATTGGCATGCTGGTTATGTCTAAACCAAGACTGGATGCTGCGATGGTGCATATTGTCCTACTGGTCAACAATTGAAGAGGTTGGATCTTCTCTCTCATCCGCTATGGGTGAACGAGTTTATTGATGGTTATGTATCATTTCAGAAGTTTTGAAACGCTTTTAGCAACTTGCTAGAGGATCTATCACGCCAAACTGTGTGATAGATCCGCTGGTTCGTCGTGTTCTGCGCATTTTCACGAGAACCAACACAGTCTCTTCCATGTTTAAGTTAAAAACAAGCACGCTATGTTATTTCTGAAAAGAAAAGTGCCTCGGTTTGATTCAGGCCCCACAACTATTTTGGAGAGGATCACGGTTTTGCTTAAAATAACTACTTCCTGGCTGTGTTTGCCTCAACCAGGACTTGAACCGGGTCACCTTGGTGAAGGTCTACTCCGGACCTCCAGGGACAATGGACCGTCTGGTTCTTTGAATTGCATTCATCCATTGTTACACTCACTACCGCCCCCTGCTGGCACTGCATCGTCATACATGTGCGGACTTTTAGCACCTAGGTGAGCTACATGCCGACCTCGCGGGGATCGGCAGGTTTATTAAACGCTCTGACGTGAGACTGGGGTGGCTTTCAGCAGATTGTTTTTTTAGCTCATTCATTCAAAGCAGGATTCCCATGAGTTTGTTTAATATCCTTGAAAAAAAGAGGGGGAATATCAAGCCCTTGAAAGTTTTGGAAAAAGTCATAAATAGATATGGGTCATTAAAAGTGTTTGTTTTTTTTTTCCCTTGTGCAAGAAAACTGATTCTGAAAAGTTCCTCTGATGTGTTTTTTAGCTAAATGTTGGTTAACAGGCTGCATTCTGCTGTCTGTGTGCGTCTCCTGTGGTTTCTGCCATCACCGTAACACGGAGCAATCAAGACTCCCTCTCTTTTTAATTGTTGTCTGTGAGCGTCTGCATAGCCTGCTCATTCTCGTTATAAGAATTATCAGTGTTGTACCAGTAATTAACCTTGATCCATGTCTAAAACTATGCCTACATGGGAATTACGCCTGGAAAGTCCTTGAATTTGATGTCTAAGGAAGGTAAGGGAACTCTGTTATAGAGATAAGATATTCTGTTGTATTATAGTTGTTTGTTGAATGATTACAAGCTCTGTTGGTGGACTTAATAGCTGCTGGATAATGCAATTGATTGCCGGCATTAGAATCGAAATGATTAGCTGATTGGTTTATCAATTGGCAGAAAATGAACAAGCAAAAACAAACATGCTTCTTTTAGCTTATCAAATGAGATGTTCTGATGCTGATTGTTGGCTATTTCCTGACCTCTTACCGGGGATATGATATATCAAATTTATAAAATCGCAGACGTTGTGAATCTCCTGCTAATTTTATATTTGTTCTCACTGTGGTTTTCTATTCAATGAATAAATAATCTAGATTTCTGCAGCCGGCGTCATTCTAATCAGATGTTCAATCAATCCAGCCATCCCAAAGTGCAGTTCAGCTCTCCAAAAATGGTATAACATATACATAAACCAACAGAAGACAAGATGTGCCATATACTGAAATATATATACATACAAAAAACTTGTATTAATACAAACCCATGATGATTTTTGAATAATATCAGTTAAAACTGTTCAAAATACATCAGTTATAGTGGTTTTTAAGAAGGCTGGTTCATTTGATGTCAGCTGTCAGCTTTTAACTGCAGCAGGATTAGTTAATGATCAACCTGCCAATTAGAAACCACTTAAATGACTTTAGCATTTTGATGGCGTTGGCCAAACAGGTGTAAGTACATTTTCCTTTTAAAAGCTTCCCCATTTATTCATCTGTGCGATTTTCACTCTGTGCTCCGTCGAACTCAGAATTATCCAGCATTACCAAAACGAGTAAAAAAGTACAGTTCAATGCTGCTGAAATAACGCCGCAGTGGCAAATATCTGTCTGGTTGGAGGATTTTGTTCTTCCTCAAATCTTCTCTTCCCTTGTAATTGACTTAGACACCTGACACGTTGTACGACAGAGCCGAAGCTAGATTGTTTTGCTGTGAGCACCAATTAGGTTGTGAACACAAACCGTTTAAGGCTACTTCTGACAATGAGCACACACAGCCCGAACAGTGAGAAAAACCCATAGCTTGTTGTCGAAAGGAAAGCGAAGATACACTATCTCTCAGGTTGCTCCTCTGGGCATATGATGAAATTATATGTCCTTGAGATTGGAGTGTTTTTCACCCGCGACTTCGGAGCCCCAGACTCTACTGATCTCTTTAAACTCCTCAGAAATGCATTGCCAGCTGCCAGCCGCCAGCCACATGCCAGTCATCTATTCCACTAGTCTTTAATAAAGTCGCCCATAGAGACAGAGAGATAAACCGCAATCCCTTGTTTTGATGCCCTGTGGAGGAAAAGGATTCCTCTAAGTCTTTGTGGGGACATGTCCGCAAAACAAGGTTGCAGAGGTCATCGTTTCACCTCTCACATGACATCTCCCCGGGCTTTACTGATCACTGTGTATGGGAGGTTTCCATTCGTTTCCATTCATTATTTATTGCGCGAGCTGGACATCGCCGCGCTTCCTTCCTCTTTCATATTGCCACATATACTGTTGATGTATGTTAAGCTCATAGCGGGCCTGCTCTGCCGTTTAACAAAACTGACACTAATTACATTAAGGCGGGTAGTCATGAAATGTTCTGTGTGATCAAAATGAACTATAAATAAAATATCTCGACCCTGAAGCCGAAATGCAGTAGCAGCACCCTCTGCAGAGAAACGGAGCCCTGTATTTGAAATCCTGCGACGGAAATGTGCCCCGAGCCCAGTTTTGTACAATCGGCTTTGACTATGAAATATATGAAATATAAACTGTCCCCTGAACACTAGTGATGGAGCTCCCCATCCAGAGAAAATTGGAGACCCCAAGTGAATTTATTTACCTCTTCTCCTCTCTAAGATATCATCAAGCAGTCACAGAAGGTTAGTAAACCTGAGAAAGATGAGTGCAGTTTACCTGCAGCATCCGGAGGTATGAGATCTACCAATATTGGTTGTGGTATATTGTCTTAAACTGGTCTTTAAGGCTTCGGTTGACCGAATTTGTTTTAATTCACTTGACTTTTCTGATAGAAATGAGGAGTGACACGTGTTGGCACTCACTTTCAGCATCGTCAGCGGCCCTAACAACGACAGAGTTTAAAAGCCTGCGCCTCCCCTCCAGTTAGTTAGGACTGAAGAAGCCTCGTCGATGAGAGCTGAAACTTCTTCACTTCTACACTGAAACAAGTCCAGTTGTTTACAACACAACACTTGGAATTACACTGACCTGGATGACCGAGAACCTTCATCAAACAATTAGCTTTAAATCAAAACATTAAAAGAATGGTGTTTGTTAATAAACCATGTGAGAGAGATCACTTTTTTTGTAGATCTTTCTCTAAGGTTCCTGTGGCCACAACATCTCCACCAGTCAGATGGTTAGGGGGGGCCTACGTGTAGCGTGTATATGATGTAAAACATCTTCACATTTTACATCGTATAAATCCAATTGATGTGATGTGTGTATGGAGGGTTTTCTCTGACATTATAAAGCTTAGGCATAGCAACCAAGCTTTTTGGGGCACAACATAAGCCAAATAAACGTTAAATCAATGGGGAGAGCGACAAAACTAATTAAATAACTCTACAAAGGTTCTTGTGTACAACTAATATGCCAAAATTATGTGTAATTGCATTTTCTTTTAATGAAAAGCATGATGTGCTGGCCACTGAGCAGCTCCACTGGAGCAGTAGGGGTTTAAGGGCCTTGCTCAAGGGCACCTTAGAGGTAACCCTAACTGTTAAAGTGATGAGGGACGATCCTCCTCATTCCTCCGTGGAAATGATTCATTTCCTCAGCTGAATGTCTGTAATAAGTTTATTAGGTGTATTTGTAAGATGCACCAGTTGTAAAACTCTGGGCCAAAGGTGATACTGATGTCCAAACAACAATTCTGTCCGCTGCAGATACCAGCGGCATGTCGTCTATTTTGCTTCTGTTCTCATTCATTCCTCCCCTTTACCACTGAAACAAAGAAATCCTCCTCGTAAAAGGTATAAAGTCATTCAGCCCTTCATCAAATTGTCTTTCAAAGTGCGGATTTATGAAACAACCTTCAAAATAACCTTCTTTCACAAGAAAAAACTATTTGTTTGTTTCAAAAGCCTTTTCAGCCCACTTTAGAAATACACAGTCATTGAGAGTTGGTCAGTACTTACAGCCTTACAAACTGATGGCAGGAATGTCACAAGCCAGGAGATCATGAATACTGACAGTCAATAAGACTTATACTGCCTGAAGCCCATTTTTGACCTTTATATCAGCGCATTCAAGTTGCAATTCATATTCCTTTTTGCGGCCATTTTGATACTCAGATATTTACATCTACTTTTGCTTTTTCTAGCTTTATGAGCAGATAAATCAATGATATCTCTCCTTCTTTTGTTTTCTGGGGATATCTGGATCTTAAATCTTCTGATCCTCACTGGAGTCTAGAGGGTTTGGAAATGTAATGATGGTCAAAAAGGTAATATGGTTTCACACAGGATGTTGGATGATTTATAATAAGCACACAATGGACCATGACAAGGTGTTATGGAAGATGAGGGGGATTTCAGAACCAATCAAGACCTGTGATAATACTCTAAGCATGAGTCTTCAGCTACCAGTCACTCTCTTCTGATTTGAATGTATCCTCACACTGTTTCACTCTCAGCTAGCCTGACACTTCTGTGCTTCCGGCCCGTGATGTTTGTGTAATGGCCCGCAACCTGTTGACACTTTTATCACCCATGGATTTTGGAAGGCAGTAGGCGCCATATGCATCATTGGTCCGCACTTTGCCGAGCATGATTTATTGGCTCCTGCAAGGGAAGTCAATGGCTAAATTAGCACTCTGACTGGAGGCGTAATTTCATTTATGAGCTGGAGTTGTAGAGTGCAGCTGGACAGAAGTGGATATATCCTCGTATTAGTTATGGAAGTGGTCTTTCTTTAAGTAATAACTCTGGTTCTCTGCATTTAAATGATCGAATTTGTGTGTAGGAATTGATTATCAGCCAGTTCTAAATGTCTTTCGACTACATAAAAAATTCAGCGGGTGCAGAAATGCGCCAAACGGTGTCAACAGAGTAATTGGTCCTATCCACAAGGCCATAGATGTGTAAACATGTTCTGATTTCTTGCTTTGAAGGTTGTGTTTCATATTAGTACAATCTAGCAACTGATTAACTACCTGATTCAACAGGATCTTTGACTCCTTATCTAATTACAGGCTTGATATTTACCACGGAAAGGACGGTCGGCTCTCATCAAGAGTCGGGCGTGCAATCAATGGCGGCTTCCTAATTACTAATTTATTTGCCAGGCCAGGTTTAGATTAGATGTGGCCTGAGGACTTCCGCCGCTCGACTTGTTAAATAGCTCAGCTCTGGAAATGTTTGTGTATTTTATACTTGGATCAGTGAAGTCTTCTGCCCTTTAGATATACATGCGTATGTGTTTGTTTGTACCTGTTAGGTAATTGTAAAATGCACCTGGGTCGGCCAGAATTGAGCTTCAGGGTCTGAGAGGTAACGTTTGTCGAGTTTTTCTCACACCATAGGTGTACAGGGTGTCCAGTCTTTTCAAATTCTCCCAGCAGAGATGTCTGATGGACGCACGGTGGAGGATTAGCAGAGCTGAAACACTGTAGTAATTAATTATGTAACAGAAGACAGCGACGTGTTGTGCTGTTTGGTCAATAATGGGTGCAGCGTTGCTGTAATGCTCGAAAATAAAATTGAGCAGGGCGATGATTGATTGTTTCTAATTTTGGGTCACTGTGAAACTAGACCGTCTTGTTGTCAGCTCTCGTCGTTACTCCAAGACACTGAAGCTGTGTCCCAATTCTGGAAATGCACCAGTCAAACGTGTTTACAGCAAAAAAAAAAATCATGGCAGTTGGTCGGCCAGTTATTTCTGCAGGCTTGGCAGGAGAACATTATAAATCCTTACACAGAAAGCAGATGTAGGGCTGGGCGATACGCCAGAAAACTCATTAAGATACACATAATATGATATAAGTTGATGTCACTATACACTACTCTGTTGAGCTTCGTAATTCCCTGAACTTTAACATTCAGTAGTAGGAGTAGATCAAGAACCCTCAACTGACCAAGGTTTACATGAGCTGCAAACAGAGAATGTATTTATGTAAGGAAACCTTGTTTGTCTAAACTCTGAAATGTTTACAACCGGGAAGTTTGCACCTTGGGTCAGTTCAAATTTCTACTATTAAAAAGCCATTAAAAAGCAACAGCAGGTGCAGCACAGTGACGTCACCATTTGTTGCTGCTGCATTCCTCTGAGAGCGTCGTTGAGCATTCGGGTGGATTGGTCTAATTGCTGGTGCTTCAGGTGATGAACCTAATTCGTGGTCTTTTTCCGTATTTGCTGGTACATGTGTTTTGCTTTGGTAAACAACAGACACCATCATCTGTGTTATGCTGGACTGCAGGGAGCCCCGGGGCTCCAGGCTGCCAATGTATCTGCACACCACTGATGTCTTATTGCATCATCTATCCACAGCAGCTCCTTACATTTAAGGTTGTTGTGGACTGTTGAGCTGTTGTTCTTCCCTGCCAAAATGAAAAAGTTCCCTCCGGCAATGCTCTTCTCCTCCCATCCAACCGTCTGACTTTTACAACAGTGGTGCGTAACGAAACCGAACCACTGTGTCTACTTTGTGAAGCCATATGACTGGTTATAAATAGCTTTATTTGTGATGTTAGGTTTAGTAGATTATCAAGCAATGTAACATTGGGGATTTTATGTTCCAGTCAAAGTATATTTAGTTTATATAACCCATCCCTCGTCAGATGTATCAACAGTACAGTTATTCACAAATAGCAAACTGAAATTGGATAATACACCTCGCTGAAACATATGTTGTGACATCTAAGTTTGAACATTTAAAAATATTTGAAACACCTACACTTGCTGAAAGGTGAGCTAACTTGTAAAGAAGTTTTAACATGCTCTTGTGTGACATAATTATCGCATTTCAGTTGAATATTTCAAGTCAGGTTGGGACAGATGTTGTGACATATTCATGGTACAGAGTGAATTTCCTGTTGATTAGTCTCGACTTATGACTGCTCTTGCTAATGTCTTTGCAATGATTTTTTTGAAACTGCTAAAGTTGAAACATTATATTTCTATTGTGTTATTGTTTTCAGTTTGTCACTGTTGTTCAGGCGCAGAGGATTTGGTCTCTGGGGGGGGGGGCTTCTGATAGACGTCTGACATTTTTGTGCAAAACTCACATGTCAAAGTGCTTACTAACAGGACTATTTTATGTCTGACAAACAGTGCTCGTTGGATTTTGACAGAGAATTCAAAAGATTCTGTCACCAACTGTAGAGTTGGTGACAGAGTCAGAACCTGCAAACAGGTATTTGTTACAACCACGCTTATACAGGCAACGCATATGTAATAATAAGAGAAGGAGTAACATATAATCTCCCCACAAACACAGCATGAATTATTTATTTGCAAGTAAGTCTATCCTATGTTCTCCAAAGCATCGCATGAATCTTGTTTGAGGCCAAGCTGGCGTGTGCTATGGAATCGGAGGGTTATTTTCACAGTTCATTGATATGCATCTACAAAATGCAAATGCAAAAATACCACCAGTACCACCAGCATGGAAAGCGTTTTCCGTGCACAGCAAAAACGGATTGTTCTGTTACGTAGTGACAGTTCCCTGTGGAAAAAGGAGCAAAGTCCATGTTTCTTAACATGTTTTATTCATGGCTGAAAAATGAAGTTGTTTAAATTATGATGTTACTGTTGCACCCGGGTTTGAAAATACAGTGGCATTGTAAAATATATTTATAAAGTCTTAAACTGCAACCCAGCTGAGCAATTGGCATGAAAGTCTTAATCCTCATGGTGTCAATTATGACTGAACAAGTGGCTCGTTTTTCGTTTTCCTCTCTCTCCTGGTGAGCAAGAGGCAGCGCTCTTCCATCTTTAATAGTCTTGTGAGGATATCCCCCAAAACTTTAATCTCCAAAGATGCATTTCTTCAGCAATGCCCGGGTAGACGCATGCCTGAGAGAAGAATATTGAATAATGTAATGTCTGCGTTAGATCTGGGACATGGGCCCAGGACCGCTCGGCACTGCAGTAATGCTGCAAAGCTTACTGCTATGTGTTTTTAAATGGTTTATATCAAAGTGCAGCGCATGGGGTGTTTAATTCATTCTTATGAAACCCCAATCCATGTATTCACATCAACTAGTGCTGTAAGTATTTATAGTATTATCATAATATTGTAGATTCATTCATTGATTATTTCAAAAATATCAAAAAGCTGATCAAAATGCTCAACACAATATCCAAGATCCCGATCTGACATCCTCAGTTTCTCATTTTTGTCGGTCCAGAACTCAAGATTAATTCATTTAGAACAGGATTCCAGGGTGCAACTATTTTTCGTCACACATCCCTCCAAAAACCTGTCAAGTTCGACTTAACACTTTCTTTGGTTGCAGTGGTGCGCAACCAAAGAAATGAAAAAGTTAGAAAAGAGAGATGAAAAAAGTTAGAAAAGGGATGAAAAAGTTAGGTGCACTAGTTAGTTTGGAGACATGTAGGATGATATAAACCTGAGAAATCTGCAAAGTCTTCACATTTGAGAAGCTTGAATTAGATAATGTTTGGTATTGTTTTTATAACTAAATGTGTCAACTGACTAAAAGATTCATCGACTAATCGTTTGGGCACTAATAATCATCGTGGTTGAAGTCCCTCTGCAGGTATTTCTCCTGCAGCCGTTCTACATCAGTGCACCTTGGCCAAAGTAAATTTTAAAGCCCATGAATCATGTTTTGAAGCTGTAAATCAAAAGCTTGTAATTTTGGCAACGCACTATTCCCTGTATTCACACACCTTCTGTCTGCCTTTTCCCTGCAGCTTCACTCAAACTCAGATAAAGGCGATGGATCCGTCAGGTACATTCTGGACGGGGAAGGCGCTGGGACTATATTTATCATCGACGAGGTGACAGGAGATATTCATGCCACTAAGAGCCTGGATCGGGAAAAGAAAACGCATTATGTTCTGCATGCACAAGCCTTGGACCGCCACACAGAGGAGGCGCTGGAACCAAAGTCGGAATTCATCATCAAAGTACAAGACATCAATGACAATGCGCCCAAATTTCCAGATGGACCCTTTGTAGCGACGGTGCCTGAGATGTCTGAAGTGGGTGAGTAGTGCTACGAAACAAACTGGACCTTTAAATGATTACACTCCACTGTCAACAGCAGTGCGCCTTAATTTGAAGGATGAGAAAACTGTCTGAACTGGAGCGTTACGTAGTTTCTTTTTCAGATATTCTGCACGTTTAAAGTCCCTTTTATTCCGGCAAATACTACAGCAAAACCTTTGGCTTTATATCTTGTGTATGTTTGAATATATTCATACACATGTCCCGCTTCAAGATGGCTTAAAAAGAGGTGTTAGCATGAAGAACTGTGATCAAACATGTTGCTACCCTGCGCAGCATTCTGGTTTGTCCCCTATGTGATAAGGTTCTGCAGAATGTTTGATCTTCTGTAAGCCAGCCCAGTCCTCTTTTTCATCTTTGTTTTCTGGTTGCTGTGATGGCTTCCCGGGTGGGCAGGTCTTTATAAAGCACTCAATAATGCCTCCACAGCAATCCCCGCCATCGAGACTGTGGAGTCCTCCACATCATAGAGGAAAGAAAAGCCTCTATCCACCTCCTCTGAGACAGCTGCTCCTCGTATGCCCAGCATCATGTGGCAAACATCTATTTTTTATTTCTTTATTGTACTGTTCTGTTTTTAGCTCCGTGAACAAAAGCCGCCCCTTTTCTCAGTCCAGTGAATTCCGCCTCACAGCACAATAGCTCAGAAGTATGATGCGCAAATATTTCACAGCACTCCTTCAGAACATATGTAGGCTGTCCAAGTGGTGGCCAAACTGCTGTCAGGGAGATTTTGCCTCAAATAAACTATATGATGGGGAGTTTGTGGTGCTGGCAGTTTGTTGAGAAGATAGCATTTATATCTGCCTGTCTAAAATAATCCCTTCAGTTGCTGAAAAGAAGTAGAAAGACTTATTAGGAAAAAAAGAATATCTCAAAGAGAAAACGAACGGCTTCATCAGTTTCTTGCAGCGAGACGATGGAAATGTGCAAAACCGATTAAATATGCAAACCCCAATAGACCTGTAGGCGCCCTCTTTATAAACAGTCAATATCTCCCCGGTTGCGTTCATGAATATTCAAGACCAGACGTGCCTGACACACATACAACTTTGCAAGTCAGTATATTTGTTTCCCAGTCGGATATGTCAAGTACATATCTTAATCTCATCTGAGAGGGCTGCACTGTATGTTTCAAATGCTTTGTATGTAGAAGAATAATGTATTGACAGGCACTGAATATTTTATTTCAGTCAAAGGCCCAATCCATTTTCCAGTATTTACCCCCACCACCTTGTTTTCGATTGCCCAACGCCCCTCAGAACAGAGCTACAAGGTGCAGTATCACCACTGTACTATATTCTGTCTTCAAGCTGGCCTCTGTTGGTCTCTGAGGCTGTGTTCGGTCCCTCTCCGGCCATGTTTGCTAATAGGCAGCTGAGCCGGTTTTTGGTGCCCATTCCAGCAGCTCTCCTTGCCAGTATTCCCCGTTTCCCCTTTCCACAAACTAAAATATCTTGAGTACATGGCAAATCATTTTTCTCAAAAGATGGCTTCTGTCATTTTAACTCAATGCAATCATGCTGGTATATGTTCAAGTGTATTTTTTAATCCGTTAAGTTATGTTTGACATGACAGGTGAACCCTGCTCACAGTTAAGTCGGGCCGGTATATGGGCGGGACCTTGTTACAGCGGCTCCAACCCTGAATACCTGTTGTGCTTACTCTGGCTCCAAATGACATCACCAGTGCAATATATCAGCATCCGTATTGTGGATATTTGGGCTTCAGTTTTGTGTGGAAAAGAAAACGGAGACCTGTCCACACATTTATATGAATTCAATGAATTGCTAGATGTATGGCTAAATGAGCTAACTAGCTAATGGCAGCCACAGTAAGCTATAGTACTCCTATGTGTATGAATTTGACAGATGGGCAATTTTTACATACTGCACCTTTTCCTGCATTCAGTGATTTTTGATTATTGAATTGGTTGCTGTAATCTTTATCTCAGAATGAGTGCATAGTAGGGAAATGGAAATACACGTGCAGCACTTGTCTGCTTTCATGTAGTCTTTAACAAGACTACTCATTTTAAAGTTTCAATGTTACACAAAACATAATCAATCACCATTGATGACCCAAGGGAGGAAATCAAGGACTATGAAGGGGAAAATAATTAGCCTTTTTTTTCCCCCGCCCCGTCTTTTGCTGATGTCCATTAAAGTAATTCCTCTTCGGTTCGGCGTCTGCGCCGTCAAATCGGCTGTAACAATCAACTGTCCTCACACTCCACAGCGTTAATCCCCCAGCATTTGTCAATACTGCCGCTCCCAAGTGCAGGAAGGGGGCTGTCTGGGAGTGTGTGGCAGCTAATTGGTTGTGATGTTCTTTTTTCCTGTCTGAATTGATTAGCTGGGCACGTGCCAGGTAGTCCAGCGTTACCGTTTCCCACCTCCCATTCAATGGTACAATAATATGTTTTAGAGTGCAAGATGAAAGGAGTATCAAATTTCCACCACTGTTTGTCTCCCAGTTGAGATATCTCTAAATGGACTCGCTGGAGATGATAGCTCTGCTTTCCTGTCAATCATTTCACTTATGGGAAAAGGTTTAATAGTGGTTTTCAGAACTCGGTAGCAGAGGCAGCTTGTTTAGATGAATAGTTATGATTTAATGAGTGTTATTGGGACTGATGTAGCAGAAGAGTGCACATGGTTAAATGTGGACTCTTGATAAACAAAACAAAATAGAGACTCAGGGTTGCATTCCAAGGACCGAAGGCACACTTTTGATTTATTTCCCCCATAAACCTTTATCGAATGTTCCCAGTGGATGCTCCAATCAATCCTAAAACACGGATCAATTATGTTTACTACCCATGGTTTATGAAATGTAGTTGCGCATTTTATTTTGCCTTCAAATATCCAATAGGCTCCCACATCCGCTGGCGAGCTCCCCTGAAAATCAGCCCTCCGCCACGTATTGACATCTTTTATCCCATTACGATGTAATTATTCCAACCCGTCAACTCTCAACCAACATCCTTGATAACTAATTGTAGCTTTATTACAGTGCACGTCAAGGAGGTGTTTTTCCAAATGAAAGTGGGAATGAAGCAAATGTTATGGTTTGTGGTTGTAACGCAGCGTCAGAGCCCAACCCTTGATCTTTAAAAAGTGAATTATGTGCTGCGGTCGCAGCCACAAGTCCAGGGAGGTCAGGAGAGATGGATGGATTGAAACCTATAGGAGGTGATGAAAGTGGATGTAAAAATGGGACACGGTATGTGACTGGGTTTATAATGGAACATGGTGATCTGTATATGTTGAACCAGGTTGCAAAAAAAAACCTTTTTGAAAGGAAAATCAGAAGCCATTTTCAAGCCTAGTGTGTTTCTAAATTACCGTTTTTCACTTGCTGTTCTTGCCGCGGGATGCTCTCTCATGGAGTCTCTCGCTCTCATGGAATACACTGGGAAGCTTCATGAATATAAGCAACTTATATGCATTCAGTCATCGCTTTATTAGATACACCTGCACAGGCTTATGCAATCCAGCACAGAGGCCACAAATCTGCTTTCATGATGCCTAAAAATGTTCAAATTTGAGTGGTTCTGTCATTGAGGTGTTAAAGTGTATGTTGTATCACTGAGGCTATAGTTAGCGATGGTTTTGTGCTGGATTGCATTTTACTGAGGGCTAATTCTACCCCACTCGCCTACATAAATGTACAACAGCAACTTTAGCTTGACCTACGTAAGAAACATATAATTGAATATATACATTTACAACAGTGTCATATACAGCCCTGATTCACAAGAATTCGCGACACTTCACTTTTGTTTTGATGAACGTTTTACACAAACTGTTTTTACTGGCAAAGGTTGTAAACAAACTGTTTTTACCGACAAAGGTTTTACACAAAGTGTTCCTGAGCCCATGTAGTAACACGCTCACAAGCCCAACCTCTCTCCATCCTTGACGACGTCTGAACCTTTTTAGCGATGCCCCTTTCATACCCAGTCCTGACACTATCACCTGTTACCAACTGACCTGTTTCAGCCAGGTGATATTTGAGCATTACACAACTTTCCCAGTCTTTCTGTTGTTTCTGTCCCAACTATTTTGAAAGTTGTTGCTGGTGTCAAATTCAGACAAACCGTATACTTGCAAAAATCAATTACTTTGATGAGGTAACACATTGATTATACAGTATGTATTATCTTCGGGCTGTTTTTAAATTGAGTATACGTCCAAAAAAGATTGGCCAATTATCACATTCTGTTTTTTCATAGCGTCCCAACTGATGGAATAAAGATTGTATTCATTGTATAAAGGGGCCACTCTGTGTATGTATCGATTGATATGATTAGACTCTTATATTCTCTGTAAACGGCGTCATCCTGAAAAAAGCACCACCATTGTAAATATAATCCATCTACAATTCGATGTGCACCACTTGAAGCCTAAATACAGTATATGCAGCCTCCCCGCTTTAAAAGCAGTCTGGCATTGCGACAGTCCAATATATTCAAAGACTAAACGTCGAATTTATTGCAAAGATTTAGCCATGAAAAATAGACAGTTTATTGTATTTCTGGGTAAAAAGGGTGAAAAATAACAATTCATTAACTGGAATGTTGTTCAAGTGAAATTGAAATAATTGTTGTTTATGTTTTCATTCGCTCGCAGAGAATCTGTGCTCCTTTTATAACAGATGACCAAAGTCTTGTCAGGTATGTGCTTCCTTAGTGAAAGCTTTGTATGGTGGTTGTATTCTGAAGTCTTCTCCAGGATGCCTTTAACATGAAAAACGTTACTGTGATCTTCAAACACGTGAGATGAGATTCCCGGCAAGGTTTTACTGATTGTTAAAGCTACTATTCAGCCAGCACATCCATACTGACTCTTGAATATTGACCATTTTCTGAGTAGCATTGAACCTTTTTAATTTTAAAATTTTTGATTTTCCTTATACATGTTATCTGAACATTTGTTGAATCTTCCTGAGCTGAACAGTTGTTAACATAGAGAGTGTATTATCGGTATCAGTGTATTATCAGTCAGAATACATATATATGCTGTATATATATATATATATATTATATTCTTCACAATATTCTTCACAGAAATATTATTCATACAAGGTCACAGATGAGGATTTTATTTTCTAACGCCATTAACACAGAACAATGCAAGGTTTATTAATTAAATTATGTACTAACTAATAAGTTTTGCCAGACAGATGATTTAGAACCAGCTCAGCTTTCAGAGCAATCCCACAATTGATTAAGTCCCAATAATTCCCAGTGCAATTTTGCCAGCAAGGTTGACAGAGATTCAGAGTGCCGAACACACTGTGGAGTGCGTGGCTCATTACAGGTGGCATTTCGCTCGACTCCTTCAGGTTTTCCAAGAAAAAAATAAATCATGTCAGGTGTGACGCAGTGGAGCGAGTTCCAATTGTTTAATTTAGTTTAAAAAACAGCAAATCTCAAAAGGTTTACAGGCTCCATGATGGATCATATAGCTCATAAGTCTCATAACACAATCATACAATGACTCTTACATATACTAATGCATTGTGTAAGCGCCAAAATGCAATTACAATGCACTCATCATGCAATTATAATGGGTTAATGAAGCCTGTAATGCTGTTTGAGCAACGCTTCAAGTGTTAAATTGAACCACAATGGCTTTTTACACAGACTTTTTAAATAACGGTGCAAATAATGAGCCATCCCGCTAAGTTTTCCAATTACTTGTCTTTGTTTTTGTCATCTTCTGCGATGAAAATTGCATGAAAACCAAGACCGGAGCTCGTACTCATATTTTCCATTTGCAGGTTTTACAAGGTTTAACAGCTGAAGAAGGAATTGACCTTTCTTGTGTACAATAACATACACACACTGCAGTCAGCCGGTGTGCAACAGTGCCTGTGAACAAGTGATTATGTATGATTACTCTTGATTACATTTTATAGACAGTTAATTATCATCTATTTGTGCTTACATAATGCCGTCTGTTTACCAGTAAGCAAACCACGACACCTGCTTTTGTCACTGTTTGTGCGGTGGAACATCATGTCAGAATTCACTAGAATGTATGTTATTAAGCTGTTTCTCTTGAAGCTGCAACACATCTTTCTTCTTGAAGGTTTCTCCTTGGACCTCAATTCACCAGACATGGTTGCTAGGAGATTATTTTCGACACATAAACCAGCATCACGTAATTACGTCCAGTGAAGTGGAAGAAGTATTCCAAGGAGGATTTACTAATGTGTATGGTATTTTTGAGTCCATGATATTACTACTTTTAATGTGCAGGTTGTATTTTACTAGATACATGGATACTCTAATTCTATAAGGTATTGATGTGTTTGTAGCTCCTGATAACCACGTTTCTACAAAGTTTGTGACGATGCATTTTACAGATAATCCAAATGGGTTTTTTTAAAATGTTCATTGTAGCGTTGAAGTAGCAACATCTTCCCAACAATTGAAGGACCAACACCTGTCTGAAAAGTAACCTGTGACTAAATCTGTCAGACAAATGTATTGGTGTAAGAAGTAGAGTATTTCCCTCTGAAATGTAGCATGGTATAGAAATACTCAAGTAAAGTATACATGTATCTCAAATTTGTACTAGAGAAAAAGATAGTTAGGCCAATTTATAATTATTACATTTCCTGTGACGTTTGCTGATATTGGTGAAAGTAGTACTTGAGTAGCCATACTGGGCAATAAAGTTGTGTATTTTCGGTAACCACATGTGTGGGATCATTGCAAAAATATATACTAATGTTTATATTCTGTTAATATATCAGTATCATATGTTTTTACTGCTGCCAGACTCTAGTAGTGTCTGTATGACATATTTTTCTCACATAATTGTTTTATAACTACATTTTAAGGATTGTCGGTCGAAATTAGAAGTTGTTACTGATGTCGATACTTGACACAAATCAGTATCGACATCAGCCCCAAAGATTATCGGTCAGGCTCTCAACTGAAGAGTAACTAGTAGGACAAAATATCGATATTTGTCTCTGAGATGTAGCAAAAATTTAAGGTTGCAGTAAATGGGAAAACTAAATCACATTGACATACTTGCATAGACATCTTTATATCAGGAAATAATTTAGCTTTGTTCTTTTGTCTTTTTTTTTTTTTTAGGCACGTCTGTGTTGCAAGTAACGGCGACGGATGCTGATGATCCCACCTACGGAAACAGTGCCAGGATAGTCTACAGTATTCTTCAAGGACAGCCATATTTCTCCGTCGACCCCAAAACAGGTGTGGTATGACTGAAAAAAAAATGCTGAGACAAAGCAAGCTCTTACAAGTAACTAAAAAATATAAAAGGAGGTAATAACTTTCTTATAATCTCTTTTGTTGATCTCCTAAAGTGTTCTAAAGTGATGTGTATATCATGCTGTGAAATCTGTGCACCATACGCTTCTTGCAGTGAACATCCTGTTCTGTTATTGCAGCACGTCTGACATCATAAAAGCTAAAGCAGCCACAGCAGAGTTATGGACTACTCATACGGCTGCTGTATTGTTTAGCACGCAGTCCTCTCTTTGTGGCCTATAACTAACTTCTCCTGGGTCAAAGGAGACAAATGTAGAGATGCCTTCGGAAAGCCATTGTTTCCTACCTTTTGAAAGGAGATAAAAAGCCATCCTTTCAGGATCCATCTTTTGTCTGAGGGAATGGAGTCTGGAATCTATTAAATGTTAATAAACCTTCCAAAGTGCAAGACATATAACTTTTATACAATGTGAAAAAAAAATGTGCTCTTATGAGTGTGTGCACGTCTGTTTATTTCTGATCTCCTTTGTCTTACAAAGGAGCGTGTCCGTGCACGTGTGTGTCTTTAGTTTTTGCATGCTTGCCTCTGCTGCTGCTGCTGCTGCTGCTGCTGCTGCTGCTGCTGCTGCTGCTGCTGCTGCTGCTGCTGTCGGTTAACATGAACAACAATCCACTTGTATGAATTGATTCATTGCTGTCTGAAACAACTATTGGCCCCTTTGAGACTGTACCGCCCATGTAAGACATGAATTCTTTGCTGAATGAGCAACACAAATGAATTGCTGAATATTTTGACTTTGCCTCGAGGGAAAGGCAGTAGGGATTGATGGAGCAATTTTACAGCGATGTGGCGAGGCAGGAGCAATGCCAGTTTTTGAAGGAAAGCCGGGCTTCTCACACAACACCACATATTTTGTTCTATCAACTATGCATTATTGTAGTCTATTGTTGCCTATTTGGGATCATGTTTTGATTGAAGAAAAGTGATTATCCCAGTCATTTTCTCTCCTTCTCTATGCGCAGAGAGCTTTTTGGATACATCAGATGGCTTGTTTTGGTCGAGCTGACTCCGCATCTTGTCTGCATTGTAATTCAGCATGGGACGTGCACGGGGGTAGGGATGTGATCGAAGGCCCAGCCAGCTGCACTCTGCACAGCACTATTCCACCCACACATATTAATTTATACAAGTCGGCAGTTGTTTTCGCCGCTGGCAAACCAACCTCCTCCTTCAAATTAGGACAAGGAACTCCAGCGGTCAGTGGAAAATGTGCACATAGAGGGAGTTGCACTTGCATGTGATCTTTAAAATGCTAAGCCCGAGTCTTAAAGCGGTCGCGTTGGCATGCTGCCACAGTTGAGCACCACACTGGGGAGCTGGAGCTGCTCCTGCATCTGTCTGACAGTGCATTACCTTGCCTACACCTCCTCATATCCACATGTACCTGGCTCCCACCATGCTTAGAGACACTGTTCATGTATTATTAGCGGGATTAAGAGAACACACACAAGCAAACGCACGCACACACAAATGGGCAAATGCACCTCTCCCCATTTGACCTTGATCCGGTGGCCTGATGCAGCAGTGACAGATTTTACAAGACCCATGAGGTAGAAGGGAAGATCGTCTAAGGACAGAGGGTAATGATAGCATTTGGCCTGCACATATGGTGCTGAAGGAATCCCCAAAGGACCGTCTCAGGCTTGACCCAAATCCTCAGCAAGGAACAAAGTGAACGGTTTTACCTGTTTCTACTGCTCTGACTTTGTGGTTTGATCATCTCAAACCCACAAGTGACTGGAATGACTGTTTGGATATTGTGTTAAATTTCAGCCAGGTTTTCATCCTTTGAACCAGATAAAGGGCTTGTGTAACAGGCTGCTTTTGCAAAGCAATCATTAACTTGAGTTTCAGCTCCTGAAAGTTTTTTTTTTTTTTAACAAAGATCCCCTTGACTCACTGTGATGCCCAGAAAATAGATGCTCTTTTTGAAAAAAAAAAATATAACAAGTGAATTGCTGTTGTCATGCTGTTTGTGAATGGCCAAGACACAGTTACTCTTTATAGTCCTTAATAGTAAATATTACTGTATAAACAGTAAGATAGACATGTTAATAGCTCCACACGACATGTTGCCAAGTTATTAAGGATTAAAGCCACTGGAAATAAGATTCAATCATGGATGTTAAACTGTAATTGATGCATCTATGGTGGTGTCATGCGGCATGAAAAAATAAGGGAGGGATGGGAATTTAGGATTAGATTTACTTCGGTGGAGAAATAGACGAGCATGACACAGAGTTTGTAAAGACAG
The DNA here is from genome assembly GCA_963678695.2 of Diplodus puntazzo. Taxonomy (NCBI): domain Eukaryota; kingdom Metazoa; phylum Chordata; class Actinopteri; order Spariformes; family Sparidae; genus Diplodus; species Diplodus puntazzo. The sequence goes on along the minus strand of OZ023171.1, from coordinate 25,124,200 downwards.
AAATATAACTGATGCAAAAGATAATGATGGAAGACCTGAGGGGAAATATGTGGGCAGAAGAAAACAAATGTGGCTGCTCTGCACTGCGTGATGCTAATCTGATATTCCAAAATGTTTTGTATGGCCTTGTAATTCTTTTTCATGAAAAACCTTTCTAAAGTTGGACACAGAATGACACAGTTGTCTGTAAGAACTCATGAGTGATTTACATTTTGGCACTTAACAAGATTGTTGCTCATCCGAGCAATATGAGAAGTAATTCCAACAATCCATTGAGTCCGTACAGATTATATGAAGGTGAAAGAGATTTACATTTCCATCATAACCAGTCCAATGGACCAATATTTTTTTTATATTTATGATCTGACATCTTAATAGTGCTAAAAATGATCTGGAATTACTTATTAAGAGAACCAAATTTGATGGTGAGGATGGTTAGTCTTATTTATTATCATTCATGAAAAAGTAATGAATTCATGAGTTCAAGAGTTAGCTCAGAGCAAACTCCAAATTATAGCCGCTGGTTATGGAAGAGTTGTCCAAATAAGATGAAGTAGCTGTGTACTAGGTGGTGATATGATGACTATTTACTAAGAAACCAACACTCCAGCAGCCAGCGTTCACCAGAGTGTACAAATGAGAACTGATGAATGTGTGGTCGAATGGCTTCAATCTTTTAATTCAATTAGTTTGTATGTACGCCACATACTAAAGACTATTACGATCAGAAATACCACACAAAATTCTAAACGTGTTTGTTCAATCCCTGTGCAGATTTGTGCATAATCAAAATTGGATGGCGTCCGTAGCACTATATAAAGCACAGCGAAATGTAATTTAGAAGAAGGTATAGATTATCCACTTGTTGGTCAGTGAAGTACTGAGACGCTGCAGGTTTCCGTTCCAACGCCACATTACAGCAACGAATGCCACTGATTATCACATCTTCAGAAAGTGCGGCGGACTAATCAGTGAAGTCTTGTTGGTGCAGAATGTGGCTGGAGCGAAAACCTGCAGACTCCTACCTATAATGGCATTCTGTTTCTACCCAGACGTACTGCATATGGTGGCAGCTCTATTCATGACTAGTAAACAGGACTAAATATAGTGTGAGGGTCAGCAGGGGATGAGTTTAACCTAACATAATGATTCGAAACAGCTACCCTGACTCTGCCCAAAGATAAAGAAAAAAATCTGTTTCTCAGCCCTTCAGCGGCTCCTTATCACGTCATGTTTTATGTGTCTAATACAAAAAACCTTCTTGGCCTGAAGCAATGACTTGATGGAGTCTTTTTTTTCTACAAACAATATTTTGTTACCTTTGGACAGCTTCCTCTTTACCCCTTTTTTTCTAACTGAGCTAGGTGGCTGCTTCATAATTATTGTTGCTCCAGTATCATAATTGCAACTGAGCAATCACCCAGAGATGTCATAGCTTTGCGGCTCGAGCTGTGTTTCGTTTCTGGAACATCATAATTAATGTTCTTCCATAGTCATCATCATCATCATCATCATCATCATCATCATCAAAAAGCAACAAGGTCTGCATCTAGAGCAAGCCATCATGGATGAATTGATTAAGTATAGCACTTTTATTCAGGAGAGCAAAGTTCAGATCCCGTACGGATATTCTGTCACACTCTTCACTTACTATCTATGTACTAAGTTCACTTATTTCCCATTTCTATTCTGTTGCTGTTTGGCAAGATTCAGGCAATAAAACTCCTCGGTTAGGTGTAGGCAAAAAAAATATTTTGTTAGGTTTAGACAATAAGAATACGTGGTTAGGATTAGGCAACACACAGATATGGTTAGGTGAAGGCAACAAAAATGCTTGGTTAAGTTGAGAACATGATTTTGGTCAAATAAAACCTGTCACAATATTAAACATCTGTTCAAAAGGCCGCCATCTTCCATGTGGCAATTTTTTTTTTGCACTTTTTCCCCAAGTTGCGAAGCGATGACATCACAAACACATCGGTGAGTTGCAGTGATGGTCCCTGAGCAACATTTTTTATGATTTTGCAGAAACAACACATACACAGCAATATCATATTGTGTATGTATCAATCTCCTCTTCTAACTTTGTTGGGAACTGATCAAGTGCATTGCCTAAAATGTCGAACTGTACCTTTAAAGCTGGATGGTCAGAGAGGACAGCCGAGGTCAGTTTTAAACAACAGCTTTGAATCCTGGCAAGGTGTCTGGACCCTGAGCCCCCTACCTGCTGCGCTTGTTGTGACTTGTCTGGGGATTGTGTGTCTATAACAAGAGCAGCTACGCAAGGACAGCAGCGTATTAGGCAGACGTTACCTTCCTCAGCTCACTGAATGGAAATTACAGGGTAAAAGTTAGAAATGGTGCCTGGTTCTACATTTGACAGGTTTACTCAGGTAAAGCTCTGCCACTTTTTGTCAGAGTGATATTACAATATTAGCTTGCCACATCACCAGACTAGTTCTATTTACTAACTGTACTGATGTGCTAACTGTACTTTCGCTGAAACGGCTTTACTTGATTACATGGTTTGCAAATTTCAAAAGTGCAAGCCGGCACTTTTATTAAGAGCTTTCTATATCACAGCAAAAGTACTTCTTAGACGGCAGCTGCATTTATCCTTTTTATAGTCAGGTCGTAACTCCTGTCTTTCCCATCACTACCGTGCATCTGTCACTTACCCGCAGAGACATCAAGGTTGTTCCTCTTGAGTCTCATAGTCGAATGCCCCTCCAACCCTGCCTCGCATCTGTACTCGCTCACACACAGACGCAAAGACACACCACACTGCAGAGCCACTAAGTCCCTTTTGCATTCTAAATAGGCTAATTTCTCTGCTGATCTGGGATTTGGGAGTGTTCGAGTTTATTGAAGGAGCTGACACAGATCAAGACATTTTTTCTTTCTTTTTTGCGGTTCATGGATTAAGTCTAACCGCTGGTTAGATCAAGGAAAAAGCTGTCACTGTCAATCAGTCATGATGTAGCAGTCCAATTATTCTCAATCAGATATCATAGAATATAAAAAAACAGAAACGTCCCTGTAAAGTCACAGGAAAAGGTCTACTTTTATGATTTCTGTGATTTATATTTCGGCTTTTGTTGGTGTTATCTACCTTTTTTTCTTATCCAGAAACGCTTTAAGAGTGCAGACACACGGGGATAACATCGTATTGGATGGACCAAAAACCAAGATTCCTGAAGCTGGAGATTGAAGAGCGCTTTAGTAATCTCCTATAATCCTTTTTGTTCACCCAGGAGATTGTCCTCCTTTAGAAGTTTCTAGCCAGACAAAGAGGTGGATAGTGTGATGGTATCAACTCTAATAGACTGGGGAGGTTGAGGAAAAGGCTAACCACCTCACTGTGTCAAATGGGCCCGGGTTCAAGGAAGTCAGCTCTCTCTCAATTATTTTCTAAATTAACTGACGAGCTCCATAGAGATTTAGGGGAGACTATCTGAGGTATTGCGGTTCAGAAGTGGTCAGGAGAGGGAGTTCAGGGGTGCGATCTTCATGTCAAAGCACTGACATACCTCTCTGGTACTTGCACTTTCCAGAGAATACCTCTGTGGCCTTTTCTTTATTGTTAAAGAATTCTCTTCAAGATTTAATGCAGTTCAGTGAGTATGCTTGTAATTTAGCTACATCATTCATAGGTGGGCACAAATCTCTTTTCCTGTTTAGTGTTTTCTTCATCCCTGAAAGGTCAGGGGCTTCTCGTGTGTTTGTTTGCTGACAAATGATTGACAGCAGATCGTCTTGACTTTTGTTGACGACTGTGGAATTCCCAAGGCAGAGACAAAAAACCTCATAGTTGTGCTTAAAGTTCCTAAACCCGGCGCTGTGAAATATTGCTCAGGAGCGATGTGCCTTCATGAGTAAAGGGGTAATAAGAGACTTGAAAGGTCAGCTCGTCTGTCTTGGTGTTGTTTTAATGGAAAGTGTGGCCAATAGCCATGGTCTGTGTGTCTCAAGGACCCCAGGTTAAGTAATGCTAAGACTCTAGTTAATAACACAAGACAAAGCCTGCATCATTACAAGAAAGTGGCTGTAAGCGCTTTGATTAGTTTTGAATCCAAGAAAAGCAGCAGATCCATGCTGAGATCTGGCATTTAAAAAGAACAATGTGGCACAGTGTGCTAGAAAATGTTTTGTCTAATATGTAGAGGTAATGGGAAGACAAAGGACAGACATTATAGGTTTCTGACAGGCTTCCACCATGAGTCCGATCAAGCTTTTCTATTTTTTATGCTTCAGTTTTGTGGGGTAAAATTAAAATCTTTGAGTTTAAAAAGCCCAGTGTGAAATATTGGGATCAATATGCAGGATTGGAATAAAATAATTTATACTTATGTCTTCATTAATGTCAAGCCAATAGCCAGAATAAATGTTGGCATGGTAAGGTTCTGCAAAGCCACAGATGAGTTAAAACCGTTCATTTCTTTATATTGCAACCTTAAGTTTCTGTAGGTTCAATCTTCAATGTTTTTTTTTTGTTTTTTTTGTTACAACGTTGTGCTTATGCCCTGGTTGGGTTTAGGCAAATATCATCTTGGTTAGGGTCAGAAAAACATGTTTTGGCTTAAAATGACCTGTGTTGGTCACCACAAACCCCAAATGAACGTTTCCACAAAGCTCGCCAACGGACTTTTCCAGTGATGTCTACAGTAGCCCAGAATGGACAAACTAAACACTTGCTCAAGAGAGGGGTTTTCACATTGGTCATGATTTTAACGGGGAGCATGAAGCCAAGGGTGTACGGTTTGTTGCAATCTGCCACCTCATTGCTAGATTCTACTAAATTCCACATCCATGACCTGTAAGGCTTCAACATACTGACGATCATATCATATTATTTAAATGTACAATTTAAAAACCCGCATTTCATCGATTATGAAGAAATTACCCTTACTGGCTCATTTTTGCTCTGATCATTGAGATCACAGAAAATGCTGGGAGTCACAAAAAAATAAACACCAGTGTTTATTTTTGATGTGCATTTAGCTCATAGTTTTGGCATTTTCCAATAGAGAGAGGAGCATGTTAATCTCTCCTGTTGACTCAGAGTTCAAACAGCAGTACAGCACAGTCTGTCACTGTCTGCTTAGCGTTCGATAAGAAGGATGTACCAACGTATAACTCACCAACAAAAAAGGTCAGTTGACTCCCATTTAATTAAAAACCATATGATATATGAATCACCATTGTTTTAAATCACGAACAAATTACTAGTAACGCACATTTAAATGGGAAAAAAACAAAAAAAAACATTGGGAATAAAATGCAACTGCAGCTGTTATAAAGTATTTTTTTTTATATCATGTCAGAGAGGAATCTACCTGGCAGTCAAAGTAAATGTGTTTGCTTTGATATCCTTGGAATAAAGCCCTGCAACACGTCGTGTCTGACTTGCTGGTGCCCCACTTAACGGTTGTTCATGTGCAGGCAGAACTAATACACACAAAATGACACCACATGAGTATTAGATACCATCAGAGTTGGTGCAAAGAGAGACTGAACCTCAGCAATATGCTTTAAAGTACAAAAAAAGTGTCTAAATGTAGTTTTGCTTTATCTCACAATATCCAACAGGTTGTGTTTCTATGTAGCTCTATAGGGGCAATTGAGGACACACAGTGCGCCGTGTGACATTATACACTGAAATACTCTTTTTTAACCAGTCGACTGATTCTGTCCTTTTTATGGAAAAAGTCCAAAAGCATCAGCCACTAGAGAAATTTGAACTGGAGAAATCAATAGGTTATGGTTTGCTCATACCACTGCGGATGCTGCAGTAGAGAACTCTATTCAAAGCTCATTCATATAAATTTCATCACCCTGTCAAGTTTATATTTTTAAAGGTTACATTGTGGGGATTACAAAATCATCTGACTTGAACTCGGCTCTCCAATGCAATTTTCAGCAGAACACTGACTCCTTCTATGACACCTTCAGCTCACATCGCTCTTCTTTTATGTCTGTTGCCTACGATAGTTCTATATTACCATTCCATCCTGGTCCATCGTGCGATTAATAAAATATCATTTCCCTTTTTGTTGATTCACTGCCGATGAGCCAGGTTTCACAGGCAGTCTATAGGACCTCAGCTACTACTCAGTGTGACAGATGATGTGTAACCTAAGATCCCCTGGATCTTAATACTGTTGGCTGCCCTGCTCCTTGACCCACTTTTAATGATTATTCTGCCTAAGGCGAGTGGATTAGTTTCTGTCTATAGAGTCGAGAAGAGAGAAAGAGGAAAGTGACCTATTGTATAACACAGCTATAGCTGCCACTTTCGTGAAATTAGGAAATCATGAAACTGGAATAATTCATTCCAGTACGTTTTTTTTTTGTGTGTGTGAAATTCAAGCTGTCAGGGTTTGAGTTAGAAACCTAGAGCTAACAGAATAATTCCAATACATGATAATTCACTCAGTCAGTCATCCTATTGTCCATGATTCTTGTGTTTAATTTTCCTACATACAGATGATTTCATTGTCAAAACAACAATTAATGTGATGGTTATTATTGATATTTCATCGCCATGACCTGGATTGATCCTTTATCAACATGTATTTGGCAATCTTGTTTTCAAGATCCAGCAGATACAGGGCCGCATTAGTCATGTTTCCAGGTACCTGGTGAAAAGTGACTTTCTTTTATGGTCTCCACCCATTCCTGAGAAACAAATCTGGATATTGAGCCACTAAATGCTCCACTATGTTTAGCATCTAGCCGCTACAGGACACGGTCTCTTCCATGCTCAAGTTAACAATAACAAAGATGCTACGTCTGGTGACATTTTCAAAATAAAGGCACCGGAACAACTTGGTTAGGTTTAGTCAAAATATCAGATGGTTTAGCTCATAATTACTAAATCGTCAAAACTGTCATCACTCGCTGTTGTCCTCACACTCACCTCAAAAAAGGTTAAGGCATTCATCTTGCCTCCCAGAGTGGAATTTAATTAGCATTGGGAGTTGAGAAGGAAGGTACCACAAACTGAATTTGGCATTTTTAACTTATGAAGAAAAAAAATCTAGCTTAAATGATATTATAATGTGATTATTCATGCACCATTTAACACATTTTGCTGTAAACATGAACCACTTTAGAAATTCAAGCAGTTTCACCAGGCGTCAGTGATATTAGCGATGCCTTGTTTCATTCTCCATCCTCGCCAACATCACCTCCCGTTGTGATTTTCACTCACGACATGAAGCAACAGCAGCAAAGTCCATTTACCATCATGAGCAACAGCATCCCATTTTCTCGCAGGTCTCTCTGCTCCTGGTCAGCCGTTGTGTATTATTGCCGGGTTCACAAGTTCACAAGAACATAAGTACAATTGTTGCCGGAGGGTCATGGCTCTGAGGAAAAAACCAAGATTTACAGCGAGCACAGATGTAACGGGTAGAACATATTAAATCCGGCTCCATGTGATGATGTGGTTTCGGGAGCTAAGATGGCGCATTAACCCTCCAGCGCAGATATAGACGCACACACACAAAACTAATATGGAGGAACAGACACATTAAGACTCAACACGCAGACAAACACACACAGACATATGCGCAAGACACCCAGCTATTGCATTCAGTAAATCACCTACCGCACAGCAACATGGGAGGCGAATACTCTGCCTGTGTTTTTAGGCTTGTTACTGCGTTATTACCTGTGTACGGTTTCCTTGTAGTGGGTAGAGGTGCAGTCATATATCACAGAGTTAGCATTGTGAAAGTTCATGGCTGTGTTTGCCGTGTTATTGTAGTAATAAATGTGATTGAGTGGGTGCCATAGAAAGTTGCATTCTGCCGTGATCCAAGGTTGCATAGTCATTTTGAATATGATGAAAAGTGAGGAAAGGCTAACCTTGGCAATGAGGGGCCAGGAGAATCAAAGATGAAAGAAGCACAGTTATATGGTGTTAGTCTTTAAGGGGGGCTGTGATGCAGTGCTTTATGTGTAGTCCATAACTTCAAGAACTTTGGGTGGGAAAAATATTAGGAAAACGGCAGTAACATCTTGACAGCAACCAATATATTTCACATGGGCTATGTTATTTACTGTAATAGTTGCCCCAACCCATGCAATTCCTCTCAAAAAATGTCTGCAGCAGCATGGGAACGTGTCAGTACCTCCCAACGTCTTGGCTTATAGTGGTTTGTTTTTTCCTCTGACCGTACAGGAATCATCAGGACTGCCTTAGCCAACATGGACCGGGAAGCCAGAGAACACTACACGGTTGTTATCCAAGCCAAAGACATGGCAGGCCAGGTCGGAGGCCTCTCTGGCTCCACCACCATCAACATCACTCTGACGGACATCAACGACAACCCGCCCAAGTTTCCACAAAGTATGTACACAACTTTGCAGTCTTACGAACAAAATGCATTCTTTAGATCACTGGTAAACATAATTTCCATAAAGTAGTTGCTTATTAGCATGCATAATGGCTCTTTACTTGTCATTAATAGCCTAGTAGTCATAGAATACGGTCACTGAGATTAAGGCTTAATAAGTGCTTTATAGACTTTTCCTACAAAGCCGTCCTTTAAATTCATAGTCAGGAAGTTGTTGAACACTACAATATTACAACCCGTTCTTACTCCCAACTCATTAAATATGGCAGCTTGGCCAGTGGCCATGAACTTCAAACTGAGATGTTCCGCTAACCCTCTCATATCAGTTTTGCACATAAAGGGATCTGCGGTCAAGTTAGCATTAAAACATTATGTGCAATGTCCAGTTAGACTTTCAAAATAAAGCCTGCTGACATAGAGTTCACATCTAATAACATGTTAAGACTTTTAGGCTGTAATCAGCATTGTCATGGGTGAGGTTCAGTTAGGTTTAGGTGGCAAAAGTACTCGGTTAAGTTTAGGAAGAGATCATACTTTGGGTTGAAGTAATTATGTATAGTCTTGTAACTTCTGTACTGTTCGTAATATATGTAACCCAAGTTGCGTAAGTGATGTAACTCACATTACGTCAGGCAAGTTGTGTCATTTATGTAAAATAACTTCCGACATAACATAACTTAATAAACAAGTAGGGGGTGAGCATGGGTTGGATATTAATGAGGTAAATGTCGTAACATCTAATGAATATAGTCTGTTCTTATGTAACAAGAAACCGTGTCAAAGTCATTCCAACTAGTCAAATAGATGGACGGAATAAGGTTCACTGTATTGAGGAAACCAGGAGACACTATATTGTTTTTGTCTTTACCCTGATAAAATTGTTCCCTTTGGCTTCTTTGCTTGTTAACTAGCCAGAAGGACGATTTAGCAAAATAACCAATGGTAATGTTAATGTGTTACTACAACTAACCGGAATACATTATTATATCTTCTATTACATGAAATGGCCAAGCTGTGGCTGGGAATATAAGCAGCTGTTCTCAGTCATACTTGGCCTTGAGCAGAAGACCTCTACCAGATAATGCCTGAGGCACATTAAATTACCTGAAATGCATTTTTAAAATGAGCTCCATACTGTATTTTCCTTTTGAAAGTGGAAAGATAACTGAAACAGAGGTGCTGTTCTTTAAAATCATTCACACTGCAGAACAAAAGTGCTAATAGGTTTTCCCATAAAAGACAGACAGATTATCCTCTGCACTGTGTGCTGTTTTTGATGCTTGAATGGAAAGAGGGAGCATCAACATTTCAGTGTTTGCAGAGAAAAGCCTTTTTCATTATGATTTTTTTCATGCATGCATTGATTAGCAATACATCAATCTCTGAAGAGCAAAGCATAATTTTATTTTAATTATTGAGGCTTCCCCTCATAGACCTACTCAGCATTCCTCACTATGATGTATTTTTTTTTCATTATTGTGTGACTCAGTCGTCTAATATTGCGGTTAAATTTTCCATAATTAGCAAAAATGAGACCGGCATTCATCAAAAGCTTCTGTTTTGCAGTCGGATATTTTTCCCATTTAAATGATAAGTTTAAGTAATGACAAAGTTGTGACTCTTTGTCTTTGAAAGTGCCTCATCAAGCGCAATCCCCCAAGGCTGAGTTTTTCATTTTGTGCTGCAGTGACAAACTATTTCCAAACCATCAACATTTTCTGAATAATCGTCTGCTTCAGAGTTTGATCTGCTCCATTGCAGTGCTATCAACCACACTTTAGCATTTAATGTCAATTGAAGCACTGCAGAGTGTTTTTAATGACATTCCCCCAGGAACAAATGGTGACAGACTCAAAGTGCTTAGCTAAGCCCTTTCAGACAATGATGTGGTGCGGATCGGCCTCTGTTTAAAACACTTTTTTTGTGCCGTCTCTAAATTTTCATCCGCAGAAAATTACCAGCTGTATGTCCCTGAATCAGCTCAAGTAGGGAAAGCGGTTGGGAAGATCAAAGCTAATGATGAGGACCTTGGCGTCAATGCAGACATCAGGTACAGCATCATTAACTCTGAGGGGGCCAACATGTTCTCCATATCCACGGACAGGGACACGAGAGAGGGAATCCTCAGCCTTAAAAAGGTAAGGAGATGCAGCCTTAAAGACATGAGTAGTCTCTTAAGGAAGATATGAGGAAATGTTTATCAGTCTTTTGCTTGAACTTGAGGGTGTACTGTTGACTGTTTTTGACCCCGAGGGATGCTAGAAAGCCACTATTTTACCATATCATATCATACAAAGACACTTAATCATAAACAATGCTTCCATCTGAATAAGGCTGTTACAGTAGATGGAAGTAAATCTCTATAAAGGTAGCTATTACTAGCCAACCAATACTGGACCTTGGGGACTGATGCCAATTATTAAATTAGGGAATAAAACACGCTGTTGTTGAAAGTCATACATTTCTTGCAGTTAACATCATCAAAAACTTGTGACAGAGACAAGTAATGGAGGTAGGATATGCTACAGTTTTAAAGAGGCTTTGTGTAACCTTGTTGAGCTGGAAGCCGGACGTTAGCTTATGTTGGTGGGTTCCATTTCTGAACTAACGTTAGCTAACTGTTGCTCCTCGTTGAAGAGGCACTTGAGGGCATGCATAAAGTTACATCCTTTGGAATGTCGCAAAAAATCTGACCGATCACAAAGAAATCCACAGTCCAGCAGTATTAACCGACTTAAACAAATAAAAAAAAACTTTAAGAAGATGTTTTGATTTGTAATTACGCTTTTTCTTTTAGATTATATTTTCTTAAAAGAGAAAACAGCATGGGACAGCATATGCACCGATACCAATGTAGCTGTGATATGCCAATAGCAGCCGGTCCTATTTAATAGCAATGCTCCAAAATAATTAAAAAACAAATAGACTTTGTTTGGATTAAATTAGTTGGGAAATGCGAAATATAGGTTGAAGACTTAAAGTGTCTTTTTTGTGCTGTTGAATTTAAATTTAGTTAAAACTCCATAGCATCCTAATTGTCTACATGGAGTTTAACAAATCATATGGAAAAGGAAAATTACATTTATTTTTCCACCCCTCTTGTCGAACTAAAACCTGTCTTACCCCAATACTTGCATTGCCATGTATTTAACTAAGCCTTAAATTAGCATTCACTTCCCATCCCTGGTTCCATCCAGATATAGTGTAGCTACTTTGTACTATGAGTGTGCTAATCACACTTCCCTATGGTTCTTTTCCCAACAGCCTCTCAACTACGAGAGAAAGAAGACCTACACCCTCCACATCGAGGGGGTGAATACACATGTGGATCCTCGTTACTCCTATCTTGGTTCTTTCAAAGACACCGCCACCCTTAAAATCACTGTCGGGGATGTGGACGAAGCGCCCGTTTTCTCTTTGGAGCATTTTATCATGGACGTGTATGAGAACGCACCGAGTGGCACGGAGGTGGGCGGCGTGACGGCTCGAGATCCTGACAGCAGGAACAGTCCTGTCAGGTAAGACACGTGCACAGTGCACAATCTCACAATCTGCAGGAATGATTAGAGCTATCCAGAGGCAGAGCAGCTCTGTGGGTATACTGTCTCATTAGTTGTGCATCACTGGATAGAACTGAAGGTAGATGCAGTTTATCTTGTTAAGAATTATCAGACAAGCCCGCTGCAAAAGCAAAGGGTGAGAGAGGAGGTTGCTAATATTATGAGGCTTATTTTGAGGCTGAGCACTCTTTTAAATGTGACAGGCAGCCAATGTAACTCTGGGACTTTTCTAACTAATTGGTTGCCAAAACTTTCAATTTTAGAGAAATCCCAGTCTTTGCCAGATGGTCTCTCTTAAAAATTTCTAACAAGACTGGCCACTAAATCTGTCCAGATTAGCTTGGTTGGTAAAGAGAGACCGTTTTTGCCAGACTGGTCACGGCTCATCGGGAATGGTTGTTTGAGTTTCTTCTTTGGCATTCAGGTTTACCAGCAAGATGCGACTGAGGGGCTTTGGATTTGCCCAATGAGGTTTTAAGTCAACTAACAAGATTACGCCTGCCTCCAAGAAATGTTTGTCTAACTAAAACTCCGATTTGCATTTCAGCTCCCTGCCCCATATAATTGTACTTTTTTATAGACGAGCATTTGAAGCCACGTCTTGACACCGAGTAGTTTTTCAGGTGGTTTTAAACTTGTCTCGGGTCAGACCAGTATAGAGCAGAAACAGATTCAAATATATTAATAATGTATTAGCCTCTTGTTGTTTCTGATACTATACATCCCCCTTTCACGTATGCTCTAAGAATCAATATGCATAGTGAATCTCTCTCATTTCTTGGCATCATCATGTTTTGATAGCTAGGTTATTTTGTCTGCAAGCCTGTGAATTAACCCGAGGCAATACAACTGCTTAGTGCATTTGCATGCACTCGAACCATATGCTTGTGTTCTGCTGAAAAGAGATTGATATCGCCCTCAGGCAGTGGACTAATCCTAAGTTTTTCACTCTGCACAGGTGCCTTGTTTCATGACATTACACTCAAGCAACTCGACGCCGCATGGTTTAATTTGAATTCCCTCTGTAGCCTTGCCATAAATGATGGAGTACCTGTAAATACAGAGCTCCTCTTGAGATGAAGCATTGCTGATATATCAATAAGAAGCAATCTCAGTTGGTAGTGTATGTTATGGGATCATAGTGTAAAGGGTCAGCATGGTATTGCAGAGCCCAGGGGTTTTCGAAACAACATTAAGCCGAGACTTATGGCCACGCGACTGTCCGCCCCATTCTGGAGCAGCGAGCGCTGCAGCTTTTGACGAATGACGTGCTATTTCAAATGGGGAGGAAGACACAAATGATTATTTGATTCATGTCAGAATCTTGATACTTTGTGAAAGATTTGTAGTAAACAGGAAGGTAATCTGCATATGAAAGAGCTTCTTTGCTCTCCTGGCGGGATACCTCGTCGCCGTCCATTCCTACAGTACACCAGTCCCAGTGCTCACCACGTAAAGGCGAAGGCAGCGGGAGGTATTTCGATGACATCCACTTGAACCCAGAAAATAGAGAAACAGCCGCGCCGCTGCTCCCCGCGTTTGCATCGGGATGCAGAATGCAGCAGGGATCAGTATTTGGCTCTCTTTGATCATCATAAGGCTGCCCAGGCGTGCAGTGAAATAAACATGTTATTGATGTGACATATCAAATGCTGGTTTGAAATTGACATCTAAATTTCCAAACAAAGTCTTAGTCTACGGCTCATTACCTCAGGTTGCTCGTATACATTAACATAATCACAGTCGTGAAAACTTGGATGGATTCAAGTCAGCCCTTTCTTCAGCTTGTATTAACTGACAGATTTTCCCTTCAAGTGTAAATGGCTGTAATATCAAATAAACTGATGAAAGAAGTGATTTTTAAATACATAGAAATCAAATACTGGGAAATGTTACCAAAAAAGACATTGGACTACGCCACAATTTTGACTGCTTAAGAAATGTACATGTACAAATAATATTCAACCTCTAAAGGCAGATCGGTTGTTTGAAGCAAAAGTTCATATTTGCACACAGATATTCATGTAAATCCTATTTTCCTTGGAGATGATGCATCAGTCAGCCAGTGGAAATGCACACTTTCACATCACTGCAGCTCATAACAGGAAACTTTTAATATGATTGACTGAATTACAAACATTTAGTTAACATTATCAGCTATATTTTGTAATATCAACCTGCCATGATAACAAAAGCATGTTAACAAGCAGCTTCAAAGTGGTACAGCTTCAGATTTAGTGCCCTGACACACCAGACACACGGTTGGCCATCAGGCCACCTGTGAGCGTATATGGCATTTATTTTTTGCGATGTTCCCCTACACCGCTGGCACCAGACGGAGTCAGTCAGTAGGAGAAATCTGTTCAGCTAAGCAAATCGGTGCACAGGAGCCTTGAGTCACTGTAGTATTTATGATTTTATCTATTGCATGCAATTTCCTCTTAATTTTCACCTTCACCTTTCCCATTCTTGTTCCTCGGCCAAAAGATTTAGAGCTGACACTGCAAGTACCATTCGCAAATGTGCATATTCCTGTAGGTTTTATGTATCTTGTGGTTTCCCAATTGAATGATGAATATAGACTACCGCTACCCAGTGGAATGGAGAGTTACTTCCTCTCATACAGGGGTAGAATGTGAGCGCTGACCGTCAGCTGCAGTCTTTACAGTGTGCTCAAGTGCATCTTTTTTGGCCGGGACACCGATGACAGTGGGCGACAGTCAGCCTTCATCGCTGCTTCTTTGGTCTTGGTGTGGTGTGTTTGGGCCCTGGGTAAAGGTGCTTCCACAGGCTACACATTGGTAAACATGCATGCTTTCTTTGGATTGTACGAACGCGAATGGATTTCCTGCACCTTCATCCAGACAGATGTTGTTTGATCAGCTTGTTTAATACGCGGCTGCATGGCGTAATGTGGAAAGCGTGTGATCACCCTTTTATGAAATGGTGCATATTTTCTTTACGGAACTATAACCGTATATACTTTTTGAATAATGAGAATGAGCCAAGGCTGAAAATGCAGACGTCAGACAGATTCAAAAGCAACAAAGCTTCAAGAATAGAGCAACAGCATGGAAATATATCTGTGACCGCATCATGCCGGCTTTAACATGTTGCCTCCTTTGCTTTAAGAATAAGCAAGGTTTCCTTTCAGTGTTTATCCATCTAACAGTTTTGTTTTTTATGTAGTTTAATGAGCATTACCGCCTCGCTGGGCTGTCTTTTGGTCTTGTTGATGTTCTGTGCACTCCGGAGCTTTTGTAGCGATGAACAAACACTCTTCAGATGTACCTACAATTGCAAAATTTAAGTTAGAATTTTTATATAAGGCCCAAAATGCTAGGGAAGGTAAATAATACTGTACATATAAATACATACACATGCAGCACTACTTTTTATATGATTCATGGGGCGGACCGAAGAAAAGGAAAGCTTGTTTTGCCATCTCTGTGTTCTAGAAAGTATTCATTGGATGACGTAACATGTTTTACTTGTGGCTGTTATCTGCAGGGAAATAAGAAAATAAAACATCAAACAACAAAATAAACAGGATTTAACAGCACCGCCAGTAATTAACAGAATGGAAGTGTTTTTCCACTGGATTATTCTTTGACAAAGTGAATGCTTAGCACCTAAACTCTCACTGAAAAGCTGTCACTAAAAACCCTTCATGCCCTATGAGCCTGAGCATTTAATAAACCATGACAACATTTCTATGGAGGATGCACAGCAATCCAAGCTCAATAAAAAAAAAAAAAAAAAAGAAAGTTCATTATTTCAAATAAATGCAACCCTGGCACTAAATTCCCCATACCATTTCCATCTTTCGTGTCGAGTGGAAATTGCCGAGTTAGGCCATATGACTCAGGAGAATGAATGCTGGATTAAAGGTGTAAATAGGTCATTAAGAGATAAATTAGGGAATACACAGTCAATGCTCATTTCGTGCTTGAACTCAAGAGAGGTAGCAGCTGAGCTCATTCCTGCTTTGTATTCCACGGACTGCTTCGCTTCTGGCTTGATAACAGCATTGCTAGAAGGCCATTACAACAGTGTAAACACTGGCAGCAGAACATCGCCTTTTGTCATTATTAAATTTTGACGATAATTGCTCTTGACTTAGAAATACATATTTTTCAGAACGTTCTCTCAAGACCAAGAGTCCATTTTAAAAGCACCGGGGATTTTTGTTTTTTTCTGCTCGTGTGCTTTAGAGGTGCAACCAGTCTTTGAAAATCACAGAAGCATGAGAACATCCCCTTTGGCTTATGTTGCACTTTATTCGTTTCACTTCAGGGCTTTGGTTGGCTGAAACTCTTATCTTTAATGTAAGGGTTTGTTTCTCTGGCTAGATACGTTGTGTTACCAAATATGAAATATACAAAAGCCGGAGAATGTGCATTTCCTAGGTCCTTTGTAGAATCTTGTGGACTGAGGCCAAGGCTGAAAAAGTGCCTGCATAGCATTCTTCGGCATTTAACTAAGCATTACTATTTGGCTTAAAGGGGCACTGATTTTACACAAAGGCCACCTCACTCATAATGAGCAGTAATACTCAGTCTGTGAAAACAGTTGTATAATGTCTGCTGTGGCTCTAAAGGGAGCTTTCCAAAGTTTGAGATCATAACATTTTGGCGTTGATACTGCTAATTATGAACAAAAATCCTCCATTACAAACTAAAGACATTGGCTTTACCAAGCAGGGAGTGTCCAGCAAAAGGGTGATATTAGTTGCATGTGGGGAACGTAGAGATGAGTATACTTGGACCTTGATAAGAATGTTCATCTCGGTCGCTGTTGCTTCGATTTTAACCGTTCCATTTTTTTAATCTTTCTTTTGTGAGTTTTGGAAGTGCAACACTAAATTCCCGGGGCCTCATTTATCAACGGATGTGTATTTATTCCATGATTTGGGACTCGTGTTCCACTCCACCCTGTAATCAGGAGTGGCGTATTGCGAGTTAACAGGTATTTATTGACACTTGCACAATGAAGTCGTGAGAGTGAATAGTTTTTGGCGATTAGACCCGGTCATCATCGTATTTCAAAGGGGTAATGAAGCTGTGCACGTATAGGATCACCTCCCTGATGCAGTCTAGACTCTGATGGTGGTGATCGGATGAAGAGTACGGCTGAGATCTGGATGGGTTGCGGAGAGAAGCGGGCTTCTGGTGAGCTCAGACCTGGGGCTCTGGAGGTTAATGGGGCGAAGGAGGGTTTGCGATGATCCACCACCAAAATGATGACTGAGAGCAGCAGAGAGGAGAACAGATTTAAAGCTTGGCAGCAACTGTGTGATTGGCTTAAGAAGATCGTGGCATAATCTAAAGTAAACACCCATAGTCAGCTGGATATGATGTGAAATGTGAATGATGAGTAACACAAAGAAAGTATTCCTGATTGAACTGACGCTGAGCTTTAATATGAATATTGTTATTCAAGGTGAAGCAGTTCTGACAGAGAAGAAAAGATGGAGTGAAACGCTTAAAAAACAGACATAAAATGCATTTTTCAGTCACATTTAGAGCAGTTTCAGTCTTTTCATCATCATTTAACCGGTAAATAAAGAAACATCAAGCTTACTGGACACCACCAGCTAATGGCGCCCTGAAGCCGGCATCTGCTGTACCACCGCTATTTTTTATTTAAAAATGCATGCAATCATAATTTCCTTTCCTGCAGGTATTACCTGGACAGCAAAGAGGAAGGCGTGAGGTACTTCAGAATCGATGAAGCCAGTGGAGTCATACGGACGACGCAGCCTCTCGACAGAGAAGACATGCCCTGGCACAACATCACTGTGATGGCCTCGGAGGTTGGTAGGTACCCAGGTTGCTTTCCATAAACTGAATGTTTACAAGTGGGCGAGTAAATGTACCGCACCTGCTGCGGTGTGTTTGCTCTTATGTGAAGGAGCAGATGTAGATTTTTCTCGGGTGCTGAATTTTTTTCCACGTTGGCAGGTTTCCTACTTCCAACGAATTCTCAATTTTACATCTTGGAAAGTGCGAGACAGCCTGGGAACCTGAAGATGTTCTAGTTCTGACTCAGTGCTCATTATGAAATAGCACTTTTGATGTAGTCGCAGAGCTGCAACTTAGGTTTACATTCACTTCATGTTGGGATTATCCACATGTTTTTCCATTTATATCTGCACACACTGAACACACCTTTCTCCTCGCTGTCGGACATATAAATATTTAAATAACCACGGTGTATTTCTCCCATGTTTGACACCTTCAGGGACTGTAGTAAACACATGAAATAGTGTTATGCAGTTGGCTGAAAAAGGCACTTAAGAGAGATTGCTCTTTCTTTTCCACTCTCATCTTGTTTAGCCCCCAGCTAATAGGAGACATTATAAATCTTTATCAGGACCGCATTCAAATCATTGGTGAGTTTTGTGCCACAACAGCATGATTTAGAGAGTAGAAATGAAAATAAGAGCATAAAAAAGTAGGTGCTATAGTTCTACCCGAAGGTTAAGCCCTTTTTTTCCCCCTTTCCCACAAGATAACAAGACACCCTGAGGGCATCGTATCTTCAGAGAGCAGCCCAGGTTCAGGTTCATAGTGTGTAAAATTGGAGGCAGAATCAATACCAACAAAAGAAAGGTTCCATTAAAAGGAACGACTATATGAATCTGCACCGCACGCTCTACCTTTACCCACAGAGTGGAATCAGCAGCAGCTTGTAGGCACCGAACAGATTTTATTCAGATATTCACTTGAGTGTCTTGAAGAAAGACCCTTCAGCAGGAGCACCAGGACTCTGACTTGTCAGTCTTAGCCAATTCCACCAATTGCATATCTGGAAAGAATGAAGAGAGGTAAGGGCTGTTATGGTTAAAAAAAACTGCTATCAGCGGCTGTTGCCTGCAGCTGTCCAGCTAACCAGTTCAGTGTCAGTGCCCTCGCCCTGACCATTTATTTAAGGGTTCCCAGTGAACAAACTGTCACACAGCCCACTTATTCTACACACATGCTCAAATTCTCCTTAATGTAATTCTCGGAAAGACTCAAGTCTTTGTCACTGAATTATATTATTCAATTTCGATAGCGAAGTAGTTCATTTCATTTCGGTCACGCCATGAAAATATCTCGCTTTAAATGGTGAAGAAAAAAAAAAAAGCTTTCAACAGGGAAAATCATTTGTTTTGTATTTGGAGCTACAAATTTTAATAGTCCCAACTTGTCAAGCGCTGACACTTCGGGGTGGCTGCTGAGTAGGGAATGAGACGTAAAAAACAACTTTCTTACTTTTATAGTGTTATTTATGTTATTAATAAATTACCTATTTTTTTTTTTTGACCATTTTTTTAAGGTTCCCAGTAATCAGATTCTACACAGCCCCCTCCTGACTATATCTGATAACCTGCTTATTACATTGACTAAATGTCAGTAAGTACCAAGTATTTATAACATGATAGTTTTATTCAATATATACAGCGAAACACCACATTTATTTTCAGTTGAACCACACCAACACCCAACATCAAATGGTAAAAAATAAAGCTTTGAACAAGGAAATCATTAGTTTTGTATTGTAACATTCGGAGCAGTAACTGTAACATGATTATTATGTTCCTCGACATGTCCTGTTATCAGCGCAGCGGGATGTTCTAGCATAGTTAACAGTTATGGTATAATCACTGAGGGTGTTTAACCGCAGCACAGTACCAGGTGAGTTAACGATGAAATTAACAATTACAGTCCAGAGAAAATAAGGACGAAGCAGATCATTTGCATGCTGATTAGAATGTATTCAGAGTGTATTTTTCTGATAATTACCTACAAAATCAAATTAGTCCCAATTGTTTCAATGTCCTTTCCCTACGCTGAAAATTAATTCAATCAGCGCCAGCTAACTTTAAGAATTGCTATCAGGTAAGTTGGCTAATTTGTAATCACAATTAGGCAAATCTCCCGCCAAGCGACAGAGGTGCCGCATGCTAATGTTTCCTTATCTCTTCACCTCCCCGTAGTATTAAAGGATACGTGCCAAGACACAGTGATACACTTTTACCACTCTGAATGAGCAAGGACATGCAGTATCATAGGGACAAAGCCTTGCCTTCTAATGGCCGCCAGGAGTAGAAGAACGTCAATATGTTTTTGAATAAACTTGAGATCTGCCGTATGATACATTAGATGCAATGTCAGACCTTTAATGCACAAGATGAAATAAATAAAATTGTTGATGCATTAATTTAAAAGGACTGCTGCACCTGCGCGAGTTGTTTTTCTATTCAAGGAAGGTTTTGCTGAGTGCGCGTGCTACCTTCACACAGACATCCTGTAAAACATCTGGGAGCTACGCAGTGAAGCTAGTGGTATTTGTTGGAGGCTGAGGTGCCCCACGGGTTGAGGGTTAAATGCCCTGCTGTAGTCGACTGATTCTCTAATTGGGAGGCAACAGTCAGATGTTGTGAAAAATTGAGTGAAACAAAGCTGAATGATTATTATTGACAGGGGAGTGGGCAGGATGAAACGTCAGCAGTTTCTGCAAACAACAGATACGTTACAATTTGTACACATTTGTTCACAAATGACACGTTCACATTATATGTTTTTTACCTGACATTCATGTCGGGGCTTAGAGGGTCCAGTGATGGAGTTGCAAGAGACAATGCTGCCAAGCAACTGACCACAGGTCAAGTCTACGTCTTGGTATTGTAAGTGTGAAACTATTGGATAATTTCAACGACAGACTACAGCGCTCTATTATTTATAAACGTGAAACTGATATTTTTAAGTATTCTGGGAACAAAAAAACACATTTTTGACGGGAAGTCAGGCCATCTGCAGCAAAATGAGTATTTTAAGCCAAAACATGATGCTTTCGGAACCCCAGCAAGTGTTTTTTTTTTGTTTGTTTTGTTTTGGGGGGTGGGGAGCCTTAACCTATCCAGAGCACAAAAGCACATTGTTATGACAAGAGAAAAATTGAAAATAGAATCTGAAGGAATGAAAAGTTGCAGAGCAAAGAAACATTGAGATTGAACTCATCTGTGTTTTTGCAAAAACTTACTTTGCCCACCTTTATTCTGGCTATTGTGTTGCTACTTATGCAGCAAATATAAACTTGTGCATATTTACTCGTGCCATTCCAAGTTGTGAACTCCAACTGGAAATAGAGAAAAAAAACATAGAACACCTTTACCATTGCAAGTGTTGTCAGGTGGTGATATGCTCAACCTCCAAATATCAAACAGAAATCCATTGGGTAATATTTGTACAATTTGCGTAAATTAACAAATTAGTCATAAGTCAGCATCGTCTGTGTCTTCAAACAGGCCACATTAGTGCTGAGAAATCACATTACTGTCCTGTTTCACTTCTAGGAGCACTTGAGCTTGACATTGCTGTGCTAATGGCACTATAACACTGTATGGATGCAGATGGCATACACTGCAATAAATATGGAATCTTAAATCAACAGGACAAGATGGAAATGTTAAATTATTATTTTTTTTAAACATATTTCATTCTGGGCTGTCAATAAGACCATTGCTTGTTAATAAAATGAGAATATGAGCATATGATCTACATTCTTTATGAGTTGCTCATGCAGCACAAGGGGCAAATAATGCATCATAGCCGAGCACACCAGCTGGGGAAAGTAAATGCTGCACAAAGATGATCGGATTTGACTTCATATGCAGAATTGTTTTCTGCAGCATTGCATCCCCTCAGTGCTTTTATAAGACAAACCCCATAAGTGGTCTAACAAGAAGAGCACAGTGTGTCCCAGTTTAAATTTACACTGTTGACGCTCTACTTTGTTATTAAGGCATACGTTTGACTTTCATCTCCTCTGTCGCTCGTTCTCTCTCTCTCTCTCTCTCTGCTCCAGACAACCCCAGCCTCCTCAGTCATGTTCCTGTTACCGTCCAGGTGCTGGACGTGAACGACAATCCGCCAGAAATAGCCACGGACGAGGAAGTCATTGTGTGCGAGAGCTCAAGGCCGGGACAGGTGAGCGTCTAGGATTCACCTAGAAAAGTCTGCGACTGCTATCTCTGTACTGTTTTTAACTCCCTCTGTCTCCTCACACAGTCAAATCTTTGGCATCACAGACACACCTCGGGAAAGGGAAGTGACGAGAACTGTGCTTTAACCTCAGTCGCCCCCCTGACTACACACACACACAGTTCGCTCTGCACTCAACTATTGTGTCCCTCAGCAGTTTGGGCTGCTTACTGAGAGCTGAGCAATACGAGACTCTGAAGGCATCGGAGAGGGCTGCTTAATCATCCCTCATTCAAAATGAGTATCTTAGCAGCAAACCATGACAGCTCTAAATCGAAGCTCATTCCAATTTGCTCTCAGTAGCCTTTGATTCATTCGAATTAGGAAGGTTTTTTGAGATATAGGGCAATCAGCAGCATGGAAATGGCTGAAAGAGTGGTTCAGCAGAGGATGATGGAGTAAAGGCTGGGCAGACACAACTAAATACATTTTTAATAGTTTCAAGTAAGTGGAAGAAAAATTTGAATTAAAGTTTGCATTAAATTTAAATTAAGGTTGCTTTATGGCCTCAGGGTTCTTGGCTGAGGGAATGAAGTGGAAAGAATTATGTATTGTTCGAGACAACATATGTAAAAGTATAGAGCTGCTCATTACTGTTTTAGAGCTTCAACTTTTATACGATTCGCACTGAACATTTTTCTGAATCTGAAAGTTGTAGTAGAAGTGGTCTCCAACACCCAGTGTGCTCTGATTGGTCGGCACACACAGGTCTGAGCCAGTCGCCACTCACCATGTCTTCAGTCGGGCTCTGTCATGTTTCAAGAGTCCAGTTAGCATCACTTCTAAGGTAAATGTAGGCCTCAATTATGCAAATGTGTGACGTGGTGATGTTGTATGATGTCACAAAGTCACAGAATGAAGGGCGGGGCTACTGACGAGGCACTTTGCAAGCAGTTTTTTTTTTTCTGCGCGAGAGAGGAGCTCCCATTGGCACTGACTTTGGGCTTTTTAACTTTCAAGAGCTTTTACATGCACAACAACCCAAAGAACACACTAAAGGAGGGGATAAAATGAAAAAGCATAATAGGTCTCCATTTAAAAGGAGCTGCTGGGGTTAGCAGTGTGTTGGTGAATTTGGAACTTTTCTTATTACCGGCAGCTGTATAATGCTGTTTCACAACATTCACACTTTGAATCAATTGTCAGTGCCATAAGATGGAACACGAGGTTCACGATTTGTGAATGGTGTGAGAACAGAAGGTGCTGAAAGGTGTCTGCCAGTTAAAAAAAAAAAAAAAAAAAAAAAAAAGATGATCTTGGGTCAGATTCTTCGATTGGAGTGTGATATTTCTAAAACACCTAGATGTGCTAACAGGGAGAGTGAGACTGTTGTCAGCTCAACAATCACAGCTCTGTGCAGCTCAGCAACTTGGAATTGTCAATGTCTTAATGCGTCTATTAGTCTGAGAAGGTTGCAATGAAAGATATGGCACATTCTCTTTAGCCAAATGTAGACAAACTCACAGATTAATGAAGAAATTGAAGCACAAAAAGCTGCTTTAAACAAGAGCAGAGACATATCCGACTCATTAAAGGAGACCTATTATGCTCTTTCAGTTGTTTTTTATTGTTTTGGCTCTGTTGCATGTAAAAGGTCTTGAATGATAGAAATTTCAACATGCACACCAACAGAAACCAGAGAACCCAGAGAAATACTGCTCCTGAAATGGTTTGCCAGTAGTCCCGCCTTCTGTGACTTAGTGACATCACACTGCATCCTCATGTCACACATCATTTATATCTAGCAGCTAATTTGGCACCTAAGAATGGATTTAGCACAAAAAAACCAAATACTAACCTGAGAATGACTCCTTTAAACCCAAAACTGAACAATGTTGCACCCACTCAGAACTTAGCCGAGATTTTCAAGCTAACAGCCAATTGCTTTGCTTCCTCTGCTGCTTTGCAAAGCTCCCACTATCCTCAGAGTATCCTTTAAGTGTAATCAAGTGGCAGTTAGCTGGGGGTTTTTTCACATTAATGGGAAATCATTACAACTTTGGAGCCATTAACACTCAGAAGAAAGATAATCCTGCACTCCACAGCCAAAAAAGCTCCCACCAGGGCCATCCTGTCAACCATGACATCCACATAAGTAAACTCAAGCACACACAAAGTACGTCCCAATACCGCACAGTTAAAGAAAGAAGCTTGTGCAAGTACAACATGAGCTCAACAACACCCCCAAATCTCACAGTGAAGATAAGAACTCCCTGTGGTGACAGCAGCTATCAGGTCGTTTTTCTCTCAACAGCGGCTCTCTCCCTGCTCTCACTGGGTCTCTTACCAATTAAGGGTAACAAGATGACAAAAGCGGCAGTGAAGTTGCCCTCAGAGCACCCCTGTCATTGTTAGATGCCAGCCCCCCCCCCGCCTCGGCCGAGCCAAATGTTATGAAATCTTCGCATCACGACCAGCCACTCTTTTTCCGGGCAGCGTTCACAGGTAGAGGAGAAAAGTGCTACAAGACCAGTCAGCTGTAGGTCAGAGGAACTCTGGCTCTGACCAATTATGATGAACAAATCACAAGACATGCATCAGAAACTAAACCAGCTCCTTGTTCTGCATTCAATTAGAGTGAAAAGTGATTCTAAATGCAACGGCTAATTAAATGTTGCAGGTGTTGTCTCTGGAGAGTCATATACTCTGTTTCCTCTGTACAACAGGTGATCCAGACTGTCACAGCAGTGGATAAGGATGACTTTGCCAATGGACAGCGCTTTTCCTTTGCTTTGCCGAGCCAGCTACCAGTTAATCCCAACTTCACCCTGAGAGACAATGAAGGTAATCAAGGCGATCGATATGTTTATTTGCATTTCTTATGAGTTTCGCACTCTGCCTTCAGGGCAGGGCTCCATCCTCGCCGCTCACTTTCCAAGATCCAATAAGTTGAACTGATTTTCCTCATGCCTTGGAGGTGCGATAGACATATGTGCCGTGTTTGTGCGAGAAGATCCGAATACCACTGAGATCTACTCCGAGTTGAGCCCTCAGGAAACATAAAAGTCATAGACGTTTGGCATGTTTGCACATTGTGTTGTCGAACAGATTACCCACTCGCTTTCCCCTCATGCATGCCTCATTTTGCGCTGACAACAGCGGCTGTTGCCACGGCAACCACCACAGTCTCAGGCGAACACCTAGTCTTACCTTGGTCTGCAATCACAGAGCTTTTAAAAGCTCTCAGCCAGAAGATCCCAAAGTTGCCCGCTGAGAGGAGGAGTTCACAGCACTCCGGATGAATCTCTGAGCCACAGACAGGCAGGAAAACAGAGAGGAAGGGGAGCGCCGGAGAGATCAAAAAAATCGATGTGATAATAGGAGATAAGTCTGCTTAGCCCTCGGTCCAGTTGATTCTCACCGCGAGCTCCCCCCCCCCCCCTTGCCTTCTTCGACTATATTAGGATGCAGAGGCAAGTTTCGCTGTGGCACTTGGAAGTGGAGGCGGGCAGCAGGTGAGGGATGCCTCTGAGGGGCAGATGAATCAAACCAGGCAGGGATCGACTGCAAAACCACTGGAAAAAGACACGAGTGAAAGTGAAATTGTGGTATTAATGGGTTTATTCGAAACTCGTCCTTCAGTTTTGCTCATAGTAGCCAAGTGGAAGTGTGATGGTATTTGTTAGGGGAGAGGACAGATTTTTTTACTTAAGTTCAATGCTTTATCATTTGGAGTCTTCCTTTTCTCATATCAAGTACTGTCGAGTACTGAGGGCTTCATAGGTTTATACATAATTCTTGCCTTAACAGAAATTAAAAGGCGTCACTCCCAAAAGGCAGAAATAAACCTTGGAATAAACCCTGGAGCCACGCTGACACCTTTTTATCCCAACTGTTTGAGGATTGACGATTTTGCATCTCTTCACAGGCGTGACTATGTTGTGTATGTTGTGAAAAGACACTTGTTAATATACGTGCCATCCCTGTCACCTTATGAATTTCCCAGAAATACCCTAGAGTAACAGAGGTACATCTCAATGATTGCCTGCAAAACACCTCTTGCTGATTTGCTGTGTTAGGGAATTACAGTGAGGCTGGCCGCAGTGATGTGCTCATTCTTTTCTTTTGGATGCCTGCCATAATGTGAGGCATCATATAGTTGTGAACAGTAATATGTAAGTTATGTCCCTCCACAGCCACAAATACTAGTAAAGCTGTTTCTGCACTGCAGTAACTTTCCCCAGGGACTAGTGAACCTTTGAAGGAACTCACTGTGTTTCCACCACAGGAGCAAGAGTCTAAATTAAGTTCCGTGGACATTATTTAACCCCCCAAAAAGTCCCTCAGGTGTGGTACCAGGGGAGTAGTGCTGTCTGACAGCGAGGTCTAGGTCCTTTTGAGCATGAGTTATGCACTAAAATGGCTTGAAAAATGGTCATCGTGCTTCATATACCAGTGGGCAAATTCACCACACTGACATGCCTTGACGGGCTTGAGAAAACCTTTGGTTCCTGGGACTAAAGGTTCTGAGAACTTGGGTGGAATCGCAGCTTATGCAAAGGCATAAAGAGGATAAGGGGTGAAGTTTCAGCTGTCATATTTTGACCAACTAAATTACAGGCCTTGTGATCTTGACAGCTCTTTTGTTGTGTGTAAAAGCTCCTGTTGGGGCCTTCCAGGACACATTGGGGTCAGATGAGGGATCTACTTGAAATGCATAGTGCAAATTAAACTGCTGAAAGACTAGATTTCCAATCCATACCCAACTCGGGAAAAAACATGCCCACTCCTGCAAAGTGGTTCTCTGAAAAATTGTGGTATTTATCACAACCGAGCCATCTGCAGCAAAATATTCCCAAACCATTCAGGAAGGAAACCTTTCTTTCTAAGTATTGATAGCAGTTTTCTCAGTTCATGCTGTTTGAGTGATGGTGCCCCACAGAATCTTGTTTTTTTATGTAATCCCATGTGGGATAGGATGATTATGTGTCATGACATGGAAATAGAAAATTACTCATATTTTAATCATTTGCCAGGGACAACTTGAAAGAATGGAGGGATTTCTATACTATTGGTGGTGGAGAAGGCACATAGGTGGGATCCGAGTGAGCACTCTAACATACAGAGACACTTGCATTTCACTCACACAGCTTCCCTTCTTTAACGAGAAAATCTGTTCAAGAGCCTGTTCTGATTTGGAGCAACAACCTGGACGGTTAGTTAACCAAATGAAAGGAAGTCAGCTGCACAATGAAGCCTTCCACTGTTCTGTTGACCACAGAGTAGCTCCACTGGAGCAGCTAAATGCCTTGATCAAGGGTGAACATAAGCTAGCCTTTAGACAAGAAAAGTGGTCCTTGTTTTAAGAACTATGCTTTAGATTACCCACTATTGGACAAGCAGTTATATTCAGCTCTTTATCAATGAAGGACAGTGCCGTCAGAGTTAGGGTTAGGTAAAAACTCGAATGACAAACCATAATAGTATAGTGTTTAGCGTCAAGACCTTTTCGCAACCCGCTTCTGATCTGTTCTGCTGCATAATTTGCTTGCTTACTCATTTGTATGATAATTCCTCGTCCACCCAGAACGGTTCATATCAATTATTATTTCTCTCCGTTCCTCCTGGCTCATCTGCATTTTCACGACACCAACCTCCCTCTTAATGTTAAGCCGCTGCACTCTGAGTTCACGCCGCCTCAGTCATTCTCCAGTCACTCCGAGCCTGCATTTGCACTTCCACTCAGAGGAGGTGTCAGAGTCATATAGCGTCCTACTGCCACTGTGTATTAGAAGTTATTTGCTGTGTACACAAGATCCGGGTGAGAGAGAGAGAGAGAGAGAGGCACAATGTGCCATACTGTTGAGTCCTGTGTCTGATAATTAAAGTAAGCTCTTCACACTCCAAGCAACTTCTTTCACTGCTGTTGTAGCAGACCAACAGTTGGTGGCTGCTCGCTGCCAGAGCCTAATACCTCCCTCTGTTGTTGTGCAACTGACGAAAATCCCTCTCAGTCACTCACACGACTAACTCTCTCATGACCTCCTTTCCTCCTCAGTTACAGTTTGCCCACAACGGAGACGCATGAACTTGTTTTTTTTTTTGTAACTGTGCATATTTTTTTTGCAAAAGCAAGACACTCTGATGTACATAATGCCTACTTTTTTAGTTAAATAACTAATGATACCTTCAACTGATTGCCCTTTCTCATTCATTTCAGGTGATTTAATAATGATGACTTTTAAAAAGGACCCATTAACTAAAGCACTATGGCTTTTTCGGGAAGCTATTTTCTGTTCTCGCAACCATATCAGATTTGTTAAAAGCCATTATCTCGTTACAATTGGCGCTTTTCGTACGGAGACCCTGGACCGGCTCCAGCTCTGTTTTAGTGAATCAGGTCGGCGCGGCGGCTGAGTGTTGATTCTTAAGCTTAAAAGAAAACACAGAGTCAGCCTTAGTTTCAGATCAAGGCCTTCTCCTCGCTCGATTCGCGATTCCTCGTTTGCGGAGATGAAGGCAGGGATCCTCAAACACGGAGGTGTCACGCAGATGTGTTTGCACAGTTGAAGTGCTGAATGTGCCGCATTAAATGCAGGTCAAACTCCTACAGTGTATTAGGCACCATTAAAGCTGTGAAACAAGGGGGGTGCTCCTACTCAGCTGCTCCAGGGAAGCACTTTGCGACAAACCTGTTTGTTAAAAGCCCTTTAAATACATTCAACTTGACTATGCCTACTTTGCAATGACTGGAAATTGAATGCCTCTTTGATCTCCTCATCTGTCACATTGTGATGACATTTGCCTCTAAAAAGGCAATTAAACGGAGGCTATGATCTCTAAATAACCCACATACTTAAACAGATCAATTGATTTCTGAAGACATGTACTTCCAGGGTGCGCACAGAAGACCTTACAATATTACAGTTAATCAGCTGTGTTGAAAGAAGCGCTGTCAAGCCATTGATATATGTGTGGCGTTTAATTAGATTTTATGTCATTCAGACTTCCCTCGCGATGGCTGTTATACTTCTGGATTCCCAAACATCATTATCTGCTGAAACAGCGTGATTTGTGCACAGAAGGGCAGAGCAGCTTGTCTCGTGCAGGTTTTGACAAAACCCGCACGAAAACAAGCAGCTAAAAATTGTCAGTCACAATCTCACATCGGGGCATTTGATTAGCTCAGCTGTGCTCAAGCCAGTCGTGTTTTCCCCTAATTTATTTAGGTTTATGATTTAAGAAAGATGAAGAACATTGTTTGAATTAAATAAACCCAATGCTGTTTTGCAGAAGCTTTTTATGTGTGCAGTAAGGCCCCGGCAGCCGCCAAGTGCCACATCGGAGCCGCGAACCAATTTGTTCCTGCGTACCAGAGGAACATAATGATAGTATTCCACGGTCCCTTTTGATTGTTACTGCAGAGGCTTACAGGCCAACCCATAATTAACACAAATACACAAAACACAACCGTATGGGGAAAAAAAGCACACCATGCTGTGAAAGTACATATATGCTGAAACCAAAAGCATATTGTTTTTTTTGTTCTTTTTTTACAAGCAGCCACATCATTAGCTGCTATCTCTTGTCACTGCCAGGCATGTGTTGTTAAACTAAGCCTTACTGCATCAGACTAATCCGTATTGAATGCAGAGGCTTCCTTTAAAAGGGAGATTGTAACGTTTGATGTGCTGTTTGTTTTTTTCGGCATGAAAGCCCTGTTATTTCTACTCAAAGTGATATTAGTGTAAGATATTCAAAGCTGCAGCCTCGTGGCTAGGATGACATGTGACTGGTCAACGTCTCCACAAACAACAGATGTGTTCAAATGTGTGTGTCATAGGTTACGTATATATTAACATTTCCACAAAAACATAATACATTCACTTCACATGTTTGTGGAGGGGATGGAGGTGTACTTGTGCAAGTTTGCATTCCAACTTTAGTAAGTGTCACACCACAAGACCTCAGGACAATTTCCAGACGATGTTGGGACATCTCCATTCATGTTTATGGGGACTAAAATGGTTAGTTTAAGCCAAACTATGATGTTTTTCTAACCCTAACCAAGTGGTGTTTGTGCTAGAACCGAACCAGACTCAACCACAGCATTTTACCAGGAGAGAGATTTTAAATTGAATTCAAAGAAACGTAAAGTTGGTTTGGCAGAAACGTACTTTGCTAACATTTATTCTGGTGATTGGGTTTAATTACAGCTAGATGTCTCATATTATCTTTAACTGCCCTGTGCTGCTTAGTTGATAGAGGCCTACTGAATCAAAACAAGTCCGAAACCAAACCTTCCGTACCTGGTAACTACAGTGTTATTCAACAAAAATACATCTTATTATAGTTACATCTTGGCAGCGCAGTTTCCACTCAGAAAACCTTCTCAGGTGAGCAGATGCTAATCCTTCTAGCTCAGGCTACACTGTGTATTTGCAAATGGTTCATCACTGCTTGTAAATCAATCTTTGGGGGTGTTAGGGTTCCAAGTTTATTTCATACTGTTCTATATAGTAGCAAATCTGTCAAAATTGTTCAACCCATTTCCAATAATCCTGTCAGAATTGTTCTATCAAATAAAAAGTGATGTGTAACAACGTTTCAGGATATAGGGATGTAGACTGTTGTGGTGGTTATTCTCAGCCTTCAATATGTTTAAATAAATAACCAATTACAGGTTGTAGCGACCAAATACTGACACACAGACGAACAGAATTGTCTTTGTCTATTCGAAGCATTTTATTCTTGAGATTGCAGAGAAGAACAATGCATGTCTGGAATACAAAGTGTCCAGCTTCAGAATCAAAAACGAAATATTTCTCTGGGCATCTTTTCCTTTAAACCTTTTATCGTTCTTTGAAGCATCTGAGATATGTTTAATTGGTTAAGAATTAAACATGCATGAATATGCCATTACATTTTTAACCAGTTGAGGTGCTATCACACAAGGAAACTTGAATTGTTGGACCTACACATTAGATACACCGCGAAACCCAACTCTACGGTTTCTTTCCTGCAATAAAAAAAGCTCTTATCAATCAGCTTCCAGGGCTCCACACATGCTCATGTGGATATGTGATCATAAAACAACGTTTTCTTTGATGAGAATGAACTCATCTTGGTTATGCAGATGTGCGGATATTGGTTGTTTTTCTTTTATTACACACGCCAATATCCTCAACCTCTGATGCGAGAAGTCAAATTAGATTGTGATAAAGTGAAAGAATGGAGGGAGGATGACATCTTTTAGCAGAGTACATATTAGTATTGAGTGAAATAGTATAAGATACAGTCAACTGGCAAACTTTCTAACAGTCAGTGCCTTTGAAATAATTGATGTTTAATGAACAGTCACAATAAAACATGTTGTTTTTAGAGAGTATTGCTAAGAAATGTTTCCAACTAGGGATTTTTATTTGATCAGTTCTTGATGTAGCAAAACCTCTGAGAAGTATTGCTGATGATGATGGGTTGACTCGATACAACCCAGTCAGTGCAGAGCCTTGTAGACTGATAAGAAACCTCTTGCAACAAAAATGCTTTGTTGCCTCTGTGAGCAGGAAGAACAATGGTATGGACTCCTGCACAAAACATACATTTTCTTAACATCTGCAGCCTCTATAACCTTTACAACATTATACCTACCTTTAGAACGTGACCCAATATATATTCTGCCCACAAAGTAGTGCCACTACAATTTGTGTTTGTGCTCCAAGTGGCAACTGGAGAGAAGGTTTCATGCTGAATCCCATCACCGGCACCTACACACACCCACTAAAGTTCACAAGGAATCCAGCTAAGTGCATGTGTAGGCAAGTGTGAAGTCTGTAGAGATGTGGTTGCATCGCGTGTCTATTGTTGGTTTGCTTGAACTTCATATATTGTGCAGTGAGCCAGCTATAAGAAAAAGGAAATTAACATTCACTATATGGTCAAATTCTAGATTTGAGTGTGTGCATTCCTGATTCTATAAATCAGGGATGTCATGGTTTTCCACGCAGCTCTCTACAGATAATTTAGCTGCTTTATTTGTGCTGATTTTGCCATTTAAACTGTACCTGTGAAAACATTAAGGAGTCGTAAAATGTTTTCAATTATGAAAAGAAAGAGTTGCTGCCAGAATTTCTGCATTTCCAACTTCTGTATTGCAAAATATCACTTGAATTCATGTCTATAGTTGGAGAGAGAGAAAATGCATAAGTGATACAAAAGTTATGTAAGTGATACTTTACCTAGCATGCTAATGTTTTTGAAAAAGTTTTTAAAAAATGAGGCCATTTGCCAGTTAGTGGCTTGTACTTAACGAGCCCAGTGCAGGGCGAGAATTCCACAGGGTTGTGTAAAGCCTCATTCGCATGCATAGTAAGGCCTGTGTGCATTTTTTATGTAATAGAATACCAGACTCCAGGAAAGA
Organism: Diplodus puntazzo; assembly: GCA_963678695.2. Taxonomy (NCBI): domain Eukaryota; kingdom Metazoa; phylum Chordata; class Actinopteri; order Spariformes; family Sparidae; genus Diplodus; species Diplodus puntazzo. The sequence goes on along the minus strand of OZ023171.1, from coordinate 25,091,886 downwards.
AAAAAAGAAAAAATGGAAAAAGTGATTGCTAGTGATCTGCAAAACAACACGGATCAAAACGTTGAGGCTTATTTTCAGTGAAGCGCAAAGTGCTCTTCAAAGTGCATTTCCCTTTTGTTTCCTGCGTGGTCACCCGCCTCGCTCCGCGGGTAGAGATGTGTCACAACTGTGCTAACTCGTGCTGCCTCGTGGCTGCAGATGGTCCGTCTCACTGCGGCGTTAATCAGCAGGCGCGCAGCTCTCCCTCCACCCACCTGCGACGGGAGGCGGTTTAATGTGAAATTAGCATGACATAATTGATGTGCTCTTCCTCGCTGTGGTCTGTACGAGGACCTGCGCCGCCGCTGTTCTCGTGCTTCAAAGTGTAAAGGCTGTGACAGTGAACACCACGTACACATCCGGCTTGTTTGTATCCTTTCTGCCTCAGCCTTCGTCCTCTCTCTGCTCTCTCTTTGGCACGCACACACACGCACGCGCACATACACACCTCCTCCATTCACCCCCTCGCCTCCCCCTCTCCTCTCATCTTCCAACTCCCCATCTCTCTTCCTTGTTATTTGCATCTCTCACACTGCACTCTCTCAAACCCCCCCAACCCATCTGCTTGCTGATACGGTGATACTGCGAGTCTGACTTAATAAAGCTTGAAGTACGTGTTGTCATTCCAACTGTCGATCATTATAATTATTCATAGATGGAGCAGAGATTGGAGTGGGAGGCGAGGTCTCAGAGCAGCAGCACGATAGTACAGCGCGGCGGAGGTGTTTTTTCGCTGGGTGGAAAGGAAAAGGTTGCCCTGTGCACGATTCAGCATTTTCAAGCCTTAAAATACCATGCGGATGTACTGTATATATCAGCGACGTGTCATCCGCAAGTTTCTAGCTAGTCAGTCGTGTGAGGCCCAAGTTAGTCACCCGGGTACGTGATTCATCCTGCCATGTTCTTTGAATGAACAGGGATGGCTGGGTATGTGCTGTAGCTGTGTTTTACATCTCATGAGACAACTTTTTTAAAGGGCTGTTGTGCTTTAAATTTTTGAGAATGTTCAGTCAGTGCTCTTCGTGGTCCAATAGCTAAACTGCAGAGATAACTCACCCTCACTGTTCAGTCTGAAGGTACCAGAAAGCGTTGCGTGTTAGATTCTTAACGGTAAACCCTGAGAGCAGCCCTTCATGTGAAGTGGCCGTGCGATGGCCTACATGTCGGTGTAAGCTTCTTAGCTTTTGGACGGTGGTGTTTAACATCCCTGACGAATGGGAAATGAGCTTAGCATGTTCTGTTGCAAGAGGAAACGGATAAACCGTGGCCTGGATGACTGAGAATCTTCCCCCAAAAAAACAGCCACTGCTTAATTGCATGGAGCTATACTGACGCAACTGGACTTGCTTGAGCTGCCTCCGTATAGAACTTAATGTAAATATGGCTTTCGAGCATTTTTGACAAGCTCAAAGGGGTTTTTCGGTAAAATTATGCACAAACGTTTGGCTAACAACTAGGAACGGGCATTTTTAAGTAATTTCCATTTTCAAGTAGTCGCATTAAATTTTCATCGAGCACTTGAGACATCTTAGACACCGTCAGTAGTGCTTTGTTGGCACTCCACAGATCAGCCCCTAAATTTCACTGCATTTTTCACAAACATCTCCTCCACTCTAATAGTTGCTGTCGGCCACACCGGTAGCTTGTTCTCTGGCTCAGCAAACACAATCAGCTCGTGGAAGCCGCCTTCTTCTATGAGGCTGAACATGGGGCATATCTCCAGTCACCGCTTTCATGACGAGCTGGCTAATCTACTCTGCCCTGTGAAGAGACAGCATTTACATCTAAAAGATTTAAACTTTTAAAAAGGTACAGAGGGGTCATTTAAATTTCATATTTATTCTATATATTAAAAAAATAAAATAAAATCCATGCATCCGTTATCCGTAACCGCTTATCCTTTACAGGGTCACAGTTGGCTGGAGCCCAGCCCAGCTGACATTGGCCCAGCGGCGAGGCGGGGGGGGTACACCTGGGACGAGTCACCACTTAATTACAGAGCTGACATATACAGACCATTCACACGCATATATATGGGCATTGTACAATGACTAATTTACCTAACTTGCATGTCTCTGAACTGTGGGAGGATGCTGGAGCACCTGGAGAGAACCCATGCAGACAACGGGAGAACATGCAGACTCAGCACAGAAAGGCCCTGCCACAGCCGCGTCTCTAACCCAGGAGTTTTTTTGCTGCGAGGCAACCACTGCACCAATGAGTATATAAAAAATGTGATTACTATATAAATTGAATGACTATTACTCATGCCCATCCCTGCTAACAAGTGAGCCTATTTTTTTTCCATCTAACCACAACAAATGATCCTGTAAAGCTGACTGTGAACCAGCATTGTATAACTCAGCTGATGCTCAAATCTACAGGATACATGAGCAGTGTGAGTGTCTTTTAATATTTATTTTGCTATAATTAACTGGCCAATACTGCCATTTTCTTCAATTTAAATGTTCTTATTTCAAGCTGTTAAAAAGGTCTGATGTGACACATGATTTTTATTGCTCCCCACTGGCTCCCCATCAAATACAGAATCCAATTTAAAGTTCTTGCAATCACTTTTAGATCACATCAGAGATCTACTGCAGAGCCAGCACCATGTTGTCACCAGCAGGTCTTCAAGGTCCTGCGATCAGGGCTTGCTGCTACAGTAGTTCCTCTATCTCGGCTTAGAACTAAAGTAGATTGTGCTTTTGCGGTTGTGGCTTCTGACCTCTGGAACACTCCCATTTCACTTTAGATCCGTGTACACTGTGGACTTCTTTAAAAAGCAGGTTGAGACCCATTTGTTTAGAGTTGTTGTCTGGTTGATATGTGAAAAGATCATTCACTTCTTCATAAAAACATGAAACTCAGTACAGTTGTACTGGCTTACTTTACTTGCTGCGTCAAAAATCACAACACAGAAAAGGTGATTACTTCCATATTTTAATGGTCAAGGATTACAATGATACCATACACAACATCATAAGTGGTTCTGTTCAACATTTAATGGTGAATTTATCAAGGATATGACGTAGTGGCGTAAAGTGAAATGAGGCATCTTTGCAACGGCTCCATATCTGAAAATGTTTAGGGCCGTAAACTGTACAACTTTGCCAAGTTTCATGCTTTTATGGAAAAATGAAAGATTCAACTTAATTTTGTTCCCCTGCTTTTGTTGTTTTATGTCTACATGTATGTTTGAAGCACTCTGACACGTCAGTGCTCTTGAATTGTGGTATACAAACAAAGTTGCATCCTATTGGTGTACAAATACATTACATTTATGGATGCCTTTAGTGAAGGGTTCTTAGTTCATACTTACAGAAAGTTTCTACCACTTTGCCAGCACTTATTTTGTGCTGGTGATGCCAAAACAACATGGATAAGACAGCCCATTATCCAATTCAATGCAGCATAGTGACTCAGTTTGGGATTTGGTGTGCAACTGGACCATAAATGCGACCAGATGGCTAATCACACTCCTATCAGTGATGCTATCCCTGTTGCTGTCCATGCAGGTGCTGTGTGTGCTTCCATGTTGGACTGCATGTACTGTATAATATATTGCTCTTAATTTATATAATCTCCCAGTAGTTCCACAATCCACTGATGTAAAAATAAACTTGGCTGAGGCAAACAAGGCTGCTTCAGTTGGCTGCAGCGATGTAGAGAACATTGGCAAGTAGCCCGCTGTGCAAGTTATACTGTACATATCTCATCTTTATGGCGAACACATCGAAATAAGGATCCCTGCAGCGGCCGATGCACGCTCATTTTGAAAAATTCAGAACATCTTTCACAGGGAATATTCCAATTAGAGTCGTTTTATTACTGTCATCTTTGTGGTTGTGTCTCAGATCTAAATCCAGGTCCACCTGAGAGAGACCACAAGTTACACAATGAGCTCCTTTTCAATCTGCCTTTTGTTTCATGTGTATTCAAGTATTGCATGCATGTCTTCTTTCTCTCTTCTTTCAGTGAAATCCTCCTCTTGAGTTCTCTCCCATTTGCCTTTTCTGTTTTCCTTTTCATTTCCATTCAGTTCTCTGACATGTTCCATTAACAGTGTTTATCACAGAGGCCAAAGTGAACTGCTCTTTTGCAGCGCATTAAAAACAGTAAACACCTTTAGAAATATATCAGCCTTGGAACACAGGGAAGTGACTGTAAGACGCAGGAAATACCAGCTTGAGACACTTCAAAAGCAAAAACATCCAATTTGCCATTATAAATGTGGACAGGATTCCTGTTTGGCCAATGATCCCTACCCTTAATCTAAATGTGTGTCTGTATAAATAGGTAATTGCAGGTTTCGCTGAAAGAGCAACATAATTGAGAAGAAAGAGGAAACCATCAATTAGTCTTTTTAGCCAAGGGGGCTAATTTCCCTTCATCTTTTTTCATTACAGACAGCACTGCCAGCATCATTGCCAGGCGGCGGCGCTTCAACCACCTGACCCAGGAGCTGTACGAGCTGCCCATCGTGGTGTGGGACGGCGGGGAGCCGTCGCTTAGCGGCACCAGCACCCTGACTCTGCGGGTGTGCCCGTGCCAACGCCACGGCAGGGTCCGGATGTGCCAAGGCGAAGCATTCCTCTCCTCGGCTGGTCTCAGCACGGGGGCCCTGATTGCCATCCTGCTGTGCATCGTCATCCTGCTGGGTAAGTTGGGACAGCCCTGGTGGGGACTTCAGCAGGGGGGAGCTGCCCGGGGGCAACATCCTGAGGGCATGGATGGAGGAGATGAACCATAGAGGAGCAGGGAAGGGTGGAAGGGTTTGAAAGGGTTTGACAAGGGCAGAGGAGGACAGAGGAACGAATAGACATGCAAGGACACAGGCAGAATTCAGAATGAGGATAGAAAGAGTTGCAGAGGGCATGGGTGGAAGAAAATGAAAAGGATTGCGAAGGACAGAAGAAAAAGAGGACACATAGAGGAGGCTGGAGGAGAGGTGCCTTGAAAGGAGATGGTGAGGACAAAGACAGCAAAGAAGAGGCGAATGGAGATTGCAGGGTCAATGTGATTCAGGGAGGAGGTGTGTACAACTGAAAGACGTCTAGGAATAAACCGTGTTCGCGCGCAGACTGGCAGCTCGAGTAAGAAATATCAGATAACACCTAAATCATATTTGCTGCTGATTTGAAATTCAGTTCAAATGTGCTCTCTTACCATGCAACTGAATCTCCTTCCCCATCACTCTCTGCCCGGCACACATTTGACATTGCATGTTGCGACTAGAAGAGCGAAGGATAAGCATGAAGAAATGCGGTGACAGCCAACATAGATGTGTGACGAATGCGTTCTGCACCATGAATACCAAACTCATTCAGAAATACAGTGGAAATAAACAGGGCTGCATCCGTGTTACCAGCTCATTGCACCACCCAAAAGAGTGTGTGTGCCTTGTCACTATAGCAACACGTCTTTCCGGCGACTGCAAATGATTATGTGTAAACTATAAGATCTTTTCACTTTGGATTTGGAATGTGGACAATCAGCTTTGAGGGTAAGATAAGAACAAATATTTGGATCACAATTGTTGGAGGTGGAAAATGTCTGAAACACTGAACTAAATGAACCAAATTCAACTAAGCTAGAGGTGTGAGAAATGTCGCAGAGCAATTTCCTCCTCTGCAAACCAAAACTGCAGTCGGACATGATTAGACAAAACTGTCTAATAACACTGCCTCACCGTTGCAGCTCTCCCCTCCCCTCTTCAGTGATTGTCTGTGGACATTAGTGCGTGAAGGTTATGCATATTCATACTAGCTTTCTTCCTCCTCTATGCCAAACCCTCTGGCTGAGGCGAACAAAAGGCCATCACCGCTGTCTAGAGCAAACGCTTGAGTGAGAGACACACGTTGAATCACTAATCATCAGCACAACGAAGACGGTAGTTAGGGCGGAGGGGAGAAAGAGAAACGGGGAGAGACAGGACCTCATCACACTTTCCAGTTACAAGCCAAGTGTCTCACACATACAGTAGCTCAGCTACTATGCAGAGGTTTGGAAACCCATCACCCCAAGAGATTTGAGAGTTTGTCAGTGGGTCGCAGTCAAAATAATTCCGATTCCGCTCCATTAACGGTCACTCATTTGCCCTGCCTGCACCATCTCTCATAATTCACCATGTCTGGGTTTAATGACAGGTACAGTTAAGAAACTGCTAATTGTGTGTGTCCTGGAGGAATGGTGATATAAGATGCATGCTAAGTAACTGCTGTACCTTTTTGGCACATATCATGCAGCCCTCTGTTCTTATGCTAAGTGTTCCTTTGTACTTTAAGTCTCTTGAACCTCAACACTTGGCCCCATTTAAACCTGGTATAACATGTGATCTCTATCGGGATGAATTATCTGTATGATGGCCCAGGCTTTGCATTTTTACCTGGTATTAATAAGGGTTTTCATGATCTTCATTCTGCTCTATTCAAGATTGGATCTCAATATTATTTAGATGGTGCTGGCAGATTTCAGAGATGGTGCATCTCAGGTCAAGGAAAGCAATGGCTAATTTGATTTTGATTTTTTTCACTTAAGCTAGCAGGAAGAGGTGAAATCAGGCATCTTTCAACAACTACTTCAAGTACTTTCAACTTTTTTCTTCTAAGAAGGTGACCAAGTGTTGCAGATTTCATGTAAACTACTGCAGAGGCCAGTCAAAACATGCCATTCGGCACAGATTATCCGGTATTGTGAGGGGTTTACAGATCCAGTCTTAAGCTTCCTGAACTGCTCATAGACTCAGACCTGATGATATCAAACATGTTTGACATTTATGATTATATTGGTACTTTATGAAAAGGGCCACAACAACCAAATGGAGAGAGACATGTCAGAGCAGCTAACTGCACTGCCAAGCTATCCCCACTCATCCAGACTCCATTACAATGTATGTTTATGTCTACTTCCCCATGAGATTATGGGATCCCATGTGAGCTGAGCTTCGTCTGTAGAGCTATGGTGCTGAAGCCATGCCCCCCGCTGTTTATTCACAATGTATACATATTGAACGTGTATCTTTTTCAAAAGCCACCAAATTCTGTTCTTTTGTGGGTCCTGAGCAACAAATTTGCCAAGTATGAAGTATCGGATGAACAATTCTTAAGATATGCAAATAAGATACAGACAGAAAGACAAAGATTCTTTACTTTATAGTTAGATGTATACAAAGAACAAGTGCAACAAGACCACATCTGGCGGATTAAATGAATAATACAGTATTTGGTTACATTTTTGATTAGAAAAGACACTCAGGTACATTGAAATGTTCTTGCAATTTTCAAACCTACAGTTGTGTACTCATTCCCTAAATGCCTGCACAGAATTCAAAAGGATATAAAATAGATTTAAGGTGAGACTGCCCTTGCACCCATAACACCTATAGTTTGTCTTTAGATGGCATGAATGAGCAAACTGCTCAGGACTGAGAGAAATAGCATGTCTTGCATGAACACACATGAGACACAAGAAAAGGTAAGTGAGAGGTCTTTTTACAGAGGGTGTAGTGAGAGAGTGGCAGGCTGGTTTTAGAGATGTAGACTAAAGTTGATTGACGGATAAATGCTGTGGAGCTGCCGCATCAATGTCCACTGTATATCACTTACATAGACGTGGCTCACTCCTTCAATTCCTGCTCGTCTTTGCTTGTCAGTGTGATTTGTTTGGGTCCGATTGTTTTCCATCTGTCCGATTAATGTCCTTGTTTTATCTCTGTGCCCTCTAATAAGCCACTCTAATTAAGCCTGCAGCAAAGCAGAGAGGGCTACAAACGATCTCTGAGCCGACACAGTTGATAATGGCCTTTACACGTGACTTAAATAACATCAAATATTCATAAGTGGATCATTGTTTGGATTGTAGTAATTTGATTTCAAGTGAAACAGTACAGTATTATAGAACTAATTGGGTAGAATAGAGGAATTGGATTAAAAACACAACCATAACCTTCTTAATGTGGAATTAACTCAATGCAGAACAAATACTTAACGCTAATGGTAATGCAATGGTAAAATAGATCATTTCGGTTAATTCGAGGATCTTGTTTGATATGATAATAATCCTTTGCAGAAAACTGCACCCACATTAGTCTGATTGGGTCAAGGACTATTTCCTCAAATACAAAATACTGTTTTCAAACTGATCGTTCAAAGTTCAAAATGTGGGCGAAGTACACTGCTTAATTATTGATCAAGTGCTATCTTATACTTATGTTTAGTGTTTTTACCACTGACTGTCACCAAGCTGGAATATCAGTCCTCCAGAAACTCCAGACTCTGTCCACAGCTTTGTCCTCCAGAGCTCGCCAGCTCCAGCCGCTGTCGGCCAGTCAACAACGTCGGCCATTAATCAGAAAGGCGGGCGTCTGTCCCTCCCCTCCGGTCTGTCAGTACAGCAAGCCATATATCTGTCTCCATAATTGCATGGGATTCTCCTAAAGGCACTAACTCCACAAAGATGGCTTATGTCAAGTTCAGTGTCTCTGGCAGACAGCTTGCGACTAGCTGTCACTCAAAGTGGCCACGCCCTTAATTATGCATAACTTCAAGGCCTGATATACATATACATATACACAAGTGTGTTATTTACAAACTGGTACAAAACCTGGCATTTTAACATTGAGTCTTATGGGAATTGACTTGGTTTTGGAACCAGCCTCAAGTGGCCATTCAAGGAACTGCAATTTTTGGTACTTCTTTGTTGGCTTCATTTTTAAGCCCCAAAGCTTGCCTCTTGGTTTTTGCTTATGTTGTACAATTTTTGCCCTTTAGCCTTGAAATGTGGAATGGCCTCTTATTGGGATTAGACACATTATTTTGAAGCACAATGCAGCTCTCTAGCCTCCCAGTGTAATCTTCCATAACCAGGGTGATTGCAGCATAATGAGACTTTTGCAATGGCCTCTACTGTTGCAAAAACATATCTGCTGAGTGGAGTAATGCTCCCTGGTACCATAAGTGGTGTGCAGAGCAACAGTTCTTCCTCAACTGGCCTTGGCCAGGCGTATGAAATGACCTGAATGGACCATTGAGGAAGCATTAATGTAGAGAGTGTATTACGATATAGTGTGTACAGTGCAGTGGATAGGAATATACTACAAACACAAGTAGATCATGAACTGTGGAAAGCACAGAGCATGCTGGTAAATAATGGAAAGGTGCATTAACTGAGTGTCTGGGAAACATTTTTTATTTCTCATTATATCCAGGCTGTTTACCTCTAAACTACAGCGAGGTTTTTAAACTGTAGATAGAAAAGGAAACGGCCAAAAATGCACCAGCTCAAAAATATGCAGGGTCAAGTAAATGAAAAGGAGAAAAATCTTTATTTCCAAGTTCTGCACAGTGTGATTGACCCAGCGCACCTCACACACTCTCGCATCCTTGCATTGTGTAATTGGTTGCTTTAAACAAGTTCAGCGATAAGCACTGTCCCACACAAATTGCATTTCTCACCCTCTGTAACCCCACTTGGGGTGCCTCTGCACCAGGTGGAGTGTAGTGAATTTGTTTTTTTTGTTTTTTTTTCCCATAGATTAATCACATGCAGGTTGGGGGACATTTCATTAAAACACCACCAGGGAACTGCACTGAACAATGAAATATATGTAGATGAATCTGTGAATAATTACTTTAGTCATAAGTCGTCTAAGGGTACAGTCAAGCAGATCTTTTTTAGTCCATAATGGAAAAGTTTTTCATTCTACGTTTTAGATTCAGATAATCCAAGTGCAACTCAATCAGGGTTCATGAAAAATGCCTCATGGCCACACATTGCTCTGTTACTAGACTGAGTTTTAGTAATTGATTAGATTAGATTCTAGGTCCTGCAGTTAAAAAGTAAAGCAAAAAATACATAGAAATAACTGTAGGAATCCAGACTACGATGAATCATTTTAATATTTGATGCTCCGAGCATAGCTGGCAGCTATTAGATACTTCTAACAGTCTGCTCTAATAATCGGTCCATACCTGGGGTCAGATTCAGCAGGCAATGCCCTGGGGGTCTCAGACCCACCTGACTTACTTTGCTGCCTGGTTTGGCGTAATTGCACACAAATTCATCAGGAAATGTAACCATTATGTTACGCAATGACATACATTTATTATTACACACATTTATCACCTATTCACACACAGTGCAGAAGCTCATTACCAGATTGTAAGGCCTTGCATCTTGGCATTCACGTTGAAAATGGCCCTGCATTAAAAATGCAACAAGATGATGCACTTAAATCCTGAAAAGCTGATGTTGGCTCTAACTAGTGATGTGCAAAGATAAATTATGTGTAGTCCCTTTATGTTGTAAAATTATATTAAAAAATGAATTAATAATAAACCATACAAAATCTTATTTGTGGTTGAGTGTGGAGGATGAATTGTGTAATCTTTCTGCCTGAGGAAAGAGGCTGCTCTTTAGTCCACTGGTACAGCAGCAGATAGTGATGTATCTTTTGTCAGACGTCACATTAAAAGAGAATTTCAATTATTGCATTTGGTTCAGGTTCTGGTCAGTTTTTTTTAATTTTTTTTTTTTTATTACTGCCACAGTCTGCATGGGATTATTCTTACCTGCCCAAGAGAAGTGAAAAAGGAAATGCTCCAGTGTTAAACTACAACAGCTCGAGCTTGTTGTCAACAAACCTTTTGGTGTCTAAGTCTGCTCTGAGTCTTAAATCTTCCCTTTGAAATTTCTTTATATATTCCGTCTACAGAATGCTGTAAACACCACAATACGTATACATAAAAAAATGTATTGCTTGAGTAAAGACTGCAGATTAGCCAAATGCATCATTGCATCCTAGACGTTATGAAAGCTGAAACCTCTTCCTCCTATTAATCTACCACCAACACCTTCCCTCCTCTAATCCCAATAGGCTGATTTAACACCGTGGGGTTGCTGTTTCAACAAATATATCTTGCTACATTCTGATGTACAATGCCAGATGTGAATAAAACATCCATATCTACTTTATGAAAAAGGGGTTTTCAGCAGTTGAGTTTCCCTTTTTATCCCTGTAAACATTTGTGTTTTTACTCCTGCACACATGCAGTGCAGTTAAATTGTGAAGCAAAGATGCCTCTGCAGGAACGCTGATCTTGCTTGCTCGTCTCTGATAATGTACTATAATGAACTCTTTTAGATATTGCATTGCTGTAGGAATGTACTTCCCTGGCTGACGCCATTTTATCAAATAGACATTACTGTTAACATCTTGCAAAGAGGTCATCATTAACCCAAAGAAGAACTCTCATTAGCTGTAGGAACAAGTTCCGAGCTGTAGCACGTCATCAAATATTACTTGGCTCCATGACTTCATTAATAGCGAGCAAAGATATGTCACACTGTAAGCTACTTATCTGCAGAGATCTTTTACAGCTTCCTCTTTAATGTGGCACAACTGGCTTATTCTTTATATTGCCGGCCTCACCAAAGCTTAAAGACGAGAACATTGGACTTAACTCCATATATCTGCGAGTGCTCACCTTATATTTAGATGATGTAATGCCTTTCTGTTGAATCTGCTCCAATGATGATTATAATGTGTATATTGTCATTACAACAGCTTGCATTCAACGTGCCATCACAGCCAACCCTAATGTTGACTACAGCGCCATTATTGATTTACAACTCTTCACCGCTTGGCCAGTTTTTATTGTCGTGATAGAAAATCAGATAAATATGCACATAAAATTTGCTTGTGTTCATTTGGTTGGGTGTTTACGAACCACAACATGTTTGTCTGTCATGAGCTATGAATTAACAAACACGGGCACACACAGGGATTGGCATTAGCATAAAAAAACAGGACTGAGCCTGGTAACCATATTCAGCTGTTCCATTATATGATGCGGCTCTTCTGAGCAGTTTGTCATTTTAATTGTTGAGAAAAGCAATTTCCTTCCTGTCTGACTTTTGTGTACAACTATTAAATATGTCAGTTATTGTAGGAAGTCATTTCCAGAACTGTAGATGTATTGCTGTCTTTGTTGAGGGATATTTTGCTTTCTTTCTTAAATCTAAGCGTTGATGCCATTTTCTGTTTCTGTCTTGCAGCCATCGTGGTTCTCTTCATCACTCTGAGGAGGAGCAAGAAAGAGCCCCTCATCATCTCTGAAGAGGACATCCGAGAGAATGTGGTCACCTACGACGACGAGGGCGGAGGCGAGGAAGACACCGAGGCCTTCGACATCATCGCCCTTCGCAACCCAGCCGCCGCCGAAGAGCTCAAGTTCCGCCGGGACGTTCGCCCGGAGGCGAGGCAACACTGCGTCCTGCCCCGCAGCCGCAGGAGCCCGTCGGTGGAGCTGGACGAGGTGGATGTGCATGAGTTCATCAAGCAGAGACTGGTAGAGGCCGACATGGACACCAGCGTGCCACCCTACGACTCACTGCAGACCTACGCTTACGAGGGCCAGGGCTCCCCCACAGGAACCGTCAGCCCTTTAGACTCTCCCGGCACGCAATCAGAGCAGGATTATAACTACCTGGACGACTGGGGGCCTGAGTTCCAGAAACTGGCAGAACTCTACGGAGAGGCAGATTCAGATGTGACGACCTAGTCTGTGATTTCACTCCCGTTCAAACCAAAATCTGTTTGAAATCCGTTTTTCAAATTTTCAGTGAACAATATGAACAAACAGAGATGCTTTTAAACTGTTCCAGTGGTTTTCAACATCTACTGTCGAACTGAAAAGTCTGCTCTTTTTTTTTTATTCCTTTTTCTTTTTCATTTTGTCGCTTTGGATCATGGGTCGTGCATCTGGAAGTATTAAATCAGAGATGGAAGAACAACAATATGGGGAAAAAGGAAAATGATATTTTCCTTGGTGTATATTTTTTATTGCTCAATAAAGTCCTGAAATCCATATGAGTGGATATGTGAAAGAATTGTACGTGTCTTCTTCCTCCGAGAATGGATATACAATGCAGCTTGCAGTTAAGATTATCGTGGTGGGAGGCTTTACCGAAGGTGTTCTTGATTCACCACGCAGAGGATGATGCTGAGCCAGCCATGTGCACAATAGTGACACCTCCAGTCAAATGAGCTTACAGTACGTTTTGTGTCATTTATCTCATGTTTGCCATTTTCTGTGCAAGACTAAGTGAAGTCATACATTGGAATATATGTACATTTTTCTAAGCTTCTTTGATGTTAACTGCAGAGAGGCAAGATAACCGTTTTATCACTACAAGCACATTTTTAACAGTGAGGGTATATGTAGTATCGTATAATCCAAAAACGAACAATGAATGTGACTGACATTTTGCTCCCCCACAAGTCTGATTTCTAGAGCCACAGAAGCAGAAACCCTGGGATCTTAAATTTTCCCCCAGCATCGGCTCATGGTCAACGTTCCAATTAATTAGGTGTCTGCGAGTCCCTCTATAGGAGCCAGACTCTGCATCAGTTCACTGATTAGTTTGGGGTATGTACTCTCTAGATGGTGCAGAGGAACTTCAATGCTGTGTCCTAAATTAAATTCAACATGCTGATGTGAACAGGCTTTTCATTAAATGTTGACACTAAAGGAGTAAGCACACTCTTAAAGTAGGTACACTTACAAGAGCATGCAAACTAATCTTGCTTGGTTCTTAAGTGTGCTGATGTTCTAATGTTCTAATACCCACACTACTGTTTTATTTAGTAGGCCAGAATAAAGTTTCAGTGTGTGCCGAAATATGTCACATCCACTGTGCCGTTGAGAGAGCACAGACACGTTGCCATAGATCCTGCCGCAGTTCTTGCAAGGATTGCCCTACCCCACCCGTGATTGGTTGGTTTCGTTAGTTGCATTCTCTGTGACTGACTGGAACCTTGAACTCACACAGTACATCTGGTAATGTCTGTTTTTCTCACGCTTCTGAGAGTGTTTTTTTTTTTTTTTTTGAGTTGTTGTTTTGCAGGTAAACACATCGACCTCTTCTGCCTCAGTTGGGGTCTTCTGCTGCTCTTCATGAGGTCACCGACCCACCGCTGAATCAGAATCACGGGAAAAACATACCGGAGCTGTGTGAGTTCATAGTAGTAGGGCAAGTTTTGGGATTGGTAATAACGCAGCACAGAGGAGTGACAGCTAACTGGCTGTGTCCAAATCGCATATTTTTACTTTTTACATATGCTACAGACTGCAACTGATGTCAAATTACAAGCTGCAATGTTATGAAATGTTTTGATTGCCTTCCTGCAGCACTTTTGTATTTTTTTTTCTTGTTAGTACAGTACAGAGCGATTCATAACATTGATTTCTTGTATGAAAAATGTAAAAACGGTATAAATCAAAATTAGTATTTTGTGTATTGTGTTAATTTGGGTCATGAATAAGGGGAAGACAATATGCATCCATATACAACACCTAACACAAGGCACATCACCTGTAGGTCATTCCCTCTTAGCAGAATGTGTAGCAACTTTTTTGGAGTTTGTGCCTGTTAAAGGGTAACTCCACCAGTGTTTAAGTGTGTTTAGGGGCCTTGGGGAGTACTACTGCCTTTGTGAAAAACATAGTTTACAGCCTCGATGGGAAGCTGTTGTAATCTGAAAAAGTGCCTTCAGTGATTTCACTTAGTTGCTGAGTTGCATTGTGGGTAAATTAGTCACCCAGCTATGAAAACAAATGCCAACTTTTCAAAGCCTGATATTACCCACAATGCAACTTGGCTTCATCACTGGAGGCATTTCTTCAGATTGCATTCAGCTTCCTGTGGAGCCACAAAATGATTTATACTGTTTATACTGCAAGACCTGAAAACACACTTTAATATGTACAATGGGAAGAGTTAATGGGGAAATTCAAACGAGCTGTGAACATAACACTTAAATACTTACCGATACCACAAACATGTTAGCATTCACACATCCAGGAGCTATGGAGCAACATTATCAGTCATGTGGGCATATCCAAGTCCAATATTCACTGTCCTTTCAGCTCTGGTCTGGTACCCACCGACTCCTGAGGGAAACGGTTGGCTCTTTAGCTGCTAAATGCTCCACTATGTGTACACACACTTTGGCTGCCATATGGTGGTGAGAAAGTATCACGCATTTGGAGTTCAGAGCTTATTCACTATAACTGGTTCCGATAATGAGAGCGATGAGACTGAAATGAGACGTTAAACTAACATAATTAGCTGAAAGATGCTATAACTGCTCTGTAGAGGTGATCGAAACTGTGGAGTCGGGTGATTTTCCGTGGTTTAATCACTATGAGTGACCCTTTTAATGTGATCCATTGTTAATATAAAATATTGACTATGGCTGTTTAAAATTTGTTGAGTGATCTGTCTTAAATCAAACATGAGAAAGAACATTCGTTGTCACATTTACACGATTTGCAGTGTGCGTAATAGTGAAGTCTTGGCTTCTCTATAAAGAATTTCTAGTCTGAAATGTCCCATTCAAAGTACCACAGAGTGACATTTTTAGGATACTTTAGATGACACTAAAGCAGAGGAAATTCAGCCTTCCTCACATCTATCAGGGAACAAAGAATCATCTCACATTTATTACGTAAGCCATGGTAGAGACAAGAAAACCAGACTTCAAAGTGGTGTCATTTTCTCAGCGGGGAGTTAAAGTACACAGCTCACCTCCAAAAGCTGCGATTGCTTTCATTTTGTGCCATCAGGTATTTTTAAAGCGGGGGTCATGTCTGGAAAGTTCAATAGCTGCCACAATTGTAAAAAATCTCATTTTGCAACAAAACTCTCCAGCTCTGTTGAATTGTTTCTGACAGAAACAAAAAAAGTACTTGGGCCATAACATCAATTTACAGAAATTGTATCACTTCTAAACAGTGTTTCTGCAAATGCTGATTGATGATCTTTGCCCAGCCCAGACTCCTCTGTCCCGCCCTGCTCTGGTTCAGTGTTGGATAACGATAATCTTAAGAACGACACTCTTCTCTCCACAACAATCCGCTGCCTCATTCTTTTGCCTTGTTTTCTCGGCCATTATTTCCCTCTGCTCACAGAGTGACTGTTGGTTTTGGCATTTTTCACAAGTGGATTGAAACAAGGAGACAAGCACAGCAAGTCTTCCAACATTTGTGCGTAGCCCGAGGCCTGGCCTGGAGCAAAGGTCATTTCGCCAAAGGCAAGTGTAGAAGTTCCCATAAGCTATTTCTCTGCTCAAGTTTCTCGTCGAGGCATCGTTTATTTGCATTTTCAAATGTGCATGAATTGCGTTTGATTATAGATGAATGCAGCGGCAGTCAGTCAAACGGAATCTATCATCCTCCCTTTCAGCCAGCATGTTTCCCCCCATTCTTCTCAAAACCATTCTCCATGTGTGGTTGTCAAGGGAAACATAGCCCACAAAGCTGCAACTTTCTGATGTCACCCAGGCTCCGAAAGTGTCAAATTTTCTTTCCTCAGGTAACAAATATGGTAGCTACAGCTCTGGAGGCCCATGTGTGTAAACAAGTGAAAACTGGAAATGTTCACGGTAGTTTTGGAGAAGTAGAACCATAGCTCTGGATGGATAGGTGCCTCCATACAGCAGGAAAAAGCTCCAAATGGTAAAATGAGTCAAAGCAGGGATTCCAGAGCCTTTCAGCTGACTAAAAGCTCATTCACAAACTGGTCTTAATTACAACATGAACATCAAAAAGGGTCGGTCCACCTATTTTACACATTGTATTCAGCACATTAGTTACACGTACTAATCAACCAATGAAAAACTGTCATGTGAATTCTTCTGTGGCTCTGGAGAAGCTTTTGTCAAGTCTGCGAAAAACGAAAATCCAGCCAATACCAGCTACACTTAAGCTCAGTCTTTACTACTCTAGATCTTAGTGGTGCGCGTCCAAGTGAAGGTTATGTGAGAGCTGCTCCTCCTCAGAAAAACAGCCATAGAGGTTGAAAAATCAAGCACATCATTACAACCCATATTTATGTTTGTTACTAGGCGGTGAACTCTAGCAGCTGTAGTAGGTATTACTGTATAAAGAGTGACAACTCCATACAGGAGGGGCCAGGAATGGTGGAGGGGTCAAACAAGAAAAGGACTTTAGTACAGGAGGCCTGTTATATTAGATTACTAATGTCATGTCACAGTGATACGATATGTCACGCACTTAACACAACATCAGCTACTTAGGTAACCCAGGTCAATTTGTATTGGAAGTTACAGAAGTAACAGTCAACCATGATGTTTTTCTAGCCTAACCCCAACTAAGTAGTTTTTTTGCCTGAGCCCGACTAACCTGCGCAGGTAAGTGTGTTGCTGTTACGCTGCGACGGCCATATGTTGTTTTGGGAGACGGTGACGACAACCTGTTAATCACTCGTTTAGGCTGCGAGGGTCCTTGTGTTTGAGCGAGCTGCAGAGAGTGATGATAAATACAAGTGAAGCAGAGAAGAAAGATAAGAAGTTAGTTGTCATTTTAACAGTGAACAGTAAAGTGAACAAAGGTTGCGGCTTCTCGAGACCAAAGTGAACCCCCTGTGTGTAATTAAGTGAGTTTGAGCTTCTTTCAAACCATCAGTCCTCTCTGGCCACGATGTATACATTGTTTCCTCAAGGGAGATTCACTTCTTCAGATGTGAGTGGACTGCTGAGTCTTGACCTCAGATGCTGGTTCTCGTGTGTTGTGCTTGTTTTGCTTCCCCAGTGGACAAATCTGTGCAATCCCGGCTGCATTGAACTGTGTACACCACTCGCTCTGCTTGTGCCTGGGTGTTATGTCCTTAGGGTTAAGGTTGCTACATAAGGAATGAAAATGTTGTTCAGTTTGTCTGCCGTGTCTTCTCTGTCTGCCCTGGATCTGAACAGGCCCACATTTTAAACACTCTCCTGATGTGTTACCTGTTATCTGTTTTCTTCTCCTGGTTGTTTCACATCTACTGGAAAGTTGAGCAACACATTGTCTACATGCTGGTTTGTAAGTGATCATTTCTAATTTGCAATAACAATAGGGGGGGTAAGAATATCACCAGAGCAATGTATTGTTTCCACAAGCAAACAGCCAAGCACTCCTACATAATAAAACAAACTTCCTTTTGTGACTTGTGGAGTTTGGGGAATCTTGGGATAGGTAATTTCTCTCTCTGTATAAAAATATAGTGTTTGATGGCTGCAGGGCGTAAGATTTACACCAGCTCTTAGTGACGAGAAGGCTCAAGCCCAGAAGGTGCAACTGGCATCACTGTTAGGATTGACTTAGCTGAAGACCAGACATAAACCTGGTTGGAAATTTTAAGAGGACAGAAAAGGCGGTAATTTGTGTTCTCTGCTGCACACATTTATTTTTCAAATCAGTCTCCTTGCCAAAGCACGTGAGCACCCTTTAAAATTTTCCTCGTGCAGAAATTATTTATTGTTTTTTTAGATTAGCTGAGTGAAAATTGACATCTTGGATCATAACTTAATCATTTGAGTTTGTTTTTTTTCCTGGGGAAGAATATCACCAGATATTCTCTGGTTCAAGCTTCACACATGGGAGGATTTGCTGCTTGGTTGCTCTGGTTAATTTCATATCAATATTTGAATATTTGGGTTTTGGACCGTTAAGTGGACAAAACAAGTAATCTGAAGGCTTAATCGTCAGTTTGGCAGACTTGTTATGGACTTCTCTCTATTTATTCAGATTTAAGACCAATCTTTGACATTATTATTCATTTTAGAATATCCAGTGTGTATATATCCATTACAATTAGGGATGGGAAGATACAAGATTTTAGGATGAACTGTAATTTAAAGTCAGGATCAGTGATTGTAGCGATTTTCCACTATTGAGGTAATCACAAGTTACTTTCAGGAAGGCTTAAGCACAGATATACAGTTATATAATGCATCGTTCTAGTCATTCCCAAATCCCTCAGCCTGTCAGTCTTGCTGAAGGCACAACTTACCCATTGTATCCTGCAAAAGTGTGAGTGGTAATACAATAAATTGGCCCTGCAGATACACGTCTCCAATTTGCTTTAGCATCTCCATAGCCGGTATCCAGCTCTGTCACGGAAAAGGATGACCAATAAAAAGAGATGTGTCCCTGCAAGATAAAGTGATTCTAGTCTCTTTTAGTGCAGTTTTAAGGGGCTTTAGCATATGTTGATGATAATATTATGAGTCAAAATTATGTCTGCCCATTTATCCCACGCCCACTTACAACATGTACAGATTTAAGCGAGAGTGTTTAAACAGAAATTTAGGGGTAATTTGATGTGTTTCTGACCAATTTATCCACATTTATCCAACAGACATTTCAATATTTTAGCTCATAATTTTAAAGCCCCGCAACAAACTGACTTTAGACACAGCTGATGATGTTCAAGTCAATATGCAACCCTCGAGCAGGAAATCATTTGCCTCCTCTTAATGATTTAGTTGCACGATTATCCAGTGTTACTGTGTGTAATGATTCGATTTGAAGGCACTGGATTCGACCCCCAATCTGTGCTGTGTGTCTGCACATTCCACTGGAGCATCTCAGTGTCAGACTAATGACATGAAATCAACATGACAGATTCGGCTGCAGTGCCGTTCTATTGTCCACGCCTTGCTCTTATCGCAGCCATAGACGTGCAATTTGTGTAGGAGATAAATCTTGCGGAGAATAAAGCGCCTTAAATAAAGAGGGGCGGATTTTTCATCCATGACTGGAAAAACTAATCTCAAAGCAATTAGTTACTTGTTAGGTAATTAAGCATACATGACACTTACAGAATAAGTTTTTTCGCTGAGAAATGGACTCAATTTTTTGAATTAATTAAAAACTGGTGTAAAGTTTCTGCCGGAGTGCCAAATTACACTTTTGTACTGAGAATGAACGGTAAGATAAGTGTTAGACACTGAGCGAGGTTTACATGGATTAAACCGTCACTCCCTGAATAAAGATTTCTTCCTTTTAGAGCCACAATCTATCAAAGCTCTGGCCATATGTTTCCCAGATAAGGCTGAGGGTAATATCTCATGAGCCGTATGAGTATGTGTGTTGGAGAAATAGCTCCTGGGGTTTTATCTTTTGTCAAAAGAAGCAGAATGGATTATCTAAGGAAATACTGGTCCTATTGCAGGCGGTGATGGTTCTCATGATGTTCTACTGCCTCCTTCACCCTCAACACCCTCATATCTCTTGGAAGAGCAGCCATGCATCACACAGTAGACTTTGTTTACATACTTTTTTTGCATACCAAATAAGTTTTAATTGCACTTTGCATATCAGGTCAGGGATGGATGTGCATTTATGTTTGTATCTAACTGCCTGAGAGGTGAGGTGTGTGTGTGTGTGTGTGTGTGTGTGTGTGTGTGTGTGTGTGTGTGTGTGTGTGTGAGGGGGTGTATTAAAAACTTTTTTTTATTTATTTTTTTTATTTTTCAGATGGTTGTGTAAGCTAAGACCTCAGGGCCAGCGGAGCCAGCCGGTGCTACTTTTCCTACCGTTTGAGGTCAGAGGCTTCTAAGAAGGTTTGAAGCTCTCACACAGAGTATGATTTAATGGAGGAGGGCTTTGCATATTATAAATGTTCATGACTCTGGAGTATGTGAAGGTGAATTGGAAATAAAAGATCAAAGAGACTAAAATCCTTTCAAATTCAAGCTCGCGATCATTAAAGTTGTTTTACCCGAAAAAGTTGCGGAAGCTGCGGAGGTTTGTTTGCTGTTTAAAAGAAGCACTTTGTAAAAGTTGGAACTTCAACTTCAAGATGCCAAATGGACTCATCAGTGTCACATCTCCTTCCACCGATGGCTGACAGTTGAAATGCCATAATGGGAGAACTGCATGCCTGTGAATTAAGGCTCTGAAAATGAGCCCATTTAGCAAATACAATTACATAATTGTGATTGTTGCTGCTTTTACTCGTATTCAATGCTTTCAGGGAATTAGGGGAAATAAGGCTGGTTATGTGTTGATTAGCATTTGTCTCTCTAACACTTCACCGCTGCTAACATCATTCCCAATGACATGAGAGAATAAACAATGAAGCATTTTAAAGATCTTGCTTCAAAAACAGCACCATCAGTGAGACAGCTGACCTACATAGCCTGGAAAAGTTATGCAGGAGAGGAGTGGGGACAGGCTTCTGCAGAGTTTCTTCACCAGCGTGTGACTAATATAAAGCTACATCATGAAATTGAACTTCTTCATGAATATGAGACAGATTCATGTGCTGCTTAATGCACATGGAATGAACTGAATATTCTGTCTGATTCAGGTCAGTGTGTGGTAGCCGGACTTAGTTAATTGCATTTGGTTAATTGCAAGTTAAATGAAAGGCTGAAATTCTTTTATCCGCTATGTATGTATTGACAAGTGGCCTGGCTTATTTTACACCATTTTTACTAGTATTAAAGATAATGAGATGGGATTTCCTCATCACTTTACGCAACACTATGTAACTTTTTGATGTAATTCTGGAGAAAGGTAGCTGACTGTTTGGTTTCATTCTCATATCGCCAAAGACTCAATTTGGTATTTGAAAATATTTTCATTAGACTGGTGTACCTCGCCCTCAATGTTAGCTTGGATCGACTCCAGTGCCCCGCAACCCTACAAAGGATAAGTGGATACAGTAATGATTGGAAAGAGACTCAACAACCAACATCCTTCTGCAGAAAGTTGGAGTTGCTTTAAGTCCGGAGTTCCAAAGTGAAGCACATTGGGGCTAAAAAATCCAAAACATCGCCTTGTGTTATTCATTCGGATCTGTCCCACAACATGCTTTTGCTGTTCGTGTTTGTTCGACCCAAATGGACAATATACTGGCTGTGAAAATGCAGCTACCTAGCCAATTATGGACATGTGTGTCAGGCTGGAGTAGAGAAGGTAGACCAAAAAGCAGGAGATGGCAGACAGGAAGTGCGATGAATGATGTCTATTTCGGGATCAATGCACACAAGGACCACGCAAAACATCAGGCAGACACAACAGATGACTCAACGAAGACTAAACTAAACACTGAACTTGAATACAAACTAAACTAACAAGGGAGTGAGGTGTGGGTGGAGAGAGACGGAGAAACACAGGTGAGAGTGATGACTGGAAAAACACCTGGAACAGCTGAGAGCTGATAGGCTATAAAGAACACTGGGAACAGGGCTGGGTTAACGAAGGAGATGCAGGTGTGGAGGGAAAGCAGACTGTGGAGGGATGCAAGAACACTAGAGGGAAGACACCACATAGACCCAGAAAAACATATGAAACACTAAAATGCAACTGAAATGACAGGACCATGACAGTATGGGTGCGCTCTCTGTGAAAGCTTAATTGCCGCCTGATTACAAAACCTACCAGAAATGTTGTCCATTATGTTAATGAATCAGACTCAAAGTCTCACGATAAGAGTGACTTTGTTTGCTAAGGTTGGAGAACTTTTAGTTTAAGTGGTGCATTTTTCCTTAAAGATAGCCTTACATCTTACTAAATCCTTATGTTTGTATTGATTTAAGAGCATTTCTCACCAAATACGTCATGTGTTTCGCTGATGCCTGAAAAATGTTGAATGGAAGTATCAGTTTATAAAAAACAGGGAGTTAACATCACTTTACTCACATAACAACACAAACAAACCAATTGAGACAGCAGCAGTACTCCAGCAACGCCTGCGTTCTGCAAGGTAAAATTACAGTTTTTGTCAAAGCAGTCTGGTGTGTTTGAAGAAAGCGATCTAATGGCTTCAGTTCCCTGTTGGAAAAAGCTGCCTGATGGTGAGGTAAAACGGTGAAAATATTCTAATTATAGCGTACACTTAAACTAATGGATTTTTTTTCTCCTCTTTATTATTTTTTCTTTGGTGGGCCGTTTCTTCTTTTAAGCAGCTGAATACATTTTGCTGCCTTACCCATCAGTACATCCTCCAAACTGAGCGTGTCTTCAGCAAATCCAAACTATCCCTTTGAGTGTTTTTACCTGGGGATGAGGACCTTTCACCATTAGGGTATAAAATATTCAGAAAAGGTTCATGTTTCTACGAACCAGGGAGATTTTCTAAAGCTCCGACAAGGATCCTCACACCACAAATCACCGGTTGTCTGCTTAAATGGAGCCTGAGGTTTAAAACACCATAGCTGGGGATTGAACCCAGGTCACTTTGGTGGAGGTCTTTTCAACTTTCCACCTGAGCACTGTTAATATTTCATGTTGGTTTGACTTGTTCATCAAGCACCGAGCATATAGTCCTTACTTTTCTTTAGGGTTTCTTTAATGGTCGTGGTCTTGCTGGAGAATGAATCTTCTTTCACACAATTCACCTCAACCTCAGAGTCCACTGCACAATTAAAGGGAAATTCTCCTTGGATTGAGGACTTATTATGTGCAACTACTGAAGAGGAAAAAGCATTTGGATACCTACATCTTTCCACCAACATCCGGCTTTAATGCGCTAATTAGTCCCCAATGTGGATGTCTCCATATACAAGCGCTCCACTTGAAATCTGAAGTTCAAACTGAAATTCATCTACAAAAAGAAAGAAAGGACCTTCTGTTGGTTCTCAGCAATTAATTTTGAGGTGTTTGTCATTGAGAAAGGAGTTTGGAAAGTGCTTTCCTGTTGAGGATTCAGTTTGCTAATTCGTTTTTTTTTTTTTATGTCTTTTTATTACCTAGAGTATGAGATCCTTTGTTCATTTGTGTGGTTCTTGGATGCATTTACTGTTGTAGACTCAGACTTTTGGTCCCTGCTGTGTTTGTACTCTCATAACACAGGGACAGATTGAATTTATAGTCCATAAGGAAACATTAAAGATTAAGTCAACCACAACCCAATCGGCACAATAAATGTTCACAGTGTATATCTCTGCAAACCACAGATATTTTGCAACTTCTTTGGGTTAATTTCAGTTTTGTGTTGTCACAATGTTTTCCTTATGGTCCAGTTAGGTTTCAGCACAAAGCCCACCTTGTTAGGGGTGAAAAATCGCGGCCGGAGACGTCAACAAGGTCTCCTTAAAAACACTGCGTTTCATCCCGACTAACCTTCAACGATGTTTCTCGCCACATACACAGCTGGAAACTATCCATACAGCGCTTCAACATCTGCAAGTGTGACGCCAGTTGATGTTGTTGATGATGAACCACATGAGACCATAAGCATGATGCAGCATTTATGGCGAATATTTTTGAGCTGAAGTCTGGACATCATCAGCTTTGTTGGTGGAGACAAAATGTTATGTTTAAAAGAGACCTCTGATCAATTTACAGCTGTGTTTGTGGAAACAAAAAAAGCTATTTTTAACAGGAAGTCGGGACAAAGCCAAACCATGATTTTTTCCTAACCTTAACCAAGTGTTTGTTGAGCAAACACAGCCGGAGACGTCAACAAGGTCTCCTTAAAAACACTGCGTTTCAACATGCACAGTATTGATTTATACTCCCTTATAATTAAATATTACAGATTAAGTTGACCATTTATCAAATTTCAGCTCCATTAATATGTGAATTTGGGCATTTTAAAATCTAATTAGACCCCCTGCTCTGAAGTGGGAACCACTGGTTAAAGTACAAATATTGTTCTAAAGCTACTTTGACTTCTTGGATTTGAACACTGCTAATTCATGAGTGATGGCAGCTGCAAGCAATTTTCGAAGCTCTTCACTAATAAGAGCGTGGTGATACCTTCCCCACTGGCAACATCCCCATGAACTAAACAAATGATTACTGCGGATGCATTATAAACATTAATAATTCGTCGAGGTGATCTGGTGCTCCCCCACTGTTCTTACAGCTGGAAGTCACAACTATTTGAATAATGAAGTGTGAAACAAGCCATATATATACACACACACACACACAGAACACATTAATCGCTCATGTATTGGACATTATTCTCAGTGCTCAGTGGGTACAATCACGCTTTACTGCACTTATTTTCCAATGGGGCGTGTTTTTAACTCGATAACATGGCCCTCTTGTGGGTTTACCGTCAGTGGGTGCACCATCAGCACAGCGCGAGTGTGTCCAGATCTGATCACTGTTCAGCGGCTTTATTCAATTAAACATATGGGGTAGCAGGTTCTCACTTGATACCCATTAGCATCTCTATCCCACTCTGTACAATTCCTTGAAAGCTTCGCCAGGCAAAACTTTAATTTGATACACTGAATTAATAATGTACGCAGAAAATGATGGAAGTGATTATTCACACAGCAGGTAATCCGTGACATCACTCCCAGGTTTCTGAGAGATGTTTTGAAGCCTGGGGTTCAGCCAGGAATTATTCATTCGAAGGAATGAATTACTAATTTGTGTTCAGGCATGATCAAATATTTTTACCCCCTTCGCCTGATGGGCTTCATCCTCCTTCGCCCCGCAGGCGATCGCATTTTTAAAGAAAACTTAATTAAATATGAATATCCCAACCAGGCAAATCACAGCTTCATCTAAGGAGTGACAGACATCGGATCTCACGAGCATTACGTGTTAAGTGTAGGTTACTAAAGACAAGTTACAAGATTTAGAAGTATTTAGGTCATGGCAGTCTTTCCAGGAACTCGCCATTTTGCATCTTAAAGTACTGAAACTCAACTAAACTAAACTATACTAAACGGAAAGAATGTTTGCTGATATTAATGTCAGATATGATCAATAATAGAGCAGAAACCTTACTTATTTTATCACCGCCACACTGAAATGAAATAGAGCAACCTGAAGGTGTCTGGAGGGGCTTAGATAACAAGGGGCTCAGTTTCAGTCAGGCTTTTGAAAGTATAGCAACACTCTTGCACAGAAAAACTCAGCCATGATGAAAGTGACTTGTGATGGTCACTCGATTCTATTGTAGAATGCACACCATTTCCCTCAACGACAAAGAACAACAACAGCAAAAAGATCTCAACTGGGCCCTAACAGAGCAGAGTTTCTGGCTGACAATACGTGTGAATGAGGTCTGCAGTGAGTCGAGGACAAAATCAAAGTGATATGGCCCTGGGTGCTATTCCCCACCTCTGTTAAGCCTCCACGAAAAGGCGTTTTCACACACTGATTGGCGAGGAGGGGAAGGTTTTCACTCATTAATTAGACGCCAGACTCTGAACCCTGCAACAGGTGATCTGAATCTACTGCAATCAGCCCAGAGGATATAAAAGCAAGCAAGTACTGCACAAATGGGACTGCTAAAACGTTTCCAAGTATAAAAGTGCTGGAAAGAATAAAACATACATGGCCTTTATTCCCTTAATATAAATTATTTGGTTACAGTCATCCAAGTGTTTTTGGCACTGTGAACACTTGGAGGTCGGAAGATGGATATTTTAACTAAATTCTGACCTCCCATGTTGATTAGAATTCAGCATAAGTGGAACCCTGAATGACATTGATTTGCAGAAAAATCACAAACAGAAATAAACCAACAAACTTTGTAGAAACAGAAGTAGACAATGTGTCTCAAAGGCCAAAATGTTATTGTACATTTTTTTTCTTATTGCCTTTATTAGCCCCAAAGTTCAGGTTCTTATTTATGATGTTAAGTCAAATGAAGTAAGATACACAATTTGTAGAGATACAAAATACGGATAAATATCAATATAAACAGAGGTCATAGAAAATACAAGAACAACTCAGTTAAGACAGGCATCATGGAATCATCATTTTAATTCACCAAATGGTGTCAAAGTGTTCATTTTTGCTCTGTAACGAGGTCCAGGCACTTGGAGCAAAGAGACTAAAAGCAGTTTTTCCAAGTTCAGCACAAGCTCGAAGGACTTAGTCATTGGACCGAGTTTGATAAAGACCAGCGGAGCAAAGCAGATAAACAAGAAGAAAATAGAGACTCAGCTGGTGTACACTTGGGTCCCTAACTAACCACAAAACCAAAGTAGGGATAAAGTATTTGGTTGCAGAGTTGTATCAAGGTTCTATCAAAAAACATTGACGCTCCACTGACGATCTTCAACTGAAATCCAGGTGTACTCAGACAGAGGCAGCTGTGTTTCTAACAGGGGGGAGAGGAAAGTCAGCTCACCTACCAACAAACATTTTGAACTCATAGCTTGCTGGTTAGAAATGGCCACAAACATGATATATGTAGTGTTATTTACCTTTTAATTTACTGTTGTATCCAATAAAAGTAAAATTAATTCAAAACTATTTAAACTGACTCACAGTTTTGAGACTTTAGCACAATCTGTTGCACAATAACAGAGACATGCAACAATATCTTTATTTATTTAACACCCCCTGTAGACTTTTAGCTTCGTCGTGCTTGGACTGTGCTGTTTCTATAGCAGACTTATATTTTTATTACAGAAGCAAAAAAAAAACAAAAGGGACTTTAAATTCAGTCAGCTTGGCCAAACTCGTTTCATGTTTAGTTCCAGACAGCTGATTTGTTAACTCCTTTGACATGAAACCCTCTGATGCTGCAATTTTGTATCTTAAGCAATATGACAGAAATTGTCTCTATAAAGAATGTTGAAACAAAGCTGCAGCATATCGATGTGCATATTTTAACCTTCTGTGAAAGAGATGTCATTCAGGCCAAATGCAAGGTCGAATCACATTTTATTGATCCTTTTCCCGGGTAAGTCTGCTACAAAACTGTATTGGTTAAGCTCAGGTTTGAGGGGTGATAATGAATAGAGAAGATCCCGGTCGACGCTGAACATTATACAGTAGCCCCAGACAGCGAAGCCACGGGGATATCTGCGCACGTACACGCACAAAATCCTCCTTCAATGTCATCCGCAAATGAGCTGCACTGCTGCAGCATGTCAGGACGCAGCACATAGCATGAAGCCCTTCTCATCAATGTGAATGAAAGGAAAGCTGCTGTTAGGAGAACAAAGTCCTTCTTGAATTCTAGCCTAGTTGGAATATGAAAAAAAAATAAAGCTAAGAAATAAAAAGGTTTGATCGTTAGCCCATTTGTCTCCGCTGAGAGGAGTGAGGATGGCACAGTCTCCCGCGTTCAACATTGACAGGTTTGCTCGGATGCCAGGTGTACTCATTTGTCTTTGAAATAATTGGAAATTAAGAGGATAATGAGGTCTTCGGGGAGACACCGGTGAGTGTTTGTGACATTGAGCTGAATGAGAGACAGAATATATAAACCTCTCTGGCTACCTTCATAGGAGACAAAACCGTTGAGTTTCCTCAAACTGACGCTTGTTAAAAAAGGAGGGCACTGCTGCGGCTCGCTTGTGAAGATAATTATAAACTATGAAAGCATAATGCTGTATGTGAATGGAACAGTTTCTCTTTAAGCAACGCTAAAGTGTCCTCCTTGAAACAGCCTGGCTTTGTAAAAGAATGTGAAAATAATTCCTTGATTTTAAGTAAGGTTTATCTAGAGTCCCTTTTTTGTGAAGATTTATTGAAATATGAGCTTTCTCACATCGAAACAGAAAAGGCTTTTTTTTATTGTTGGAAGGTGTCAAACACTAAGGAGAAAAGTGGTTTTCAGCGCTGCTCTTCGCGCTGCCTTTTCCATCCCGACAGCTAGTTAACAGCAAACGACCTTCACCTGGTGCAAATCAGTCGGCTCCATCATAAACCAGCGGGCCCTCGAGCCCTGCAGACTGTCATTAAGGGTGGAAAACGCACCAAATGTTTAGAGCTCGATGGAGCCACCAGCGCCCATTCATTTTCTGCTAGCAGTAGCAAATCCCCTTGGAAAGACCATTATGGGATATCTGGCTGTGAGAAGGCCAGATATCGCAAATAAATAAAAAAAATAAATATTGGAAATATGGCCTGAGACGATCAGCAAGGTTACTGGGAGCAGTTAAATATTTATTGAAAATAATCGCAAACAGCATAAAGAGCAACAACAATGTGTTTCAGCCTGCTCGCAGTACAGGAGGGTTCAGGCAGTTTTCTGGTGGCCTCGGCACAACAGGTGTATTTCTACCTGTTGCCACATTTATGCAACTGTGGCAAAAATGCTAAGATCCTTTACTGAAAAGCATCTTTATGTAACATTTTTCCGCATAAACCTTGCATTTAAAACGCAACTTCAGGAACAGGACTTAGGTAAGCTGCATTTAAAAGTACTTGTTCAAAGGTGAATTGCTCCCTGTGTCTGATATTATTACTTATCGCATTGTTATATTGTGATTCTAGATGTGAAAATCATAAAAAGCTGAAATGTTCTGTTGTAACTGGTGGAGGTTGAATTTTAAATGGTTAATATACAGTCATGTTATTTAGTCAAATGCTTCCCAGATGCTGTAAAAGACTGAAATAATATAAATAGGAAAATGCGCCTGTGCTTTGTGACATCTCAAATTACCTTGTGGGTTTGGAACTTTTCATTTAAACGCTTTAAGATTTATAATAATCCAAATGTAATAAACACAGGAGTACACATGCAAACAAATACAAACATATTCAGTCAGACTTTTCAGGGAAAAATGTTCCACAGTGTTTCAAAAGCTTTGTACTTTGTTTTTGTTTTAATAAACTGAATCACTTGATTTAAAATTTGTCTGTGAATATAAACTCTGATCGAATAACAATCATCTGGGTCACAATTGTTTTTATGGGTTTGAAAAAAAAAGAAAAGGAAACGTTTCCAGCCTCCCCTGTTAACTCTGTATTTTACATTACAAGGCTATGAACTGTAACTCCTGCAGCCAGAGTCTGCACACTTACAGAAAGTGGCCATAAAGGGCTCAAAATGTCCACGAGAGAGCCGTCGTGAACAGTTTGACAGTGGGACAGCCCTGAAACCTTCAGACTTACCAGGAACACTACTCAGACTCCGGGTCGTGCAAGTGTGGACATTGGGATTCAGCCTAATGCAAGCTGAGGTCGTTTCATGCACACAAACAAAATAAGATAAATCTGAAGGGGCAGGAGGTGATTTATGAAGTTTTAATAAAAACCCTGGATGTCTTTCCACAGGTGATTACAACTTGGATGATGGTTTCATACAGTAACTCGTGTATGACACAAGCACACTGAATACAAACAGCCTCCACTAAAATAATCATCTTTTCGCACTTCTTGTAAGGCTAGCAGAGGACAGGATGTCCTCACACACCCATACAGTGTCTGCTTTGGTACACTGGTACACAATGGTGACTTGAACATAGCGATCTGTAAAAAAACATGTGAAGGAGCTTGATTTGGCTATTACTGTTGCAGGTTTATTTCACACTGCAGGCAAATCAAAGGTGTAAGTGAGCAAATCAATGAGTTCCTGCTCCATTTTAAGTGACCCAGTGAGACATGTCAGTGAGGAGGCAGGAACAACAGTGGGGCACTGGAACTGCACAACCTAAAATAGTACGCAACCATCAATTAGACCTGAGCTTTCCTTCCTACATGTCAAAAATGTCTGCTGGGGGAAAAAAATAAACGCCTTTGTCCCACAATTAAAAGCTGCACAGCAAGGCCAGAGGAGCCACTTCTGGCCGCAAGAAAAATGAAATACATGTCTTAGGATTGTGAAAATTCAAGGGAAATATTAAATCTTTTGATCTCGCTGTGTTAACTTCCAACAGGAGCACATATTGTGTCATTTCCTGTCAGGAGAAAACTATAAAGTACATTAATTGTATGTATAGAAGCTCTAAACCAGCTTACTTTGACTGTATAGAATTGAGGTACGGCTCACATCGCGGCTGCTTGGTTTCTAGGCAGGAGGCTCCATGCAACGCTGGCTGGGCCGACAATACGCTATTTAATAAAAGGACGACATCCATAGCAGCAGAATGTTAGAATTCCTCTGGGTGACAGTTTCCCCCGAAGCAATGTTTGCACCGCGGTGACGTTATTTGTTGAGTTGAGAAATGTTGCGGGGACACGCAGAGCGATCTCAGGAAACCTGCTGGGAGAAGCGACATGCCATAGGTAATGCAAAGGGACCCATGCTCATCATTGTTAGCA
The DNA here is from genome assembly GCA_963678695.2 of Diplodus puntazzo. Lineage (NCBI taxonomy): Eukaryota > Metazoa > Chordata > Actinopteri > Spariformes > Sparidae > Diplodus > Diplodus puntazzo. Next base: position 25,061,077 of record OZ023171.1, on the reverse strand, counting down.
GTCTCATGATTATGTATGATCATGTGGGGGTCTCATGATTATCCCTTATTATATTTGATCCGGAGATGAAAAGACAGGAGCCTCCAGGGATTCTCGCCGCTCCTGTGGCAACATTGCATCCGAACAGCACTTGCGCGGTCCGTCTCTGGCCGCCGCCTTCAAAAAAACGAGCGAGAACCTCACAAGATGAGAAGTGCGGCGTATGCAGAGATTAAGAAGGAACATCAGACGGGTAGAAACGGGAATGGTGTTTGTGGTTGAGCTTTTCAGAAATTGTTTACAAGACTGAGTTGTGAGGCATCTTTCACGAGGCTTTCTCTGCGTGTGCCCGAGGCATCTGTCACAGGAACAATACACCAACAGTGCTTTCACATCAACTTCAAGCGTTCATTTCTTAGAATTTTGGGTGGAGAAAAACTTACAATGAACGGAAAAAAAATAGTCAAAACTGTACAAAAACACACACACACACAATGAACCAGTAGTATTTTTCTCGTGCTGGGAGATTTCCCTGTGGAGGACAGGGAAAGATCATTTTCATTATGACGCGTGTTGTGCGAGGAACACAATTGGTTCCTCCGCACTCCAATTCCAAGACTCGGGGGAAATGCTGGCGTCCCACATGTGCGGATGACATATTGAAATCATACGGCGGCATGGTATCTTGTCCCAGTTACTCAAAAGCTAATATGTGGAGCCGGCACGGCGGCTGCCTCGTAGCACAATCATGTCCCAGCTGACTAGGCGAGTCTCCAAGGGAAGTTTATTTAATATGATGCTTGCGAAGGAATAAACAAATAAACAGAACCCTGCTACACAACACTTTATTATCAGTCCCATTGCTTTGCATTCCCTCAGTGATAGCAGCGTTAGCAACCAAAACAAGAACAAGAAAACAAGGGACAAAAAGCAGCACACGGCCAATTGATGGTGAGAGCGTCCAGAGTTTCCAGATTGTCTTTGATATTCTCTCCCAAAAAAAAACCCCTCACATTTCCCGGAGTAAAACTGCATCAGTGTGACCATTTTAACTTCCGAGGCCCCATGTGAATACTGAGTGTTTGGATGGCTGGCTCCACATTCATTAAAACAGAGTAAGGTTTGCTGCAAAATGGAAATATAAGCACGAACCTTTGGGGACAGTATGTAGTGAAAAGTCTCCGCTCTAAGTTTTATAACTATCTTTTTAGGAGCTTTCAACCACGACCGGGGCCGGATTTATCCACTGTGGGGACCTGGACAAAAACAACATCTCTCACACTACCTGTGGAATCTTTTTGTGCATTGAGTCTCTTTGGGTTAGAAAGTGGTTGCCGCTCATCTGGTGATTCAAAGTTATAATATCAAAAATGTTTCCAACAATGTTCAAAACCAGAGGAATCCATCATTTCTACTCAGTGATTTGGTGTGTTTCATTTGATTCAGAGAGTGAGGAGAGAATTTGGCGAATGCGACTAGATTAAAGGTGAATACAACTTTAGAATACGAGCTGTGAACATTTATGCCTCAGTTGTGTCGGCATTTAATCGGTGACGGTGGTTGTTCGACAACGAGCAACAACGCCGATGATGCAGTGCTATTTACGTCTGAGGGAGGAGGAGAGTACAAGTTTCTTAATGCAACCCCTGCACCCTGAGAAACTCATTTTCTAGAATCAAGAATACTGGAGTATTTTATCTCTTTGTATGTAACGGTAATTGTACGTGTAGCCCTTTTTGCAATAACTTACATTGGGAGAGGCAGTGGTTGTGGCAGTGGTAGCTCTGCCATCAGCTTTCTTCCAGTGTGAAGTATTGGTTTGCCATGTTATACTTTCGTAGTAGCGTCCCTAACACTGGAGTCTCAGAGTTGCTTTGGAGTGAAAACTCATACTAATTTGGAGATGGCACGTTCTCCAAACGGCTCCAGAATTGACAGCATCAGGCACACAAAATCCGGCCTCTGTTACTGACCTGCATTCATGTGGAGGCTGACGGGAGCCTTACTGTAGGAGTGTACAGGGGACACTCTTTACAAATCAATACCTCAGTTCTACCTCTGAACCACCACTTACAGCATCAAAATTACAGGAGAGTGCAGCATGTCCAGGGGGCACAGTGCCCCCCCAGGAGACCAGGTGACCGGGCGACACGGCAGGGACCACCAGGAACATCCTGGTGAGAGTCCATTACGTGGCCTGGAAGAAGGCTCCAACAACAGAAGGCTCCAAAAGCTGTTAAGTGGATCTTTTGAGCTTAGATTTTACAACAAAAACTGAAAATAGTTTTAACACTTTATGTGTAAAAAATTAAAAAGCCGATATGCTGTGATGTGTAAGTGAGTGGGTGCTGTTAAAACTAATCGGAAACCTTTTTAAGTGCAAACGCTTTTTTTGATGAAAATAAATCGAAATTCTACAATGCACGAGGATCTGACTCTACATTTCGTGCTATTTCTAAGAAAAATAAATCTTCCATCTGCGTTGGGAATGTATTCTTCTTTACAGAATAAAATTCAAGGCACATTTTGCAACTTCAGAAAATAACAAGTTGTCAAATTTTGACCCTACACCGCTCAGTTTGTAGCAATCTGCATAGTAAAGCAAGCACATTATGAAAAAAGAAAGCCACAAGATGAAGCGGTGAGACATCCTTGTCTGATAAAAAAGCTGACAGACAAAAAAGGGGCATTTAAAGGCTGTTGATATGCTTGGCTGTTATTCAGTGGGTTTCCGACTGTGTGATTGCTGGAGTGATAAACATCTTCCCCGGTCTGATTACTTCATTAGGAAGCCCAGCTATTTCCTCTGCCGCATGATACCTCTACAGCACGACTGAGGCCTCCCACTCAGAAGCCTTCACAATTCCACATCGTCTGAGAAAATAATCTCTCAACAAGTGGCATCAAATACATGCATCAAAGCAGGAACACAGCTCTAGTCACCCACCAAAGAAAGGCAAAATTGATTTGAAAATGTGCAAGAACTTCCAACTCACAGTCTAAAAAAGATGATTGGGCCCGTGCCTCGGTAGCACTTACAGTGAACCTGTTAGTAGCATTCAGTAGAGGATAAAAGATGTTCAATATCACCACCAGGGAAGTGGTGGCTCATAAACCCACCTAAACCCAGTTTGTGGAGGAGTCTACCACCTTTTGAAACCTGAAATAAATCTGCTCAATGGGAAATTACGGAGAACAGAATCAAGCCGATGTGTGCTACATGGAGATAAAAACCAAAATAAATGTTTTGTGTTTTTTGTTTTTGTCTTGTGGCCATGTTCTGCTTACGGATTGGTTAAGGCACCAAAACCACGTGGTTAACAGGGAAATATCGATGTTTTTGCTTGAAATACCTGTTTTGCTCACCACAATCACAGCTACAGATATATATCCTGACTTCTTGTCACAAATATCAGCTTTTTTGTCATCCAAACATTGCTGGAAATTGTCCAGAGGTCTCCTTGAGAATAGTTACAAATGTAGAAACACAGTCTTGAACTGTGGTCGCTGGCTTCACATCATTGTTACCCTGCTCCCCCTCCAACTCCTGATGTAAAAGTCAGGTGATAAACATGTAATGTTAATGAGACGTGACGTATAGTAGAAATGTCCATATGGTACTCATGGCACATACAAGTGTGAACATATCAGAAAAGTTAACTGCCAATGTTTTTTTTGGGCGACTTGGGCTGAGAAGAGCTTGCTTGGCCTGCACAGAGCCCTCAAACACCTTTTGAGATTAGCTGATTGACTGTCAGCCTTTATCGCCCAACATCGCTGCCCAGCCTGACTAATGCTCTTGTGGCTGAATAGAACCAAGTGCCTGCAGCCGGGTTCCAAAATCTTGTATTAAGCCGTCCAAGAAGAGTGCAGGCTGTAACAACAGCAGATTGGATTGGAATGAGCTGTTCAAGAATAAAAGCTCACAAATGTGCTTAATGGCTGGTCGTCCACATACTCTGTGTTGTATCACCTGAAACTGTGGCACAACCTCTTTGAAAGTTTAAAACCCCTCAAAAATCCATTAAAATCATTTTAATGCCTGTTAAAATGCTTTAAAAATCTATTATGACTTGTTGGAGAGTAATCGCACTGGCAGCCGGCTCACAAAGGGGAATATAAAACTCCCCCATCGTGTGCCAACAAAACAAGCTGAACCCCAGTCTGCTATACAGCTGGTTTACTTACTTGTGGTTGTTTGTTCTATAATGATCCACAGCTAGGTCATGTTTTCACCATTACATGACTGCACATGACTGATGATCACAGTACTGAAGAGCAATAAATAACTGAATATATTCCTCTCCTTGTTGGTGACAGGTCAGTTTGTTTGGAATATTGACACACTTCCACTTGGCTGAAAACAAGAAGAATTGACTCGTTTATTGCTGCCAACATTCATTTAAATAAGAGCGGTAGCGTTCTATGCCTTGCCATCTGCGCTATATGAATAACATCCACATTTCACAGCTGGTGCTTGGTGGTGACAGCTATAGTGTATGTATGGTTGAGTGAATGCATCAGGGAAACAAACAAACCAAGAAAAGACAAAAACTGTGTTTCACCCAGCATCAGAGTTGAAACATTTCAGAGGAGCTTTATATGGAGCAGTAAAGCTGGATGTGCTGAGTACTGTTTCCTGTTATATTGGTATTTAATGCATGTTGGACGATATTTTTACTATTTCTGTTTCAGGATTCCAAGTTTCATTCCCACCGAGAAAAATGATATGGTTTTCGCCCCTATAGAATCTGTTCATTCAATTATTCCTTTTCAATCTGAAAAAAATATGTCAGCCAAGGAAAAGATTTTTGGCTACAACAAAAGGAGGATTTCCCCCTGGAGAAGACATCAATAAAGGGTGATTATGTCATGCCCATGACCAACAATAAGGGTTGGTAAGAACCAAAGCTACGTAGCACACTATAACATGGACATAAACTGGGCTAACAATCTCAATATTATTATAATAATTTAGCTAGCTCCAAGTTTACCATGTGCTCCCTGTGTCAGAGCCGCTCTAACATTTCTAAGATTTTCCAACATGCCTCTGAACATTGATGACCCTGAAGACACTTAGCTACAGTGTGATGCGACTAAAAAAGGACCAGAAAAGCATTAGCTCTAATGGCTCATTCAATTTAGGTAGCACTCATTTAAAATGATTATTCACTCCCAAAAGAGCAAGTCTGCCTCCTCAGCTATTGTCTGAGTTTTCTCTTTTGGAACTAAAAGTTCAGATACATTTGGATGCACAAAAAGGAAAAAACCCTACAGTGCTAATGTTTTGGGACAACCCTTGTACCTTTTTTAGATGAGGCTCCTTTTGGGAAGCAGCTCTTAGTTATGAGCCCTGCAGCAGTTTCCCATGCAAGTTATTAACTATTCACTGCACTGATTGTAAGTCACTCTAAATAAGAACATCGGCTATATTAGGAAATTTATAGCTTTAACATCAGCAGTTGTTCCTGTGAATGGCAGAGCTACAATACATAAATGCAGGTCTTTAAAAAAGTGTTTTACGTCCTCAGCTCTGACACTAAACTCTCTACCTGAGTGTATTATATCTGACCCTTACGATACACCACATATCTTTTGAAGTCATCACAGCTCAGTGCAGTTCAGAAATATTACCATATCTATAAAGGAAATGGATCCAATAATGACTAAAGAAAGAAATACCTTACTTCTGCTGAGTTCAAACACAGTGGCAACGGCTTAGAGCTACCCTCTAAAGCACTAATGTGTTCAAATACCCATGGGCCCTCATTGCAGCAAGATTGAAAATACCAGCAGTGACTCTTAGCCAGGCACTTAAATAGAAAAAGGCCTATGGTCACACTTTGTGACATGTAGTATCTTAATGGTGCTGTTATGATGAGAGAGTATGGAGGGCGCATTTATCATTTGAGGCCCTTTTGCCAGACTCATCATTGCATGACAGATCACCTACAGCTCAGAGAAGTACAGTGTAGTATGTGGTAAGATATTCAGAGAAAAATTCACCCTCAACCTCACCCTGTTCATTTAAAAATGGAGTGCGACACTGTTGCCTCGAGTAACTCTTCTTGGCACGCTACCACCACTCGCATATGATTTATGACAGCGACAAATCATGCTCATTTTCATGCACTACATATTTGTATGTTTGGCAGGAACGTGCATCACATTACCCACATGCTTGTGCACAAGTGTCAGCCTTCAGGTTTTAGCAGTGTCAGTGTGCACCCACTCATGGAAATTGTGCTTAATAACCTCATTAGTGGCAAAAAAAAATCCCACAGCACAACACAATTTCCCTTAACGTCGAGGTTGACTCTCTCTGATCCATTGATATTTCAGTCAGACAATTCACGTTTGATATGTTTATTATAGCAGCAAAGCATGGTTAGAGTGAGCGGACTCTGCCATCATCACGACGGCGGTTCAGGTGCTGGTTCTCGATTGAACAATATTGGCGTTATACATTTCTGCAAACCAAAGATATGTTGAAGCTTAAACATTTTTTTTCTGTTGCATCTTAAGATTTCTTAAGGAGCGGTTTGCGCTAATGGTCTGGTTAGGGTTGGGCACAAAAACACCTTGGTTAGGGTCAGGAAAAGATCCTGATTTGATTTAGGGTTAAAGCTGACTTACCATTATTTTCACTTAGCTGATTCTGTTGTGACTAACATGGTTGGAATTTGTCCAGACATCTCGCCAAAAATATCAACATGTACATTTTCGCACTTGGAAAATGTTGAAACGCCATTGTGAACATCGGTTTCTTGCTTGGCAGTCATCTAGCTGTCATTACCTAATTCCCTATCGAATACCTTATTCCTCACAGTTGCAGCGTGAGGTGAGTTCCATTCTCCAGGACCATTCCCATCCTTTATAACAAACTCCAGCTTCTTTGCTCCAGCCTTTGGTGCGTGGCCCCAGGGTGGAGATCAAAACCAATCAGAAATGCTTTTGTACCAGCAGCTGCTGCAAACAAAGCCGGCGTGAGATGGTGCACCTCATCCATGCGCGACACTTTAAGCTTTTGAGCGCGAGTGTTTGGAAGCACTCTGCCGTGACCTTTTTTTAGAGTTCTTATACTTTGAAACTATTTTTTTGATATTACGATACTCGTTTCAATGTATTTGTGTTTTGATGTCTTTTGAATTTCTTCACTGTGATGTCTTGTTTTCAACTCTGGAATACCTAATCCCCCCCCAATCAGCACAACAAATTTACCCTCAGGTTCTGTAAAAGAGAAAAGGTAAACCTTGAATGTAGCAGATTTCAACCCAAACACGGACTTTATGAATACAAAAAGCCCTGTGTTTCCCTATGAAGTCATGGGCAGACACGCTCCAAATTGAATGTGACCAAAGTAAGCTTTATAGAAATGGAATGGTCTTGCCAAAAAAGCAAACAGAGCAATAGCCTCGTGTTAGACTGTAAAACAATGACCAACAGCAGACTTGGCAGCGCGGACCATATTACACACCAAGGGTAACAAACTGACAATGCAGATGGGTTGACTTACGTGCATCCAAAACCCTGTATTGCTCTAATAACAGCTTGGTTTGCCAATGCTACAAAACTGCAGGGTGTGAATCCACTCTGCGCACACACACACACACACACACACACACACACACACACACACACACACACACACACACACACACACACACACACACACACCAAAGGAAGGAGTATTTACATCTGTCAGTGTTTTAGGATAATTTTTATACCATCGCTATTTATGTGCGAGGGCAGAGGTTTTCACACTCCATTATTTCCGACAGGGCCTTTCAGTTTCTGCAGGACGCGGGACTGCAGCGATCAGGTGGCCACATTGTATTGTATTTATATGTGATTGTAGGAACACGACGCCTCATTAGACCTTTAGTGCCCTGGCTCGCTGCAGTCCCGTCCAAACACAATAGCCCATCTTATTATATCTATCTCTCGCCCACCTGACCACTCCATGGAGAGGCCCTGGCAGCCGTAGTCAAGCTGTTCGAGATCATGGGCGACTGGGACCTTTTGTACATTGTAACATCTGCACACTGGCTGCCTGTGACAAGACATGGCGCTGTGATCTCGCCCAAAACGGGGACAGTTTTTCTTTTTTTTTTTTTTTACATCTCACCTGCCTGCTTGAACTCTCGCTGCTCTTCCCCCCCTCTTGTCTTTTATAATCTTCCTCTCTCCACTCATGGGTGGGCTATATATAACTGCTCCTCCATCAGCCTTACTTGAAATTACTCAACATTTTCTCCCCCTTTATCATTCTTCCCCCGCCGACCACCTTTATATACTTCTGGTTTTTTTTGCCTCTCCAAATTTCCAACCCCAGTGTCTCTCATGGTTTTCCTGTCTGGATGCACCCGTCTCTTCTACCCCACTTTTCTCCAAACATGTCTCTCATCTTCCCTTAAGTACTTTCTCCCTCTCCCTCTCACACACATCCACTCCTCCTCTGTCTCCTCTATCACCCTGCCTGCGAAGCTAAAGCTGTCTGGCTCCCCACCTGCACAGTCCTTGGAGAATGCTGACTTACAGTATAGTACATTCTGCCATGGCATGCAGCATAGGGAAATGCTTTTTTATACAAGAGTGGGGAATGGCAGCAACAGTGTAATCTGGTGTGCTATTGAGCAGCTTATGAGGAATCAACTACTCCCACTTTTCAGCAGTCTTCTACTCAAACTGCATCCATTTCTCATTGAGAACGTGTCTGGGAAAAAAAGCGAGTTTCAGTACTTTTCCCACATTAAATTCACAAAGAATTTTGCGGCTGTAAGATAGACGTTAACGCCTGATCTCAAGCACCTGCTCATGAATAGAAAGACGACATAACAAATCCAACCAAGGTCAAACATATTTTTGATTAATGTGTTCTTAATTGCAGTGAACACCAGAGAAGGTAAATTACGGCAGAGAGCGCGAACGCTCCATCACATTAGGCTGAAGTTACAGAGGCTGCATTCAGATTTGTTTTGACACACCCCCGCCGACAAAACCTGTAACCTGGCAGGATGACGGATTAGCGCGACTCGGAGTAACAAACAACCTGCAACTTGTGACTCATGAGAAGCTTGTTTGCAGTGTTTGTACTACTTATGTTGTGAAATATGTCTCCCTCATACATCCTGTTCTCATCGCTCTGTGAGCCCTGATCGTAGCCTTTTCATCCGACCATGACTCACTTTGATGCATGCCGTTTCCTCCTATCTGCTCATCCAACTTATCTGTAACCCATTTCGGCATTATATAACAACCTTCTTGTTCCCATGTACATTTTTCATATCGAGCTTTATGTAAGTTATTTTGTTCCTGACTGTGCAAGTTCCTGTGTGCTTAAACTCCAAAGGGTCAAGCCGGTCGCTGATGAAGTCAACTATCATTGGAAGGTAATTTTGAACCGTATCAAGACAAATGCAAAGAAAACAAACACACAAAAAAGTTAATATTCCTGTACTTAATAAAACTGTAGGCGTGACAACAAGAATATAGAGATTCAAAATAATATGGAGTATATTGCAAGGCTCAAGATGATATCATTAATTAAAGTAGTTGAAGGGGGAAAAAATACGCTGTTATCATGGAAACAGTTGCATTGTAGTGCGGGTCATCTAGCAATCAGAAGGTCACTGCTAACAGCCAAACATTTTAAGTTGGAAAATACTCAGAGATAATTAACCAATTCTTGTACTATATATACTTTTATATTTACCAGATAGATACTTAAGGTTAATGAGGAATTGTAAAAGGAAAGGTAACCAAAGAAGCTGCTGAAACACATGCTACCTTATCACCATGCATCCTGCAAACAGCTGTTGAAACAAGACAAATAGTGTTTAAAATGTGTTGCTGTTAGCTTGTCATACACTAGCCGGATCGAGATCTTCGCCATAGGAGGTTGTCATTCCGCTTTTGTCCACAGGAGCCGCCAGAAGCGATAGAAAAATAAAGTTCCTTGTATTTGCTATAAAGTATAACTATTAAATATGTACTGTACTGGAGGGCAGCCTATGTAGCACTGCATCATGTTTTCTCCGCTAGAAAGTCATCCTAGAGAAAGATTTTTCTTGTTTTTTGTGCATCGGGCTACTATAAAAAAGGCACTTTATCATGTTATATAACCATTTTGACTTCTAGACAATGGCGTGACATTGCAATCTGTTTCATTGTGTTGCAGCGAAAGACAAAACAACCCTGTGTTATCTCACCTGCACCTCTGCATGTGGACCTCAGCTGTGACCACACAGTGAAGCTTATGGGTCTGAACAAAGAGGGTGCAGTTTTTGATGCATGCTAACTTCACCCTTGAACACAGCTTTGTATGGACAACTGAGAAAACGACTAAGTGCAACTCGCTGTAAATGTTCTGAACCTTTTTCCACACCCGTCTTTCTGCCATTACTCAAATATTAAAGAGCCATAAACTGGTAGAGGGATGAAATGCCAGGAGGCAGAACAGATCAAGGGGAAAAATGTTTGTAGAAAAAATGCAAGGACACATTTAAACGTGTTTGCAGCTTTCTGTCAGGACCACACGCTGCAGTTCAAATCAAGGTCTTGGTCCTGTGAGTGGCAGCTGTACTGCAGGTACAGCCACAGAAGAACATTTCTAATCACTGACGTTGCCTGTGTGCTTCTCCTGAGCGCTCGGTCTCGTGTACATCTCATGTCACTAGATGACTGTGTGACTGACCGCAGTGAATGACCATATCGATATAGACTGTGTGTGTGTGTGTGTGTGTATGTGTGTGTGTGTGTGTGTGTGTGTGTTTTAATATAGCTGAACAATTCGTTGTTCAGTCTAATGATGAAGCCTAATCCTCCGAGCGCACTTGAACTTAGATTCATTAATCGCGTACGTCCATGCATTCCTAGTTCTGTGGACTAAAATAAAAAGGCATTATTAAAGAGATGTTTGTCTTGTCATGTCATTACAAGCTAGATCATAGAAGGTATGGGTCTATTGTGTTTCATATGACTGAGCCTACAGTAAAAAATATTTGATATCTGATATAATACTCATAATACATCAGACTTTATTATTTTTTTATTAATTTATCACTAGGTAACTAGTAACATGTAATATATTGCATTCTGAAAGTAACTTGCCCGATACTGGTCGAGATACAGATGTAAATAAATTTGATCTTGTTTGCACTTCAGCTGCTACATGATCACACATGCGGGCAAGCTTTTTTTTTTTTTTTTTTTTTCCCCGTGTGTCATTACACTGTTGATTCTGCATGTGTACACTTGAAGCTGCCTGTCATCCCACTTTCAGCTCGCTCCGTGATTAATGAGTCAAAGAGGCGGGGGGCATCTCAGCTTCGTCAACGATACTGGCTGTGTGTGCTTACAATCCTGCTGCACAGTCCAAACATGAGCTTACTGGGAAGAAATCGTCTGCAGTAGGTGTCCCTGCCAATTACCAACTTGGAAGGGGGTTGTTAGAAAAACACACCACTCCCACAGGCAAGGACCCAAATTAATAAAATCAACTGTGGATAGTGTGAAGAGAAAGGTCTATCCATCTCACTTTCTTGTGTCTGGTAATGGCACCCGGTGTCTGGTGGTAATAGCCTCTCTCTGCCACGCAGAGAGCATTCACATATTAATGAATGCTGCCATTTGCATGCACAAGCAGCTTCTGAGGGTCTATCAAAGCAAATTGCTTTATCTGGAATGAACGCGACCCCAGCAATGACTGGGTTTTGTAAATAAGCCATTATCCATCTAAGGAATAATTACATCATTAATGTCAGTATGTTGCGGGGCCTTATTGACCCCGTCTAGACACCTACCTGGGCCTAATTGATAAACTTTGCAAACCTTAGAATGTACACAGGCTGGCTGATGGAGAGGCTGCTGTGCCGGGTGAGCAATCTACACCTGGATACTACAGGACAGGCCCCAGTGATCAATGATGTTATTCTGTTAAGATGGGGAGGTATAGACTTGTGTGTTTGTGTGTGTGATTCATGTGTGCAAGACTGCTTCCACGGCAATATTAGTTGCTGGGGTCATGTTTCCCAGCAATTCAACATTGCAAGCTGATGAAGACAAGTTATTTTGAGTTGAATAACGTGTACTGCACTGTGACAGCTTACATTTTGTTATGTTTTAGCTTTGCATTGCTTGTTGTTCAGTTTTAAATCTCATGTTGTGACGGTGCCGTGTGGTGAGGTTAAGGCTCAAAAACCACTTGGTTAGGGTCAGGAAAACCATTGCTTAGTAAGTGTTTTTTAAAGCACTTCATTGTTTAACAGCAATAAATTCACCTTTTTAATGATGATGGTTAACCGAAGTGCATCATAAATCATTGAGAAAAGAGGCTTTACTGTGGCAAAAGCACATGCTTGCAAATGCATAGTATAGTATGTATACACACTAGCATCATGCACTTAAGACAGGGGAGTGCTCCTTGGTAAGATGTGATTGTCTAAGTGTTTGCCATTGATGCCATTTGCTTGTGCACATGGTGATAGATATAGGTCAACCCCATGTGTGAGAAAGAGAGGGGGCAATATTTACCATGATGGCCTTCACATATTACCATGCAAGAATCCATAGCAACGCAGCCTCCTGAACACACATGGTGAGATCATAAACATGCAGAGAGAAACTGGAGGTGTGTGATGGATCTTTCTTTCTCCGAACTGCAGCTTCTTTTTTTCTTTTCCTTTTCAGTCAGGGAAGGAGAAGAGACGGCTCGGCGTGTGTTCAGACAGGCTGGGGATTATACATAATTTTAGTACAATTCCCTTTCTGCTGACTTTTGAACGCTCGCATATTTTGCAGACAAGCCAACGACAACTTTCGGCAGGATCATTCACTCGGACCGCGAGATAAAACACATTGTGTGTGTGTGTTTTGAAATCGTCTCTTATTCTGTGTTTCTTTATTCCACTGAAGGAGGAGGAGAAAGGAGAGTAATGATGAATAGGAGGAGTGGGAGGATGGGGAGAATAGACAGACCTGTACAACAGACAATAGCCTCAGAGGTCCAGAATGCAATGCAACCACTGCTTTTAATCTTTTTTTTTTAGAAAATGCTAAATCCAGCTCAGAATAACAAACACCCACTATAATATGCACCATGTTCTCTGGGATTTGTTAATGACCACAAAACACAGTTACTCCTCAATTTCATGTAACATCACAGATTGATGTATGAAAATCGAAGGAATTCCATTTTCATATTGTATCAAACACGGCAACTCATCCAATTTAATTTCACTCCCAGCAAATGCATCACGAGAATATGTTATCCCTTTTCTTTATCCAGTATTATCCATTAAGACGATTTGCCGAGGTACACCCTGTTTCATACAAGTTAAAAGCTCACGGTGTTACTGCACATCCAGATGCTCTCGCAGATCCTATTACAAGCCTGTAGCTTCATAACAAAACCCCTTGGTGGATTAACCTTAGCGAAACCTGACTGAGTGAGGAGGAGGAGGAGGCACACGGCACTGGCCCGGTTGTTTACATGTGTTAGCTGGCGCGATTGAGTGAATGAATGAGCGAATGACTCATCGCATTATCAGGTAAGTGTCAAAGTGAGGGAGCGCAGCGGGCGGGGAGAGGGCTGGCTGCACCGTGTCGATGGTGTGGTAATCAGCATGCTATCACGCAGCCTGTGAGTTTGGACGTGTCACCGCTAATTAGACTTTCCCGGCTCCAGTTGTTGGTATTTTCCGACTGCCACCGCTGTGAATTGTAAATAACCTAATCACACTTGTAAATATCTGTTGGTTTTAAGGAAGCAGACGACGGATTTTTCTTCTTTCTTTCTGTTTTTCTTTTCTTTTTTTTTTGGCACAGTGTTAGTTTGTGTTTACACATTCAGTGCGTAAAGGGAGCCTATTTTTTTTCTCCTCAAATGTGCTCCTGAATTAATAATTGCCTCAGGTTGAGTGCCGTTCCTTACTTTGTTGGCTATGTAATTGGATTGTTATATGATATGATATGATTTGAAAGTGTTATCCTTGATTCACTCATCATTTCTTCGCACTTTTGAGGTGTTATTCAATACGGGTCTCCTTCATTGTGCGTCGAGGTAATTTTCCAACTGTCAAATTACCCATTTGCCTTTTCTTGAGTCACTGTATTGAACATTTCTGTATCTTCTCCCCTTTTCAGGTGTAATTTCACAGCTTTGGTGATTTCAGCACAGTCATGCAAATTGTTAGAATGAAAGAAATATCCACAGATATGACTTTCCATGGAAGTGTGCTACTTAATCTCTCAGTATACAAATGATACCTTGGAATAAAGTCATGGTTGTTGGCTGTTTTGTGCTCACAATGAAAGGAAAGCAGCTTTAAAGGTGTCATTTGGAAAAATTGGTCAGAATTTGAAGGTAGCTCCAAAACACGCTAACAATGTAGGTATCTTTGGATGCAGCAACTACCTGCCATTAGCAAGCAGCTCAGTTAGCCGTGGAACTAAGTGAATGCCTAACTGGGACTGAGCACAGCCTCTAAGACCAACAGATGCCATTTTTCAAGTAAGGAGGCGATTTACAGCAGTTCTGAGGGCCAGGAAGACACAGCAGGCATGAAGGGCTGAAATATTTTCACAACTTACTTTGAGGTAAATTTAGGATTTATTTTGACCAAATCCTTGTGGAAAGATTTAAGTCTACATTACGATGACATAAAAAGGCAATTAAGCTTAGTCTAAGTTCGGTAAAAGGGAGGAAATTGTATTCAGAAGGTGGGTGCGGTTATATTTTTCTGTTTAGTGCACTTGCAAGTTTATTTTTATTAGACTTAGTCGTGAAATTGCCTAGCTGAATCTGCAGGGGCTATCAGACTATCACCTCGTGTGGTAAGAAGTGGTGTTAGGGGAAAGGACAGGCTGGGACAAGGTTGCAACACAGTGCGTCTTTGACCTAACGCCAGCGCGGTTTCTTCACATTCTGTCGACAAAGTTAATTTTTAGAACGTTCTAAACTGAAACTCTGGCTATATCTCACAAATTGCCCCTTTAAGACTATTCAGTTATCAGTCATTCAGTTAATTGACTCAGCAGCGAAATGAACATGATACTCAGGCACCTAAACATCTGTGTCAATTGTGCAGGCTGTGTTCTGCGTAAAACACCTTGACGAGCACCAGTGAAAACAACACATCTATGTGAAAGACGGCACAAAAGACAAATGGCTTACAAGCAGCTGAGAACAGAGATTATGGGTCAGAATCAGAATCCTAGCAGGCAATTAAAAACACGAGTATGCAGAGCATGCCGCCTGATGTTGTCGGTGGGAAATGAAGTGAGGGAAAGAGCACACACACACTGCCTTTGTGTTATAAACAAAGTGATAATACCCTGGTTGTGCTTCACCTGCATTTAGTGTCTGTGCAGGCAGCCAGATATGCTAATGTGACACGTATGTGAGCGGTGTGAACAATTGCTCAGCCAAGCCTTTCTCCCTCGGGGTGTATATGCTGCGCAGTGGAATTCGGCTTCCTGGTTTTTGCAAACAGTTCTGCAGCCGGCGTGTAGTGAGCATTCTGAAGTAGTGGGTAATTAAATGCAAAAATGGGATTAGTGCATTGCACTCCATTCCCTGTTTCCATGTGATTCTGACAACACGATATGGGCCAGCTAAAGCCAGGGATAAAGAAAACTGCTGTGTAGCACTGCAGCGTAGATTACATAAGATTAGGACACACGCTTATTTGCGAATGATCACCGACCACTATTATTTTTTCGATGGATTCTTCAAGCTTTTTGTCAGAGCACTTAGTGTCTTATGCAAGTGCTCCTCAGTAAATGTGTGTCCTGACAGAGAAAATAGCAATAATGGGAGGACACTTTAATGCTTAGGCTGCACTATCACAGCTGGAGCCGGGCTGTGTTGTTAACCCAGATCTACCGAAGAGCAGCACACTGACAATGTCCCTTTTTTTTTTTTTCTCTCCTTCTTTCCATCACTGCCTTAAATAACCTTCATATGCTGC
Organism: Diplodus puntazzo; assembly: GCA_963678695.2. NCBI lineage: Eukaryota > Metazoa > Chordata > Actinopteri > Spariformes > Sparidae > Diplodus > Diplodus puntazzo. Next base: position 25,045,127 of record OZ023171.1, on the reverse strand, counting down.
AGATGATGGAGAGTAATTTTAAATTGCCATGAAATTCCTTTATTACAAACCTCTTTCGTGTGGCACATCAAAGACAAGCAGGCCTTCTGAGGTACAGAGAGAGCGTGCAGCAGATGTGACTGATAAGAGCCGTGTCTTTGTGTAACCCTCCGAGAAGGTTATCAAGCCAAATGAGAGGTAGCCTCGAACTTCTTTCTTGATTAAATCAGAATGTAATTGACACAGTTTCTGATTGTGAAAGTCTGATCTTTCAGGATGGGAAAAAAGCACCACATGCTGGGTCCAAATAGGCTAAAAAATGTGAGGTGGAAGTCTGCCTCAGATGAGGCATTTTGATAAAATTACTTCTGGAGTGTTATCTAAATCGCACACTGCTGGACCATGAAAACCACTTATCCTTTGATTATTCCTGTGCATGGTCTGACTTTGGCTGACCATGACTTTCCATGGTGTGCCAGTGTTCACTTCACACCAATATCTAAAATATCAAGGTCAGCTGCCATCATTTCTGAATAGCAATGGTCAGTCCTGACCAGTCTGGCATGAGACTTGCATGCATTCCTCCCGTGTTATATGTCACTCTTTTTTTTCTATTTCACAGTCAAGTGCTCGGGCTGGCAGATAATGTCCAGTCTCACCTGGCTTTCCTTGTATTCCTCTGGACTAGAGATGCAATGATAGAATGGCTCCCACATTAGGAGAGCTCCACTGGCAGGATGCAGAACGCCTCGTCCATAAGCAAAAAAAAAAAAACAGCGCAACCCCATGCAGTCCATTACCACAAAGTCTAAGGTCGACAGGACATATTTGCTCCAGCAGGCAAATAAAGGCGGCAGTAACAATGAATTTAGAGCAACAGATTTTATTTTTTTTCCCTTTCCAGTTGTGTGAAGTAATCTGCGGGCGAGGGGTTTGAAGTCATCAAAGCATATAATCAGTAGTCAAAATCCATGCTGGCTGTAATAGCCTTTGCCTGCTGGTTGATTGAATTTGAATGCGCAATAATGACTGCGTTTGGAAAGCCTTTCACAGTGCTTAATCACCTCAGATAATTAAGAGTGTGGTCGTTAAATGTACAGAGAGACATTTCACCGGGTACAGCTGAGACTTAAGACATGAGAATTTCTTGGGAAAGGGTGGCAGTTGATTTACCCATGGACACTCTCAGATATACATTGCTCCTGAAAAGCACTCGCCGTTCTTTGATTCAGAATTGAGAGGTGGGTTGTTAAGTATGTGGGTTTAACACACACATACCCTCACACCACTGTGGAGTACATACAGTACATGTGACTGCGAACAGCATGCAAGGGACCGTAGGAATCAGAGGATTAGTAGTGACTATCATTCAATCACTTCCATCTGGCATTTATATTATGCACAGATTTCGACTTGTCACTAATGGAGTCGGCTGCAGCTACGTTTCTTGTCCTGCCAGCTATTGGATTTCTATTGTAGGCTAAGTCTGTTAAAAATGCAGCTAAAATATCACACTGTTAACTGGAGAGAGAAGCTCACAACCGTTCTCAAGCACTTCAGAAACAAATGACAAAGTTCAACAAGACGTATGTTTGCTTGCTCCTTGCTGGTGGCTGGAAAAATGAACCACTCATTAATTCATATGAGGGCCAGTCTGCATCAAAGACACATGCTATTCTTTCCATATAGAGGTGATTAGCCTGCCAGTTTTTTTTTTTTTTTTTTTTTTGCATATAATCACCTTACACCGCACTTCCAGGTGACATAACACATATGCCCTCGAGTTCACAATGTCCTCTTGGGCCACAGGACGTCCTCATCTCGTGGGCAGCGGTGACAGCGAACAGCTGACTGTGTTTCTAAACTTAGCTGTCTCAACAGAGTTCACTTTTGTGCTGTTTCTACTGGTAACTAATTGTTTCTGAGGTCTCGGTGGTGTACACGAGTCTATATAATTTGATTAAGGTAAACAAATTGGACCACTGTGCCTAATGACAATGTGCATCCGTTGCATTAGATCCTGCAGATGGAGCGCGCACACCTGTCCTGCTGCGTGTGATTATACAGTCTGCGATCAGTACACATTAAAAATGACGACGTGCTTATTCACATTAAGCAGCATTATAATGTCACTGCTACACATTTTCACCATGTAAGTCCATTTTGTGCGTGCTGAGGACTTACGAACTGAGCGATATCCTGCTGCAAAGAGATCTGGGTCCTGTTTCCCCAAAAGCCTTTTAAGACTTAGATAATCTTATCACAGATTCTTACACTGGGAATAAGATCATCATTGCTTAAGGCGGCTTTTAGCCACACTGATGGCATGGCTCTGGGGATGACACTATCGGTCAGATAGTCCACTCCTTTGGTTGTGACTAGAATTTATGTCTGTCTTTAACTATTGAATGGTTTGCTATGATTGTATAATTTTTAATAGGGACCGACCACTTACATGGTGTATTATTAGCTAATTGACATCCATAGTCCCCATCCACTTTAAATGTACTCATAGATACCAGCCACCTAAATATGCCAGATTTTTGTTGTCCCTTAAGCTCCATGCGGTAATAAACATTTGAAAAACACTGAGTCACAATTACACAAAATGACCCAAATGCAAGATACACAAGGCAGGCAGGTTGAAAACAAAAAGCAAGCTCTAATTAGCTGAAATCCCCCAGAAATAAATAATCCAAAATTCCAAGCGACAAAATGTCAGGCGACAAAAAAAAAACTGGCAACAAAAAGGCAGGCAAAGAAAAATACAAGGACAAACGAGAGGCCGTGGAGACCAAAGTGGGACACAGAGGACCGGGGGAAACAGACACTGGAACAGAGGTAATGCAGGAGACGCATACCAAAACACAAACCTAAAAACCCACACCATGACGCTGTCTCACAATGTTAAAGAAACTGAGAAAAGAATCATGGATCCATCCCCGAAAGTTAACGGGTCGAGACTTATCCTCCATTCAAGTTTTAAGGAAATCAGATCAGTAGTTTTTTGTGTAAACCTGCTGACAAACCAACAAGCAAACAGACATGAGACTTAAGTGTCATGGTGACATCACCAACTGATTTCTTGACTACCAATTTGACGCCTTAAATGTGGCATTATAGCCGTCGCCATCTTGTTTTTATTGGAGCCAGAGGTAACCATATTTTGATGATTGGATCTGACTGAGCTCCTGAAGAAAAACCATGCTAGCAACTCGACAAACACAAAGTAGCCCTGCGATAAAGCATCCCCTGATTTATCATCTAGTTGACTGTAAATGGGAACATCATTTACTAACTGAACAACATGCTGTATTGAAGAAGACTTAAAACTATTGATTGAGACCATAAACACATGAGGAAACTGTTTACTGGGGGAATAAATCAAAGTGAGAAGTCGGGTCGTTTTCTCATAAGCTTACATACAATCAGACCTTCTTTTGAAACTGATGATGGTGATTAGAAAGAAGTCAGGTTTAAGGCCCGCTCACATTAGCTTCGCTTTCCAGACGGCTCCATCATTCAGCGCCTTGGTAAATGACTTGCAGAATCAGTGACGTTCCCATCAGTCTCAGCTCTACTTTGTGAATCGTGCTAAGTGGGAAATTACATTTGCAAATTAGTCAAAACAATAGCAGCGAACATGGTAATGAATAATACCTGTTAAACGTAAGCATATTAAAAACAGCACTGTGCCTGAGTGCAGCTTAACACATCCACCAGCGCAGCTCCGAGCTCGGAGCCAAATTGTTTCTAATTTTGAAGAGCCTTTTCTATCAAGTGTTTTTTTTTTTTTTTTTGCATGTGTTTACGAGTGCACTCTCTCTCACACCATCCCACTGTCCCCATGGACCTGGCAGCTAAAATTTAAAATTCCGTCAATGTGATTCATAGCGCTGGGGGCAAACAATTACCGCACATCCCAAGCTTCTCTGTAGGAATTGGAAAAGATTCGACAAAGAAACTTCAACCCCGGTGCACCAAGGTCAAACTAAAAACAGGCCGAGCGGTACTTTCTGGAGGGCAATACCGCAGTGCTCTTTCCAATAAAAAGCTTGAATTAAAAACCCATTCAGGTGGCCACAATTGCATCCTCCCACGTTATCAGCTGCCCGATGTGATGAGCGACCCTGTGGTCATCACCCCGGCCCCGGAGAACATCGATCCTGCCGTCGCGGTGGTCGGCAGGGAGGAGGCGGCGCTTTTGCCTGCCGCTGCTGTGTTTATTGCCATCGCATCCCTCAGAGGAGCACTTTAATGAGCTATGAGGACAATAAAGCCACGACTCACACATACGAACAAACGTTGACTACCAGGGGCTGGTGATCATACCATGAGTCACTAGAGAGAAGAAATCCTTTGTAGTTGGTGGATAATGAAGCTGTGGCGGAGATTGAGTTGAGAGGCAGAGAGGCTAACTGTTCAGTCTCCAGGAAATCAGTGGCCTGTTCAGTTTAGCCCCTCTTCTGATTGGGGGGGCTGGAAATGGGGCATGAGGAGGCTTTCAGCTCTTGCTAATCAGACTAATTCAGAGGAGGGTGGACAAAATCAACACTGCCATCACTCAAAATTATCCGTATTGATAAATAATGCTACCAAAGCCAAAATAATCAAACTGTTCCCCAATTTGAACTGATACGAATATTATATAATACAGTGTAATTATAATGGAATGTGTTTCTAAAATCCTATTCCCCAATTTTATTTTATTCATTTTTAACCAGATGTTATGTATGACTCCACGACTGAAAAAAAAGGGTGCCGTGGAAAATGAGTTTTTGAGGGAATTTGGGATTCATTTTAAGTTTACAACTGAATAACAAAAAGACACATTAAATGGACACAAAATAACTTTCTACCTTTTAATGTATCATTCTGAAGTTAACACTGTTTGCACTGTGTAATAGCTGTAGAAAAATGACACTCTGTGTAATCTTTGTAAATATGGTTTCCCTGTAAGCCTCTCTTTTAGGATGCTTACAGTCTGCCACCAGGGAATGATGGAGGGAACTGGAATAACTGATGAAACTCTACACTGCAAAAGAAAAACCGGCATTCTTTCTACTAGATCAGTTAGAAACAAAACCTGCCTGCTTATTAATACAACCGGGTGTTTGACTCTAGCTAGGCTGCTAGCGGGTAGCCATGTTGCTAACACTATCGGCAGTGCCAACAAGTTATACCACAACACAAGAATGAGGGAAAATGGACAAGTTGTCTATTTTACCACAGCAACATATCGCCGTACTGCCATGCCATTGGAGCGTATGTCTGTCCAGAAGGGGATGTCCGCCCGCCGTCTACCTGCCATCTGCTGGAATCCATGTGGAGGCAGCATACTGCCGTCTGGGTGAAGATAGTTGGGATCCATTTTAGCGTCTACTTATGACAAAAACCAAGCGATGTAAACATGGGACCATGAGGACCGACGTTATTCTCCCATGTCAGTGACTGGCTTGCATCAACAGCACTGCATGGATATGTGTTAAACTACTGTGCAGACCTCAAACATAACGTATAAGAAGAAGAGCTAGAAATGTAAGTGTTTTCTATTTTGATGTGGTGGGAAGACTGTTGTAAAAATAGACTTTGGGTTGTTTATTTTTACTTTAATTAGCACCTGTTCAAATAGTGTTCTAACTCCCCATAACTTATACCTGTGCTGATGTGCTAAATTGCACCCGCTTACAACGATCAACATATGCCAGATAATTACACCTTCCTTGACGGTTTGCATTCACGCAATCTGTTAATCATGCAAATTTTCTCCATGCCGCATGTTTAAAAAACGTAAATATACTGAATAATAATTCCCCCCCTAAATTGTTTGATTAGATGGTGGAAATTTACATCCACACCCTTTCCCTCATTGAAAAAATCTCAGAATCTATGAATACGTTTGTTGGTTTTCCATCAAAACTAGATGTCAGGAAATCCTGCACACGTAATTTGCCTTAAACTCGGAGTTGAGGTGAGAAAAAGAGACACTTTCAGCAGAGGAAAGTGAAGAAAAAAGGCCCTTTTGTGTCCGACTTTACATGAACATCATTCTGCCCGAGTGGAAGATCAAGAAGAGAACATGCAGTATTTATTGAATGGACAATCGTACTATTGTCACACACCCACGATCACATCCCTGTTGTTTTCGCCTGCCTTGAACGAGCATGCCAGGGACCTGTGTTGGATCCAGCACTGCTGCTTTTGTGTTTGAATTACAGCTTTCCAGCACCAAACAGCTTAGGTGCGAAAAGCAAACCTGCGAGATCTTAACAAGAACTGGCTTCATCATTAATTTTGACTGCATATCATATCAGCTAACGGCCGGGAATATAGCCCAGCACTTGCACACAACCAGTTTAATAATACATGGGATAGCTGCGTTTGATAGTATATTGCTAAATGAGAGAAATGCTGTGATTATGTTCAATTTCACACCGCTCATTGCTTTGAGAGCAGCCTGGTTGCAGCCCAGACAGGAGTATAATATACAATTAGGATTCCTTCAGCGCTGCGGTGTTGAAACTACAGGCCCGTGTTGAACACGTGGACAGATGCAGCCAGAGAAGCTAATTCAAGGAGAAACAGGTGTTTCATTCAAGCAACCTAAACATGGAAGTCGAGTTGATTGGAGTATTCCACAATAAAGGATGGAAATGGCAGAAGTGGCGATGTTGATTTACAAGGAGCAGTTTGCTAAATACTTTCATTATAACACACTCGAGCGCTATGTAAAAAAGGTTATTTAGGCAGATAGGGATCCCTGCCATCATAATTAACCAATTAAGCATGTCTGAATAATAAATGTGCTGCATTCAGCTTTGGTTAATTCATATCGCATGAATTAACAAGCGCTAGGCTTTCATGTGTCACGTGTAATATGCATCCTCCTTTTAGAGAGCCAGCACGTTGACCACTCCATATGGCCTAGAATCTCAAATTAGAACTTGCTTTACTAACAATACAACACAAGGTTCCATTGAATCTTAGAAGAAAAAAACTTCAAAAAAACGACCCTTTAAAGGGGAATTTCAGTATTATGAGACGTGGGCTGCATACTGACATGTTTTGGTGTGTAAATGATTTATACCTAACAAAAGTTTTGGAATGGAGCCAGCAGATCGCCTCAGCCGGCAGCCGATGCACGGCTGCAGTGGAGTAACGCTCCGACCGTCAAAGTCACGTCCATTAAAGTGCTTGTTTTTGCTACAGATTGAGCGGGGTAGTTATTCAAAGGGTTAGAATGAACACAAAGGAAACATTTCTAAAATTATAAATCCTCTTTGTGGATCAGAGTTGAAGAGAGGAGTTGGAAGTTCAGTGTTCAGGAATGACAGTGAGAACCGATTTCCAAAGTCACGTCTGAACATGTAACTGTTTTTTGACAATATAGATGAGGCAACAGCTACAACAACTCATACTTATGGTAAGTATGAATCATTTACGAAATTCCGGGGGTAAAATAAAATAAAGAAACCTCAATAAGAGCAACAGGAGAGTGATGGAGACATTTTGACGTGGAAGTTGTCAGGATCAGTCTCCATGCTGCACATTCGACAGACTTTAAAGGGCAACGAGCCGATGTCAGACAGGGTCTAAGTTTTTCGGATGGATTTATAACAGCAGGTGGAACTGATATTTAGATGAAGAAACAGTCACGTAGTCACTTCAGCGAGAATGTTCTTTAACAGTATTTTGAAAATCTGTTTGTTACGTTCTGCATAATAATCCTAAGTTTAGATAATGAATAAATATGCAGTTCTGATAATCAACAACTGTGTCTGTTTCGCCCTCCCCGTCCTGTAGAGATTACATGTGGTGTAACAGGTGTGATGTATGTGTGACAGGGCGGCACAATTCAATTTCCATCTCTTCAGAATGTGATAATTGAGGTTCAACATCCCGGAGCGCCTCGTTGCGAAAGAGCTCACTGCCACACACACACACACACACACACACACACTATGTATCAATTCAGTTGATTTAGCTTTATGTCCCCTCTCTTTCCTTGTTGTATATTGTCAAAATCTTTTCTGTTTAAGCCAAAGCAGAAACCCGACAATTCTCCAGCTCATTAGCTTCTTTCTTTTTAGGATGAAACATTTGCGATGCCATTTGTTGCCACTGCTCAAATGTAACAGTGTGTCCCGTTATTCCGGTGACAACTTGCCTACAAAACTTCCAGCGTGCCGGGCGTCTTCTCCTCAGGTTTTCAGCTGACAAAACGCCACCGCGGTGTTTAAGCAGACGTTTCCGAGATTGTCACTGTGTTCGTTTGATGCACGGCGCCATCCCCGCTGCTAACACCACTTCCTGCGGAACACCTCGAGTTACTGGGAATGCAAAAATAAGCCGTAACATGCAGCATATTAATAACTATCTCTCTCTCACTTGTATCACCAGTTAGATCTAAACCGCCCCTGTTCTTTAGCGCACCTTGATGTGTAAATTACCCTATCCATGCACGAAATTTCTCTCACCACAGAGCGCTTGTGGCACAACTATAAATATAAATCAGATTGGAACACGGATGCAGCTCTGCTAGCTGGATTATAAAGGCCGGGCTGCTGAGAGTCGAGTATTTGTGCTCCATTTGCACACCATGCCGCAAGGACTTCCGCAAAGACTGTTTTTGGTTGGACAGAGGGACGCGCTATTTGTGTGACAACAGGGGCTTGAAATGATTCAAAACCCAAACTGAAAGAACTGATCCGTGAGGATGACAGGAACTGATTACAGAGTGTGTTTTTTTTTTCCTCTGGCCTCGCTATGTTTGCACAGAGCCAGTTATGTGATAATACCTTCTGCCGCTGCTATAATTGCTAGAAATGGTGGCAAGTTAGCACTCCAGCCACTTCAAACTCTTGTTTGCCTGCTGCTTTTGAACATTTAACTTGCAGGCAGAAACATTTTGGTAGATGAACATGACAAGGAGGATATTAACAAACAAGGGTGCACTCAACACACAGAGTCGGACATGTTTGGGAGCTGCGTTTGAGAGCGTGAGACTGCATTCTGTTACATGTAGGCACTGCAGAACAGAAGTTTGGATGCATTGTACACAGGGAGCGAGTTGAACTGCTGAGCACGGGGAAATGTAAATATCAGCCAGCTGTATCAACGCACAGATCAGCACTCGAGCGCAGTATCCCCAAGAATTATGTTCACATTAAATCCATACCTCTGTAACAATTTAACTTTGGTGCCAATACAGAACAATGCACGGCTGCTGTGGTTTTGTCAATGAGTTTAGAGCATTTCAGACTTTCTTGCAGGACTTTACATCCCATTAAAGACGCTTTTATTAACTAATCATGCTCTTTCCCTAATCTTAACATAATTTATTTGCCATAATGTAGTTTCCATTTGCAGATATTTTGGAATTATATGAGTTGTTTTTATTTGTGCAGTGTGCATTTCTTTCTCCCAATCCCCAATTCCATTTGACTTTTTCGTTCTTAAGGTCGCAATCTGATTGATTTTGGATTCAGTATGAACCACTATTTTGACAAAATCTGTCATATCCCACTGGTAACAAGTTTATGACCTAATTTTCATGTGTGGAGGTGGGGATGGTGCTGGTGGTGGAGGGGTCACAGTCCACAGGTGACATTGCATTTGTGTCAATGAAACCAAATTATTCTCGACAGGAAGTTGGGACGTCCCAGCCATGTTTATGGAGACCACAAGCAGGCATTTTAAGCAAAAACAACCTCCTTGCCGAACCCTCACATCTGTTCACACTAAGCCCTCTTTCAAAACAAATCAATAAAAGATCTCTGCAAAGGAGGAAATAAACCCAACGTCTCTGATGCCTAGAGAGAACCAGTCAGTTAATCGTCTGCAGCACATTGGATAAGCATCGTGAGGTGTGGCTGCGGGCTACTGATGAGCTTGCTGTGTCATCCTTGCAGTGTTTTTTCTCCTTCGAACAAAAAGTTGCTGGTCCCGCGTCTGATTTCAGTGATGGAACTCATGACACACCTATTTGATATGAATACCTCACCTTTACTGTAGCACTGACGGCGTGCATCAGTGAGGGAGCACGGCCACTGTGAGTTAAACAGTCGATTTTTTTTGCCTCAGTTTCCAGAGTGTTGCTATGTATTGAAATGTATAACTTGAACCTCATATTGCCATGCTGGAGGAGAAGAGAGGCCCCATTTTTTTTTGGGTCTTTTTTTCTCAAGACAGATTGATTCTCATTTCTCCGAGGACGTTAAACTATAAAATAAAACGACAAGACACTGCACTAAAAAGGAGAAGAGCAAAAAAAAAAGAAGAAACTCCAAACTTTTAAGATGCCACAGAACTCATTAAAACTTTTCTAATGAAATATAAATGTTGGGCTAGCCTGCATTAATTGTGTATACTGAGACAGCCTTTTACACAATTTCTTCTCAAGTTCACTTGCCTCATGGGTGGAATGAAGATTTCTACCGCAGTGAATTGTTTTAATTGATGCTGGTTTTAAGGGATGTCAAAGAATGCCGGGACAAACTGTGCATGTCTGCACACGTAATCAGCAGCAACAATTTTAATTTATTAAAAAGATCCCTTTTTGTTGCCTAAACTTAACCTTGTGTATAATTCCTGCAATAATTCTTCACAAAATCCTCTTCCTGGTAGCGGCTCATCATATTCTAATTGCGCCCACACATAAGCTCTCACTGAGTTTATGCTCATTTTATTGAATGTTTTCAAGACTGAGCTGCTTGCAGAATCAGGTTTTTTCGGGGATAAACAGTAATGAAAGCGGTGAGAGAAGTCACTGCCCAGATTATTTTTTATGCAGACCTGCTGTGAAGAGAAAGAAAAAAGAAAAAAGAAGTGAGCATTAAAGCAGAAAGTATGAGGGGAATGTTTCTGAACTCTGCTGCAACCTTTCTCTAACTTGTTTATGCGAGTTAGCGGGTTACTGAGCCACAGCAGTCCAATGTTCCTCTCATCTGCTCAACGAAAAAGCCCTCTCGCTAACAGCCTCAACATTAGCGGACCTGCCAAAGCGGCTGCGCATGGGGTGTGTCGTCATTGCCAGCCCCACCAAAGCACTGTAGGTATTGCAGCTGAGGCCATGAGGTGTCATTCCCTGTGCTAAACATATTACCTCTGGCACTACGGGGGGTGGGGAGGAGTGCGACACACATCTGCAATGACACCGCCTATAATAACTTGCTAATTAAAAAATGGCATGCACAATTAGAGCTCAAAATTCATGATCCAATAAAGGCAGAGCATCAAGCATGATATAATCTTCCTCTAAAGTGAAAGGGCAAAGGACACATATATTATTCACAGCAGAGTAATTATGATGATGAGAAACAGGGCAGCATTTTAATATAGTAGAGATGGCAGTGCATTAACATCAGAAATGATAAATTCAAAAAAGCCCTCACATGGGTGGGTAAAGGGCTTAACATGGTGTTGTTTTATTGTTTTTTACCCAATGAAATATTCAGATCCTTCAGCTAAATCAAAGTGTCAATGCAACAGTATTCGGCAACATATTGCATCCAAATTCTTACTTTAAGATAACATGTGTAACATTTCTGCATTAGAATGTCTAAAAACAGCAACCTTTGTTTTATTATGCGTTAAAGGTGAAGCAATGTTTAAAAAAATTAAAGAATGTGGAGGAATAGTTTTGATGTCATGATGTGTATGTATTGTGTTGCAATGTTTAGCATGCTAACCAGCTAGCCCAGACCCATTTGGGTTCAAAGCTCTTGTGCTAGCTCTGAATACACCAACATTTCCCCTGGGTTCTCAAAGCTCGTAGCCCGACCTGCTAGCTGCATGGCTAACTAAGCTAACTAGCTAATGACAGCAACAGATGTCAGCAGTTAGAAGTAACTCCGGTGATATCCTGCCACCTATTTATTGTGAGTATTTATCTAAGTCAAGTAAAAAAGCATTATCAACCAAATGTAAATAAAGTATCAAAAGTAAAAGGTAAAAAAGTTTTTTCAAAATGTTCTTTATAGATAAGCTAATCAAACGAGTGGAGGGATAAAGTAACAGTACTGCAGTACAGAACTTGAGTATTAGTTTGGTTACATTTCACTGATTTAGCATTCGAGTAAACACATTCAAAGCAGTGACGACATGAAGGTGAAAAAAACACTAATATATCGGAACAAAACTCCTCAGTAGAACAGCCAAGTTTGAAAAAAAACAGGAAAACATCGCAATTAGTTTGATATAGAATGGGTAATCAAAGAGGCTGGGACGGGAGTTTGTTTGGTAAAATAACCAAGGAAAATTCATCATATCCTGCTCTCACAGGGACTATATCTGCGTACACCACGTTTCCAATTGGGCAAACACAAACTATTCATCTTGAATTGATTTAGTTCAGGGAATTGGCTCCAGGTATGTGATCTCCCCGAGATTGCTTTGTTTTGAGGGTGTATTTCCCACCGGCTTACACACCTCAGCCCATGCAAGGGTGCCGCGGTCTCTGATTTGTCCGGCATCAGAGGCTGTGATGTGAAATTTCCCCTCTCTGAATTGAAAAAATGGTACCACTGATTTAAAATAAAACATCATACTCAAATGAGAAAAAAAACATACATTTGATGTCTGTTTACTTGTGTTACCCTGTATTTTACTTTTTCATTTTAAGGGCAAAATTGCGTTCACAATCACTGCAGCAGCAATGGGCAATACGTATATTCTTCTACAGCTTCGACTGGGGACATTTGCATGCACATGAGCACATTTTAAAGCAGTTACTGCTCGTTTCTGTTTTCCTGGATTGATTGGATAATGTACGGATTGGGTTGTGTATTGATGTGCAACCATCAACATATTGACACAGTCAGAAGCACTGTAGTTATGTAGCACAGGGATGAAATTCAACAATAACGTTAAAGAAAGTAAAAGTTGAAGTGTCATTTGCTCTGTCTGCGCAGTATGAACCAACCCTGACCTTAACCCTGCTCCTGAGATTAAAGGATACTTTTTTCTTTTCTGAAGTCTATCTTGGTTTTATACCCCAGTAATCTTCCATTTCTCTGTGGCCAATCCTAGTGGTTATTTTCCCAAAGCTACTTTAATTTTAGCTCAATATTTGGGCTGTCTGGGTTTGTTGAGATTATTTGTAATTGCTAAACAGCAGAAAGCTATTACAACTTTCCAACTTCCAATTAAAAGACACTGTTCAATGTGTTCTCACTCCCAACACCATGAATACAGCAGCCGGTCAGTGGCTCTGCCCTCTCGCATCACTTCATTTAGGTTACGAGTTATGTTGCACTTAACTGATGTTATAAGGCTAAATGCAAATATATTAATCCAAAGTATGATCTTTTCCTAAAACTAACCCAACCGTGCAAATAGTAAGTAATAATATGTCATAATCTGTTGTTTTTCATGTTTTTTATTGAGCTTTGTTTTGAAAGATTAACCGGACGTGGTATATTACATATTATTGCTAATCATCATTTTTTTTTATTCTACTAATGGAGCTGGAGGACATGATGATCCAACAAGTGTATAAGAATAAGGAGGTTGATGATTTATTGAAAAAAATGGATGAAAACTTTATTTAATACAGCAAACTGAAAGATTAAGCAATCCTTGACAACAACATAAAAAAAAATGATCCAATTGCAACAACTTGTAAGGTGTGATGAAAAAAAAATGCATTTTACCAAAACTGAACATGACATTTCCCTCCATTCTGCGAATTTGTTTGTGCTATGAATAACAGAAATATGTAAAGAATGGATAATGTGAAATCATTTTGTAATGTATGAGATTAATTTGTTTAATTATAAGAGCAATACATAATAATCAACATTTATGGAAAATGTGTAAAGGTAAGCCATCCTGCTAACTTTCTACTATATTCCTCTGGCGAGATGTTTTGGAACCTACAATGAGATCAAATTTTACAGAACGGAGGCAACAAGCCCCCAGAAAGTCAGCAACAACAACAACAAAAAAATGTAGTAATAGACCACAAGCAATTTAGAGCAACAGAAAAATGGCCACTCCCACACAGATCCTCCAATAATTAATAAAGTGAAAAAAAACCATTGCTATGTGTATATTACCAAACTAGCTGTCCGGAACAAAAGCATGTGGGCTGTTGCTTATGGCTTTCTCTGGACACAACAACCTGTTTCTATTTGTATAACATATTGCATGTTTCATGTTTTCTGTCAGACCTTGTACAGTTGCCAGACTGCCCCAGAGTCCCTGACCCTGCCGTGAGATGTGTTACTTGCATTTAAAAGCAACTCCTGCTCTTATTCCTGGGATGAAGTAACTATTTATTTTAATCTAATGCATGTCCTTTCCAGATTCACATGATGCCCCATTATTGGTGGCTCAGACACTCACATCCCCACTCTCTCTGATGCCTTTATTATATAATAATGTAAACAAAATTATGTAAACCAATTAAGTAAACAGAGCCCCTTGGAAATGTCTTCTGTGGAGCTTAGCTGTGAATACAATTAAATTGTGATCGCCTTCTAACCTGAAGGCGCGCCAACACATCCGACTTGTCTGCTACCTGTGACACTCACATTCAGAGATTAATGATATTGTTTAGATATTTGAGCGATTAGCTCAAGAAAGTCAGATCTATACAATTCTACACAAGCTAATTTTATTAAACCAGTCTCAAATCTATGCAGTGGCTAATTATCTCCCGGCAAGTGTTAGTTTGACTTGCATGAATGTCGTCTAAGGGTGTCAATGTATGCACTCCGTGACTCTGTAAACATAAAATATGGATAAAATTTCCCCCTCATTAGGACATGAAAACTTTGCATACCATTCCCTTAGTCTCAGTTGTTTGCGTCTGATGAGATGAACCTTTCGCTCAACATACAGAAGGCATCGCTAACAACATAAGGGACTCAGGCAAAGTCTAACAGAAAGTCCGCTAAAGCCCCAGACTGGTTAGGCATCATATTGTTTGTCTGAGACAGCTGCTGGAGAGTGATGATAAGAAAGTGCTGTGCAGCTGAGAAGGAAAAGAAACACTCTGATACCAGAAACAGAAGCATGGTATGATTCTTGCTAGGCAGGGTGGGTTACAACACACAATGTCACATGTGTTTCTCATCAACAATACCAGCATAAGTTACCAGTCAGGTCGTATTTTCGCCCTGAATTTGCCAAAAGGTCAAATTTAACCAAATTACCGTGGAATTAAGTGCGTGTTAAGAGGGGTTTATATAATATTTTAACATCATAAGACCTCAGGCAGTGCTTAATTTGAAAAGACAAATGGGTCGCCTCTCGGGATGGAGATTAGCTTGAATCGGAGATCTGGTTAGACAACCTCTCCTTACTTTGACTTGATGAAGTTGCATAGATGAACTTTGGCTCAAGTGTGCTCTCTTGCATAATGCCATTCTTGCTAATGCTCAAAAAACCTCCCACACAGGGCAGAAAGGATTTTACAGATCAGACCCTGAACTGTGCTTTATTTGTGTCTGAGGAATTTTGTGACGACAGAGATATCGGCTTGAAGGATGCGTCAGAAATACCTTTTCATTTTCTCTTGAGTTTTGATTTGTGTCTTATTTCAGGAGTGTTTTAAGCACCTGATGCAGTGATGCGGCTTGCGTAATCTACTGCCTCAGTTGCTGAGGACTGTGACAGACGGTGATGCTTTTGGAGGCTTCTTGTTTTGCATGTTAATCTACCTACTTTTCAAGAACAGACGAGACTGATGATGAAGGGGGTTTGGAAAGTTTGAGGCTTGTTCAAAAGGTATAGAGATGTCAGGGTTGTACTGATGAGACAATGTTCAGGCAACAAATACGCTCAAAGTTTGAGGCAAAAGACTTTGACTAGAGTTTCTCAACTTTCAAGTAAGTATTGTGAATTCAAACATGATTAAGGAAGGAATGTAATAAAGGAAGGTGTAATGTATATAAGTCCCTGCAATGGAACAAAGATTTTGGTATCAAAAGTTCTGGTTCCCTTTTGTAGTCCAAGTGGTACTGACCAACCACTTATGATTTGGCTTTGGTTGCATGCTTGTAAACGGTCAGCATGGAGAGCAAAACGATTGCACTAGTCAAACCTCTCTCTGAACCTGTTGGCTACAGTCTGACTACAATTTCACTTTTTAAAAAATATGTCTGCATTCATATGGAGATATCTGTGGAGGTGTCATCTGATGTCCATTTTCATGTCTCAAGTTGCTAGTTGGGCTATAAACAATGACCGGCGATTGGAACAGAACATCTCGCCTAGGATATCCTTTACATCAGCTGCCCTGAAACATTGGCCAGTAGGCTAAATCTGTGCCAGTGAAAGCCAATGAGATTGGATCAGGTGTAAATGAGCATGATACTGATAACAATAAACCGGTTGGATCATGCATACTGTCACTTATTGGTGTGTGATAAAGCTCCTTAGGTAGTGCACCAGCTTCTCTAACTTAGAATACATTGCTTATCACTGCTTTCTAATACAATAAAATCCTAATGCACAGGCATTTACCACAGTCCACGGTTAAAGTGGAATGGCAACCTTTTGCTTTTAAGCAACTAAAACTACCAGGCTGAGATTATGAAAAGGCCTTTGTCATAGTTAAAAGAAAAGAGGCAACAATCATTGGAGGGAGACAGAAAACCAACAGCAGTATAAAATCTATGTTGACCTAACCAAGGACTCCAAAATAGGACAGAGGAATGTAAATGCCTTTGCTTCAAGAAGTGGCAGTCGATATTTGCACAGTAATATTATTCAAGGGTCCTTGGCAAGCAAACAATACTCAAAGTAATCACTAAGATGTGGTCATGTTTCATTTAAATCTTGTATTTTTGTTGGCCTCCAGAGACTTCCAGTCACAGTGTTCCAGGAAATAAAATACCTTTCAACAGTAAAGGTCACTTCACATTCCTGGAATCCTTCAATTATTCACTAATTATCCTGATTAATTCAGCTGACTTAATGCCACCCTGCTTGATGCTGTATCATCTTGACTACCTGTTTGAAGCCAAAGCAGTCCACACCCGAATGAATAATAATGACCCAGACGGCACAAATCCTGGGATGTCCAGATTCCCATTCCGCTGGGATGAACCCCAGATATGTGGCTTGATCTCAGTTAATGCCTGTCAGATCATTTTCCTGGTGGCAGGTTGCCTCATTGCAGTGAATACCAAAAGAGAAATATGCCCCTTCTCAACATGGTCTACGTGCAGTAACAACACTCGGATGTTGAGGACTGAGTCAAAACAGCTCCAAGACAGACTTTCCAATATTTTAGTTGGAGAAACATGCAGCCTTGGGCCTGAGGTCTTGTTATAGACAAAGCTAAAATCAACCTAACTGGTGCGCAAGATAACTTCCAAACCTGGAAACCAGTCATTTCTTTCCTTGCACAATGCAAACAAGAGTAGAACTTAATTTTCCTACAGAACATCAAATCCCCACAGCATTCAAGAGTCCTGGAGAGAATGTTTCAAATAACTGGTCTTTGACAAAGGCAAGTGATCGCTGCATTCAGAGCAAAATGAAAGAAACGTCTTGAAGGTATCACATTTATTCCCCATCTCCTCTTGTACTTTGGTTTCTTGTCTTCCTTTCAGCCGCCTAGCTGGAGCTAGAGAACTGACTGAGTTTGAAGTCGTCATCTCTGGGAAAATAATGGGAAACCCATGGGAGTCCTGCCGAAGCCAGGAGACAATGCAGCCCGCGCCACACAATCCAAACTTTAGTGGGAATGCACGTGTTCCGTCCTCTTTTATCCTTTTAGCTGAGCTCCAAGGCCATCCAACATGAAGAAAACACTCATACAATAAATTTGCCACTCTCCTCACAAAAGAAACCTTGGGTGGAACTGTGGAACTATTTTATCTTTTGAAGACACAATGATGACACAGACATCTGCTGAGACTTTAAAGACTCACCCTGAACAACAGCAGCTAATGCACCACTGGTCCAGAGACGGGAAACGATTCCATGAGGCAGCACTAGATTCAAAATGTTAAGAGTCGGCTTTGGATATTGGGCTGAACTTGAATGGACACCACTGCTCGACTGAAATCTCCAATAACGTGCCCATGGTTTCTGTCTCTGATGATACAATCTGATCACACACAACACCTAGAATGACAGCGACATATTGAGCAAGCCTCTTTAAAGTAATAAAGAGCGCATTGATTTGTGATTAATTCCCTAGTGGGTGTGTGAGAAGGAGTGGAAACGCAGAAGCTTAGCAGATAGGATGATGCAAGCTAATGGAGTTCTGTCTCCTTGTTGCAAATTAAAGCAGGAGAGGGATCATTCATCAATGAAGCTGTCTTCCTGACTGAACTTTCTCTAAGCCTACTATAATGGTGTAAGGGTATTTAGGGGTGGATTTTCCTTTTAAGCGCTAAGATGGTGTTCTTAGCGAGCGATTTACAATTAGAGGGAGCAGGTATAGGTTCAACGTCTTGCTCGAGCACTGTGCTGATGACTGACTGATGATGGGCCTTCTCAGCCCCTGCAGAGATTGAACCCGCAACCTTTTTTCTTACCGGGCACCCCGCAGAGTGAAAAGAAAGGAAGCGAGGCTTACAGCTAAACCATTTAATTTAACCTTTCGTATCGTTTCCGTCCTTCACTCACACGGCTCAACTGAAGCTCCTCGCTGTGTCAAAAACTCGTATGCTCATCTCGTTCTCTGGCTCATTCCTTTTTTTTCGTGGTGAGAAGTCTCTGGGCCCCCCCACACCCCGTCACCACCACCCGCCTCCACATTGTTTTTGCACTGTAACCAGCCGGATAATTCAACATTCATGACTTATTCATTGCATAAACAAACACAAGTCCAAACAGCTGCTCAGCAAACGCTCCTCAAACACTTCCTGCTCCAAGTCCCTCTGCAGTCCTCGCCGCTCGCTTAATTGGTATTCCTTGCTCCAAGCGTCATTTGGTCAGGCTCAAGATTCAAATCTACAATTAGCCTATGACTGTATGCGGTGGATATAGCTACTATTGACATTGTCAGACATGAAAGAGCTCCAGAGATATCTGCCAGCAAGGTCGGGGTGACGTTCCAACACTTTCTTTCTCTTAACACAGCAATACCAGGTGGGAGCTGAATACCAACTGAAGCTTTCCAGCTCGTTCCCTCGCATGAAAAAGAGACGTAATTGTTTACTCTGCGTGCACAGTCGGATAGCTAGGAGGGCTTATCCTTATTATGTAGCGAGTGCTGCAGCGGAGACACAGAGAAGAGAGGCCTGTTTGCCCTGGCTCCCCAGAGGGAGCTCTATTCAACGGCAGCCTGATGGATGCTCATGCTTTTGTTCTCAGGGTTTTCCACAGGCTAACAGCGACGCTTTTCCACCGTCTAGCTGCCATCTGCATTTATGAGACCGCAGCTCTCTCCCTCTCCCTCTCTTTTTTTTCTCTTTGCTCCTCTAAATGAAATGAAATTATACCTAGCAGACTTTTCCAACTTTAAGAGTGAGAACCGTGCGTGGCATTTTAATCTGTGATTTGAGATGTAATATGTGGTTAGTTGGAGTACTAAAAAGTTTTATGGGTAAAATTTTGATGTTCTTTGTGCTGGAAGGAATGTGTAATGAGAGTGTTTGATTCAGAAATGCAATATAAGCACATATGCATACCATAAAAAGCCCTTGAGCCCCGAGGTTCTGCCATAATCACATCATACAGTGCAGTCGGACGGAGATACATTTTATGTTGTTTTGGCTTTGTGCACCTACTATCTTGTATTTAAAATGAATGAATCATTTTCAAATTAAAAAGGCTGACTTGAAGTAGTTAGGGGCTTTATACACAAGGTAAATGTGATCTCTGCATACATAGTGTCCATGGTTTATGGAAACAAAAGCCAGAAAGTAACAATGCAATCTTCAGTTTTTGGTTGTAAATTGTTATAGACCGAGACATCTGCTGACAGTGTGTCCCCTGCTGATGCTCTGCCAGGCCTGCATTGCAGTCAGCTAAACTTTTTACCTGCCTTTTTTTTTCTTTTTTGGCGTGATTTATATTCAGCAATGAATCACAGCTTCGACGGACTGAGTTCAGGCAACTGATTGTTGACAGTCAAGGCACAGCTGAGTTTTTGTGTGGCCAAACAATTCTCTTGACTGGCCAAGTCATTGTCTGGTCACATCAGCCAAAAAGCTGGTGGACTTTTTTTCTGAAAATGGCTACAATTTAACAGTGTGTGAGTTTTGTCATGAGAAATTCTTCTCAACTTGTGAAAACAGTTTTGTAAAATCTTTTGTGGCTCCTGAAGTCTTTGTCAAGTATGAAAAAGGAACCCAGTGACAGTCAACAGGATTGTTTCGGTTTAGGATTGCTTACTTCCAACATTAATGAAAAACATGACAAACTGGAGTTGTAGAGTAAACAAGCAACAAAGCAAAATTCATTTGTGTTTTTTTTTTAAACGGCATCCAACAAAAACTCCATCTGTTGAGCATTTAAGGACATCTCATCCAAGATGGTCCAAAAGCTCAGCATCCAAGATGGGAAATGAACAATTAGGATTTACCAGGGAGGATCTATTGCTGCAATCCATTGCAAAAAAAAACCAAACAATTGAATTCCATTGAAGGTAAGAAAAAAATGACCTCTGACATGGAAACGTTCAGTGGAACAGTCATTCATATTGGAATTCCCAGTTCAAAACTGGGAGGAGATCCATCTGCTCCGAGCCTCTATTTGTACCCAGCCGGTTGTGCTTGATAGAAATCTTTCCAAGGCTATTCCTGCCGCCTCTTTTACAGTGTACTAATCTGTTATATCAGCTGCTGTAGTGTTGGGTTGGTTCTCGGTAGATGCCTGTGAAGTTCAGAGACTTGCCATACAAACATCAGTTTGTTCGGCAGATGCTCTGAGACACATCGCGATGGGAGGTCAAGAACACTGACTCCTGACTTGCAGTGGATTGCAGCATAACAAACATTTGCTGGAAATTTGCATTGTAAGAAGTGCAGGATCCACTCCGGACCTCTCCTCCTCTGCTGCTTTGCTTTTATGAGTCTCTTTTTAAATCTGCCTTTTATGACTCCCCCAGTGCAATAAATTTGCTAGAATGCTCCTTTTAAAGATCATTTTGGGGTATCTATTAAGAAAAAACAGTAAATGATACATCCAATGAGGTTACAGGGACTATAGTATCCAACAAAAGCTTCCTGACTCTCAGCAGGGATATGGTGACTACCGCCACTAGGACACCACACAATAATAGGCACGGTAACCCTCCAGACATTAGTTGATTTCAAACCCAATGTGCTGGAGAACAGAGCCAAAACTAAAAATGTGTCCCTGTCCTACAGTTACAGACCATGCTGATACGGTGCATCAGTGACATTAAAGTGTGTTTAGCTTATTAGAACTAGGCTTTTCCTTAGCGCACAGCCTCAACTGGTGAAACTAATTCTCCGTTCCATCGTTCGACGCATGTTGCTCAAAACAGCCACAGCCACAGCGTGTTGTCAGAACAAAGAGTCGTGGTTATGAATGATGCAACTTCTCCGCCAGCTTCAGCCCTAAAGTGTTACAACCGAATGAGAGTCCTGTGACGACTTAACAAAGTAGTTCACTGTTTTCATTTCATCCCTTTTAATGAAATATGGATCTTGCTGATATCTATAATAGATAAGGATATCACACAGCATGTATATTAGACAGGCAGATGAGTAAATAGACAAGAAAGAGTGAAGACATGATTTGACCAAAAAATATTTCATTAGGCCTGAAAGATGAGTCGCTCTATCAGCATCTGTGTTGGCTGATTAGGAGATCTGATATCTTGACTTTGACATTTACCAACGATGTCTCCCATTTTCTATTCTTCAGAAAATACAATTTGACCTTTAAATACTCAGTTGAACCTGCAAAAAAGAATAAAATCAGTCATGTGGTGAGCAAGGGAATGGGATATGACAGCTGGTTAGAAAGAGGAACATCATTAGTTCCTCGTGGTACGTCAAAGAGATTTGTCCACGGCCTGATAACCCCGCTGTCAAAAAGGCAATATCACTGAATAGATGACACCACATTATAGAGGCACATAGGAGGAATTAATTAACATGATCTTATTGTCATCTCGACGCGGAAAGTAGGAAAAGAGAAGAACATTACGATCGCTTCAGATCGGTAACTCGCTGATAGAGTACCCTTTAAATGCCTCTGAATTCTTCTATCTCCACTGTCATTTCATAAATGGCGTCGTTTGTCCGACATGCCACGTATGACAGTTACGGCACCCTGGGCCCTTTCTCCACCGGATCTGGTGTGTTAGAGTCAACTGTGACATTAAACAAGCCCTTGTGCAAATTTGCATCTCAGGTTCATCTGGCGCACATACGTCTCGCAGCACGGCCAATCTAAACTCATGACACAGTTAAAAACGATGCAAATGATTACCATCAAAAAGGCGCTCATCGCCGACATGAGAGAGAGATCCGTGCTCCTTGGATTTGAATTAACATTCAAAATGCCAACAGCCTGTATCTCTCGCTGCATATAACAGAATGAGGGCAACAGTGCTTTCAACAGTTCCTTTCCTAGATGGAGCCCTGCTGTGGCAACACGCTGCTGTCTGTCTGCTTGTGTTGTTTTTTATGTCCCTCTAAGTTGAATGTGCTGACTGCTGGCTCAGGAAAAGGAAATATGAACCAGTTGAGTAGCTGCATAATCAGGTCTATGTGAATTGGTTTGCCAAATGAGGCATTTATTACTTCCTACCGTACTTTTTTTCAAACTTTCTAGCTTTTTAAATTGGAAAAGGCCTCAATAAAGAAATACTAACTGGAAGTAAGACTTAAGTTTAGCGATTTTCTTCACAGGGGCAATCACATCCTCAAGCCATACACCCCAAATGGATAATTTTGGTGTTGAAAGGATGAGAAACAGGCTTCGCCATCTGGATGGATGATAACCGGTGTGCGATTCCTGATGTGTTAACTGGAAGGACATCCTGAACACCTGGTTCAAATGAAAACTGGACTTTAACTGATATGTTATAAGGGCGGCTGACACCAGTAGAAATTGGATCAGTTTTTTTTAAGTGATGGCAGAAACAAGATTATTGGCTCACAGAAGCTGTGACTAAATCTGATTGGTTGAAGTAAAAGCTATAAGTTGGAAGCATTAAAGAAAAAAGTAAATGGAGTATGTAGGTGCGACAAATTGGCTTCATGATTATCACCATGGTGTATTAGACTGCATTTAAACTCTCATGGAATGATCTTTTGGGCCATCTGAAGGTGGCACAACACTTTAAGTTGTTTAGACAAATTTCTAAGCCCAAAGTTGCCTATTTACAATAATGGCAGTTCCTCAAGATGTAAGCTTAGCTGATGCCGCCCTATCATCTATAATCAGAATGAGAGAGAATATCTAATTGATAGGAGAGCAGAGAATGGCACTGAAGGCTTTTCTCATTTGTAAAGATGTTTTCGCTCTTCTTTGGCCTGGCTTCCTCAAGAGTTCAATTTACCAACTGGCTCCACTGCTGGTAACGCTCTTCTACTGTTGATCTGATTGGTTGAAGTTAGCCCATGATAGACGGCATCAGACAGATGGTTCATCCAATCACTTGCCAAGTATTCTCTGAAATTGCCTGCCCTCTTCCAAAGCGGATGGTTCTGTGAAACAAGCCATTTTGTGAAACAAACTGGCTCCAATTTTTGTCCAACATTCACTCTTCTAGATCCAGTTATATCAAAATATCTTTTAAGTACTAAATGCTCCATTGTATTTGCCAGCTGTCAACTTGCAACTTGCTTAACTTAAAATAGTAACTGTGTGTATTTGTTTGGTACTAGATGGCGAGAATGCAGGAGGTTTTTTTTGGAGCAGATAAACAGCTGCCTAAACGATCCTGATCAGAGTGGTGAGATTGAACCGAATCATTTAGATTGTGAGCCGCACAACCAAAACAATGGGCTGAGAGACATTAAAATACCCTCTCTTTATTTATTTACTTTTTCCATGTAAGTAAAGTGTTAAAACGCACTGGGTAATACACAGAAATCATGTAACATGAAAGCAATGAAACGCTGAAATAGTTATTGTATTGCCATGGAACCTGTAGATCACTGGAGTATTTTTCATCCAAATTTAGCCCAGTTGTAACCCAGTCGTATACACATCGCTTGACCTGCACATCTCCAAAGCCATGCCTGATAATTCAAGCTATGTGCACCCAGGTGCTCTCTTTAACAGGACAGCTTGGATTTAACCTCTCGTTCTAGCATGCCTTCAATACGACCCTGATCAGCATGTAACTTTTGTATAGCACAGTTGCTTTAGATGGAAATCCTTCACTTGAAAGCTTGAAATCCTGCCTTAGAAAATGTAACTTAAATACTTGAGGTTTGCGGAGCGTGGGGAGCAAGGTATCCCGTCTTTCATTATCTGAGGATTGTGCGCTGCCACTCACTGTCTCCCGATATGATCCTACAGCATCCAAAGCTCCGGCTAACAAGATGGACAAGTTGGCCATCCTTATTAGCTTTAGGTTGGACATCGCTGTGAGTAGGCTCTGTGATGTGTTTCGGCGAAGACCGAGTCGATGTTGGAAGTTCTGAAATCTGCTTTACACTGCCAGACCGTCCTCTCAACTCCACTGAACACACAGAGATCTGCCAATTGGTTATTCAAATGGAAGACTGGATAAAGCCGCTCCTGCTCGGAGAGAAATGTTCTTCTTAACAAGTCACTAAGATTTCTGCGGATAGAACAGATCCAAGGCTCTTGAGAGAAATCTACTAAAAGGCCTTTATTCTGTTCAGTTTGCCATAATTAAGTCAGAATTAGGAAATGGACACAGCGTTTGGGCTTCTTATTAGATTGTTGGAGTGGAATGGGACACTTTTCCACATAATTACCAGAGGATTTGCAATGATTTAATCTGATTTTAGTGAGCTGCCTTTAATCGTCTGCGTATCTATTTTATATTTTCAGGGATAAAATCTGAAAAAAAAAAAAAACAGTGACTTAAGACTGAGAACAAGGTAGAGCCTGATGTGTTAAACATTTCTGTCAGCATACATGAGCAAGAAATTCTGCTTCACTGCGAGTCCCTTTAGCTGTCTGCTGTGGGAAATTCTCTAGCTTATCCCGGTGAAGGAGTTGTTGACATTGCAAGCCGTGGACAATGTTGCACCTCAGCGGATATTTGGCCACACCAAGGGAGTGTGCCACTGAATCCACGGGTTGGCAGCGGGGTTATTTAGAGACCTCAGCTACTGTAAGCTTATTTGACATAAGCTCCAATCGCACAGGGCCAATTACGAACTACCTGGGATCATGCGGTGACTACTAATGACTGCTGAGATTGTTGGAGGTTCTAATCCAGTATACATTAGCTGTGCTTGTAATCCCAGCCCAAATTACCTACTGGAAATTGGCAAAGAGAAATGTGCTCTGAGAATGGCTGAACTCTTGATTGGTTTACACGTTCAGTTCCTTTTATAGACACCTAATTTGTACCATTCAGCAGCCTTTATATAGAGAAGGGCTTGAAGAATAGCAGCGGATTACATTATCGCCCAGTGTTTCACACAACACAATAGGCTGGGTGGTAATTCATTAATCAAATGAGATCTCTAAATGAAACCAGTCCTGTGCTAATAGGTTCGACGTCTTGGTGCTGCCAAGGTACAAGAAAGAACAGGCCACCAAGCACGGCGAATTATAACATCAGCAGAAACTTTCCAAAAATTCATGACGTGATTGCCTGATTTTTTTTTACCAGAAGTGCAAGGTCTTAAGTGGGCCCATATGGCAACAAAATCCAAATCCTTAGAGCAGACATTAAATAATAAAGACCACCTGAGCTCAGTCTCTTCTTTGCCATGAACTTTCTCATCCCCAGGTGCTGAGTGTGATATGCTGACTCCGAGGTGTTGCCGATGACAGCAGCTCAGTGGCTAGGGGAATGAAAAAGTGAGTGAAGATTTGGTGTATCCTGGAGAAAATTGGATATGAAACTTAACCCAAAATGTGCCCCGGTGAAGCATTTTCAGTCGCCTCTGGTGTTCCTGCAGCTCGGAGGTGAGAAGTGAAAAAAACAATAAATGAGAACCTGGATGCTGCTTAAGACTTGCTCAGGAATTTCCCCAAGTACCTCGAGGATTAAGTACAGCTGAAAAAGGCATCATTTCATTTGTCAGGCCAATTAAAAGACACTTCGGGAAGAGAGAATAAGCTGCGGATCTCCAGCTGATCCCGGTCTATAACATGAACCACACAAGCTAGCAATTACAACCCCAGGCTTCTTCACAGGCCCGATGAAATGTGTTGTAGATTCAGTTTCACGAGCACATTCCGAATGAGACATTCCGACATGTCTTTGTCTCTGTCTGAGTTGATGGACTGTGACCTCCAGTAACTGCAATCAGTGATGATTTGTACGGTTTGAATAGAATACAATGATTCATCTCCCTCAATACATTTTCTATGCCATGTTGAGGAAATATTAACCAGTGACACAGTTTAGCTTTCCACCTTAGATTTCAAATGGAACACACTCGATGATTTGATGTTTCTGTTGCGTCATGAAAATAAAAAAACAATGGCAGTTTGAATATTTTAGATGCAGAGACAAGCTCTTGCTCTTTAGCACTTTCATGCATAAATTATTAAATCACACAGCAATATTTTTTTTTTTTTGAAGAATCATACCAGTAACATTTTATTTCCAATATACTGTGTGTGATCTAGTTACTGCAGTGGACGCCATGTAAATCTGTTTATTCTGAGGAAATCATACATGTAAAAACTGACTTACTAAATTACTTTTCAACTAAATATGATGTAAGAAAATGTTTATCCAGAAATCAAAAGGTTTATTCTGCCTGTTTTCCACCACCAAAAAATGTACTTAACCCTCCTGCTGTCTTCAGGTCAAAAATTGCCCGAAACTGTGTTCAACAGCAGAGAAAACGTCTTAAATGTTTGTTTTTTTCAACTTGAAATTCTATGACTTTTCCTTAAGTCAGCCCAACATTAGAAAGAGTAAAATGTTGCCTTTATTCATATTTCTACGGAAGCTGCACACCACTTACAAAGGTTGTCTTCGGGTCATTTTTGAAAAGTAAATCACAGTCAAAGAGTCAGTTACAGACTACAAAGACACACACACACACACACACACACACACACACACACACACACACACACACACACACACACACACACACACACACACACACACACACACACACACACACACACACAGTGCTGACTGATCTCAGACAGAACTAAATCTTTCTCGTGCAGGTGTATCGTCACCTTTCCACGACACCATACACAACTTTTAAAGATTAAAGTTTCACACACAACCGTCAAAGTGTTGTTTACCAACACTTCTATATTCAGGTGTAGACGTGCTGCAGGTGACAGAACACTCAGTTCTCTCTGTGCTGCAGAACACTGGTCTGGGACCAGCTGGTGAAGCAGCTGCTTGTTCTCCTGTAGTGGTCGCGGTTTGGACATTGTACTTCAGCTTAATTAGTAAAGACAAAAAAAAGGTCTTCCAAATATCTGGGTCCCTTTGTAAACTATAATTTAAAAAATAAAATCCATTAGGGAAACAATTATATTCCCCTATAGTTCCCTCTCTGATGATGGAAAAGGTCTTTTTTATCCCAGTATTGCCTACAATGTGTTCTCTGCATCTGTATGCTAGTGTAGAGATAACGTGAATGTTCATAATAAGAGGCTCAAAAAGAGTTTGCCTCATTGCAGAAGTGTCTGTGAAGGATCTGTTGAGGTGGCGGTATACAGAAGAGTGATGAAGAATCATTGAAGATCATTATGCTCAACAATCCCTCTGAGCTAAAAGACAAAATTGGTCATTACTGCTCGCATATACAATATGAATCGTGGGTAAGCCACTCCAGGGTCGTCCTGTAGAGTTTATGCTCTGCTATAACAACGGCACAACACTTCCAGCTGTTAACATCTGAGATACAACAGTAATTATCCTAGAGCTAGGAGAGATCCCTTATTGGGAGAGTGTTTGAACAAACAACCAATTGTCTCGTCGGCGATATGGACACTTGTGCGATGAAGAAAGACTTGAAAATAATATTCAGGCAAAACTTTGTAGTATATCTGGCAACTTTAGGGCTTTAATTGAGGTGTTAGTGTATAAAAATGTAAGCTGTTGTCTTTACACATTCTGCTGGCCGTGTACAGAGGAGGAGGTTTCACAGCACGACGGCAGGAGAGCCTGCCAGCCAGAGCTAATGTCAGGCTGCAGCGCTGTTTCACACTCCTTCCTCGCACATTGCCAGCAACCCCGCTGAGCAATCTACTGAGCTCAATACAGAGCTAAATTCACTCGAACAAATTATGCATTAATTTACTGAGAGCTGCTCTCGATGTGACCACAACTCAGGTTATCCCTTTATTAGAAGAGTAAACAAATGAGATTCCAAATGGAGATGTACTGTCATGTCTGGGATCATTTTTCAACTGAACCCACAGGGCTCTGCCACCCACACATTAGGGCTGGCCATTGATTACAGCTAAGCATTCGTTATACAGTAAGCATGTCATTATACTGCAAGTCCCTGAAGCGGGATGTTTATCACTCTTTATGTCATTGGCTCCTGCAGATTTTGCCAGACTGAAGGCGGTTTAACTGAAACAAAACATTGTAATTGTGTTGCTGTGTCACTTCACTTGTTTTTTTCAGATTGCCCAAGAAGTCGGTGCATAAAATTACCAATTTACGTTTGTGCAAACAAAGGACATGTTGAAACTTGATATGTCTTAATGATGCAACTTTACTTCAGGTTTAATCTTATGCTGTGACAACACTTGTGGTCTTGTTAGGTTTAGGACCATGATTAAGGTCAGAGGTTGAATGTGTTTTGGCTTGCTGGTTCTTTCGCCACTATCTCAGCTAGAAATTGTCCCGACATCTTATCAAAAATATCAGCTTTTGTTGCCTCAGTCATGGCAGGAACATGTGCCATTGTCTGTCCCTTGAAAATATCCAGTGGCAGGACGCTTACAAATACTGAATATTGCTTGTCAGCCATCTCGCCGACGTTACGTCACCATCATCCCTTCAATGTCGAGACATACAAGTCAGATCATGCTATACGTGTAATGTAAATGTGTCAAGCAACACACTCTGACTCCCAACTCGTGAAATGTGGCAGCTTGGTCAGTGGCCTTAAGCTTTGAACTATGACGCTCTACCCTCTAGCATCAGTTTTGCACATCAAGGGCTCCGAGGTCAAGTTAGCAATAAATATGTAATATGAAACCTCCACTTAGACAGTGAAAATAAAGTTTGCCGACAGACAGCAACTCATACATCCTAATATGTGAACTGTTTGTTATTACATGATGTTACATGACAGTCACAGTTTGGTTAGGTTTAGGCAACACAACTATTTTGCCATGTTTAGGAAAACATCATACTTTGGGTTAAATATCACTCAACCAACTAGGTATATCATGTAATGTAATTGACATAAGTGCATGACATTTACATATGTTGAATCTTGAAAACAAACTACTCACTATTCTTTTTCACATTTGCGTCATGAACCCCACTCTCCAGGGGACAAGTCCAATCTTTGACCGATCCAACCACCAGAGTCACTCTGTATGCTTACTGCACCAGTGGGGTGCTCCAAGAGGGGATGCTAATGAGGTAACTACAGCGTCAAACTCAGAAGTGCAGGGTCACTGACCAGGCTGCTGAAATGTATGATATGTACTGTAGAAACATTGATAGGATGCTTGTGACACATACAAATTTTAACAAATCTGTGGTTTGCAGGAACTCTAAATGCCTAAATGTTATTCTGGAGACTGGGCTGTGATGTGTTTTATCAGTAAATATCAATATTAAGTTGAGACCTACTTTTCTCCCTGCTGTACTTGTTATTCTCATTTGTCAGTTCTAGGAAGACAGCACAATATATCTGTGATACGCAGAGTGAAAATAAAAATGTCTGAAAAATAAAAAAAAGTAATGTCTGTGCTTTGGAGTTAAGACTGAACCGAGGCATCTCCCCAAATGCCAATTAGTTCAGCTTTTTGGTTTCCTTCCATTGTTTGTCTTCTAGGTGTCCGTGCTAACTCTAACAGCCGAGCTGCCACGGGTGCAAAAATTCATGACATTTTTCTCAGGTTAATTATGTAAGATTTATGTACTGTCATGGAGACGCTGGCAGATTTGAATGCCTCAGGATCCAATTTGGCACCACACATGCAGATCAGAACCCGGGAACAAATGTGTCTCCATGCATCTTTGCGCCTTTCTTGTACATCAGATCTGTGCCGCAGGTGACGTTACACATCAGAAAATTGGGACTCTTTCAACTGCAGCATGAATGTAGCCATAGATATATTTGTTTACACTGTCACATTCTGCATGGAGACAAAAAACATACAGAGTAAACACATCTATATTCATACATGGGTTCAGCATTCATCCATCTTGGCGCGGGCAGAAACCAGCGAGACTTGGAAAACTTCCTGTCCTCCGGGGATGGAGGGTCTCAGCTCAGTTTGGACCAGAGCATCCCTCAACCCAGGGGCGGCATGAAGCCAAAGACATTCTGATAAGCACACTACCACCGGCTGCACTGCTTATGCAAGCTCTGGCAGGATATTTACGGAGACTTAAATAAAGAAAGGCAAAGACGGCCCAAATACTTGTGTTACAACATGTTTAAGAGTGAGCAGAAGCACTTGAGGGCCAGGATAAACTCGGACCAACCTCCGGTCTGCATGGAGAATATTGCAAGCTAGAACTGTCCCCATAGACACATGAAGTAGGGGCGCTGAGGGGGCTGAGCACCCCCTAAAACCAAATGAGAAGGCGAGAAAAAAAAATAGTTGGATGCAGACTCGCAGCAGAGAGAGAGGGAGAGAGAGAGAGAGAGAGCTTGTGTGGATGAACGAGAATGAGGGAGCGCGAGAACATGGACAGAAGTGTCCACATGATATAAAAACTGTCTTTGATCGTGAAGCCTAAAGTTACTCTCTAGTTCTGTGGTTTATCAGCCAAGTCAAAGCACAAGGCTCACACTGCAAACCGGAGGAACACTAACTGTGACAAACAGACCAATCCACATTATATATGCTCCTCCCCTCTGTGAAAAGTATCCTCCTTGTGCTGTGTTATTATAAGCTATGAGGCTGTTTATCCCGCCTGTTCATACTAAGCATTATGCATTTCTATATGCAAACACAAAGAAAGCAATCGACCTAACCCGAATCTCCAAGAAGAACCAGATGATTTAGAATTCATCGTAGGGGACATTTTGTAAGATTAATAAAGTTGCTCTTTACTCAACAACTTTCAAAATTGAGCGATTTTATAAGGTAGTCTTGGGAATTTCTCCACAGGCAAGTAAGAATGGGCCTCCACTGGTAACTGCGTACTGTATTTGTAGAACTGGACATGCTAACTATCAATATAAATGGTGTCTCCTTGAATAAATTTGGTGAAAATGGAAATGTTGGCAGATAAGATGCACTTGATGAACCAGTTGTGGGTCACATCTCTGACCTAAAGTACAATAGTCGTCAGGTTTGCTGGCTGCTTTAGTGCAAACTGTTATCCTGGTCACTCAAATAAAAAGATAATAAAAAACAGGAATTGCTTTTAGAGTTGCTATGACATCTTTGCATCAACTGACCTCTCAACACCCCCGGCTGTAACCAACTTCCATCGTCCCCGACTGCCCCTGCTATGCTTGTATTTAATGTGATCATTATCCTGCACTCCTGAAAAAGTTCTGTGACTGACTGCCTACAACATGTGTGGACATGAATTGCAATACATTTAGTACTTTAAGTGAGGCCAAACAAATGCACTGAATTTTATGCACCCACGGTTTGAGAGTCTGTGGACTCACTGCCAGAGTAATTGTCTTTTATCTTGAGCACACTCTATATTTGTATTTTTTTGCTGGGATGAAAATATTCAATCTTGAATCCTTAAAAGTGGGCTGAGACTATTAGTATGCATTTGCATTAGCGGCGGGCATTAGCATGCATTTCATCGCGCCAGACTGTCATAAAAAACGATTTCTAATTGAAAAGGAATCTCTCTTTATGTTTTTCTGTCTCCCTTTGCCGGTGGAAAATCAACACCGGGAGAAAGCAGCTCTTAAGTCGCTGTAATTGTGACTTGTTTGGAAGGGCAAAATGTTTACCCTGAATGCATTTAGTGCGGATATTATTTGCTTTCTCTGTTATTCCAGCTTCTCAATGGTACAAGCCCTGCGGGATTCTGATGAATATTTCAGTAAGAAATTTCTATGCCGGTCTGTCTGTCGGCTTCACAATGAATACAAATTAACAAAGTGTGAAATCCTGCTGCCTACTAAACTTATGAGATTATGACTTTCAGAGGAGTGTGCTCTGTCCATCTGTTCTGTGAGCAGAGCTGAACCTTCGGTTGTTGATCACCGCTCAGGGACTTTTGACTTTGGGAATTTCCACTACTTTTTTTATTTGGGATGAAGTCTCTTGGAAGAAAGGACGGTGATTCTTCAATTACTGTCAGTGAGCTCTACAGGAGAAGAGTTGGAGGCCTAAGAAAAGCAGGTTTCACTCCAACCGGCAGCGCTCGCATAGTCTCAGATTGGCTAACACACTTCCACTGCGATGCTCAATAGGACTATCTTCTGCTTCTTAAAAATGGTCTTGCCCCAATTTTACATCATGAAGGAGTGCTCTCACTCTCTTTTACCAAAAAAACCAATTTCCCACAGAAAAAGGCAAAAATATCCCTTTTTCGTAGGAGGCTCCTGCATTGAGGCCCTGATATGTTCAAGAGCGTAAACTGGATACCCCAGCCTGTGATTTAAGCTCCATTTCGGCTCTTTGAGCTGTGCTACGAAGCAGATAACTGATGAGAGAGTGAAGCCCCATTCTATCTGCTGGGGTCACATTGTCTCATTAATTGCTTATGAGTTATCGCTGTACATATGTGAAACAGCTGGGGGCCATTACGATTTGGTTGGAAATAATACCCAGAAGAGCTCAGCACTGCGTTAGAGTTGTGTGTCTGTGTGTGTGCTTGTCTGTCAGCTGTGTTGGAGGTAGTTATCTCCCCCCCCAAAAAAACAAAATGGAAACCAAAATGTTTCCTCCCTCGCACTTTCTCCCCCCCCCCCCTCTTATCGGCGAGCACAACAAGGCAGGTGACTCATTAACATTCCCCGGACGCCGCGGGATTAAGAGCTTTGCAGGTTAAAAAACGTGCCGTAATCAAATTATTCAAATGACCCTTACTCAGCTTCGACCTTCATAGCGCCATTTGAGACAATTACACCGAGCAAGTTGCGCCTGAAACCATTTCATATCAGCGGGGGAAAGGGAGAGCAAGGAAGAAGAGAAAAAGGGGCACGGGAAGCGAAAGATACAGAACAAAAAAAAAAGTCTAAATGGGGAGTTAATTAAAATTGTTCCCTCAAAGACGTAGTTTTTTCAGCCAGTGGTGGATAAGGCGAGTCCTCACGCTGTGAAAAGTGATTATGATATCTTTTCCGGTTTATTGCCCTCCCAGCAGGCTCACTCTGACCCTGCAAACTTAATACTTGCCAAATTAATGCATCCTTTAAACATGTTTCTTTTATTCACCTGCAGGATTTTGTGCAACATCCGTCCACTGGCGTATGTTTACTGTGCGCCGGTATCGTCGGCATCAGAGAGTCTGCATGCAGCAGCGACTGAAATAACAAGAAGCAACCCTCAGGATTTTCTCTGAACTTGTTTCTTTGTCAAACAATTAGAGGTGTTGCTCCCAATCAAGCTCGCCGAGCCCCTCTCATCAGGTGAAAACACAGACAGGAAGCTGTCCTGCGCGAACAACACCGCCTCTCTTTGCCGTGGCACAAAATATTTTTTTCTCTTTAATCATGCATCTCTTCATCTGTCCATATTTTAGAGCCAATTATCAAAGAGGTGTGTGAGTGTGTTTGTGTTTTCCCTGATGTGATTGCTTTGTGTTACCTCTGGCAGTTGGGGGAAATTTAAGAAACAATGCGCCGTACATCTCATCATTTCTGAACAGCGCTCCTGTTGGCCTCCAGGTAATTAGCGTTGGGCCTGGCGGGGGAAGCCAGCGTGGGCCTCCATCGCCAGACGTGATAAATATTGACTTAGTCATACTCTTTCTTCTGCAGAGTTAATTAAAGTGTGGACTGTTTATTTTTCAGGGGCTGCCAACTTGAATTTGATGCCCTGTATTAATCAACACCCACAATGCTTTCTGTGCATATGAAAGCCACCCTCGCCCTCTTCAACGGGACTGAGTGCATGTGTGCGGGCTTGTTTTGCAAGAATTGTGCCAATGTTGTAGACTTTTTGTGTGAGGATGTTATTGCAAAATGAAATTAGTGTTGCGAGTAGGAAGCGTTCGACTGGAATCAGGATGAACTTTTGTCATGTTGGGCGACAGTTCCAACGTGGGATTTAATCATACGGTTTGGCCGTTTTTGCGCTGATCCCTGACCTTATTCGCATCAAACCAGCTGCACAACCAGAAATAGTCAGTCAGGTGGGCCTGTGTGGTTTTAGGTTTGCAAGAAATAAAGCACAAAGTGATATTCAGATCAACACTGACAGTGTTTTTACTATGTATTTTAAGATCCCATTAAACGTTTTTTCGAGCATTTGCCTACTGGCACTATCGACACTGCATCGATAGCAGGGTTTTGTTTAGTGTTGCTTGGCAACATGTGTTAGTCTAAAAGAGGCCTATTTAATTAAAGATTAAAGACAGTGCCAGTGGGCAGGAGTTTGAATTCCCTATATCTGACCTTTAAGGCTCAGGATTTAGGTTTGTTAAATCAATACCCTTTTTAGGTTTTTCTCCCTGTTATTAGTTTTCATGACTAAAAAAGACACATTATATATACAGAAGTCCAGTAAAAAATGAGAAAATGCACCTTTTTAGTTGGTCTTCAATGGTTGGCCACATTCAGCACTCAGATAGGCGTGGTCTTAAGTGAAAAGGTAACGGAGGCAAGCTTCAACTTGATTTCTTCATTTAATATTGCAATATTCCCCAAAAACATCGTAGCGCTGCTGTAATGTCAAACCTTGTGGGGACTGCAGCGGTCGTCTCACTGAACATCTGCATGTCCGTCTGTGGCTGATCGATCCATAACGATCACAGTGGCATCATGTCCGGGGGCTGTGGTGGCAGGTTTTGGTTTCCTCAGACTGCACTTTTCTGACTGTTGTTGTCTGTTCCTCTTTCTCGATGCATGGTGTCTTAAAAAAAAACAAAAAACATCCAGCTTTGTTTTGACATCTTTGCCATAATGATCCGTCACATTATTGCAACCAACGAGGCTGCCAAATGGCCGACCGCGGTTCCAGTCATACTTCCCGTGGATATTTTTAAGGACACCTGGTGATATTTCCATCAGTTTCTGTCTCGTCAAACTTAGGTCTCTTTTTAAAAGGAGAGCTCCAAATATTTCCAGTGGTTTAAAGTCGGACCAACTCTGTCTTTGATCGTGGTGATCAGAACAGGTATTTTAAGAAAAGCCATGATGTTTTCCTGACCCTAACCAAGTGTTTTTTGTGCCAAAACTTTGTGACATGAGAGAAATAGAAAATTTGAGCTTAACAACTGTAAAGTTGCAACATAAAGAAACACTCAGTATTAACTTATCTGTTGTTTTGCAGGAACATACTTGGCAAACATTTATTCTAGCGCTTGGGTTGTCCAGGTGTGAGCCAGGCCTTGTTGGTCAACATCAGTGGCGGACTTCACTAACACTCTTTTGGTTAAATGGGAACCAATCCCAGAAAGTGGGGTCCGAAATCCTGTGGAAAGCCTTCCGAGAGGAGTGACGATAAGTTGTTGTATATCGTCTCTCCTATTAGCTGTAGAAGTTATACAATAAACAGCAAAACTCACCCACACACTTGCAGCCATAGGAGAAATTGAGACTTCATTATTCCACGGCTGGATTTGAGGATTTAACAAGTAAAATGGGGCTCTTCTTGTTGCACACCATCCACAGGGCTTTAATGATCTATACAGAATTCATGTGCATCGCACAATGCTGTGTTTATCTCAAAACAGTGCAATCAAAAGTTGTGACCTGATGCACCACAGAAACTAAAACTTCTTTTTCTCCCTAACCTTATTGAAAAGTATCTCATTAAAGCAGTCAGTGACAGCCGAATAAGCGTTATGCTGGTAGTTATTACACTCAGTATTGTATGAATTGTGCTTATTAAGTCACAACAGTGTGGTACATCTCTAATTAAATTAGATGTCTAAACAATAAAGTTCATCCAGAACTCTGTTATGAGTTGGTTTAAGGGTTTATTTACAAGTTTTGGTCTCTTTGTGATGCTGAAAAAGACGTCACAAGCAGCTGAAGCTCGGAAAAGCTAAAAAAATAACAAAAAAACACAAGGTACAGGTAGACAAAGACTGGAACAACAGAGCGGGAGTGACGCATGTTCTTTCAAAGCGTTGAATTTTAAAATATTTTTCAAAAGATCTGTATTCATGTGTAAATAATCTGGCACTTCTTTGTTGTGTGTTTGTTGTGTTGATGATTGGATGTCAGATTCCTCAGATGACGTTGACACTGGGTGCCTACTAAACGCACTCTTTGTTCTTCGCTCTTGTCAGTCTAACACTAGCAAGTTATTTAACCCTACAAATTTGCATTAATATAAAATGAACAGGGTAGGCAGCTCTACAGTGGAGAAAACCAGCAGAGTTGATGAGAGAAGGGCGTTCAAACAAAGCTTGGAGCTGCCAGACAGCCGAACAAGACGTTTGTTTCTCCTCGGGATCATCAAACTGCACTTCTTCACGTCTGTGTTTGTTGTTGCTGGGTAATTGAGTTGCACTGCTGTCACAGTGTGACTCATCAGCGGCTCATTATTCCAGCTGCTGCCAGAGGAGGAGGCAATAACATCAGACATGTTCGAGTGTGGTCATTATAATGGCAGCGTAACTGGAGTCGAACACGGAAAACACATCTCCGGACACAGTCAGGAAGACAGCCACTCCAGAGTCAGGAATGATGCACTTGTGTATGGCTCAGATGTTCATCAAAAACTCTTTGTTGCATTCATAATTCAGAGGGAAAAGAAGAAGGGTTTTTTGTGTGTGTTTTTTATAAGCAGTAAAGTTTTGATAGTTATTCACAATTCAATCTCCACAGTAAGCCTCTACAAAAACAAAACTACAAAATGTTCCCAGACTAATATTTGAAAATTCTTTCTGATCTTGTGCTTACATTTGGTTCATCAAAGTTTAGTCAGGAATAGCAACCTAATCTCCAGAATTTTGCAATATACTTTCTGCAATGGATAATTAATTTTGTACGGTTCTCCCATATTTAGTTGAATCTTGTGACAATGCTGTGCTTATGTTCTGGTTAGGTTTAGCCACAAAAAACACTTGGTTAGGGTTAGGAAAAGATCAGGTTTTGGCTCAAAATACTGGTATCACAAATATCACAAATATCTGTTTTTTTGTTGCCACAAACGCAGCTAAAATTTGTCATCTCCATTGTCTCCTTCATAAACAACCAGTGGTTTGATGTTTAAAAAATGTTGAAACACAGTCTCGAACCATAGTCACTGCTACCACCATCCCCTCCTCCTCCGGTCATGATAATCAGGTCAAAAATCCAACTTTTTGGGAAACAAGACAACTGCAATGGTACAGAAGATTAAAGCCAGACTACATGCATTACTGAGTGGACTGAAGCCAGGCTACATGCATTATTGGGTAGACTGAAACCAGGCTAAATGTATTATTGCGTAGACTGAAGCCAGACTACATGGATTGAGTGATCCTAAGCCAGGCTAACCACATCATTGGGTGGACCAAAGCCAGGCTACATGTAATATTGGGTGGACTGAAGCCAGGCCTCAAGCTTGGATATGTATATATCCCAAACTGCAATACCCATACATAGCCAGCCAGAAAATTCAACCAATAATTCACTTAGGTCAAGTCTTGACTATGCTAACTGATGGGATTTTCACTTCAAAGTGAGTTTTTGTTTTTTTGTTTTTTACGAACTACCTGTACCTTAGTTTTCTGCAGAAGTCCTACTTAGTATGAAAGTTGATCAATTGATTGCGGTCTGTTTAATGAATGAGGCCCCAAGTTATTTTCTCCTCTTTTTGCCTTGTGCCATTTTGCATCCAAACCCACATACTTACTTTGACATTTTAAAAAATACATCACACACTGGCAGCAAATTGAAGCTGAGACTGAGTAAAATCAAAGGACGGGGACTCAAGAGATCAAGAAACCTTTGCAGTAAAAGCCCCTCTAATAAATGTGTGTGATCCAGGAATTTCCTCGGATAAAAACGCCTGGATCCCATAAAACTATCCATTAACAGTTATAAATATTGATGTGTTATGATTATAATATCAGCGCATGCGTCTCTCTTGAGTATTCAAGTATTGGGCGTGGCCTGTTTAGCACCATTAAGACATGCTCTTCTGTTTGATAATTTAAACGTCAGCGTCTTGTCTTACAGGATGTCGGTCAATCTGCCTACATACAGAATGAGCCTTCCTAAATTGCGAGGACCTGCTCCCTCATATAAGCCTGATTTCCACCAAGCAATCTAGTTCATTTCATTTCAATTACACATTTGAGAAGTCATTATTGCATTTCCCTTATCAAAAATTTGGGTTGCTACCAAAAGAATCACCCCATGCCACCCTGCTTTTTTGTAACTCGTATGTTGAGGTATCTAATAAACTGATCCCTTGTTTCTTTGGTCAGGCTCCCACAGGTTACGTACGGGATAAAGGGTAAAGCACCACAAAAGTTGGGTGGTGCTTGGTGGGTTTTATATCATAAAACAATTGCAGCCTGGCTACAAACTTCCTCTAATAACAGCTATAAAAGTTCATTAAAATGTGTTTCTATAAACATTTGAGGTGGGAAATAGGCAACACAGTAATATAATCTTGATTACTGTTTAGTTTGTCAACTTTATCAGGTTCTTGTGAGCCTGGCATACTGCACTGGAGAGACGTGCAGCCTGGACGCATTTGGGGAGTGTGACGTGCGACTTCTGTCAGTAATCAAACCAGTCCCATAATAAACGTTTGCGATTGACCTGTCACAAACCAGAAAACTGAGAAATCTGTCTGAATCCAAGTGTGACCAGGCCGTATCTGCCAGAGAAAATGAAACATGATCTTGCAAATTAATCTGGAAGACTATTGGGGAGGTTGAAATGATGAATAGACAAGTAGTAGCAACGTTTGAAGCCTTATTCCAGCTCTGAAAACTGTCATCAATCAAAAAGTAAGAATAAATAGTCCCTCAACAGTATAATACCTTTCATATTTCATAAAAGTGGCAGCTTGGGCGAATACTCTTCTTCATTGATGATATTATTTTTACCTCAACACATTTGTACAAAATTCCTGCCACTGTGCAACGGAGGATAAATGTTCTATATATGTCCTATATTGCTCCAGTGCGGCAGCTCTGTCCACAAATGGTCCTAGCATGTTTGAACAATGTCAACAAGGATGTTCGCGACAATGAAGATCTACGTTTGATCGTCAAAAAGACATTACATGACCCCATGAGATTGTCCCAGATCTAAGGGTCTTTATCATTGATCAAGCCTTTGATAGTGCTGTCTATTTTCTTTAAATTCCCTTACCATACAGTACATTTTTGTTCGTCTCCATCATCCAACAATTACATTTTACACTACGGTTCCTCCCCCTACCACCAGTTTCCTCATCCCCTTTAGTCATGCGTCATATTCTCCCCCCCTGCAGAATGATTCATTTTTCATTTGATCTGGACACTGGAAGCAGAGCTAAATCCCCCAGAGAGATTGCTCCCTGTCCCCTCAGAAAACTCCATTTCACTGGCAGCGCACGTTTCTTGAAGAGGCTGCAGCCATTCTCCAGCATGGTTAATTTATACTTGAGATCACAATTGGGACTAAGTGCTGGATGAGTGATGCCTCCTATCTGATTCTTTGTCAGCAGCCATCAGGAGTTTATTTTTCTGACGTTCTATGTGCAGTTTTCTTGTTTGATGTCGGGGGGAGGCGGGGGGGATGCAGGGTCAGCGTTCATGACAGGTTCTGCCCCTCGAGTCTATGATTAGATAGCTAGATGCAGAGATAATGGAAGGGAACAAGTGAGATTAATGTGAGACTGCTGGACAAGATGTGCGAGTCGCAGCAAACTCAGACTCATCTCGTGCCTTTTTCTTTGCCAACAGTAATATGACACCCAAGTCAAATTGCCTTGTTTGTAAGGATGCAGCAGTAATGGTGAGAAAAAAGGGGAAAATCCTCCAGGGAAGCAACTGCTGGCAGGGGTGATGTTTTATGTTTTCCTCTAGTAATGCACCACTCCCCAATTGATATGCAGCTGCCAGACACTTAGATCAGTCACAGAATAACACCATCAAACATTCAATCATGCTTGAATGTATTTTTAATATTGAATGTCAGAGTTATGATAAAGAGTGACTGGGATTTCCATTTGTGGCACTGACTGCCAGGCACTTCAGGTAATGGATATGAAAGTCTACACAGGGGAAATATCCCCACATCTAAAACCCAATACAAAAGTCTCTCTCTCTTTCTTCTTCTTCCCTCTCAATACATTAATCACAACATTACTCATGTGGAGCCAGAGAAAGTCCACATATTGTACAAGTCTCCACCCAGAAATGATCGTCTCACCCCTCCTGCGAGGATTTCTTGCCTCTGGCCATGTTACTCCAGAGACAGGCAGCCACCTGCAGGATTTCTCCCTTGATCAACTGCAGGACAGGCCGCTTTGATACCCCTCCACACCGCCCATTTTCAGTGCCACCGACAATACCAGATGGCATAGATTCCCCAGAGAGAAATAGAAAAGAGGGAGAGGTGCAGGAAAAATTACCTTTGTTAACACGATGCTGGCGAAAAGCAATGACCGTGTTGTTCTCGTTGACCCAGGAGCGGAATAAGATAATGAGCGTGATCATTCCAGTGGCAGGGGAGGGACTGGACCCAGGCCAGTCAGGGCACGCTCATTTGCTTGGCATGCATCAGCCCATTAGAGAAGAGAGTAAGTGAGCCACTATCCGCAACGACTTCGCCTTCTGCAGTGTCTCTGAGCATGCCACCTCCCCATTATAGACAGACCTGCACAAGAAGTCTTGTTTCGCACCCCCCGCCGCCTGCACTCTTTGTAC
The DNA here is from genome assembly GCA_963678695.2 of Diplodus puntazzo. NCBI lineage: Eukaryota > Metazoa > Chordata > Actinopteri > Spariformes > Sparidae > Diplodus > Diplodus puntazzo. The sequence goes on along the minus strand of OZ023171.1, from coordinate 25,003,978 downwards.
ACGAGGCTGCTTTCTCCAGCTGTAGTGATCAGGAGGCTTTTATAAGAGTAACAAAGAAGGGAGAAAAACAGAAGGGAGACTAGGAAGACAAGAAAAGAGAGAGAAGTCTTTCTACCGACTGCACAGCAGCGGCTCTACTCAGATGGCTCAGTTCACACGGAGTGCAAAGATGAGGCAAAGATGAAGTCAATTTGCAAATTGCCCAACTTTGGGTAAGCCTGACATGCCCTTAGAAAGATTCAGGCATATTTTACCATCAATAATAAGAGCTGTAGAGCTGTAGCTGTGATTATATGCAGAAACACACTTTAAAAGGATAATTTGGGTTTAAAACTTGGATCTTTTTCAGAATTTGCTGACAAAATCGTACTAAGTAATTGCTGAGATCTAAAAACAAGGTGACATTAATACAACAGAGTGCGACAGGCGTGAAATTCCAGTGGTATTGAGAAGTTAGAATTAAAAAGTACATAATCCCCAATAATGCCCCAACTTGTTTTTTAAACTTTGAAGTTCCAAGTTGACAGATTTGGTATTGAGTCAGACTTGCTGTTTTATCTTAATGCTTAATCTTTTGATAGCAAGAAATGTCTGGGTGAGGGGATGGCCAAGTTCAACCATTTTTAAAAACTTGAATGTTTTACTGCCAAAATATCGGTCGGGCTCCAATTTCAATTCATATTAACATCAATTAAAAGGATTGATGGCAAAAACTATGCAAATAAAATGAACCAGAGCTCTCTTTTAACACACTTATTTCATAATGTTGGCTCCTTAGAAGTTATATGCTGTATATTCCTCAGTAGTGATCCTCCACGATCTGACTTCTGAATATCGCTGAGCAGAGTGAGCGGAGGCATGAGACCGGCGATAAGACGGAGCTTTCCAGCAGGATTGGTGGCTTCGCACTCTGTGACCCCAAAGTGAGGATGACACTGGACGCGGGATCAAATGAAACAGACGAGAAGAGAGACCCTGGATAAAGAAAGAGAGGAAATAGGAACTAGCGGGTGAAGCGAAGAGGAATTAAGAGAGTGTGTGTGAGAGTCACAGGCCAGCTCATTCTGGTCATCTGCTTGCTCTTTTTGGCTCGTTTTAAAAAACACAGCGAGGAAATGAGAGGGGAATAGGAGGTAAAGAGACAGGCAAGAGGGAGGAAGTGATGGGATGGGGTGTACGCAGGTGACAAGCTGCCACGGGGAGAGAGGAACAGGGCTGCCGCGATGCTCTGCAGGGTGAGAGGCCTCGTCTGACACTGCAGCAGTGATATGGGAGCTGACAGGTCGACGGAGGGGGCGAGGGGAGGATTCCTGCGGAGGATAAGTCCAACAACTCCGACATGACACTTCCAAAAGCTAATTTAGCGCTGCTGAGAGACGGCGTGTCGAGCTTTCTACACCTCAGTGTGCCGCTGCTTATGGAGACACTGGCGTAATTACACTTCTATACAGGACCCGCTCAAAACCTCCTATTTTTTATTTGCTTCTTTCATAATCCTTTGTGTTGAAAGGTTTCAAACACAAGCCTGTTCAGATGAAAGAGTGTTAGTCATCCAAGTTTCTTCCCTCGCTGATATGTCCTTCGACACCCCCAGCAGAGATAATATTTCATGAATGGATCACAAATTAAGGGCGTTTATTAATCAGACCTTTCGCTGAAGTGTGACTCCTCCCTGTGGACCATCTGTATCCTCATTTCTCTTTCCTTCTCCCCCTCATTTTATCACTCTTCGTTTTCCAGCTCTCACCGCCATCACCTTGAATCTGTGAAAGTGCCGTGTTGCTGGGGAAGGCAGGGTGCAGGATGCAGGGTAATGACTCGGACCATGGGGGTCGTGGCGCCACTGTCACCTTTTCTCATGCGCGGTAATGAGCCGAGGTCAACGGAAAGGAAGCGTCGGAGAAACAACATCACGCCGCAGCATCGCCGCTGCCCCAGCAAACCTCATTAACTGGGCTTCAACCCCAGCTACAACTTTGGCCTTTATACACACACTAACCAAAGGTGAGGAGGATTGAGCCGACTTTAATTAGTGTAGCTATTAGTGCTCGGCACCCAGCTCGCCTATTTTTGTCTGGTGACATACATGAGGAACATCAAAATCCTTTACAACCAGCTAAAATCCTTGTTTTGTTACAAGTTTGTTCATTTTTCATTAATCTGCAAGCTGTAAAAAGCAAAAAAAAAATGAAGCTAAGGAAGATAATCAACAACAAAGGGATTAGCTCCTGTAATTAAAAAGTAAAAGATCCTATTTCAATGACACATTCATGCATAGGAAAAATAAACAGAAGTCTTCCTTAACATGCAAGCTGCACTGTACCAGTCCTTGAGTTTTAAATAGGCAGGCTTGAGCTGGAAATTGGCTGATTTGATCCCCAGACTCAAGGTTCCCCTCCCCTATCATCCGTGCTGCCGTGCCATTCAGCAGGGCACCTCATAAACAAATGTCTGCTATTCAGTAGCCTGACATGGTTTTCTGGGACTACTTCCAGGTGATTGTGCAAGGCGGTGAATGTACTTTAATTATACAAAAGATGATTTGTTTGACACGTATTTTCCACAGCTCGCGGTCTCAGAAACAATAAAAAAAAAAAAACGAGACATCATTTGATGTAGTTATGAAGTGGCCTGGGATCATGGGATTTACTGTTTTAATTTTTAAGAAACCAACATCACTAATTAAAAAATGTATGACTCAAGGCATAGATCTGGTTCACGAATGAGGTGAGGTATTAAAGATTTATGATGTCACATTCGCCTACTGCATTTACTGAGAGGTTACAGCAAGAGACAAACAAATTAACGTTTAAAAAAAAATTACGGATTTCTTTGGGTTTGCATGGCAATGGCGACACATGCAGATGCAGCAGCATTGGCGTGCATCAAAACACATTTGACAGAAATGCATTTCTTTCGACCATGATCCAGGAAGGAGAGCCATATTAATCCAGATTGGACTTCAGGCCTGCTCCTGGCTAAAGTCCAGTTGCAGGAAAATAAAATGGAAAAATGGGAGTTAAGACTGTCCAAGCAATGGAAAATCAGAGACTGTTGTGCCCACATGTTTAAATGGACCCGTCTCCACCACAACATCCCGGATTAAGTTGTCACACTCGACAGACAAACCGTGCTCTGAGCCAACAGAGAAGAAGTGGTCAGACTTGATGGACATGTGAAGTTGCTTACCATGTTGTCAACACTGTCTTGTTGCTGCCGCTTACATTCACACTGACACATTCAAAAATTGTATATTTCATGTTTGTGTAATGTAGCATGAAGGAGATTACAAAGTTTAATTCAATTGTGCAAGCCTGTGTTGTATAATAACAAAAAAGATGTTTCCCAAAGTCATGCAGTCATTTTAAGCCAATTTTAGGCAGAAAAAGACATTTTTGCTGACAGACAGTTTTCTTGTTGGCATGCGAAGGCACAAACCACCAAGTGTCTCGCTTTTAAACTTGTGAGATCAGGGACACGTCCAAAAAATCACAACATTCAACGAACACAGGCGATAAGTCAAAGTGTTGCCTCCCTCTTTCAAAACCATTTGTTTCCTCATTGAATAAATCTCATTATTGCATCTTGTTTTTGCCAACAATAGTTTCAGACATGTCACAGGCGATAGAGTGATAACCAACCAACAACCATTCTTCACAAACATGAATGTGGATTCAGTGATTTTAACAAAAGAAACATGTCTGGTGTGTTTTCTGCTTCCCTTCTGCCCTGCCCATCCCACTGATCTCTTATTTGACTTCCCTTTCCTCCCATGTCACAAGATATTCCAACTCCAAGCACATCTTGTTTTTGGCCACAATAAAAATCAAGATTTTTTTTTTTAAGTTGTGGCATCTGCGACAGCTCACAACAAGGTAAAGACAAGTCTTGGCACTGATCACACTGGATGCATTCTTGTGAAGAGTGCAGGTTTTGTGCCAACTTGAGGGTTTCTGTCTGGAACTAAAGTTTGCACCAGGCTTCAGCTGTTCCGTGAAAAGACTGCCTCTCTAATCATACAGTCAAACAGCCCTCAGCTGTGTCAAACCAGCTGTTTAACTAACTCTGAAGTGTGATCCAAAGGTCGAAAACGGAGCCAAAGGTATTAGTGTTGGAATATTGCATAAGCCTAGTTTGAGTCTGAGCCACCTGTGCTTGCTGATATCTTTCAATACAGGTTACAGTTTTAGCCGTCTTTGGTAAGAAATCAGAGCTGAACTACTTTTTTTTTACATCACCACTACAGAGGTTATGTTTTCCCTCGTTTCGTTTGTTGGTTGGTTGTTTGGTGTGTTGATTTGTTTGAAAGTGTTTTGGTTTGTTTGCTTGATTTGTTGGTTGGCAGGTTGTTTGGTGGGTTGGTTGATTGCTTGCTTGGTGGGTGGGTTGGTCAACAGGGTTAGGGTTAGGGTTAGACACAAAAACACTATGAATTTCCATGAAACATGGATGGAGTATGGGTCTCTGCCCAGAATACAACCCAAGTCATTTTTGGTACTGATGTGCATAATGGGTAAGGAATTGAGAGATAGGACATTTCTTTCAATTTAAATTTTTCAGGGAGTAATGACTCTGGCGTATTCAGGTGGCCGGTATCTATCTGTGATTACAAAAGGGGAACTGTTGGGCCTTGGTGGCGGTATTAGTTCTACTGAGTGCCATTCTTGCTTTAAGTATTGGAAAATATTACTGTTTCTGCCACCTAAAATGTGAAAGATATTGCTTTCTGAACATTCACAAGATTTCTCCTGGGAAATACCTAAAACCGAGTGCTCAGAACAGCAAATACAAAAAAACATTTGGTGGCGTAAAGACAGAGTGGCGAAACTGCACTTTACTGTATTTGAAAACCCAATAGGATTTTAAACACCTTCCCATACCTTTCTTTACCTTGAAAGCCTGCCTGCCATTGAAAGATAATGTTATTTTACCACCCAGCTTCAGTATGAAAAGTGGCACCAAGAACACAGGAGACCAGATTCTTCACGCCTTTCTTCTCCTCTAGCTCCGCATTTCTTCACAGATGGAGTTAAATTATGCAGCACAAACTGTCTGGATATAATGTTCACAGAGTGAGGGGGTGTATACAGCTCTCCGTCTCCCTCTTTTCGTCCTGTGATGGGAGAGCAAGTCACACTTTGCAGCTGGGCTAGAAAATCATCTTGGAAATGTATTTGACACAGTGATAAACTAAATTTACCACACCATCTACTGCAAAAGAAATGAAAAGAAAAAAAAAACAGAGAGATCCCACGAGCCAATGAGCAGAGATGAGGGCTGGCCCGCGTAGCCTCTACCCATCTCCTCCTCTCATCTTGATTCGTGCTTACGTGAGTGTTTTTCAGATGAACTGATTATGGTTATGAGCCGATATGATGCAATATACTTCCTGGTTCAAAAATAGTGACAGAGGGAAATCAGGAGCATCACTGTACATTTGAAATTTAAACCACTTTGATATGGATTTCTATCACATGCTCATATTCCATTCACCCCCCCCATCAGCAAAGCCTCGCCAGAGGACACTGCGAGGCCTGTTTGGCAGCTCAGATAGCCTCTGAATAAGCGTGAGGGTTCCACGCCGCTGAAAAGTTAAACAACAACTGCAAAAAGACAGACCGATTATCTCCTAAATGTCATGTTTCTCTGAATGAGTCACAGCGGTGACTCTTTCTCCCCGTGATGGCTACTGATAACGGCATGCAAAATCTCAGCCCCGGAGCACATTTGCATTCTAATAAGCCACCAACTTCCTGCTCGCCATTCTGCTTTTTTTTTTTTTTTTTTTCAGACCTTAGAGACAGAAAACAAATTGCATTTCAGCAGAGACAGCGATGTGATAATCTGAGCATTCAGTACAAGTCGTTCGCTCGGAGAAGCCGACGTTTTATTTCATACTTCACTGGTGGCTCTCAGCTGTATAGAAAACTGTACTGTACTGTATTCCATGTGAACAGTAATGAAGTGTCTTGTCATGCTAAATGGAAATCCGCGAGACACATGGCCCAAAAAAAAGGAAAAAAAGAATAGAAGTGATTAGTACGCGTGGTTAAGTCACTGTGTGATTTAGCATACTGCAGTAGGCAGGCTCATTGTGCCCAATAAAGTGATGTGTCCTCAGCAGGAAGTCCTAAAGGTGGAAATTAAAATGCATGGGTTGAAATAATAACAGCTGCAGGGATCTGTCAGGTGTAACAGGTTAATCAACCAGAGTGGGATTACAGATTTTCAGGAAAACTTCAGGAAAACCTGTGGTGCCAATGATCCATCATCATTTATGAATCACATACAAGCATGTTAGGCTGCTTCTAAACTGATCAAATGTCTTGCTCTATATCTCACCGATGACGCGGTATCATAATAATGATAAAAAGTTATTGATGAATCATCCTGCAGTTGAGGACGTGTACTAATTTCCCATCCAATAAATACTCTCTTAATGTTCACGATGCGTCTTTGGATGTATACAAAAATGGAGGCATTCAGAGTGGAGTGTTTCTGGGGGCAGCACCTCAAGGACCACTGTACAAAAACACAACTCTGATTTGAGTGAAACTAGATCATATATAATTTTATTCATGCATAACCTTTTTTCCTGGCTCTAATGGATGGAAAAGCTGAAGAATAAAAGAGGATAGGATGAGAGAGGGGGAGGATGACATACTGCAAAGGGCAACAGGTTGGATTCAAACCCTGGACTGCTGCAGCAAGGACGCAGCCTCTGTACGGGTCTACCAGCTGAGCTACTGGGGCGCCCCTGAAACTGGATCTTGTTTATAGAGGTGCATCAAGGCTATTGCCAACTGCAAATGGAAATCTATAACAGCGACATGTTTCTCTCTAACTGTACCTTGAAACTTGTACCGATGGAGAAACAAATAAGACTCTTCTCCAGTCGTTTCACGGGAACTTTAAAAGTCCTCTAAAAGCTGAAGAAAATATAAAATAACTTATTTAAATGAAATAAACAAGATTTTTTCAACTCAAATTAACATGATGCACACACTTTTACATGTTTTGATTCTGTGCTGAATGATATGGAAGATCCAGATGTGGATTGACCGTTGGGAGCACCAGGAGAATTCCCAGTTAGGCCAGTGTTGCCAGTATAATACATCAAAGAGAGAACAACACAGGGTAGCTACAGTTCCTCATAAATGTAGACTGTCAGCTCCAGTATTTGCCTTTCACCAGGATGCCCTCAGGAAAGCTACCATAGGTCAAAAATGAAAGCAGTTTATTACAACTCCAAATTTACGTTTGTTGTTGTTTGTTGAAGTGCCAAAACAAAGGTCTGTACAGTCTGGGGAAAGTTAGTTGGGATAAACTAGCACAAGACTTTCAATTAGGAGATTGCTGTCATTGGTGAGAGCTTCTGACTGAAGTTACAACATGTACATAACGCAACAGAGGTTACTCAGGTAACGTATCTACGTTTGAAACAGACCATGACATTTTCCTAAACCAAACCAAGTAGTTTTGGTGCCTAAACATGTGGTGAGAAAGCACAAGTAAGAACAAGAGCGGAGGACTGCAGTAAAAGGAGAAAAATTACAGATAGGGCCTGACTGGAAAACATAGGAGGCCGTTGGCACGCCAACAACTACCTCTGAGTTGATTCTATGTTATATAAACTTCATGCTGTGGAAAGCCGGGGAGTCTTATGTATGGAAATAATTTGGAAAATAAAGATCTTTTCTGCCAGCTGGTATCACACTCAGAGCTAACAGAGTGTCACGGTGATGAATTCATGTCTTGTCAGACCTCTGAAGAGAAAAGCCAGGAGCAAAACAAAACATCTGTATGAACAATTATAACCTTAATTATGGATGTTTTTCTTTATAAGATATTTTACTGGCATATGCAGTTAACTTTAAAATGATAGAACATAAACACAATATACATGTTTTCTTGTGAACTGAAGGGTGTGGCTGTTGGACTCGACAAACATATGATACATTATTTATCTCTTCTGCCTCTGGAAAGATCAGAAGGATCCACTGTACAACAGCAAGCACAGCATTTGTTTGTGGCCACTTCAATCCTGGCCCATCGTTCTGAGGTTTTCAGAATGAATTAAAGTGTGTCATGTAGAACTACGGAGTGCATAAAATGAGCTTTTGAGCTGCACATTGTTCACCCACACAGCTGTTTTCACATATCGAGCTTGATTAGACCTCTTCGACTGTGTGGGTTTTGTACAGAGTGAGTTTGATTGACATCTCCCAACAGTGTTAAACTGGTAGCTTGAGCGAAGGTCTAATCAACCGGAATAACACCTGTGGGATGTTGGGCTGCGGAGAAAGGTATCTTGGATTTGCATATTTCAAATTGTAAGCATCATAACGGCACCATCAGGTGACGGGTGAAGGATATACTTGATTTATTTAGTCTGTGGAAACAATCACATTCTCATGATGTCTCTTCTGTTGTCTATCTCATATCATTTACAAGATGTAACAAATCATGTAAATTGTATTTGTAAACAGTATTATATAGATATGCAAACAATTTATTGAAGTTTTAAGCGAGTAGTGATGCCATGAGCTGTACAGGGAGATCGATAGTATAGATACTGGTGGTGGTGAAGGGGTTAACAATGGTTGAAGATCTGGATGGATTATATTTGAAGCGGGACTTCTGATGAGCTCAGTGGAACGGGTGCTGGAGGGGAATTCTGGCGGAGGAGGGTTGCATCGATATGACACCGAAATGACAGCTGACAGCAGCAAAGAAGGGAACAGTTTTAATGTTTGACAGCGATGATATGACTGGCACAGAGAGGTCGTGGCAGAATCGGATCAGTTTAACTGAAAGAGTGAAGGCGGAAAAAGGGAAGAGAAAGAGAGATAATGTAAAGGGTATAGAGATAGTATTCCCAATGGATCCTCCGCTGGCTGCATTTTTTAGGTATCTGAATTTGTCTGTTCACGTTCCGTTGTAAAGCAGGAAGTAGTTTGACGTCTGACCGGTGAGTGGTTTATTACAGAAAGCATCTCACCTGTTTGTTCTTTTAACCAAGAGGACCATTTAAACTCAACCTGTCATCTTGGCATAACTCAACTATAATATATGTAACCACCATCTTCCTGTAACCATAACCAAGGTGTTTAAATTGCAGAAACTCAACTTCTACGGGCTGGTGCACTTTTTGACTTTATTGGGGGCACTTGATCACTAAGACGGGGCCTTAGAGGGTATTTGAATATATTGACAAACATGTTTTGTTGTTTTATGAATATGATACATACAAAAAAACATCCAACAAAAGTGTTAAAATAAAAAGTATCTTTCAAGCAATAGTGCTATTGTGCTAGTGTTATTATTGGTACAATATTAAGGATCCCATGAACAACTTACACGAACATCAGCAGATCCAAACTTACCAGTTAGCTAGCGACGCAACCGATACTCAACATGTATTGGTTGTTTACTAGAATGTATGCTAGCTAGCTCAGATTCTGACCGGAATTTAGCACAACATTGTGAGACAATAATCATTCAAGAAAAAGAAACAACCTGAGCAGTCTGACACCAACTAAAGATGTCTTCCCAGCTCCTTTCTGGGAGGCCATCATATGCTGCAGCTGTTATATCACTGCCAGCGCTGCGTCTGAATTGCTGGCCTGCATTTTCCCTCTGCTCACACCATCACCATTGGTGGACCCACCTGCAGACTCTGTTCTCCAAGGGCCTCGTGGGTAATTTGAATTGATCACTCCCCGTGCTCTCATTTGCTGCCCGGTGTGCTTTTGAAGGAGTGATGAGTTGCCGAGCCTCGGTGCCAGAATAGACCTCGTGTCAGTCAGCTATTCTCGGTCAACCTTCTATAGGTGAGTCCTGTGATGATTGCCTGGCCTGTTCAGTTCTCTGTTTAATGTCTCCTCTGGGGAAACGATGCACATGGAGGCCAACAAAACCCGTCCTCCTCCTGGGTTTTTGTCTCTAACGCTGATTAACGGCCAGCTCCCGACAGAACACATGGGAGTTCGCACACTGTTCGATTAAAATGTAGCTCTTGTTCTGAACTAATTTGTCTACTTGAGCATTGATAACATACAAGTATGACTTTTTACCCCCATCCCTAAATCTATTTGACTGTTAATGTAGTTAAAGTAATGTCATTTAGCGTTGTAAATGGCTGAGTAATTACTGCACAAAATGATTATTGATGAGTCATTCATCAGGCTTGTTGTTCGCAGGATCAGTGTGTGTGTAAATACAAAAGAGTGTGATGTAATCTATTGATGAACTGCTGGTCAATTTTTCTGCATCCGCGGCACAATTTGTGTCTCGCTAAACTGGTAGTCCCCGCAGCAGTTGATAGTAGGAATCTCGCAAAAGTTTATTTTCCATATACATCATATTAAGTGAACAATGGTTTGTAATTGCAGCAGCAAATTGTTGTGTGATCACTCAAGCTGTCTCCTGAGCCGCTGTGAGGCAATTAATTATAAATTCATGTTTGTTATAGTGATTCCACACAAAAAAAAAGAAGCGCGTGTTCATAAATATTTAATTAAGCAACCAGGAAATTGTGGTGACAGTAATTACTGATGGACGGCGAAGCACTATATCAGTGTCTATGTGCCAGCCAGTAAAAACTCTGCGCACCAGCTGGTTGTATTATTACAGACACTTTGTGAGGGAATAAAAGGTAATAAGTAAATAAAATGAGGGCGGGAAAAAACAGATGCACGGAAACATCATTTACTTTATTTCTAGAGTTGCATTTTCATATGTGGTGCAACTTTTTCATTAGTTACTTACCTGCTGTGCTATTTATTCAACAGAGCTAACAATTTCAGTCAATTTTCGCTGAGCAAAAATAACCCTAGGATAGGCAGGAATTTTTATCTGTTTTATATCTACAATAGATATACAGACAGAACAGAATAAATGGTATGTACACTACAAAAAAGAACTAGAAACAGACAGGGCTGTTGGTGATAGGAAACTTCTATAAGAAGGTCAAATAAGACACTGGATTAAGATGTATGGAATTCTCCATCGACAGTGACAACAAGAATAATGATAACAAGCAGATCCAGTTATTCCATGACAAAATAAAGGATTCAAAATATGCTCCAAGATTATGTTTTTTCTACTAAAAAAACAAATGTGGATTGAATGTATCTGCAAAATGTTTAATGGACCACAGATGTTAAGACCACCAGGAGGAGGAAACAGGGCAACATCATCAACAAGTGGTTGATCCCCAACCTTAACAAAGCGATTATATGGACGTCACTTCCCAGAAAACCAAACGGCAATCACGTGTGATGTCTTCAGATTTGCTCTTGTCTTTAAATTTTCAGTGCATGTATTCAGTCGGCCTATCCTCACCAGGAAATCAACCATATTCAGTAGGTCGACTGTGAAAGGAGCACATTATGACCCATATATCTGTTTTTGTTCGTCTGTGACCTCTACTGGCCGCAGTCATTATTACAGCAGCAAAGGAGGAAGTCAGGTTAAGTAGTATGAAGAACGGAAAAGGTCGTATAGGGAGGAGGCCAGGGATGGATGATTGGGAGTCCACTGTTGGTGTCCAATGTGAAGACAAAGTCAGTGGTTGTATTACAACCAAAAACACAATGTTTTTCTAAAACTAACCAAGTAGTTTTTTTTTCCCCAAACTTAACCAAACTGAGACTGAAAATGGTCTTGTTGTTTTGGGAACCTTGACATACCTTCTTTTCGCAGTCGCTGGCAATCGACCTATTCAGTTGCTAAGCCAGGGCGGCTGGGTGATGAAAAACACATCAATTATTTGTGATTTTTTTTTCCACAGTCACCAAGTCTGTAATGATGGTGTCAAATCCGAAAATGTTCTGGAGGGCGAAAACAAAAGAAAGGTCTTTATTCCAATAATGCTGAATAGGGTTGAGGTTAGAGCTCTGTGCAGCTCAGTTAAGCTCCTCTACAAACTGGGAAAAGCGAAGTGGCTTGGAAGCACAGTATTTTCTAAAATATGCTAGTATAGCCTGCTGTAGCACTGCACAAACAAGTGTATGGATGTGGGTGTCTACATACAGTACTTTTGTCTGGATATAACCAATCACAGAATTCGTTAGCTTACATACAATTTACTTGTCTTTGTTCATTATTCGCTCTTCACCTAAAATGCATGTTTGATGCTCACTAACATGAGATTGGAGACCTTATTTTCCTGTCGGGCCACAGGCTAAAGGAGATGTAGATGTAAAAGCTCTAGCAAGGCAACACTTTGGATAAAATTGAATTCAGTTTCATGTTGTAACAATGATGTCCTTGCTTTGACTCTTGGCACTGGTGGGCTCGATCGCTTCCCCTGGTGCCGACATGTTCCAAAAAAACGCTGCAAAAGAGCTATCTTTGAGGCACCACATGGTAAATAAAACATGATAAGGTTCCCCCTAGGTTGCCTTCTCTCCTCTTTATTTTTTGCACCCCTGCCCCTCAAACATCCTAAGCCCGGCAAAGTTTCTTGGTTAGGTTTAGGTTAAGATCACGTTTTGGCTTCTGTTGCCACTAACACGGCTGGAAAAATGTCTGGAAATCTCTGCAAATATATCCAGTTGTTTAGCGCTTAAAAACAGTGTTCCTTTGTTGTCAACCCTCCTCTTCCATATCTTATCTTACTGTGATATTGTAATTTATCATATACATCTTGATATGAAACATGCACATGGCATGTACATTATCTATGACTTGCAGTAAAATTCAACACTTCTGCTGTAGCCTATGCTGAAAGTCATTTTCTAGAACAACAGGTGTTTTACAGTCACCTCATATGATTTCTTGGGACCCTGACCTGCTTTTTGCTCAGCACATGATTTACCCCCCTGATTCTACCTTGTTTTCATCCTGAGGTCATTTTAATTCCACCCTGTTCGACCCCTCCAAACGGTTGAGAAAGAAAAATGTCTTTTGCGTGAGGTGTCCCCTTGATTACTAAAATTCTTCGGTAAATGACTAACTGAACTTGCCCGGCCTCAGACATATTTATACAGTCCAATATTTAAAGTCTCCTCTGTTCTGCTTTGTGTCCCTTCGGTGCAACTGTCAGACTTTACTCGAGCGAAAAAAGCAACTCCTCGGACTGCTAAGTGTGTCAAGACAAATAGCCTCTTTTCTGCCTTTTCATCCTGGCTTTTAATTATTTCCCTCACACTCGCTCTCGCAGTATATCATACGAAACGATCACAGGGTCACCGCAGCGCTTGTTATACATCCAGGTATATGTGCTCATTCAGCTGCAGCACTGGATGTCAGTTTCTGCGGATAACAGCATTTGGTAAATCTGTTGTTAAAAAGAAAAAAAAAGAAGTGTTAAAAGATAATGTAGTGGCTGTACGGATAATCTGATAATATTCAGCTCGGTGCACAGAATTCTTATTTTTATCTGCCGATGCTTATATCTGTTGCTTTCATCTCGCAGGATCCTCTGAAGCATGCACAAAACAGAGGATAAATAAATAATGAAACGGAAAAATCAATGAGCCACATCTAGACAGACACAAGCTATTTTCGCCCGGATTGTTATTCTCTGTTGGTATTTACAAAACTTCCAAAGACCACAGTGGGTCTAGACTATGAGCCCAATTATGGTTAGCCTGTTAAACCCTTTGCCATTGATTTCTTTTCAGGCTCCGTGTGCCAGTCCTGATGTGGGTGTGCTGAGCTGGAATCAGTTCCCCCGAAAGACTCTGAAATGGAAAGCCTTGTTTCAGCCTCTCTGCACCAAATTAGATTGCGCCCTTGTGTCAAGGGGAGTTGTTTGTTTTTGTCGAGTTTCTCTTTGTCGAAAGGTCAAACGAGCAGGCCTAGGAGTGTCCCGAGCAGCCTTTTGTCACACATTATTTATGGGTATTCCTCAACAGACGGGTACAGCAAAGTCCCAGGCTGTACGGTTGATATAAGGATACAAGGCTGTTCCCATCGCTGCCAAATGGCATCTCAGCACAGGTCAAAACAGGTCCAAGTCTACTAGAGCGTATGAGATTGTGACCGTATGGGAGAAATTTATGAGAAAGTACACAAAGGGGTGCAGAGGAGCTGTGAAGTTTGTGAGATCTTAAGCACAAAACTAAAAGAAAAATACGATATCGGAAAAAAAGGACAGTTTGGCACAACAGATGCTGACTGGATGTTTTTTTCCCCCGGTGCTGCTGAGAGGGTGCTGGAATAAATCAGTGTCAAACTGGGAGCTAATGTGAAACACGTGATGGTCAGTGACAGTATGACTGATGACTGCATTATTGAGCTATAAACTGCAGTTCCAATTTGACAATAGTAATGGTTTGCTTCCTGGACAGATTTTTGTCAGGCGTGAAAGGAAGCTATATGTCACACTGTGCTATATCTACAGGATGTGGCGCACGGAGAGAGAGAGAGAGAGAGAAAAGGTTAGAAATTCTTTGTCGTTTCAACGTTTGAGATTCGGAGCTGTGAATGTAATCAGTCAGCCGGCAGTCTGTAGATGAAGGCGGTCTCGTTCACAAGTGAGATGAAAAAAACTGGTAATGACATTTCAGTCAAAGAAGCTATAATCATGATTTTCTGCCTATAGAAGTCCGCGGCTCATCATGTTACTATACTGTTCATGTTTCCATCAGTGGGATGTAACATTGTATCTTTGACATATTCATTTTTGAATCATTCATTTCAATTGGGGGAGGATCGTTATTAAGTCAGTTGGAAAAAACTGAACATATGTTCGCAAAATGACTGAAAATACAACACTCAAACACTGTCCCGAAAAAACAAATGGAATTTTATGGGAGGACATCATGAATGACACAAGCATGAGCAGAATGAATTCACTATGAGTTGCAAACTCCAGCCCTGTTTGTAAAACTCATTTACAACGGTAGATTACGTTTTGAGAAAAACACACTGCTGCCTGAATAAGTTTTTAAGTAACACAATAGGGAAATGTTTCATCCTGAAAGTGTCGGCTGTACTTTTCTTAGAGGTTTCTACTTAATAGCAACAAAAGCCTGATTTTTTTTTTTTTTATGGTCATGATTCGGCCTTGCTTAACATGACAAAAACATTCACTTGAAAGCAAATTGTGACGCAAACCACATACACACACACACAAGATGCCGGAAGCAAACTCCAATCTCTGGTGTCAAAGGCTTCAGTTCAAAACAGCTCCCCGCAACATCTGCAGCACAAGAATTGAAATACTGCCAGTGAACATAAAGCACAGAAAAAAAAAAATGTCTCCCAAAATGTACCATCAGATTTAACAACAGACACAGAGATAATCTGTACATAGTGATGGCTAACACGAAAATAAATCTCATCTAAAAAGTAATACGGCATTCATTGTTTTAATGCATATGAGTGAAGCATTTTTACCTTGACTGCATGCATCCCTAAAGTCAGATCTCCATGTGGAAACAAAAATGTTTCACTACCAATTTGCCTTTTTCACATGAATAAAAGTTGTCACATGTGAAAATGTAAATTTCAAAAAAGGTGAATCAGTGGTGAAATTAGACATGTTATTATTTCATACATGTTAGAATTTGGTTTTAAATGTTAACGTGTGTGTGTGTGTGTGCATGTTGACTATCACATGTGAAAAGGCAAATTTAAAGTGGCATTTTTGTGAGGGAAAGATCAAGACGATTCTGATGAAAGGTCTTTTTTTTGTAGTTTCATCCTCTCTGAGCTTATGTTCTGATTTTTAGTAGAATGAAAATGTTCTCCATACAATCGCAACTGATAATCCTCAGTATCTGTGCATCCTTCAATGATATTCTGTCAACTTGTAAACTGTGATTTTGTTGTTCTGCTAAGGTTTCTTCCATCTTTTTTTTCTCCCTGTTGAAAGGTTGTTTTTTTTCCTCACTCGAATCGAGGGTCTAAGGACAGAGGATGTCGTTCACTGTGCAGATGGTGAAGCCCACTGAGGCAATGTGATTGTGATTTTGAGCTATATAAATAAAACTGATCTGATCTGATTCAAAGATCTGAGGTAGCCAGGATATCCTATAAGTGGCACATGGTGACATTGAACCATCGTTTACTCTGTCAGCCTACCACATTAAATTTAAAGGCCAGGTCGAGGCCTTTCATCCCGGAGAACCAGGTCGACAGAATCCCCCTAGATGTCTCATATGGCTTCTTAGCCTTTGAACTGTCGCCACAGCAAACGTCCTGCGGTATCTTCAGAGCGGCCAGGGGGCTCGATAACGGAGGCATTGGATCACGAGGGTGTGTAGAGAAATAAACCATATTGGGTTGCATGTTAGGAAGACGATAAATGACATAAATCCTGTGTGCCAGTCAACACGCGATAACAGGTTATAGTGGGAAATAAAAAAAAAAAAACCCAAGCGCAGGGAGCCCCGAGAATAAAGATAATTATATTTGATAAGGCGGGAATGGGAAAAGGGTAAGTTGATAAGCACAGGCAGGGTGACTGAACACTGTTGACACTGATATTCCCCTGCATAGCCTGAGACTCGTCTCCCTGCCTGCAGAGGAGAGGTTAGACTGCTGTGGGGAAGCAGCTCTTTATGCCCTACTGTAAGAATGCAGCCTGGTATTGTGCAGCTCTAAACAATCTTGCATCATTTTGAAAGGATCACTCATCTTTCCATTAATATTTTATGAGTGGCTGTTTAGCAGAGATGCTCGGAGTGAATATTAAAAAGCAGAGAATATCAAAAAGGTTTGCAGCAATGAAGGCAACCAGCAGCGAGGAGAGTAACGGTCATTATCTAAGGGCTCTGACACTCTCACTGTAAAACTAATGTTGCTGTGACCCTGGAATCATTATTAATATCCAAAAGAGTCAAGGAACGAATAGAAACAAGCACCAATAGGAGAAACAGAGGCTGAGCATGCAGACTGGGAGAGGTGGTTTGATGTAAACGTGACGTGTTATTTAAAGATCTTTTCGTCAGGTCGGTTTTTGACAACGTTCGTCATTCTACGTTCGGAGGGAAAGTTGAACGCTTTGGGAAATGCACTCATTTGCCCTCTTGCTGAGAGTTTGCAGAGAAAATCGATTACACTGCCTTTAGTATAGGTCTATAGAGCCAGCAGGAGGTGAACTTAGCAAAACTGCACCCAACCCCACTACAGAACACATCTCCTCCAATAACACTTCACTTGTGGTTTTTGTACACAGGCAAGCCAGCCGGTTGAATAGGTCAATAAATAACATGACTGTAGACAGTTTTGCCAATCCTTCCCATTACCTTCTGTAGAAAACACATGGATTCAAATTCAACCTGCAAAAAATGTCTGATTAAGTCAAGTCCAAGTATGGGAGAGTTAAGGTTGATGGATGAATTCATTTTTGACCCCGGAAAATTTAATATTGACCTCTTTTAAATACTTTGAGTGTGTAGGATTTAGTGCCTTCCAGCTTTGATTATGCAGATTGCAACCAACTGAACAACCCTCGTCTCACCTTCCCCGATGGTGGCTGCCAAAGAATTGAAAAATGGCAAAGTCCTTTAGAGCAACTGTTTAATTTGACACAACACTTGCAAAATGATTTGTCTCACTATCAGAGTTTGGGCCATTCGGTCCGATAACAATACTGAAGTTATACGTACGATCCTGGTAAGTTGAGTCTCAGTAGCCTTCATAGTAACGAACATGACTCCGCCTCAGGCGCTTTATCCAGATTTCACTGTTACAGGCGATATAGTTTTGAACAAATGAAGGAGCCTGGCCGGCTGTTAACTCCTGCTTCCAGTGCTTACCGCTAAGCTAATTGCCCCTATAGCTCCATACTTAACATGCAGCCATGCATGCCATCAATCCTCTCATCTAACTCTTGGCTAAAAAATGTAAGCATTTTTTCCTAACTATACCTTAAAAGGTCCAATTTATAAGAATTTTCAACACTCAAAGAGGCTTTGGGATGGCGGTTGACCCAACCTACAATCCCAAACCCTGGAAGTTGGGAATGAGGATCAAAAATCAACTTTCTTACAAATTGGACCTTTAAGTCATAAAAAAAATTTGTCTCTAGCACTAGTGTCTCCTATCAGACACCTGAGAGCTATCACTCATAGACACTAAAAACTTTAACTCAGACTTTTGTCCATAAAAAATCCTAGATTTGCTTTTGTTAGTTCCCATTTGGATATTGATAAATCAGTCAAAAGCTAAGTCACCCATCCAGTATCTTTGGTAGGTACAATAAGCTCAGCATCAACACTAAATCTGTAAACTGAGTCAGGGCCAGATATTTTATTTGTAGGATCTGAAGCTAAGCTGGCACAACGCTGAAAAATATGTGCCACCATAAATTTGATAGGTGCCTAATGTTTGTGACTACACATATTTTAAATAAATGATACCCCACCTTTTGTCTCTGAAGATAAAAAGTAATTTATTCCTGCCTCCCCTTTCTCTGCTTCCTCTGTGCCTGTCAAACATATCCTGCACTGTGGGATAAAGCGAAAATCATTGAAAAACAAGCTTTCAGGCATCCTTTCAGGCATATTTCTTCTTCCAGCCATGCACCACATGGTCAGAGCAGACTTTTCTGCCGCAGCAATTCTGGACTCCCACGTTCGCTGCGAAACTGGAGAAAAACAAAACTCCCCAAGAAAATGCTCTTTACAGACCATTGGAGACCGAGAGAACAATGCCTCCATCATCTCCCAACTTTCACAGATTCTGTAAATATCATTAATAATCCACCTACACAGATGAATAAAAAAAAAATCTTCACAAGTTAAATGCACATCATAACAAGGTCGTGTTCGAGTCATCTGCAGAGGGAACGACGAAGGAAAGGGCCAAACGATCTTGGCAAGGTCAAGATCAATGTGTTGCACATTGTCACCTTTGGCTGACTGCATGCCTCGTCTCGCATGTGCTATTTTCAGCCAGTGGACTGATGGAAGACATAAGAGAGGGGGAGAGAGAGATCTTGTCAGAGAATAATAATTATCATGTTAGTTAAATTATCTATCTTACATGAGACATATTCTCATTTTCAGGGTCATAATTTCATTTTGGGTTACTGCTAGAGTAGGTTTACATGCTCTAATGCTAAGAAAAACACAGCTCATTAGCTCCTGTCTCTTTAAGCCCCCCCAATACCAAGTCTGCTCTGATTGGTCAGCTCACACACGCCTGAGCCAGCACCGCTAACAACAACATAGCAGCTGCGCCTTATCAGTTCTTACATGCCAAACTAGTCTCCAGGCATACATGATGCAAACACGTGACATGGTGATGTAGTGTGATGTCACAAAGTCATGGAATTAAAGGTGGGACTGCTGATGAGGTGTTTGAGGAGCAGTGTTTTCTGTGGGAGTGAAGAGCTCTCATCAGCACAGACTTTATGACTTTTTAACTTTCAAGACCTTTTACATGTACGAGAACCAATGACACACTGACGAAAGGGGAAAAAAATTTGCATGTTTCCTTTAAACTCTTGTAAATATAAGAGCTGAACATTTATCAAAAAGGATTAAATTGCTAATAATCATTCACAGTACTGCTGGAGTGAGTTTCTCCGATTCTCCCCACTTCCTCATGTCAACCTGCCAAACCACCTCGAGACCCGGCGTGATGCGTTCAAGTCAAGCGGCGGGTTTCATCAATCATGACGCCGTTGTAATCAAACGGCAGAATTATGAAAAATGGAGCCTGTCACAACAACGTGCCTCGGTGTGCGGGATGCTGCTGAGTGTCAGACCGAGAGACCATTTCCACTCTATCAAAGACATTTCTCACCTAAGATTTTAGGACTCAATGCAAGATTAAATTACTGGTTAAAATGCAAATTCTTCGCACTGCACCCCTCAATACATTCCCGTCATGAATGAACTCCATATATGAGTGACAGGAGAATTCGATCTGGAGAGGATGAAGTGTAGTAAACAACTTTACCTCAAGCCTGGCCTTGTTGAGACCACAGCTATAAATCATTGCTCCCTCTCTTTTTTTCTCTCTTCTGTTTTCCTTCACAGCATCCTTAATCTGCCTATTTTGTCAGCCTGCTGAGCTAAGCTTATTTGTGTGTTGAAGCCTGGGTCCTGCAGACGAAATTAGCAAGGCGTAATCTCATAAATGTAATGATTTTTCAAGCCATACTGTACAGACATTACAGGGATGGGCAATTAAGCTTAAAAACATTCCCTTGATTAATTAGTTTAATGTGATTCTGGCTTGTCACATGAGACCACGCAGTCAGATTTATGAATGCAGTCAAGACTCCTGCAAGGGGTTTTTGTAGCATGTGAAAATATAAAGGTTTGCAGAACAGTGATTTCCAATATAGTTCATTTTAAAGTGTTAGCACATCTCACATTTAGCGTTCTCTTTGATCCGGGTTGAAGTGGAAAAGTTAACTTTCTGCAATTTTGTTTGGTTCGATCGAGTTTGAATGGTCCAATCACAATCAAACTGATGCTTGTAAATAAAAGTAATGTGAATTCACAGGAAGGAACGTCTGTACTTGACATAGATTTGATTGAAAACAACTGATTTAGAACCGGAAATGACAGATTTCCACATAACTGATGGCCATGTAATCAGAATAGTGTTGGCTGTCAACCGACTGATTCATTCACATGTGTGCGTGTCATAGGCATCATAGTCATTTCTACAGTACGTTGTTCAGCCTGTCATCACTGCCAACACATCAAATACAGCAAGGAGTATACAAGGTTTCATGTCCAGTTAGTGACCAACAATCAAGAGTAATTTGTGTTTATTCTATTTATGTGACTGTGCATTTAATGTAAATATTGCTGAAAGTTCTGCACTCTTCACAATTGCACAGTCTAACATACAAGTCTGCATATTTCAATTATTTATTTTTCTTTCAGATTTACATTGAAAGCAAACTTAACCGGAGACAGTTTCCTTGTTTTTGTACACAGATTTGGGCATCAAAGCTGATTCTGATTCTAATGTGAATTACTGTATGTCACTACATAACTTACTCTAGTTACCAAGCGTTTTTTTGTGCCTAAACCTAACACACTTCAAGCACAGCGTTGTCAACATAAATTTGAAAAGGTAACTTCAAAAAAGTAAAATTGCAACACAAAGAAACACAAAGGTATCGTGTCATGGCAACTGAGCTGCTGCTGTTGAAGATCATGTGATAAACTAATATTTCCAAGATTCATGTCAGCAGACTTGGGAGTGTTTTTGTCATTTAACAAATGAACCTAAATCCCATGTTCAGCTTTTCATTCCCCATCAAAAACATCAGACAGACGGTCTGTGTCTGCTTTTTCCATCACTTTATTGAAGCTACTGCGTTTAACGCTTCGAAAAATATGTGAACCCCGTGGGCTTCATTCATGCTGCGCAGTCACATCAAAGGGGAAGTGGTGTAGGTGTCATGTATCATCATGTCTCAATTTGAACACTTTTATCCAAAATTCAAGCTGACATATTTGATCTCTTTTAAATGTTCAGATCTCCACAAGAAAGTTAATTAGATCACGTGGGTTCGGATAATGCAGTATAACCATCAACAGATAGAAATAAAGTACCACATAGTTCAGTAAAACAAGTCAAATGTGCCTCGAATGAAAATCCATCAATGAAGAAGCACAGGACGGTCAGCGTGAGCTGATTCCAAACTATTTATCTGCTTTACTTTCCTCTTCTCCTCTTTCAGACGCCCACTCAGGTGTTTTTAGTCGAGCTGATCAGACCCTCTACTTAAGTGATAGTCAGGCAGAGCCACGCTGGGGACGGCACGTGTCAACAGGCAACGCGTCCAAATGCTACACCAATGGGTGCAAAAGTCAATTAAATGAGAGCCACCGTGATTATAGGCTTCAACATCGAATTATTAAACCATACGTGCATATTTAACTTCTACATTCCTGCACTTTTCGATCTAATTTGATGATCTCCACAAAAGAAATGTGGCTATTCATGATTTTACTGTGCAGTCTAACTTTCATATTTTTATTTTAATTGCATGGAGGTCACTGATAAAATAAGCAGAAAAACAGAGGAGGCAGTGAGATGTAATCAACCCCCCCCCGCCCAGATCTGAGAGGCGCTCTGATGAGGCAGTAAGTTAAAAACATGTTGCTGTGGGTCGATCACTTCATCTATTGCACCTGCGTGCTGCCCGGACCAACCGCAGCGTCTTATTTTGATGAAGCAGTTGGAGATGAGTGAATTTTTTTACCACACTGAAAACAACACTCAGCCAGCCTTGATCATTCTTTGCAGGGTTTGTTCTCTTGTGAATATTTTAGTAGGCATCTCTAAACCGGAGTGAGAAGCTCTCGACACAAAAAAAACAAAAAAAAGCCCTCATGCTATACCAATCTCCGGTCCAATTACCACCACAGTGTATGAAAAAAAGACAAAAGGCACAAAAGAGAGGACATTATGTTTCTGTGTTGTCCAATCATGAGCTGTTTGCCTTTTCTCTCTCATATCCTCTTAAGAAATGTCAGGAGGCCTTGTGTGCTGGATGATGATGTCTCCTGGTTTTGTTTGTTTTCCTCTCCTGACACGAGAAAATCCCCTTTCCATCATCATGCTTCTTCCTTTTGAATATTTGTTAGCTTAAACATGTAAATTTAAACATAAAAGTGTCTCCTTGCTTGTAGCTCTGTTTCCTCTCCACCACAATTTCACTCAAAACTCACATATATGTTGGCTGGGATCATGATATTAGATAACAGACCAAGAAAAAAAAGTGAGAGTATAGAGGGGGAAAAATCATTTTTATTTAGGGCTGAATCCAAGTGTTAGTCAGCGGGGCTTCAAAGGGTTTCTATATCCCCGTTTTATCATAGCTATTTCTCACAGTAAAACATGCTTTGCTGAAATCAGTCCAGATTAGAGTGGCTTTCACAGAGACCACTTCAAAGTGAGCATAGGGGGTAAAAAAAATATTACTGTAAGAATGGGAATGCACTTATAAGCTGATAGTAGTTTACAAGTCGTACAGCAGAAAGTATATTTAGGACTGATTAAATTCCTCACAATCTGCTGGTGTAAACAGCCTCAGACTTACTGTGTGCACTTCAGAGGAAAAAAAAAAAACGTCCTCCAGCTGAGAACATGCATTTCAACACTACAGGCCTTTACTACACAGCAGGATCAGGGGTAATAGCGAGGGAACTTCAGGGTTAATTCTGGGTTTGCTGGGTTGTAATGGTGGTTCACTTCTTACAGTGATATATTGCCATGGTTACTTATGATGCACACCTAAGCTGCAGCAGAGCAGCTTGTGTTCAAGATAACAGATCGAGGCGTTTAAAAGCACCACCTACTGACCCATCAATTCTCTGCAAAACTGATTTACCATTTATTGTGGCTGCAAGCAATGTTAAAGATAAAATATGTGAGAATTCTGCATTAAAATGTCTAAAAACCTTGACTTTTGTTATATATTTTGTTGAGTTGTGCACTTACATTATCCCCGGATGTTTTAAACAATGTTCACACCCAGAGAAATCCACAATTTACTCAAGGCAGTGGTGTGTTTCATTTGGTCGCTTGTCACCACATATTTCCATGAGACTGAGAGAGGTTGATGAATGAGACATAAACGTAACACGAAGAACACTTGAAATACTACCTCGCCCATAAACATTTGTGCCTGACTTACCTCACATAGATTGTCATCTGCAATGGCGGTTGTCTGATGGTGTGATTACCACCAGCAAAGTGAGTTTGACTGTGTTTATTCCAGTATTAATTTGCACTAAACAGCCTGATTGCTTTACTGTTTAAACTAGCGACCGCCAAGGGTGTCTGTGTGTTTGAATTAAGGTCAACTCTCACTCAACTCAGCACTCACCAGCTCTTTCTCTTCAGCTTCAGTTCCAGTCAACATTACAGAACGTAAACATCCACCAATAGAGGTCACCTCTGCGGATCACTGCCGCAGCCAGGTTAATTAACAAGAGTGAAGATAAATCAATTCGATAATCCAAAAGTTGGAAAGTAATATCCGAGCTCTCCTCCTGTTGGTCAATGGCTCCGGATCAGAGCAGAATCAGAAGTCACTGCGGGTGTTTATTCCTCCAGAAGGTCTGGCTCTGCATCCAACTCTTTCCTCTCCTTCAGTCTATGTGTGTAATTACTTCTTCCACTTGTCTTATGTTATAGTTTGCTCTCTTTGCCACTCTGCTGTCACTAGACTTATCCATGTTTACGATTGGTCATACGCTGCAAACACTGTCTCCATTTTATGTAAACGCTCTCATGGCTGAATGTGGAAAACCTGGGTTGACTTATCGGGTTGGTAGCTACCTTCATGTGACAGCTTGGCGTGATTGCAGTTGTTCGGGTTAGTGAAGCCAGAAAAATGGAAAAACATGCTGGATGTTGACCTTGCTTTGTCATACAGGCCCCAGCTTTAATCAAGTTCAAGGACATTTGAGATAGTCAGTCTCAGGACTGGGACCAAAGACAATGAAGTCCTCTTCAAAGAGAATGAAATGTCATCTAGACAGCCTGTACCAGCCTATACTTGTTTGTGCTGCTTTGATTTTTGCCCCATCATTTTCAAACCATAGCTTTTTGTAATTAGATTTTTTTTTTATCATCAACTCATTTTCTGGTTTTAAAGCACAAACTTCAGCTTGAACAGCTGTTGAAAAAAAAGCATTGTGGGAAAGTTTTTAAATTATGTTTTATGCTTTCTGGCAAAGACAAACCTTTTTTTTTATTTTTTATATTCCCCCGTAGGCGTTAGGCAATTGACAGTAAGCAGAGCGGGATGGAAAAACCCCAGGCTCAATGATAAAACAATAAAAAAGGTAGAGTGACAACTGAAGACTTTCATGGTCATCATGATGGATAATCTAAGTCAGCAATTCAAATGAAATCATACTGGAATCCGTCCCAGACAATGAGAGTAGCAAAAGTGGCCCTGATATCTTTGGCTTTATGCTCACTGTGTGCAAACAGGAACAATCCAACTGATTGACACAGGCTTAAATGTATTCTGTCTCTTATCATACAGCCCTGAACATCCAACAAATCAATATGGAGGGCTCGAAGGAATTTTAGGGAAAAACAAATCAAACCCTGAGAATTGTTTCTTAGAAGAAAGAGGAAAACATTAAAGCAAGATGAAGATGTTTTTGAGATTTGGACTCTAGCCATGATCAGCAGCACACCTACACACCTGCTGACATTTGGTGTTAATCGCTAGAGCCTCGTGTCCAATCTACCCTTTTCCATTCCATCACATGTGGGCTTGACTGAAGTTACACCTTATTGATCTCCTTGGGAGACTTTAGGTTTCTATTGATCAAACAGTCTTTGATTGTTTAACTTGCTGTGGCAAAAACATCAGTTAAATTACTTGTACTTTTTCTTAGCGAGGCAAAAGTTGAGTCGGCACCCGATAGAAGTCAAGACCAGAGTCAGAACTGAAGTAGAAACTACAGCTGCTGTCAAGAAAACCATTGAGGTCAATGGGAGACACCATTTCCAGGATAAACTTTTAAATAGACAGAATGAGAATCATTAAAAGTTTTAACATCTACACCTACATGAAAGCTGAGCAAACTCAACTTGGCTGATTCAGACCAGACGTGTGCTCCTCGGATGGTTCAATTTCCCCAAGTTGGGAGGTCCTTCTTCCGACTCCAGTATGTTCATGAGTATTAACGTTTTTCAAGAAATAAAAATGGACAATGAAAAGTAGATATGATGTATTATTGCTGTGTTTAATTGACATGTTGATAGCTGATAAAGCACCAATTAGTTCCCCTAACCCACCAGAATATCGCTTTACCTGATATTTTATCAGGTTTAAAGCTAATAATTACCCTTTTAAATTGATAAGCAATACATGTATTGATAAAAAACCTAATCTTTACCTTTAGCTGCAGTGTTTCTGCGTATATGATGTCAAATTCTGCAAATCGTGTACCAACATTTGAGCTGGTACCATGACTTTCACAGTCTGGAACTCATATTCCATTTATTCCAACACCACTTCACTTTAATTGTATAATTGAAAAAGGGTTATGGAGAGAGCCATGTTTTGGCCATGTTTACTGGAATTGACATTTGTATCTAGGTGCCACACAGTACTTGACTTCTTCTTCTATTTTCCTAGTTCTTTTGCCAAAGCTGTAGACTCTGTTGGTTTTATAACAACTTATGTAGCAAAACAAGAGAACAGTCTGAGTCAGGGGATGATTGGGTTGGTTGGGTCACACACTGGGCTTTCCGTCCAATAATAAAGAATGATCTGTAGCGTACACAAATGATGTGAGTTATGTCCCATACATACATGAAATAACTTAAATTAAGAGCTTGGATGAACTGATTTCAACCCGAACCTTGATCTTTTCCCAAACCAAACAGCAAGAACGTTAGTAACGGTCTAAAAGTCATAATATGTCAAATAAAGCAAGATTTATTATTTAAAATCTGACCAGATGTTGCATATTACATATTATAGTTCGACTGTGAAGCGCCCAGCATGCAAAAATGATGCTACAGTAGTAGGTAGAGCATCATAGTTTGAAGTTTGGGCGATTGACCACGCTGCTATATTTTACAAGCTGCTCGTGAGAATGTTTTCTAGCACAGGAAAATGGCAGTTTGAGTTGAAGACTTGAGACTTGATTTGTACTGTCAGCTTTGTGGCTGCCAAAAATGGAGCTCAGCTCAAAGCTAGGGCTTTAAGACGTCCTCTCGGTCTCAGACACCCACTGACGCTCCTTATTTTCCACTAATACTTTCTGTATCTTGTGTTGAATCTGTTGTTCCCCTCTATTTCCATACTGTCACACTGAATCTCTGTCAGCCTAGCCTGTCTGCTCGCAGCGTCGATTAACTGATTAACATCAATTGGCACTTTAAGGGGATGTGAGGCATCTGGGCTTCGGCTTGATCAAAGAGGGAAAGGTGTTTTGCCTCATCAGCCGTGATGAGGAGAAGCTGTAGGTGCAAATACCCCTCACTGGCCTCATCCCGCGGTCTAAGAGGCCGGGAGAGAGGCCAGAGGAGATGGCAGCGTCGCAGGACACCAGCTGGTTCACACGCGCAAGTTAAGGCTGTGATTTCACCTGGACACTTAGCACAGGTGTTTCATCAGCCAAGGCTGGCACACTCTGGTGTCCCTCTCATTAGGAAAGTCTAACTCCACCATTCTAGCAAGAGTGGCCAGAGAGACCCAAGTATATAGATGTAGTCATGCGGAATTTTTCTGTCTGCTTCGGGTATTTTTGCCTTACACATTAGTCCAATTTAATTTTGTGTGATTAAGGAGCATATGAGCGCTTCAAAAAGTCTGTGTTTCATTAAATGTGTGCTGTAATATTGATGCTACAACCATGTTTCTGGTACAAACACACACTTTGAGCTCCCCAGTTATATCTTATTGCGATCATCTTTTTTTTTTTTTTTGTTGCCAGACTCTTCCTGCCAGCACAGACATTGATCAAACCACCGTCTGGCCAGCTGCTCTAACCACTAATCCACCAGCACAGTTGGAAGTTTAAATGTGCACTACATGCTCTCTTTTATTATGTTCCTTCATTATATGTCTTTCAAGTAATATGTTCCTCTCTGTGGGATTGAGTGCCCCTTCTGCATTTTCTTATTGCTCTGACGCACAGTATAAGTCTCTCCAGCTAAACTGAACCCTGTCAAATGCATAACGCAAAGGCTTTTGCTTTTTATCCTAAAGAACTGCAAAGTCAAGAAGCATCAGCGTGTACAATCATGTACCAGTACATTGTGGCCTTTACAGAAAAAAGTGATTATTTTCACTACAATGCCTTTGTGAAACCTTATTCAGGTATGTCTTTTGGTAGCAACAGTGTAAGATTTTCACAGTACGACAACCATCTGAACGTCAAGGTTTTATGGAATCATGATGCGGTACTCTTAATAAAATGTACTGAAAACAGAACCACAGGAAAAACTGGGTTTAACTACCTTACAGTGAGCTCAGTTGGACACCAAACTGGGACTGAAAACATCCGCTGTGATCAACAGATGCCAGTTTGACGACAGGATGTTCAGTATGGAGGTGATTTACAGCAACTCTAATCAGAACTACAACTACTACTGGGACAAGGAGACACAGCATGGGCATTATGAAGTTAATAGTCCAGTCTGGTCATGGTTTTGAGCCACAGGTCAGTTCATACCTGCTTTTCTTTTGTTTTCATTCACTTTTCTTTCTTTTGTTTGCTTTAGAAACAACAGGGACAGGTTTTTTTGTCTTTTTACTGAACGGTGGCGGTGGGCTCGAGTCATAGTTCTGTAAGATGGGACCGCTTCTCGAGACTGCTGACAATTGTATCGTTGCTTCTGTCACAGTCTCAGAATGGCACCTCTAGTGCCTACTGAAGAGTTATATTTAAGCTCTTAAAATATCAAGACCAGGAATCCTGATCCGTACTAATCCAAAAAAATCTTGAGAAAAACTGGATTTGAAGTGTGACAAAGCTCATGAACCGTACCAATCTCTTCTAATGTGATCAAAAACACTGATTCCACAGATTTCCACAGCAGAAACGACCCATGTTTATGTGGAACCATGAGCACCTTTGGTCATTAAACAACATTCCAAACCAAGCAAAAATCCAGTCTACAGCTCTTGGGTCACGCAAACCTCGAGACTGCCGGCCAAAAGGCACCACAAGGGATGAGTCTACAAATTCACTCCGCTGGTGTTTTTTTTTTTTTTGTTTGTTTTTCACCAGTGCTCGTGCGATTTCTTTTTGCGTGCCCGCATACATTAGGCTCCAACATCCATCTCCACTGGCACTACTTGTGTGGCACAGGGGAACACCAGCTGTGGCCCCCCATCTGCTGTGGAGATAGGCCCAAGCATTTAGACCCCCGAAAAACTAGGAGGAAAAACAACAGCAGGCTAAGAGACAGGGATTACAGCTCGTGTGCGTCTGGCTGTCTGTTTGAAGGTTGTGTGCCGGTCTTTGATATGTATACGTGTCAGTGTGTGTGTGTGTACGTTTGAGACTATGTCTTTCTTTAACTGTATTATGAGTTTGGACACAGTTGCAGGGGGGATCTTATAGTACACAGTTCACACTCCATCTGTAGCCGTTGGTAGTGTGTAGCTACAACACACTTTGATGGCAGACATTTAATGAAAGAGCATACAGGCAACCTCGAGGGCACGCGCTGTGTACATGTTTATTCTGTATGTCACACAACACCAAAAATATAATCTAGACTAGTCTTGAGATAACTCTCACAAACAAATTAACCCATAATCCACAAAGCCATAAGGCATGGAAGGCACGGAGCCGAAATGGTAATAATTTCTGACAAATGACCGGTCCGAGATGGTGCGGAGACTAAGCGCTACGGCACCAATTCTGAGGAATAACAATCATGCCGGAGCTGTCAGTGCTCAGCCTTTCAACTGGAGACAACAACAACACACACACACACACAAAAAGCTCCAGGTCTTACCACCGGCCATGAGAGATGTGCAAGGTGTTAGTAAATCATGAATTATTCAGGTGAAATAATTTAAACCTGCTTCTCCCCATTTTATGGACGTATACTGTATTTACTTGGCACATAACAGTTCTGCCTTTGTTGTGCGAACGCAGCCATATTCTGTCTGATTGCATTTAAATCAACAGGCCATGTAAAATTTAAATTTCTTCAAAGAGACTCTGGGAAATATTTCAAAGGCTTTGAACTTTGACAGCTGACACGGAAGAATAACAGAAGGAAATGCAGAACATTTATGATTATGTATGAGATGCATAAGCTTGCAAGAACACAAAACACAATACTGCGAGTGTGAGTTTATAAAGACAGCGAGGCTCACTCGAGTTGCTGTCATCATGACGTTTTTGTTACAATTAGAGGGCTTTTCTTCTGGCACTAAGATGAAGAAATGCAGCCGGCAGGGCGAGTTCACCACGACCCAAAACTTACATGTATGTGGAAATTGATTCCCGTGGTGGCTTAAAATGAAATTAAGTGAACATATGAGACAGCATCCCCATCATGTGAGCCTATCTGGTGTTTTTTCAAGCCACAATACATCCCTCAAAGCCTGCGTGTTGATTGACAGCCGTATCTCCGGTGTATGTGTGCTTTGATTAAACAGATCATGCATTTTACATGTCCTGCCTCACTATCTGCGCGCAGCCGAGCGAGCTCCGAGGCATTTCCATGCAGCTCCAATATCAAAAGTCAAACATGCACGTGCATCTATGTGATACATTATGAAGGGCAGACTGGATGAGATATTTTTTTTTGAGAGCTCACTTGAACGCGATTTCTTGAAATAAAGCGTGGTCTAGATGTGGCTCGAGCATGGTTAGCATTCAAGCGAGGGTTTGTCCAGGCTGGCTTTAGATGATGGAACAGTGGAGATGAATATCAATCCTGACTAATCTCTCCACCACTAAAAGCACCCAGCTCCCATTATCAGTCAGTGGGAGATTAGAGTAAATCAAATACAACACTCAATGGATATGTTTGTGTCTACGGCAGCACTCCACTGTACAATAGCTTTTGATTGCAGCATATTAATTAAGCAGTTGCAAACAATGCAACTTCTAGTCAGTGTTTAAACAGGCAGACATCTTTCCTTTTAAGTACTTAACATGCACAAAATGGATCACTTGACATTTTGATGCATCATCAAAGTTCAATTGATCCAGAACCCTGGCAAAGAGCAGGTTAACCCCCTGCTTAGTGGTAGCAAGTCAGCTCCCACTGAAGAACTGCACATCCCCCAAGAAAACGGTGGCCAATTTAACCTCCACCATCAACTTAGGGGGGAAAGCCAAGCTAACAGAAGCTAGCTACATTTGGCAGCAGTTAGCATTTAGTTTAGCAACAAAACTACCGGTATCCGTCTACTGTAAGTCACTGTAACTGTCCTCTGTTGTCGTTCTCACAGGCGGCATACAGCCCCAGTCCTGATGTGTTCATTGAGAAGCTGCTGGTTATCAGTTTGTTTGTTAGCAGTTACTTTAGCCTAAGTAAAGCTATCTTTGCCTTAAAAAGTAACCATTTATTGGACAAATAGAAGACATATGCCCCCTAGTGCAGGATGAGTCATCAACATTCCAGGAAGTTCAACAATACCATTAAAAATACCTACAGAACATCCTTTTTTGCCATTGATGGGTCTGATTGGTGAGATATCTGGAGCAGGCCATGTGAAATAAACACTTAATCTGTGATTTTGACTTCAACACTTGTTTAAGAAACACTGGATAGCAGCAAGTCTGCCTGACAGCTTCACCAAGCCAAGATAAAAAATTAGTAGATTCCAATTCATTTATTTTTTTTGTGTGTCTTACATGCACACGAGGACGCACATGCACACTCAGGCGGGTGACACAACGCGGAGTCCTGCCAATGATTTTTGACATTAATACACTGATCGACAGATGGCTGTACAAAACGCACCAACGTGCCAGCAGGAGCAGGGGAGAAGAACAGCGCTAGCTAGGATTCAGGATTTGAAATGTTCAACAAATCTGCTTGTGTTTTGCAAGAAAATAAATGCTAATTATACAAGGATACACGCAATGCATGTTTTGTGAGAAAGGCCAAATGAACACAGAAGTTAGTTTATAGGAAAACTGCAGGGTACCTTGTCTGAGGTAGCGGCTAGCAGTAACAAACATCCTCTTTAATGAATAGTTATTATAGAGGTGTAGTGTGTTTAGCTTGTACTCTGCAACACATACAAAAGTAGCAGTTTGGTTGAACTAAATTGTAATTAGGGATGAGTGAGTACACCATTATCTGTGTCTGTTCAACCAGCTAAATTAGATGAACGTGCTGGGAATGGAACTAGATGCTGTTTATTTAAGCTTGTAATTGATTTGGGTTGATCAGAAATGTTTATATATTTAATATTTAAAGCATGTTATCAACTACATGGAAGATGGCTTCTTGGGTCCACCCAGTTCCAAGACCCCGACTCAGGACAAGAATCGGGCCGGATCCCAGTTATAGTCAATCTATTAGAGCTCTGTTTCCCCAACTTCCATTTCAGATTGGGTCCAAATCTTTTCAATAAGTTTGTGTGTTCAGTCGCTTTATAACTCAATGTATCTTGGAGTCATCAGTCCATATTTCAAAGATGAACATAAACCCAATCGCCGGAATTAATGTTGGAAAAAAAAAAAGTGTATGACCTTAATCCATAGTACATATAACCAAAGGGATGCAAAGAAAAACAGGACTGGAGAATAGGTGTGAAACTTAAATACACTGGGCAATGAAACAAGAGTGAACAAGAAAAATGCTGGGAAAAAGACAAAGACAGGAAGCATGACACGAGGATAAAACCTACAAAATATAACAGGAAACAACTAAACTGAAATCCAAAATCATGACTGTCGCCACAAAAATTACTTGAAAATGTCTTGACTTCATGTCAAAAATATTTTTTTTTGTTTCCACAAACATGGCTTGAAAACGCGCCGATGTATTGTTGTAAGTATTCAACGGTTTAAGGATGAAAATGATGGAACGCCATCTTGGATACGGGTTTCTGGCCTCCCCAAGCTGTCATGTCACCATTGTCCCCTCCACCTTCTGACATGCAAGTCAGCTTATGAATATATGTTATCTGAATCCTATATGACAGTTACTTTGGGAATGTTGATATGATACCAATGAAATATACATATTTGAATGTGTATGTGGTTTGAATAACATGAAAGCTTCAAATTTAAACAGGAAGACTATCTTTTCATTCACCTCAAATGATTTTCCCACAAACACTATCAGCCAATCACGTCTCTTCTGCTGTCAGCTGTCATTTCGGGTATTCGTGCGACCCTCCTCCATCCCACTCTCCTCCAGTTCTTCACCAGAACCAACTCTCCCAGAACTTTCTTCCCCATCATCACCACCACCAGTGTCAGTGCCGTTTCCTGTTCGACACCCAGAACATCACGATGGAGTCTAAGACTTTAACACCCTCTATTGTACACACGGCAATAAATCTTTATGTTCACTCATAAAAACAAGTTTCTCCTGATTGAAATGAAATGCCAACATTTCATTCTGGTGACATAGGTACAAAGATACACACAATGCATTTTGTCGAGAAATGCAAACAGAAACTTTGTTTACAAGAAAACTCCACAGGGAACCTTTTAGGCTGGTTTGATGGAGCTGCTGGCAGTAACAAACAGGCTCAAGAATGAATAGTTATGGAGGATTACACTGTTGAGCTTGCATGCCTGTGCAATGTAGATTGCAATGGATCTTGGTAGAAGTGTTTTGGCCGGGCCCAAAATATAGACTTATATTGTCACAATTTCCATTTCAGACAGTTATAATAGCTAATGTGCTCAGTGGCGTCCCAAGTCTTGGCATTTTATCTATTTTATAAAGATAAACATAGCACTGGGAGATCCGAACAATGTCGTCGTTTCAGGCAAAAGATAAAAACAACAATTATTTTGTCAGAAATCAATAACTAATCATCCCCCCTGCGGCCTTGACGGCATGTCAATGTCCTACGGGATGGTTAAACATGAATTTGTATCATTGGTCAAACTGACGAGGTGTTGAAATCTTACTATCCGGTGCTGGCAGACGTCAGACACGATGGGCAACTCCTGCTAACACACACATTGCCTGCCCGAGCCGAGTTGTTTTGAGGCGTTCTGCTTCATGAACCTCGTGGTCAATGCTTACTAGTACATGGAAACACTGTGTGACAGGCTCTCTAAGCAGGAGAATGCTGATTTCTCCCGTCAATATGAATGCCGCTGGAGTGGTTGCAGTTTTAATGGACTGCAGAGCGCACCAGTACATACAGGATCTGTGCATAATTAGCGGCAGCGTTTTTTTCTTTTCCTCACTTCACAGAGTAACCCACAGGAAAAGACTAGTAAATAGAAAAAGAAAACGAATAAATATCGCTTGTTTGTTATTCCGGACACAACATACTGTAGTTTGTGTGAGTAGATGTTCAATAGATTTTCCTCTCATCAACGTGGGACGTGTTCTTTGTAGCCAACGAAATGTGAAGCTTTTTCTCATCCAAAACATTATGAATTATCCATTTTGCCAGAAATGCAGTGAATGGATAGTCGAAAAACAAATACATTTTATATCACGAAAACCACCGCGGACCAAATGATTGACAACTTCTGTAGTAAACCAGGCGCTCCTGTGTGAATATTATTATGTTCACCAACGGCAGATAAAAGAAACTCTACCCATCCAAGTCTAGTCTCCTTGTGTAATTGAAATTAGCACAATTAACTAATTAGCATGTAATTCCATGTTTACACAGCGCTTCCGCAGTGGCCCTTTAAGCTTCTAACATCAGCGTATTATATACAGCCCCTTGCCATGACCAATTAAAGCCAGCAGTCACTGTGGCGTCTATAGAAACTCCAGCATGGTAAGCACATCTCCGAGGTTAATTGCGCTGACCCTCTGTTTTCCCTCTTGTTGTCATTTCCTTCCTCTAACTAACCGCTGATGCCCTGTGCGAGCAGTCTCCATGGCACTGAGCTATGGGGACAATACTCGACTTGGTTATAGCTTTTCATCAGCATCACTGAAGCACTGCGTGTAACATTCATTGTTACGACTGGACGGACAGCTCATTAATTTTCAGATTGGCTGTAACTGACACGGTTCATGTGGTCGGAAAATCGCCTATATGGAGGATGTTTATAGCTACGTAAATAATACACATGTGGCATGTGTACGGCTGGCTTTGCAGAATTACGTGAGAGGCGCCTATTTATTAGAAGATCTTTATTTATTCCTCACTGTGAGGAGTAGAGTGGAAAACAAACAGCAATTTCGTGTTTATTTAGTGCCGTGAGAAGTGATGATGCGAAAACTGAAAAGAGACAAAAAGTAACTTTAATAAAACTTTTTTTTTTTCAAATGCTTTGAAATGTTCAGTCGGTTTAAGTTGAGTCTCAAAGGGTAAAGGTCACGAACTCAGAATACATATCGGTCTTCTCCCCATTTCTGTATCCTCGAGGCGGCCATTTTCAAGGTGGACAGCTTAAAGGTGAGCTGCTGTGTTCCATTTTTTCCCAGTTGATCAGCAACTGAAATGATAATAGTGTGAAGTGAAAATCTGGAGGAACATCGGGAACATATTCTAAGATAAAACAACACTTCTCATAACCAGGAAAAGTGCAAATGAATCCAAGCTAAGAGATCTTGTGAATGATAAAGCATCTACTGCCGCATACATCTCCCAGTTGACACTTTGGGGAGCAATGATACCAAAGTGGTATTACAGTAACTTGAGTAGTCTCTCTTTTTGACACAACTTCAAAATGTTATGTTGATCATTTTAGTACATTTTCTCATTTTAAACTAAAGTTCTGGCCATATTTGACACCTACACAACCACAGCACAAGCGCTTGTGTTAGGGGCCCCACCCTCTGCTCATAAAAGTATATTACCATAGATCTTTTATTATTGCTTTTGGCAATGTTAATAAAAGATCATTGATTATATAGCCTAGTTTTATGGGATGGGTGTGCGGTCGGTCACTAACGCAAACACTGTATTATTTCTGGGTATAAATTCATCATGCAGTCGCCAGCACTGCACAGTCCTGAATCATCTTTTTTTTTATTAGATATGATCTTTTTAAGTGCTATGTGGAAGGATGGCCATACAGAGGAGTCACACACCTACATACATGCCGATGTGTGTGGTGTCTTGCAGTTTCCTTAGCTGCTCTTGCAGTTATGCTTCAAGCAACGAGGATGGAAAATGAGAAACGGCGTCAGGCTAAATATTATATATATTCTATAGGAGTTTGGCCCTTTGAAGGAGTGCTGTTTGAGTCATTAGCAGGTATACGGTACAGCACACATTCAAGATGCAACGCTTCCACTGGAGTCAAGTGGAAACAAGAATGCACAAACACAGATTCTGCATATGATTATTGCTATCGTCGGTTTATCAATCTGCATTTAAGATGTAAATTAGAGGGGACATTCGGGGTCTCGGGCTCATTCTCATTCAAATAGCGATTTCAATAAAAAATGCCCATCCAGACTGAAACATATTGTGCCCTACCTGTCAATTGCACCTTTCAGAAACCTGCTGGACCATCATGCAGCGGTGGAATGGGAGGGCATATTAAAAAGGTCATATTATTTGAAATTCAAGGCACTTTGAATGAAATGAGAACCCATTTATTCTCCCACTGCCGGCTTCCTGACAGTGAAAAGGGAGAGAGAGAGAAAACGGTCATAATCATCTATAATTTTGCTGGAGAAAGAATCAATTTTTGACAGGAATATTATAGCATGAAATATATTCCTGCGCGCCACTACGAACAACAAAAAAACGGGGAGTGCGGAGTAAGTGGTTGGGTGCCTGCAGTTGAGTGGTGGTTTAATACTAAGTGGTTACCCGGCACTGTAGATGTGTCATCACAGAGAACAAACATCATTAAACTTATTATTCATTGCAGTAGCTTTGCAGAAGCCCCTGATGGCACATTAACAACAGTCTACTGAGAGACGCATCACTCTTCAGTGGCCCTAAAGAGGCGAATGAAAAGCATTCCCATTGACTCGCCCTCCTCCCCCAAACCCCATTAATGATAATCATTATTTTCCCTTTGTTCATTATGATCCACACTCCTCCATTAACGAGGACTCTAATATCCTCCTCCAGTGTGCCGGGATGTAAGTCGTGTAGCCTTAAAGTGCCTCTTTCACCATGTTACCTCGAGACTCACAGCAGGAGGCAGACATGAAAACAAATGAACACTCACTTTGGATATCACCCCCATCTCTGTTGTCATTATCTCTTTTCATACCATCTCCAAACCACTTTCACTCCCGCTTCAGATCCCAGTCAATCACATGGCTCAAAAAACGCAGACAGGGAACACAGTGGTGCAACTATAACACAGCGAGCTAGTTATTTTTCCTCCCACTTTGAGGTTCTCAAGGTTCGCGCTGGGGGTGCCGAGTGTCAGTCAAATCGTTTGTGTTCGGCTTCGTTCTTGATATCTTTTTTTTTCCTTTTTCTTTCTTTTCTTTTTTTGGTAATCCCAAGTTTTAGAGTGTTTTTATCCATCAACAAATGACATGTAAAGGTCAAAACCCACTACTTACTTACTCTGCTTACAAGTATTAATAGTATTATACATCCACGTGTCTCATTTCTTCATCAGCTTCAGCGCTGTGGATCCATCACCTCCTTCACTTTCCTCATGCGTAATTGTCCAGACGGTGCAGCCAAACGTTGTTCAAACTCACAGAACTTGATGTTGAATATTACCTTAAAGTGATTCCAGTTTGTGATTGTAATTCCACTCAGGAGCCTCATCAGAAAGTTGGAACAAACTATGAGACTAGTTTTCTTCATTGTATTGTTAGGTTTAGGCAATAAAACATCTTGGTTAGGTTAGGGAAAACATTGTAATTTGGGTTAAAATAGCCAATTTCTTTATGTAACTGAAATAAGGTATATTAGGTACATACCTTCAAGTTAAATTATGACTACATGATGTTCGTGTCTTCAGAGGGAGCTGCATGTGATCTGATAAATTGCCTCCAGTGATGTCTCTCAGTGGCTGAGCTGCATTGTGGGTAATGTAGGTGCCATTAGGTTTGGAGGGAAAAAAGTCCACTGGTCTAGTTTAAAAACAAATGTCCAAAATCAACACAGCAGAACCACAGATATCACCTTTTTTTTCTATTCCACACATTCTTCTTCTTTTTCAAACCTTTCCTACATTACCCACAATGCAACGGATGTGATTTATCAGATGAAATAAAGCCACAAAAGGGTTTGTACTATTTTTCATATCTGAAAACCTAACCCCACCTTGTAATGTATTCACTTTAATAGGCGTGGAGTTACCCGTGGATTACATTAGTAAGGTCAATTAACTTTTGGCTTCACAATTGCTAAGGCCACTAGAGGTCGCCGCCGAACAATAAACATAAATATGGGTTATAACAAGCTGCTATATGGTCATTTTTCTGACAAACCACCTGAACTTGAACTTAAAATGCAGGAGCTTTCATCAGGTTAGTTGCTTGTTGTACAATAATATAATAATATAATAGTATATTTTGCTGTGGGTGGACTCTGGACTCTGAACTTGTGTTTTTACTTTTGGTCTTTTAATTAGATTCAGTGATATTGGTAAGATACAAACCTTTCAGATAAACTTCAGATGTGCCTGTGTGTTCTCCTGCTTGATGCCAGGTGTTTGTCAGTCAAAAACAGCATCAGGAGATGGGCAATGCATAGCTGGTGAAAATATCGAGAATGCCAATCTCCTCTTGCCGCATCAGTGCCTTCTAGTTGACCATGAAACCCAATCTGGACGCTGATGAAGCGCCTGTCAATGCCACGGGCCCGACAAAGACGTGTCTCTGCCTCTTTATAAATCACTCCACCCTTGCTGCCGTGGAGTGAACCTGGGGCTTTTACCTCTAGGTGAACCTCCGAGCAAA
The DNA here is from genome assembly GCA_963678695.2 of Diplodus puntazzo. Taxonomy (NCBI): domain Eukaryota; kingdom Metazoa; phylum Chordata; class Actinopteri; order Spariformes; family Sparidae; genus Diplodus; species Diplodus puntazzo. The sequence goes on along the minus strand of OZ023171.1, from coordinate 24,965,596 downwards.
AAGCAATTTGTCAATGGCTCATCTGCATTCAAGCCATATCAAGTGTGATGTGGTTGAGACTGACAACTCCATCAGCTTATTCTCCAGGAGTCTGCAGAGTCTGAAGGGGTCGATGGGAAGGTGGGTCTTCTTGTTTTCATGCAACAGCAAGGCTACTGGGGGGAAACAGCAGTTTAACTAGACGGGCCGAGTTAACAGCATTCGGCTGTTCCTCAGGCTCTGTGATGCACCAGCACTTCTGGGAATATTCATCACTGCACCGCTCTGTAATTGACCCACTGCGCCCACTGCTAATGCTCGATGTGACACCTTCCCACCCTGTTTCTCACCGGCTCCATCAGCTTACCAGCCCCCATTATTTATTATTTCCTCTCAGCATGTACTTGATACAAGAGCGTGCTCAAAGCGGCACCACTGAGATCATGTTGTCTCTCTGATAGCACGAACACATATGGACTCTTCTGTGCTGGCAGCATGATCAGAGTAGTTTTATAAATACCTCGGCGCTCAGTTATCCAACTCACCACTTTGGCTCATTTGCAAATGCTGGCTTTTGGATAAGACTAATGGGGAGTATTTTTAGAACGAAAATATGATTATAGATCTATTTTAAAGAATTAGAAAGACATCTGGAAATAAAGATGCTAAAAACACTTTGTTTTGTTTTTTGATTAGCCAGAGACATCTGTGGGTTTTATGAAAAGATGTTTGTTTAGTTCAGTCACCAGAAGAAATATTGGAAATGTATGTTTTTGTTCCATTTTCAGTTTTGTGTTGTGACACCACTGTGCTTATAGTCAGGTCAGGTATGGTGAAAAAAAAAAAAAAAGAAAGCTGGTTAGGGTTAGGAAAATATCAGGTTTTGGTTTAAATTACCTGTTTTCTTCTTCTTTTGGTCGCCACAAAGACAGCTGGAGATCTCGAGGTCTCGTTGAAAACACCCGCTAGAGATGTCCTAACTTCCAGTCCAAAATATTTAGTTCTTGTTGCCACTATAACAGCTGCTTTAAAACATCCTGTGCTTTGACGCCTAAATATATTGAAACGCCATCGTCCCTTGTCAAAATATCCAGTGGTTTTACAGTCATGAATGTTGAACTGCAGACACGCAAACGCCAAAAAATCAAAATAATTTAATGGAATGAAAGAATTTGGTGTGATAGTCAGTGGCATTAGTGGTGTGAAGACAATAATGTTGCATAAGGTGTTGAGGTTGCAGATATAAGCAGGGAGGAGAGAGAGAGCCAAGGTGAATGCTGGGGCTTTAATATCCTATGTAGCTCTGGGACGAGCAAAATGTTAAGGTTAAGGTTTTGCAATGTGTTTATGGCATAGAGGTAACAATGTTCCTCCAGTCAAAGGGCAGATAAAGTTCCTGAGGTCCTCGCAAAGTTGCTAAAAAGTGTCTGCAATTGCAGAGTGCAACCACCTCATTCAGCGGGTCAAACATTTGTTCCCATGTTATATTTAAGTTGTCTCTCCACAACAAATTCAAACAAATTCTCCATAAATACAAAGCTTTTACAGTATCGAGACTGGGCCTGAGGGTTCCACATCGACCAATGAATTAACACTTTAATTAACAGGCTGAGTTCTAAAGCACTGCCAATCATTCCCCCCGTTTCACTGCAATCAGCTGTGGTGATTTTTGATAAATGAGGTGCGGCTCTCTTCATAATAACGTGTAATGACTGCGAGGGTCACTGCGATGAAGGGAAATTAATGAAGGGGGGTTTTGTTTTTCCCTCGCCTGGCAAATGTGTTTAGTTCTTTAAAGAAAAGTGCAGTTTAAGACTAATTTGAACATCAGATGTTGATATTTCTGCACTGTACCGTGCCAGCTGGTCTTTGTGTTTTATGTTGCCTCCAATCGGTGGAACATATGAGCCCTTTCAGAGCCAGAGGGGTAAAACCCGCGACAAATGTCCGCGCAGTCACGTCACAGGTTGGCACGCTGTTACAGCCACTTCGTTATGTGCTGGGATAACATCTCATTCTGCATTAGAACCCGAGGTCAGAGCAGAGAACGAGCAAGTCCCAAAACAAAACAAAACACACACGAAAAAATTCCATTACAGAAAGGTGTATAAATCAATTCTGTGTAGAACAACAAGCCCATTACGTAACAGCACACTGTGCCGTAGCGATACGCACTGAAATGGATAGTGACTGTCATAAACAAAAACCTCCAGAGGAAACATGACATCCATCACAGCCTGGATACGCCGTCTGAGATGCAAAGCCTCTCGACGAGTCCCGTCGCAGGAAAAGACTAAAAAAAGAAAAGATCCCCAGAAGAGGAACTTGTAAAGACCGCTGCCGGTGCTGCGCCGAGAAGAAAACAGGGGACCCATTAGGAGTGCTGGAGAACAGAATCATGTCTGTTTCTGGAAAGGGACAGGACTCCCAGGAACTGTGACACCAGCGCTATTCGGGAAATCAGAGTCGCAGCGGGGCTCGGCTCACACGGCTTGAGAGAAAACAGTTGTGACTGGAGGACAGTCACTGAATGAAAACACAATCACCAGCACAGAGCCGGTAAATATCCCAGATAGGCCAGGTCTTAATAAGGAGAGGGACACAGCATTTGAACACAACCTGAAATGCTGCTCGATGGCTTCCTGCCGTGATGTTTTTCAAATACAATTGATGATTCGCCGTGGTGAGTTTATTTGCTAAAGCAACCAAAAGTTCATCTCTTTTCAAACATTTTGATTAGACAGATGGTGACACAGCAGTTTAAAGATTAGACATGAAAGCGTCACATCTAAATATCTACATCTCTGGGGAAAGAAGTAAAGAAAGACACGGTCTCACAGTTCAATTAACACATGAGCTGAGTGGCGTTTTTCAATTATGTTCCGTGTTGGGACGTCTTAAAGTGAGCCACCTAATATGACACATAGACATATTATAGTCAATTTAAAGTGAGTATTTTCTTTGCCAATGGTATCAACTAAATGTTTACCGTATGTGGAAAGTTAAATTAAATATTACAGTAGGGATATTATGCTTGCACTGCTGTGCATAAATGCCTCATTACAAAGATAAATGCACATGTGAGAGTTATAGTTGGGGTTGACATTATTGTAGAAACCAGCAAGAGCAAGATACATTTTGAAGTATCAAATTGAAAAATAAATCACACCTCTTCCCTCCAGGTCTCCATCCAGAGCCACTACCCCAAAACACAATGCAGGAGCCTGATCACACCAACACTTAGGTATGTTAGCGGCTACTTGCTAAATTCCGTAGCTATGTTATATGCCACAATCATATAAAAACGAAGCACACAACAACAGCAGTAAGGATGTTTGTTGTTGTTGTGTGCTTTGTGCTAACTGGGTTAGCCAATGAATGCATATATAACTGCCCCAGTGGATCTTTTTCCCGTTTTGCTCAGGGGTTTTGTGCTACTCGATTAGCGGCTGAATGACAGTCCGACACTGTCGTTGTGCTCTCTCATTCTCTCACTCGGGTTCTCCACTGCTGAGTTAGCTAGCTGCTAAACAAACAGGCTCAGCAGCTGTGGACCTTAACGGCAGCACACTGTAGTCATTGTTAATCATATACAACTAGATCTCACTCACATAAGAAAACACCCATTCTCATATTGATAAAAAGTAATAATTGTTAGTGATAGTCGCTATCAAGCTAGCTTGTTAGTAGTGGGAAATATCGGCAGAACTTTCTTTCATCTATTAACTCTCTAATAGCTTGAGCAATACACCCGCCTAGCCTTGTAGAAAGACTATCAATCTTTTCATACAGGCCAAATAAAATTAATGGATTGGTATATCAGAGGTGTGCAACAGCTACAGACACTGCATACTTTCTTTTATTTGTCAGAGCATTTGATTTTCATTGATTGCTGTTGGGATGTTAAAAGATTTTCACGTATAGTCACAGAAAATGTTTTTGACAATAACTTACCGACCCTAGCTTCAAGTGGTGCACAGCCAAAGGCAGTGGCTCACTAATCACATATTCTCAATAATTGGACGAGTGCGTGTGTGGCATATACTGAGAGTCTGACCCCTGCAGTGAGGGGATGTGGTGGCTCTGTTGTGCTGGAAGGCATTGTGTTGCCATGGTTTGGGCCACTGTAAATCAGCACAAAGTTGCTCTGGGTGATCACCTCTATCCTGCGATGAGACATTTATATCCTGATTGGAGTGGTCTCTTCCTGGATAACAATGCCGCCTATCCATACAGCAGGAGGTGCTCGCTCTGTCGTTTGAAGAGTGTGAAATGATGTGAGTCATGTGCGACGGCCTTTTGCCGTTAAAGTTATGTGCAGTCATCACAGTATTTTCATTCCTAGTGTCTGGATACTTGGATTGATCAATTCACATGAGCAGTACGACCTGCAGTTTAAGAATAGCTGTAGAGACATACAGAAACCTCCTGCCATTACTTATTGATAATGCACAGCTTCATAAAGCATGCATGGATGTGCTGAAATCATTGTATATACTGCCGAAATACCCCATCCCATGAATGTTACAGCATGCTTCACTCTTGCGATGGAGGTGCACGGGGTGCCGTGTGCTCTCATTGTGGTAGTAAACACAAATTAAAGGTGCTATGTTTAGCATTTTGTGTTTCATGTCACAAAAAAAGAATGTTGCCGCTTTCCCGCCCAATCCCCGTTCCTGCTGCTGCTGCTTTGTGTGTATTTCCTTTTGAAGAGCAAGGAGATGAATAAGAGCTGAACAGCCGGCATGTTTTGACAGAATAAGCCAAAATAAAAGTGAAGTTGTGCAGGTGAGAATAATGGGACTGAGGTAAAGTTCTCGCAATTCTAAAGTAAAAATAAAATAAATGATCCCAAAAGAAATCTTCTTTTGAGCAACACAGAGCCTCTCCAATCTGATTCAATGTTACATTCATCCCATGTCAGAGAGAACATACACACCTAAGCACTGTTTTCAGATATTATTTATAGGGACTTTTTACTACCTCACTGTATTTGAGAAAAAAGGCACTGTATTCTATCACTACATAGACATCGCCTGTCGAGATGGACCTACAGAGAGAGTGTTACGCTCCCCTCAGATTTATGGAGCTGTATAGTCAGTTTCGCTGTCTGGCCTCATCTTTACTGTACTGGTTCACTTTCACACCATCATTTTCTGGTGCAGCAGCAGGCAGACACATTTAGTTACTAGCTGGTGAGTACAGTGTAGCGTTTGGTAGCCAGATATTTCCATCTGGATGTGGTAATCGCCAAAATAGCTATTTAAAATTTGAAGACTAAACATTTCTTTATGTTCGGTATTCAATCTTGCGTGTTCTCATGGTCTGGTTAAGTTAAGGCATGAAAAAGATTATGTTTTGGCTTTAAATACCTAAAGTAACACCACAAACATAGCTGGGGACATCGAGGAGTGTCATCAAAATACCCCATGTTATCGGGCACAAACACAGCTGTTGACATGCTGGACTCTTGTCCAAAAAAACACCTGTGTTGCTGCTACTACCGCGACTAAAGATGTCCAGAAGTCTCGTCAAAAACCCAGATTTTGTCACCATGAACACAGCTGGGGGTGTCATGACTTGCCGTCAATTACATCCTTTTTCCACAAAATACAACTGGAAATCATCCAGGATCTGAAATGTCATCACGATAGTACAGGTATACTTTAAACTGAAAGGTGCTTCTTCAGGCAGTAAATAAGCAGCTCTGACGTCCGACCTCCACAAACATGGAATTAGGCTTTTCCCTGTAATGCTGTGAGGCTGAGCACACCGCTGCTCTTCATCTAAAACTCTAAATGTCATTGCCGGTGCAGGACAGTGCGTGCATTGCAATCTCTCACTTAGCAGCAATCTGTCTGCGAACGCCCCGTCTCACCCGCTCTCCTCTTGTTCTCCGTCTTCTTTCACCTCATCCTGTTCCACTTCTCTCCCCTCTGTCCTGCTGTCTTCACTCCCACGCTCTCCCCCGCCCCTCGTTGTTTTCCCTCCCCCCTCTCACCTCGCCGTTCTTCTCCCCACGGCACGTGGAGTCGACCGGCGGTGACTGAGTCTCATCTCGTTTGCTCCCCCCTCAGGCTCCCTGACACACAGCATCCACACAGAGGGCTGAGGTGGCAGCAAGTGGAGGAGCTGATGAAACCCAGCACCCCGCGTGAACACACCTCTCATTTCTTGGCAGTCAGCTAACATCTGGGCTCACGAGTTACTGAATCATTACAGTGTGTGGGATTGTATGCGACACCCTTTGAGTATTTATAAATGGCCACCCAAACGTGTTCCTACCTTCCCTTCTGATGAATCACTTTGATATAATGTGAGATGTTTTGAGAGCGTATCTTACAGCAGAGATCACAGGTTCCATTCCTGTAAGACAAAACAATTCACAGCTCCATCACTTGAGATGATGATGAGCTGTTTTAAATAAAAATATTTCATAGATGTTTCCATATGGAAGCAAAGTGTTTTTTACAGTAATTGTACTGAATAATTTCATGTTTATGTTACTTTATACATTTACTTTCCATATGTTAAGACTGTCATTCAAGAAATAATGACTCAAACCAATCTTGACATTTATCCGACACAAATATGATAATTTCTTGACGGTTCCATGAGACACAAAGGCAAAAGTATTGTAGCGTTGTCACAGCACAGCAATATATTCTTTGTTTTTCTGCTAAAACCTGACCAAGGCTTAACCATAGCAGGGGCAGATCAGAAAATATTACTGAAGTTTTACTCAAAGCTGCATATTTGTTTTTTTTTGGGGGGGGCAGAAGAAATCCAGAACAGGCTAAAATAAAAACACTTCAGACATGTTATTGCGTTATATAGTTGTTCTGGCTTTGGCTAACCCAAATGGACTTCTCTGCAACATAAGGGTTGATTTAGAGTTTTGTTTCTGGCCATCTCACCAATGTAATGTCAGCATCTTCTTTCGTTTTAGCACCAACTCCAATGTCAAGTGTTTTTAGTGTTAAACTCTCATCAGACCTTCACCATAGTGTTGGTACATCAGAAAACATGTCTGTGCTTTTACTTAACCTAATATTGGTTGTTTTTTTCAGACACTTGGGGCCAACAGAACTTCAGAAAAACCTGAACATCAAACATCTCTGATGAAATAGTTTTTTCAGTTGTGTTTGCTGAGGTGATTGGAATCTCATATCTAATTCCACATTGAGAGAAGCATTAGCATTCCTAAAAAAAAAAAAAAAAACATTTGGTTGTTAAGGGCTGGATGTAAAACGTTGGTCACCGGCTCGTCACTAACAAGAGGGGTTTATCGCCTCTGCCATCTCTGGAAAAGATTTGAGACTAAGCGGAACAAAAATATGCTTTTTTCCAAAACATAGGAAGCTATCATTCTTTTCAGTGCGCAACTGATGCACTCAGACATGTTAGTCTGGGGATGGTAGACAGTTGAGAGTTCATGGACCACTCCCGAACTATCACACAGTACTGAGGTCCACAGTCTGACAGGATATGCTTTGGGATGGCTCAGTGTGTAGATGTCCTTCTGCAGACACTTACTCACTGTGGAAGCTTCAGCATTATTTAACAGAACCAAAAGTAATGTGTGTGTGTGTGTGTGTGTGTGTGTGTGTGTGTGTGTGTGTGTGTGTGTGTGTGTGTTCGAGTGAGCTGAGGCAGAGGACCCTTAAGGTCCAAACAGAGCATTTCCCATGGCTCTGTTACTTCAGTCCGTTGGAGTAAGCTGGCAGTGAACTAAAAGAGCTTTAAAACTCTGTTGCATTGAGGTAGACTTGGCAGTTGGGTAATTAATCAACTTGGCTGAGGAGGTTACATTTTCAGTGGCGTCCACTGGTTGGTTGGTTGGGTTGGTAAGTAGGTTAGTTGGTTTGCTGGGATTGTTTATTAGTTGTTAGTTGGATGTCATTCACTGTACATATTGTAAAGCCCATTGAGGCAATGTGATGATTTGATTTGATTAGATTTGATTAGTTATTTGGGTGGGTGGGTGGTTTGTAAGGTACATGGGTGGGTGGGTGACTAGTTGGTTGAGTGGGTGGTTTGTTGGTTACTTGGGGGTGTGGTTGGTTGGTCAGTAGGTTTGTTGGTTTGGTGGGTTTGTTGGTTGGTTGGTCCGCAGGATGACACAACAACTATACCAAATTAATTTTAAGGTAATTTGTATGGCGGATGGGTCTCAGCTCAGGATAGACTTTGTCAACCTTTGGTAAAGACCAGGATAACTAAATGCTTTCACTTTCTTTAACATTTCAAGAAAAGGCGTTTTTCTCTAAGTTTATCACTAAACCAGAGCCCTTCTTACATTACATGTAGTCATTTAATCCCTTGGTGATATAACAATAAGTGTAAAGTAAAAAAGTGTAAAATTCTTTTAAATGTCCATTTTGTAAGAAAGTAGATTTTTCAGTCTCATTACCAGCTTGTTAAATACTGACGCTTTGGGTTTGTAGGAAAGGTCGGCCGCCGTTCCAAAGCATCAGGACTGAGACTCAAAAATCAACTTTCTTACGGATTCCACTTTTTGCCAATTTTTGCGAAAGTGCTACTTCTTTCACCGCTCGAGAAAGGTTTCCTTATTGTCGTTCATTGTAAATCAAGGCATTTGTTTGTGACGTGACTGATCCTTTTCCTCACGTATTGATTTTTGTGGAATGTCCTTTAGTACAATCAATGCACCAACAACAATGTCCAGCAGTCTGCTCTATATCGCCTCATCGCAGCAAACTCATGATATGCTTTCGCCTGCAGCAATTTTCATTAACGAACCCTGAAAGACTGGGAAACCTTACCCTATTCAAATGACTTTTGAAGCATGACTGTTGTCCTTGAATACTAATGGCGATTCCCTCCGAATGTGCAAACCAGGGAGGGTGAAATCAGTAAGTTGCTCACTCCTCAGAGGATCTCCTCAGGGCACAATATGTCTTAGTCCTGTCAGCCGGTGACCTTTGTGTATCCCTCCCTGATTTCTGAGTTTGTAGAGCTGTGCGGTGTGTCACACTCTGCTGGAAAAGGGCAATAGTCTCCATGCTAAGGAGACACTGGTGACAGCGTGAATCACATGGGGATTGGTGGTATATTTTTATGGCGTATGACGGACTGGAAGCCATGATTGAGAATGAACATGTCCTTGTATTTTCATGGAGTTCTGTCATGTAAGAGTTTGTCGCGTGTGCTCTGCTTCAAGTAGCCTTCCCGTTTGATGAACAGTGGGGGCAGAGCTTTGCAAAGACGCATGTTAACCTCTGCCATTTATGAAACTGTGTGTCAGACTCCATAACAGCGTGGCTGTGACTGGTTTATTAAGGTGCATTAATCTCTCTCCCTGGCACATTCGCAATGGAGGTCAAATATCATGATCCTGACCTTGGTCAACCGGCTCCATCAATCACGATCTGATGAGACAGAAATAATGTCACATAGCACTCGCTGGTCGATCTACATATCAATCACGACACGTACAAGGCTGAAGTGACCCCAAATGGCTGGCGTCATTGATCACACTCAACAGTGCTGTAACACAAGGTGGGAAAACAAGCGGGAAAATGAATACGGTTTGCTGATTTTTCCATACAAATGTTCTCGAACATCAGTTGTCACAACGTGAGGGAAACTGCTGAGCGCGTGGCGAGGAGATATTTCTTGCGAGCTTGTGCGAAAACTGTCACAGGGCTGAGAAGACAACAGGATAAATTCAGGAGGAGGCCCGAAAACAATGATCAGGCCCCAGAGTTGTCAGGACCCAGAGAAGTTGTGCTTGCTTTTCCAGCAGTCTTTCTCTATGAAATCAATAGTTTCATGGCCATTGGAGTGTAACTTTTCTCTCTCAGTCTCTCTCTCTCTCTCTCTCCCTCTGTCTCACTCTCTTTCTTCTTTGTGGGATTGAGATCGCTATTGTATGAAATGGTGCACTCTCCTGTGACTTTGCCTGACATTCATAGCGTGTATTTCTTTTCTTTTTTTTTTTTCCTCTGGAAGCTGTTTTGTTCTTTTTTTTTTCTCTCCCATCTGGCTTCATTTCATAATTCGTTTCACCGGGACTGGCGCACATCCACTGAAGCGGAGGCATGTCACACATTTGCAGACCTGCGCCCGGAGGATGATGTGATAGAGATGATCAGTTGCGGCATTACCGCACATATGGCAGTCCTTCACCCTGTCGCTGTGTCGTCCTCCAGCACACATCCATGTCCATGGGAACCTACATGTGCAAATTACAAACGCTGGCACCTGCACACAAGCATTATGTGTTTTGATGTCTGCATTCACACACGAGCAGCATTCATGAGCATATTGTTTATCGGAATATAAGCTCCTGCATGCAAACACACATCCGCCTACAACAGCACACAAGCGCTAAGTAATATTCAAGGTGTGTGATATCAGCTAATGCCCTGTGGCTATGAGACAAGTGGGGTCTAGAAAAACTAATATTTGCACGGATAGTTATCTTTATAAGGTCCCCTGGCTTTATGAAGTTGTAAACCCTGGACTTCATTGAGCGAGGACAGTATGGAAGTCAAGATAAGGGTAAAAGGCCCGACTGGAGTTTAAGTGTCTTACTGTTTATGAAAAGCACCAATAGGGAGAAGCGAGAGAGAGGATGAGATTGTATCAGACTCTGCAGTATATTCTGTGTCCGGATCAGTTTGCTGATTTATAGCTCAGGTATGGTGTGTTTTATCAACGCGTCGTCGTCTTATTTGCCTTTGAAACAGAAGGCGAAGTCTTATTTGCTTATGCATAATTGTGTGTTTCCTGTAAAAACAGCGTTAGCGCTGAATGTTGGATACACGTACCGCCATGGGGCTACATGTCAAAGTAGCCGGCTCTGTCCAACCGGGAGCTCCAAGTTCCCAGAACAAAGACAATTAAACGATGAAAGAGTATGCCAAGCACGGCCCGAGCAGGACCTAATGCAGCATCCCAGACTCTGAAGATAGGAAATACAGTACCATGGTGGTTTTGCTGCTAGCCGCTAGTTAGCGGTTAGTCTAGCATCAAGTAAAGCCGTCCATTCATCGGGAAACTTTGTAAGTCACAGAGGGTTCGGTCAGAGCAGCCGGAGGACATTAGAGGGAAAACCAGAAAACATTGACACATGATCCAGTTTCACATAGATCATGAATAAAGCAAGAATTTATTTGTTTTTGTACAGTAGTCAGTGAAAGGCTATGAAATCTGAGCTCCGCGCCACTCATGGCATTTTGTTGTACAAGAGTTTGATTTTGATATAAAAATACAAAGAAATTGTGTTTTTTTGTGATGTTTTTGACATGTGTTGATAAAAAAAGGTGCACAATATGACCATGGATGTGATCTAAAATGGTTAAAAAGACATTTGAATTGCGGCTCCACTTTGAAATGTAAAAGTTTGAATCATCACTCTCTCTACGGAGTGTGTCGAACAGTATAAAGGTGAAATCACTGTGGGCGGATGTTTTCCGCGCTCAGCTATCAAGAAATCTGGTTTGACGGGTCATCTTTGTCTGGTTCGACGCTGATAGTGCCGTCTGTCAGTATAAGTAATATATTCATGTTCACGTTGCCCGCTCGGTTTATGACATTTTCAAAGAAGACTTAAAAAACAATGAAGGTGGAAAAAGAAATCTCATCTTTGCTGTGGTTTGAATGTGCAGAATGTTACAGAAGCAGGCAAACACTCACATCATTACAGATGTGGAGAGATTGTTTCTTTAATAGGCTTAAGACTTCATGAAATGTAAAATGATAATGACAAAGAGGACAGAAGGATGCTCGAGAACTGATGTTTCTTTTTCTTAACTGTTAAATCATTTTTTTTGCACTGCCTTAAAACGCTGTGCGTGCCTTTGAGTATCGGAACACTTTATAAAAATTGGTTGTGAGTGGTCGCACTCTTGGAGTTATACAACTGAGCTCAGATTGCCCTCAACTTGAAAACAAAGGAGAAAAGGGGGGGAAAAAATCGCTCCTTCAGTCCAAGTGAACAAGTTTTTAATTTAGCAAGTCAGACTCGCAGTCTGTCTTTGCAGCTGAGTTTCGATCGAAGGTTAATGAGGACAATATAACTCCACATCTGATTTCTTTTCTCCCTCTGCTGCAGCGGAGAGGAAAAGCGAGGGTGAGCATTTGGTCGTGTGCGGGAAAGATAATGGAGTAAATGATTTCATCTGCGGGGAAGATGCTGCGCTGACATGCTTCACTTTCTGCAGGAATCCCTGCAGCTGCTCTCTGTGACCCTTTCCCCCCCCCCGTATTCATATACCTCATATCCCTACTCAAGAAGTCCTCTATGCATCAGTTGTATCACATCTGTGTGTCTGCTTTGGATATTTTCGGTCGCATTTCAAGTGTCATTGACTTCTGTGAGTCATCGCAAATTGGATGCAAACAGCAGGCAGAATACCTGAACTTCATTTAAGGTGCTTTGAGTCCAAATCTGAGAGCTTCATTCAGAAAAGAACCTAGTTTACCAAGTGTATTTGTCAAAGTTCTAGCAAAAAAATCTCATTGCACTTAATTAGATTATTACACTAACTGCCCCTAACTATAGCTGCTGCAAGCTGGTTAGCTCAGTTAGCAGTTAGCTCAGCCAGGTGATGAGCACACTTGGGGAGTGCTGGTATTTTTAACACCGCTGGCAGATTAGCTTTGTTCAGGAGCAACTTCCACTTGGAATTAATGATGCATCATCATCAAACATAGTCTCTTGTCTCACCCTTACAGTGCTGTGAACTTAAAAATGTGAAGGATCCTCTTTAGGGTCATGTTTGTCCGTTCTGGGCTACCGTAGAATCTTGTAGATAACAAATTCTCAGTTTCATGTGATTACACACTGATGCAAAAACAATTACGAGCGATCCCCCCTGAATCCTTCACATTGTACCTTTAATACATCTTGGAAACAGCAGAAAACAGATGTGAAAAGCAGAAACAGTTGAGTTACGAGGAGGGCAAAGAGACTGAGCTCGGGTTTAGACGAATCCAATGAACCCCAGCACCGCATGAGAAAATAAGAATCCTGACAAAGAGACACCACAGCACCAGAACAAGTGTGATTGACATGTAATCACTGGGAAGTGTATGAAATCACAACGCTGCCTTTCTTTCCACCAAATATGGTGAGAAAGAAAAAAAGTGCTACTTGAGCCGTGTTTTTCTTGATGGCAACAGTATTCCGGGAGATTGCGCTGGTGCATCTCCCGCATTTCAATGTCCTGAATTACAAACTACACTCGCAGCTTTATCCGAAACGTATCAAGCTCAATTTGCCACGGGAGCGGCTGTAAGGTCACCTCTGTTTACTGTTATGAAATCTCACAGATTGTATAAATTTGTGTTGATAACCTCACACAGGTGTCTTTCTAATAAATGCAGAGTCTGTGTTGCGTCTTGTTTGCTGTTTTGAATAAAGTCTTGTTAACCTTTACGGAGAGCTCCTCATAATTATGCAGACGGAACATTTTTATTGTCGGGTTTCTTGTATGGCATTTGCAAGACATTTGTTTTAAATGAAAACACGATGCAGATGAATAGATTCGGTTCTCGGCGCCGCTCATTCATCCTCATCCATCCAGATTTTCTTTTATTCTACCAACAGCCCAATCACTAACTTCACGATAACAATATGGATGTGTGTGCTGTGGTGGAAGTGACTGTTCTCCAGGATAGAGCTGTCACTGTGCCCGGTGCTGCATGGAGTGCGGAGTGTGAAGCCACCTGCACCTGCTACAAACGCCAGTGACCAGTCAAACTGGCGATGCCAACTCTGAGAGTAAAGCCGCTCTGGCCTGCCACCAGCCCTGCAGCTCTTTTGGGAACTTAAAGCAAAACTTTGGACGGCTGATTCTTTGTCTTTTGCAAACTAATATTAATACTTTGTCATGTTTTAATCTGCTCGTTCTAACAACAGAAGAGTTAATAGCTGTGTAAAACTTATTTGTTCCCCAAGCAGATTTACTTCTTTAAATGTAGCCAAAGATATCTTTAGTGTCCCCAGAGTAAAAAATCTAATCAAATGATTCACGATCTAGTGGGATGATACGTAGCTTTCCAGGCTGCCTAATGAGCTAATTCTCTTCTGGCAGTTCAGTTTCTGTTTACACAAACCATTACAGCTATAGCTAAAACATCACAACGTAAAATTCTGGGTCCACTCATTAGCCTAATTCTACATTATACCAGAGTCTTAATTCCCATGAAGGGCAGCCATTAGCACTTTTACTAGCCTGTGAATTGCTAAAGTCGAGCACATTTGCTAACTGCTGGTGTTAATCGCTTATCCTAACTGCTCATACTTCTATTAGCCAGCGAACAATTAATGCTAATTGCTAGCGCTAATTGCCAGTTAATTCCTCCAGCACATACACACAACCCAAACCTAGCTTTAAACTGAAAGTGACAGCATTATGTGCAACCAAAACAAATGTTCACCCTGTTTACAAGATTATGCTGCTTTTTGTCACCACACCCGCCACAGATTCACTGTGCAGTTGGGCTGTTATGCCCCGAGGCGAGGCCACATATAGTTAGATTTCAGGCCTGAACTCACCTTCTTTAATCTAATGAGCTACTCGGAGGACCTCTGTGGCAAAACAGCTCAACACTGTTGTCTCCTTCATAACACAGTCAGACTGCTGCGGGACAGAACAGATGTCCTTCAAGGGCAGCTGTGATGTGATATGTTCCATTTCAGTGGCAGCCTCCTTCAAAGTCTGCAATTCTAGACCGAGTACATCCTAACAGGTCAACGAGGATGTCCCATTTCAGAGGGCCCTAATGCTGTCGATACAGTCAGACCTGTTTGTGTTTGGTGTTTGTTGCGTCATCCTTAAACTCATTTGTACATTGTCTGCTGTTTCTGTGAGGCTCCTGAGAGGGTCCTTCTTACAGGTAATCAACTCTGTAACACAACATGTCTTAGGCAGTGACCTTTAAAAACTGGACACAACACTCATTCTTGAATGCACTTTGTTTTCTAACTGCAGCACTTTTGTGCAAATCACCAGGTTTTTATTTTCATGCATTGTATATTTTATTTTTTTTCTTGATGTGAACATCTGCACATTCTTCACTCAGTATTTTGCATAGTCCATCTTCTTCATCTTACACACTGTACAGCTCTTCATTTTCGAATATATCTGTGTATGTTTTTATTCTATATTTCTTTTTTCTGTTTTCTGTTCTCTTACTTTTTACATTTTGATCGGTATGCACCACAACACCAAGGCTAATTCATGTATGTGACAACCTACCTTACCTGTTTCTGATTAATTTATTCATTTCTTATTGATTACATTCAACCCTTAAATGTGGCATTCCTTCTTCCCACTTCTATTGTATTGACATCATAACATGGCTGTTGTTTGAACCATCTGCCCCCTCGACTGGTTACCAGTTTGCTAACATTGCTAATGCTAGCTGCAGGTTGGTGTATGCCATGTGCCATTAATTGTATAAGCTGAGAAAAAGATCTATTGTCTTGCAGTGAAGAAGAAGTCATGAGGATCAATACTTATTATTCAAAAATGCTTCTGATGTCCACATTTTTAAATATTTCTGAGAAATGCTTCAGTTTGGTGATCGCTTCGGTAAAAGCCCAAAGTGCGTCCAAATATTTACAATATGATATAATTTATTATAATTAGAATAAATGTTCCTTCTAAAGAACTATTCTGTAAATTCTTAAGAGACCGTCCTCCCTCTGGCTACTACACAGTAATCTGGTTATGAGTGTGTCTGCCCCACTCATAAATACTGATATAAGTATCCTCGCCATAATGGAGAATATTATAGGACTGGATTATGGCGTGATTTGTTTAACACGGCACTGCAGCAAAAATAAATCAGCACTCATCACTCATTACCACTGACAGATCATTGTTGCAGCGGCGTACAAACGTGTCCCTCGGTGCCATGGGATGAAAGATGAGCCTTTGGCTTTGAACTTGAACTGTACTTGCCCTTCTTCTTGGTCCCTGAGATCCTCATTTGAGAATACTGCTAAATTGCAAAGCGTTTTATTGAATTTAATTTGATGGATTTGAAAGCGTGTTTGAGCAAGTCTGAGGGCGTGCGTGACCTTGTTCTGCGCCGGTCATACATCAGCTCAGTCGCACGCGCCGGGGCGTTATGTGTGTGGTAAAGATTATCGATTTGTGAAATCGCTCCCTGCATGCGTTGAACTGCATGTGAAGTGCGTGGACACGACACTCACGTCCTCCCTGACTGCTAAGATATGTGGAAGCGATTTGAGTGCCGGAGGGAAGGAAGCTGAATAACAGCACCTTGACTAAGACATGCCTTACTTCACAGCTCTCTGGCTGGTTTCCAGTCAGCTGTCATGATTTTCACATATTCCTTCTTCGGCAAAATTGCAAGAAACAATGTGAGCATTCTTCTTGTCTGTGTCTCGCGCACATAAGCCAGCACACACAGCACCAGGGATCTGGATGTGCTGCAAAATGCAAAAACTGGAAGGCAGCAGTCATCATTAACGTCTCTACACTCACACCTGTGTTGAACAAGTCAGATGCATACGCAGACGGGTTGGATACGATCAACAATCTTGACATATTAATAGTTTGGTGCTGCTGCAGCTCAAGAAGTAATTTCATACTATTTTACTTTATTTATATGTGGCGGACCCCGCAACCTTTCTAGGTTCAAATGGTGTTCTGGGGACCTTATTTTCCTCTGAGAACAGCTTGTGTATTCACTTTTTCTGTGTTTGTATTATTACCTCATTAATACTGAGTTTGAATTACTTCTGCAAAACAACGTTCTGCCCCTTTTAATTTCCTTGAGTCCAGTATTGACATTCTTTTCAGCTTTGTTTTGGTTTTGACCAACTCCTGAGAAAAAAAAAAGTCTCTTTAGTCTCTTTAGCCGCCAAATGCTTCTCTACACTCATTAGCTCGCTGCTAACATCTGTCTGTAGTAGTAGTAGTAGTAGTAGTAGTAGTAGTAGCCTTAGTAGGATACAGCTGTTTTATCTGAGCCCATTGTTGGAAACAGCTGCCTTCTGGAGGCGGGAAGCAGATTTTGTTGAAAGCAGTGAGATGGAACCAAAACAGTCGTGTTGCCAGCTGAATAATCAACCCGCCTACATGGGAGTCTATACTACAAGCAACCTCTTCTAGATTACACATTATACGTGTTGTTGATATGAGAACATTCATAAGTGCAGTTTTAAACAGATGAAGACGTATAGACAGAAATGTATGCAGGCAAGTTTAAAGTCTCCTCGGCTGACGACTTGGGAACAAGTTTGTGATTTTTGTCTATCTTGTCCTACAAACTTCACCCCATTTACATTTATGGTTAAGGTTAAAGCTAATCTTTGAGTCCAGCGACAAATACCAGTGACCTTTCCCGCACGCATGAAGTGAATGCCATGGTGCATTAATCAAATGCGCAAAATGTCAATTGGGAGATGCAGAGTGATCAGAGGAAGACCGGGGTGTTTCTTCAGAAAGATGGCTCTCTCTGAAGAAAATCGCCTGACAACGGGGGTATCCCTTGATCACTCCGACTCCCGGCCGGCCTCACCGGGTGATCGTAGCTTCTTTAATCCATCTAATAGAGTCTGTGAGGCATCCGCTCCATCTGATATACTGCGCGGTATCCTGACACACATACTCTTATATGTCCCCCCAAAAAAAGAAAAAGTCCTCACACGGGCATAGCCAGAAGGTAGGTCGGTTACAGAGATTGTCAGGCCACCGAAAGGTCACAGGTTGAGTCCCCATGAAAACTGCAAAGGACTCAAAGCTCCTTGAAACTTTGCCCTTGTTATTCCTTGTCACTTAATAAATCATCACAGTATCCTCTCGCTGTGCAGAGCCGCAGGAGAGACCTACTTTTGCATTCTCTAAGAAAGTATCTGTTATCATACAAAATATTTTTTTATGTTCCATCTGCAGCAAGGACGAGACCTGAAGCCCCAAATCCATCATAGCACAAGCACGGTCCAGACCTTAAGTGACCAGAAAACTTTTAGAGCTGCTCTAATCAATATTTTCTCATGTCAACAATAGAGAAATTGACTGACGGTAAAAGGTAGTAACAAACCGAGCGGAGTTAAGATGGGTCAAGAACTGCCACCTCAAAACGCCTCGAGCAAAGAGAGTGGCGAGGCAGGAAGAAGGGAAACAGAAGGCAAATGAGACGGCAAAAGAGACTAAAACAGAGAAATGGATGAAATAAAGTGGTAAAGACGGAAAAGGCAGGTAAACAGAAAGGGATGAAGGGTATGAAGGAATGGAGGAGCTTTATTTCTTATTATATCCTCTAAATCTTTAAATTGTTGCTCCAGCATTACATTTTATACAACTGGCACATAATAATTGTACGAGGTTATGAAATGTATAATAGCAAAGCGCAAAAGTGACTGTTGGTGATAATTGGGTCTCATTAATAAAAAAATATACGGTTCCATTTTTTTGGTTCTATGTGTTAGATTTTAAGATATTTGCTATTTGAAATGTTAACAAGCCAAAAAAGTTTTCACTATCAGGATCTTGTGCCAAAAAGCTTTTATAAATCAGTCACTGAATCGATTTCTGTGCTTCAAATGTGCAATCTGGAGCCAAACACTTCCACTGGGTAAAAATAGCAAAATAGAAGACGACCCTAATGTTATCCCGTATGTCTTTGCAAACATGTTTTTTTTCCATTTCAACTTTAAAAGTTCATTTTAAGCCAATTTTTGGTCACATTTTTGAAGGGTTAAACTGTGCGTAAAAACAGCACAAATCCAAATTTAAAAAGACAAAAAAAAAAAAAATAATCTTTAGCAAGAAAACACAAAAATGTTTCAGTAATATTTCTTTCTCCTATCGATAATATTTTCCTCTGTACCTCTGCTGAGGCTCCACACTCGCCTGAAGTCTCTATAACTCAGTCGAAACGGTTACATTCCTGAAAATGAAGTGTTTCCCCATTTAAACACCTTTTCCAGAACAGGAACTTAAAGCGTGGCATAATTTGTGGGAACTGTCACAGACACGTTTTAGAAGGAATTCAGAATTTCCTGGAGCAAAATACTGTTTCTACTCAGTCCTTTTAAGAAATTGATGGAAGTATAAATTTGCAATCTTATCACAACACGGCAGAGAGAATGTTGGCAATACAGTACATTTCTATAAACCGCGGATATGTTGAAACTACACTTCTTTAGGGCCGGTTTTCAATCTCATGTTTTGACAGTGATGTGATTATGGTCTGGTTAACCACTTAGTTAGGGTTAGGATAAGATCATGGCTTGGCTGGAAAATACCTGCTTCGGTCACCACGGACACAACGGAAGAAGTCTCGAGGTCGCGTCCCAACATCTGGGCAATATATAGGTTTTTTTTGTACCCACAGACACGGCTGAAAAATTGTCCCAAGGTCTCTTAAATTACTGCGAATGTTGAAGCATCGTGGTCAACGTTAACTGCCAACATTTTTATCCAGGCAGCCGGCCTGACGAAAGAACAAGACAACGATCATCATCAACTACCTCGATAAAACCAGCGGGACACGTATGTTGGGTAACTGATGAAACCCGAGCCCTTCCGGAGCTCCTCAACATCAATCAGCTCCTCACAAGCCTTTAAAAGTTGTCACCGCCTTGTTCGGTCTCTGTAATGGAAACCCTTCATTTAAGCGCTGTTGTCAGAACAGTCCCATTGTGTCCGTCTCTCCTCCCGGCTGTTCAAAGATAGATCTTTCACCCAAAGACAAAGACTACCTTTTTCCCACTGCGGTATACTAATATAGTCTGACGGAGTGAAATTGAGGAAGAATTGTCCAAACTGGTTTACTAATGCGTCACAGCTGCAGGATAGAGAGCTCTATTCTCAAGTTGTTCACTGCTGCCATTAAGCTCTGTGTAAATTAACATCTTAGCATGTAATTGTTTAACCAAGATTGATGTCTAAATTTACCCGGCACGAAAAAAACACACACACTCTCCCACGCACGTGGCGCTTTTCTCGCTCGGATCGTGTCCACGTTTTTTTGTAATTTTTTTTCTCTCGTCGAAATACACCAAAACAAAAGCTTGAAGCGCGGCATCTGGCCACAGAGACAGTTTGGCAGTTTAGGTGAGAGGTGGTAAGTGGAGGCTTTAATGAAGATGCATCACGCCTGTTGCAGATTTATCTCCTATCGTATGGCCCCGGCAGATGCTAATATAGTGTAGAACCACCGCAGCAGAAGCCCCTCATTTCTACACACTGCTGCATCCTCATCAAGGCTAATACACTGTAGATACAAGCAGCAGGTCTGTTCACACTCCAGGCCACTCAGTAGCAGTTCACTGTAAACACAGGATTACAACTAAGGAAGCGCGTGTGTGTGTGTTTGCATGTTTGTCTTATCTGGCAAGGCTTCAACAGCAGATGGTTAATGTTTTATAGGTATTAGAGCGCTTCAATCAGTGCTTTCAGATGTCATCTACAGTATGTTGATGTAGACGCTAGTGTGTAAACTGACAGGAGCGCTCCTCAGAAGTGTATACAGTCCACAGACGTTACGCAGACGCGCTGTCACACAAGGACACTTTAACAAGAGGAGATTAAATTATGGATCAAATCTAATCTTCTGACCTTCCCGATATGTTTTCACGTCATGTCACGAGCTGTTTTTTCGTCACGTGGAGCGAAGGGAGTCATAAAAAGTTGCTCACGAATACGTGAGAAACCATATTCAGAGCTGATCTTGTAGTGCAGCTCTGTGTTTTCCATTTAAAAAATCGCATTGCGGTGATTCTGACTCCTTAATTGTGCAAATCTATAACCGTGACCCAGAAGAAAACCCTAATAATAGAGCTCATAATAATAAAAAAAACACATAACAACATTAAGGTTGGTGTACATGTGACAATGATGCATTCTAGAGAAGCTTGCATAGACAAGAAGCAGCACACAGACATTTCCAATCAATCAGTGATACGTAAATAAATCGTATATGAAGCCATATATGAAGCAGTAAATGACAATTTAAAGGTGATTAGAGAGAAAATGGATTGCCAGCAGTCAGAACATCAGGGTGAAACATAATTTATTGGCTGTGTTGCACTCTGGTAATGAAGAGTGGGGAAAAAACTGGTATTGCTTCTTCTCTTGCAAGCGTATCTCGATGTAATATTTCTTTGGTATGGTGATTGGTATTCACAGCAGCTGCCTGCGCTGCTGAGTAACTTGGGACTTATTTGCAAGCTTCATTTCTAACTTTTATTCATGTTTACTATCATTGTGCACACTGTAAAAAGTCAGTAACTCCTTCAGTTTTTTGAGTCTCATTCTCAACATGTGAAAAACCGACACTATCTGATGGCAGCCAACGACGGGAATACAATCCTGACGAGCTCACGTTTCCTCAACGACTCTGTAAGGACACTCCCACGCAGAGTTTAAAAACTTGCAACTCCCCTCCAGTTAGTTAGACCTGAAGAAGCCTCTTGGGTGAGAGGTGAAACGTCTTTAAGAGACGGGGTCAGCCCTATGTTCCCACATTTCTAAGATTTTTCTTAAAATTAGGCCCTATGTTCCCACATTTCTAAGATTTTTCTTAAAATTAGGCCCTATGTTCCCAGATTTCTAAGATTTTTCTTAAAATCGGGCCCTATGTTCCCACATTTTTAAGATTTTCTTAGAATTGGGCCCTATGTTCCCACATTTCTAAGATTTTTCTTAAAATTGGTCCCTATGTTCCCACATTTTTAAGATTTTTCTTAAAATTGGTCCCTATGTTCCCACATTTTTAAGATTTTTCTTAGAATTGGGCCCTATGTTCCCACATTTCTAAGATTTTTCTTAAAATTGGTCCCTATGTTCCCACATTTTTAAGATTTTTCTTAAAATTGGTCCCTATGTTCCCACATTTCTAAGATTTTTCTTAAAATTAGGCCCTATGTTCCCATATGTTCCTTCAATTTAAGGGTTAGGGTAACCTAACCCTAAGGAATGGGCCTAACTTTGGAGAAAAATCTAAGAAATGTGGGAACATAGGGCCTAATTTTAAGAAAAATCTTAGAAATGTGGGAACATGGGGCCTAATTTTAAGAAAAATCTTAGAAATGTGGGAACATAGGGCCCAATTTTAAGAACAATCTTAGAAATATGGGAACATAGGCACGCTCCCCAACAGACAAGTCCAGTTGCCTACAATACAGCACTGAGAATTGATTAATTAGTAATAACAGTAGCTAGTAAATAATAATTAGTACTTAGTAAAGGGCCTCACTTCTTTTTATTAAAGTAACTGCATCTTTCTGTGGTGTTTGTTCATCCAGCTTCGCGTCGGCACGGACACAAGCCATCAAACGGCAGAATGAGACCAGAAAATCCAACACACATCTGTTACAGTTGTCTGCTTGACAGCGTTTAAAGTGTTTCAACTTGGAGTTTCCCTTTGGTAAACTCCCACAGTCCCAGAGTACAACGTGCTCGAGCTGCATCAGAGAGGAGCAAGTGGCATCATCACTCCTCGCAGGATAGAACACATTAAACACGTGGCCCGTGTTCAACTCATTTCTGAGTCAGTCAGCAGTCAGCAGATATCCCGGCGAGTCCGCGGGAGATCCAAGACCCTCAACAGCCTGATTGTATCCCACGCCTGATTTCAGTGCTAATTCAAGCCTCACTCCCAATGTCATTTGGCAGTAATGCGGAGGTAAAGCAGCCGCAATCTCAAAGGGATCCTTCAGTCTTCACTTCCATATGCTCTGCTTTGAGCCAATTTGTATTTAGTGTTCTCTTTAACCTCTGTGTTATCTGGAATTCGCAGGCATGAAGGACAGGGGATGAAACGAAATGTTTATTGAGTTGTAAATATTGTAAATGGAATCATGGTGTTGCGCCCCCTTCCCCGCGAGGCGTTTCCAATTATGGGAGGGTAATAAGACTCCTTTGTCAGGTCAAATCCTGCACGCCGAGCTGTGTGATTGCTGCGGCGCCAAAGTAAGAGACCGGCGTAAGTGCTGCGCTCAGGAGATGCGGCGCAGCCGTGGGAGGAATTGTCCGGCTATCTGTCCTCCCGAGCACGCACGCCGAGCCATTCCTGTTGAGAAAATATGCTCGTTACAGTCAAAACAGGTCGTTAAGTCTTTATTAGAAGTATCCTTGTGATGTCCTCATTTGTCTCACCGGTCATTATAGTCTAATTCCGCCTCAGTGTAATTGCTTTTCCGTCCTGTTAAATACGGTTCATATTTACAGTGAAATTGTGTTTTTGCACACACTTGAGCGGCTTTACAGTCAAGGCGGAACGCAGGCGCATAAAACCAAAGATCAAACACAGGCGGGGATTTAATTATTGATGAAAAACACATGCGTGTGAACACGAGTGTGGACGTTCCGTTGGACGTGTTGTGTTGACTGACTGCTCGGCGGGCGTGTTTTTGTGTGCCGATGCACGCAGAATAGGTATTTTGTCCAAGTGAATGCACAAGCAGACATTTACGAGCTCCGTGTGAGAATGAGTTAGTCCAGACATAACAAGCTTCCGTGTGGAGGTGAGCGGAGCACATCTGTCGGAACAAAAACCACTTGAATTAAGGGATACAGGTGCCACGCTTCATAAACACGCCACTGTTAATCCCCCGGGGAATTGTGAACGCAGCCTCTTAACATAGCATTAAAGTTTTACCTTCGACGTAATTAAGTTTTAAACATTTTTTATAAGCAAATCACCCGATGCTGAAGGAAACAGAGAAAGGAAAGCCAACTACAGGAACAATTTGTGTGCAGTGAAAGACTATAACTTCAGGCCTGTTTGTCATATATCATTAGAAAGCTTAGACTCTACTGATTCGATTTGTACAAACCGTTGCGAGATCAAACCCCATCAGGCAGGACGGTCAACAAACAAACAATTCACTGATGAAGCGTCTTGGTGATTCGTTATTAAATCTCCAACAAAAACTGTCTTCTGCAATTCCCAAACGTCCAGTAGATCCATTTCAGTAACCTATATAGTCCTAAACACAGTATTCTACGCTTGAATGCCAACAAAATGGGAATGAAACAGCGATTGTACGTGTTCTGAGATGCCTTTGTATCTCTAAACATTCCTAACATTCGATCATTTGATCAATCAGGAGCCTCTACGCCCGACTGCAAGGTCCACATTTGGAAATTACGTTTTTACAAGTCGGATTCCTTTTGCTCTCTGTATAGACTGTTTTCCCACCCAGGCATTTGTTTTTGACTAGTTTATATGCACAAGGTTTTTTTGCAAAACGCCTGCACATTTCCTTAGAAAAACATGCATGAAGTGTCCATTTTCAGTGATATTGTTATCGAATTCGAACTTCAGCCATGTAAGACTACATGATGTCAACCCACTGTGTTTTCCAGCCAATAGGAGCAGTTTCCAGTCGTCTTCAGGCTTATATTTGCATTAAAAAATTACAGTGCCAGTGCCGATGTCAATGCCAGTAATACTTTCACAGCTTCTGACTATTTAGGGAAAAGGAATCTGACTGTAACCAGACTGATTTTAGGCATTTTAGGATCATCTTACATATTCTTTTTCCAGGTTTGCTGAGAGCTCTTTGGGGGGAGTTTTATCTGAAATTACACTTTGAATTGAAACATCAAATTCTAACAACATAAACCAGATACAAGACTTCAGCAGCTACTGAGTTCGCTTGTGGCTCTTGAGCTGTAGGTAAGGAAGGTTTTTAGCGAGGAAAAAAAAATTGATTCACATTTAAAAATCACAATTCTCATCCCCGATGATTCTGAATCGATTTTACAAATCAATTTTCCCCAAAAAATCTGTTCTCATACATTTTTAATGAGATGGACTCTCCTTTAAGCATCCTATTCCGATTGAACAGGAGGACAAACCGCTCACACAGGAGGTGTTTGCTCATGGTTTTTTTTTTCCCAGTACAATGAGAAACAAAGTTGGATGTTCAAAGCCGCTGTCTGACAGAAACTCTAACCAGCACAAAAAAGAATGTGTGTGAGAATTTTCAGTTTATCAAAAATTTAAAGATAATACAGCCATCTTAAAGGTTCTAGCACCATCCTGTTTTGTACAGCAAGTCTAACATTTCGTACAGCAAGGCCGCAGACCTCTGAACGGCTGCTGTGATGTAAAACCTGAACTACATGTTTCTGTTTCCTAAGAACTCAGTCCCAGTCAAATACAGATGTGCTGTCACGTCCCTGAGCATCTCATACAAATACAGAAGGGCCCCTTTAGCGTTTTTATGAGTCGCACCGGGCTGTAAAGCAACTCTGATGTAAAAACCTAATCATAGGAGTGTGAGGTGATCAGAGCAACTCATCCGTCCGACGTAGGATGCAGAGCGACAGACTCCCCGGAGAGGTGGAAGTTGAGTGGTGAGTCACGCGCGAGACCTTCGACCACTACCAGGGTTTTGCATCTTGTGTGCGTCAGTGAGCTTTTTATAAACCTATCCAAGCATTTTTGTGCCTTTATCTATCCAAACTGCCACTTCATGGTGACCACATGTTAGGCTTTTGCACGCAGATGCCAAAGGGTACCTCGTGCTGTCGAAGTGGTGTCGGTATTTGGCAACGGTGGATGAGAAGTTCAAGTGTAATCCATCCGGTAGCTGTGGAGATATTTCTGTCCGGAGAAAAGTCGACCAAATGACCGACACTGCCATCCCACCGAGGCTAGAAATGCATCTGTGTGTTCATAACATGCTAAAGCGAAGAGGGGATTTTTTTATTATTTTTTTGTTTAAATCATCTCGTCCAAGAGCTGCTCAGTCCAATTACAGCAGCCACTTCACAGGCTGTTGTGCCCATTTATGTAATGTGCCACGCAGGTAGAGTTCTGTCTGCTGAAAGTTCAGACAAGTTCAGACGGAGCACTTAAAAAATGTGAAGTGCACGACTCTGAGCACGCCTGCTGTAGGTGGACGGCTGGAACCTGCGGACAATAAGATGTGCTCTGAAAAACTGTGCGTGTGTGTGAAATTGCGGCCTGTAGCTGTGTGCTAATGGACGGACCAGGAGCGTAATGAAAACACCGACCGGTCGACTGTCAAGAAAACGGCTCTGTCAGCGAAAAGGGCAGGGTCAATTTCCTTAACAGCCGCGTGTCCTTTTTTGAAGTTAAGCGTTGAGGAAGACGTCGGACACGAGCGCCGGACTGAGTGGATTCTCGAGTCAGCGCCACGTCAACGCCGGTACAATGAGTTACAGTGCAGACACGCTCTTTACATGACTGGGTGTGTGTCAGGCGACCTGGAGAGCTGGAGACACGCGGTAATGATACGGTGCATGACATCCGTACGTAATGAAACGCAGGCCGTCAGTTATTAGCAACTATCTGTGATAACATTTCTCCAGCGATGATAAGGGCGGCTGTCTCTGTCTCTGTCATGCAAATTCACGTTTTCACACACACTTAGCCGGTCGTCTTCGCCGCGAGCGACATTCCACTGCTCGGGTTTCCTCCCTCTCGGACACTTTGACAGCAGACACGGGCTGTTTATGCTCGTCGTGGCAGTTTGCAGGGGAACAAACGTGTTGCTCTCCGGCTCGTGAAACGACCCGTAGAACCGCAACGGCCCACCCTGCCACCAAACACGACATGCAAAATATCATCGAAAAACAAGCGGAAAAAAAGCAGCCCCTGCCATTATCATAGACATGTTTTAGCGTCAAAGTAAATCAGCCTCAATGAGGGTAATGTTATTCACCGAGTTGCGGATAATGAAGTATAATTCTGAATGAGATTCACTGGGTAAGAGATGAGAGTGGCGGTTCTGACTTCACTGGCCTAGATGCAACTGATTTGCAGCTGATTTTAGGGGCCAGGAATACTACGAACCCAAACAGCGAGCAACACTTATACAACACTTATATAACTGTATCGACTGTATACTGCACGGTAGACTGCTGGCAGACTGCGAGCTGGCAGTGCACTGAGGGTCACGCGTCGACTTTTGTGTATATTCTAAAAACGTCTGCATGTTTCTGCCCCATAAGTTCCCCGGTTGCGTGAGAAGCTAGTTTTTCACGAGGCCCTGTTTCCCATCAGTGTTAAATCGCTGATTTCATTCCGGTGTTTCAGTTATTCATGACGAGGTCAGGTCAGAAATCCGCATCACTTGCTCATCCATTGATTGTGGAAAACAGATGCAGCATTATAAAAGATCCTGCGCTTGCTATGCAGATGGTTTCTGCGGGTCAGACGAGGCTGAGAGGAAGAAAAAAACAAAACTGCATTCACACCTGGCATTAACATTCAGTGTGTATGCGGATATCCTGTCTGGCAGGAGGGGAAACGCATGTTAATGCTCAGTGTTTGGGATGCCAGACCACATCTGGAGGTGTTCTGGCTCGACGTGTCGATGTGAACAGTGTGATCAACTCATTAATGACAGACAGCTGTATGTTTTTATGTAAAGAAAAAAGGCCCAATAGATGTGTTGACGAAATGGGGTCAGCCTTATGTTCCCACATTTCTAAGACATTTTCAAAATTAGGTCTTGTGTTCAGTGCCGTGCACAGACTTTTTGAAGGGCAGGGGCAGAAGAAGGGCACTTTAGCGCGTATTTTGCCTCCCAGGGGGCACTTTAGCGTGTGTTTTGGCTCCCAAGAGGGCAGTTTATCATGTTTTAACCAGCCATGGGGGCAGTTTAGTGTGTTTTGCCAACCCAGAGGGCATTTTGGCACGCTTTATTTGGCTCCCAAGAGGGCACTTTAGCGCACGTTTTGGCTCCCAAGAGGGCACTTTAGCGTGTGTTTTGGCTCCCAAGAGGGCAGTTTATCATGTTTTAACCAGCCATTGGGGCAGTTTAGTGTGTTTTGCCAACCAAGAGGGCATTTTGCCACGCTTTTTTGGCTCCCAAGAGGGCACTTTAGCACACGTTTTGGCTCCCAGGAGGGCACTTTAGCGTGCGTTTTTCAACAACTGGGCCACAAGGGGGGGCGACTGCCCCCCCTGCCCCCACCCTTGTGCACATCACTGCTTGTGTTCCTACATGTCCCTTCAATTTAATGGTTAGGGTTAGGTGTTAAGGAAACCCTAACCCTAAGAAAATGTGGGGACATAGGCATAAGACCTGTGGATTCACATTACCAAATCAAAATGTCTGATTTCACATATTTATCAGTACACAGAATTGATTTTCTTGCACAAAAAAAAACAAGTTTAACATTCATTCGTATGCTAAAAACAACATTACGTCTGCTGATGTCAACTTATATAGCTGTATTCATTTATATTCATCATGTCCTCTGTGATTTAGTTGCACTGTGAAATAACTGGCGTCCAAACACCAGCTGTGAGTTTGCAGGTTCTAATCTGACTCTTTGTTTGGCCTTGCAGAGCCACACTCCGTCTCGGGAAACCAGCGGTTGTAGACATAAAAAGAAGCGTGACCCTGCGTCTTCATGGATTATTTCTCCGCTCGCTCTCGCTCTGTTTGCGAGGCTCCATTTTTTTTTTTTAGAATTCGACCCACACCTCTGTATGATCCACCGAGACTGGCGGTCCAATCGACTGCATGAAGATGTGTACATTTCCAAAATCTCCACTACATAAGTGTTCAATCAATAACACCATTTTTTTTTTTTTTAAGCATACACTTAGTGACTTCAGCGCCAAGGCGGTTGTATATTTGATGTTCATGAACTCTTCGCCGCGCAGTTGACTTGTTATATACACGTTCTGTCCTCTCGCAGACTGTAAAGATACTTTCATCTGAGGGAAAAAAATATTCCCTCCAGGCGCGTCGCAAAAAAAAAAAAAAGAGATCCCACACAGTACGAGATTATCAGCAGAGGAGACACTGACTTCTATTTTCGTCAGGCAGAAGTAGACATTTTAACTCTCCCTGCCTCGTCGTGTGTGAGGGGGGTCAGCAGACACTGAGCTGTACTTAGTGAAAGATGTATGAGCCCGGCATCGGCAGACAAGAGCCTCGGGGAAAGAAATGTAAAGTGGGAGGAAAATCATTAGCTTTGTTTGCGTGTTCTCTCTCAATTACGCGTCTCCCAAGTCTGGCAGAAGAAGTGAGAAAAAGGAAAGAAGATCCGCGGCTTGGATAACAATTTATCACTCGCTTTTGTGTCCCGCTTCGCTCGTGGCTTCAAAGAGCACCCTCGACTGTAGCTGCCTGAATTACAGCTCTCTGCCCGGGCCCCAATCACACAGCCACATTTCATGGCGAGGAGGTGGAGGGGGGAATGTAGGCGCCGCAGCACTGTGACAAAACTATTGCTCATTCCACCTCTCAATATTTATCATAGCACAATTCCCCCCTCACCACCACCGCCGCCGCCTCGCTCTCGAGGGCATGATTTATGACACGCTCACCCTCGGCCTCATCAGGGCGACGACGTGTTCATCGCGGTGACTTTTCGCAGGGCGTCGCTTTTGTTTAATCCAAAGAGAGGGGAGAGGAGGAGAAGGAGAGGAAAAAGAAGAGGGAAGGGTCGCAGACAGAGAGGAGGGGACGAACGGATGGATGGATGGATGGAGAGGCGGAGGAGTCGACTGGGGAGAGAGTGAGGAGGGAAAGACGGCCGGCGTCCGCTTATCGATGCATCAAAGAGGCGACGCTGCCTTGCAAATTTGCTAAAGCTCATTTGTAATGTTTTCCGCTTGTCACTGGCCTTAATGCGCGCGGCTCACGGGAGTCGCAGCCTGCCACATGATCAATGGGAGGAGAGGGGAAGTTGCATCTCGCCATTAAACGCTTTTGACTCGCAATATGCAAAGCGCGGCCGCCGTGAGTGATGCCTCTTTGCCAGCTTCGGGGGGGGGGGGGAAGGTGTCAGAAAGATTATAAATTGAACCGGAAGACGCTCGCCCTCCTCCTCCTCCTGCGTGTAAAGGAAAAGGCTTTGTTGCGCGCGCTTTCAAATTCACCCTCGGCCTCCGAAACTCTGTGAAGCCGCCCTGGCGTGGTGAGGCTGCGGCTGCTGCTGCTGCTGCTGGGACTCACGCCAGCTGTAATAGGAGAGGAATCAGAGCTTGTTATCTAGCCGCTTTGCTTCACACACACCGTTAATGATTTTGCAGTGATTATGAACTGTCTTCAGGGTCGAGAGGTCCCTCCTTTAAATCATCGCCTAATTGGCCGAGCTGGTCATTTATAGATTGGGAATAAGGAAATCACTTTGTACTTCCAGGAGTCCTGAAGTACTTTTTTTTTTTTTTTTTCCCCCCTTCTTTAACTTTTTCTTTGTTTTAGTCCTTTATCACTGTCTGCGCTCTCCACATAGCCGCGCTCGCCTCCTCCTGAGGGCGACCAAATCAAGTCGAACACAATTAGCGCGCCATTCATCACGATTATTATACACTTATTGAATCTTTCTGGGAATTCCCTTGAAAGACACGCCATACCGGGGCATTATTAAAAAAAAAAAAACAGTTCAATCCGCAAGGTAATTGATGCCTATCAAAGCGTAATCATCAATTATAGATGTGTCGTAATCTATTTTAGGCCGCCGCTAAAAAAAACATCTTTAGGCGGCCTCGGAGCCTGAATTCAAACATCCGGCTGAGTGTAGCCGAAAAAGGAAAAGGTGTTTAATTTGCAGCGGCGCGGAAGGTTTCGGAGGGATCAGTTTTGAAATAAACCTGATTATTGGTGGCTGTCGAGGCGAGAAAGGAGGACCGGATCTCATTAAAAAGGCGCGTTTAGACACGGAGGATTCCAACGCGTGCCACGACAGAAGCTTAGTCCTGCTACTCGCGCCATAAGTTTGTTGTTAAGTATCACCAGAAAACAACGTGAAATATCATCATTTGAATTACCTGAGGACGCTCAGCCGGGGGAGAGGAGCCCGTGCAGCAGTCATCAGTCGGTGGGAGAAAATTGCAAACTGGCACTCTGCGTCGCCATTAGCGCTGCATTAAGAGCACCTGTCAGCTCTTGGGTGTAATTCTCTCACACAAATTATTACCTGAAAGGCGTGTGTGTGTGTGTGTGTGTGTGTGTGCGTGTGCTTTAGTCGCTGGATCTGCAGCGCTAGATGTCATATAAACACAAACGCGCAAAATGATTCCCGCGCTCGACTCCATTACAGGGTAAAAAATATAT
Organism: Diplodus puntazzo; assembly: GCA_963678695.2. Classification (NCBI taxonomy): domain Eukaryota; kingdom Metazoa; phylum Chordata; class Actinopteri; order Spariformes; family Sparidae; genus Diplodus; species Diplodus puntazzo. The sequence goes on along the minus strand of OZ023171.1, from coordinate 24,934,605 downwards.
TCATTGTTCGCCATAAAACTTTCTCCCTGGCACAACAATTCCAGGCGCGACGCAGCCCTCCCCGGAGGAAATTTTAGCTCACGATTTGGCCCAATATTTCCTTCCTGTCGCAAACATTTCACCGAATATATCCATCCAATTTCCTGGAAGCCAAGTGAAATCCATTTACTCCGGAGCGACCGCCTCGCCCCTTCCCTGGCGCCAGAATGGCAAATAATGATATAAAATGACCCCCGCAAATGCATGGAGATCTCACTGCTGTGTATCAATTCTGCTACTTAAGATGGACGTTGAGGAGGGGAGGGGGGGGGATTTTAAAAGGGGGACCTGGTTGCAGCAGCAGGGGGGATGTTTTCTGGAGTGAGAGCGGTGGCCGACGCTCCCACAGGACGCCTGCTGTGAAATACTTGGTTAAGCTGTTTATTGATCTTGGGAGAAAAAGGTATTCCCAGTCCTGCGCCTCTTCCCGTGCAGGAGAGCCTTTTAAGAGGAAGGCCTCTCTGCACAGACAGTCATTCCTGATCACATCACATATCCAGCCACCTACGCGGTCAGCAGCAGATACGAGTTGGAGGCGGGGGGGTGTCGGGGAAGCACCCGCACTTACAACTTGGTCATGCAGAGATTCACGGCACACATGCATGCACCGTCACAGATCACAGGAATGTATCTCCGCCAGATAACCTACTGTACATGATGCAGTCACCCAGTCCTGTGCGGTGACTTTTCGCAGCCTTGCTCGGTGTCAGCAAACGCAACAGCAGAAAAGAAATGTCACAAAGATAAATGCATAAATCCACACAGAGACGGTTTCAAGCAGAATGGAGATGTGCTTTGCAGATACACGAAAATGAAGTCGGTTGTTAGTGATATCATTCCTCCGAGACGTCGTAACGCCGCCTGTACATTCAATTTCCCCGCTGATCTTTTCCCTTTATAGATCCGCTGGGTTGAAGAGAGCATCAGACCAGCTAGTGTGCTTACTGTAGATGTAAGCAGGAATAAATAATTCCTGCGAGGCTGTTAATCATTCTATTTAGGCTTCTGTTTTTTCGGTATAAAAGGAATACTTGTCCGTATGGAGTCATTCTGATCTACTACTGAAGCCCTTCGGAAGCTTTCCGAGAGCGCATGCAAAATGTCCAAGATGTCTTTTCAAAGCGTTTTTTAACATCGACACTTCACTTTCATTAGAATTTCCTCTCATTGCATGCACAACCCTCCTTTGACCCCAGTTCAGACCAGCTTTTCCAACCCCGGATATGTTAAAAAACATTATATTTCTTTCTGTTGAAACTTCAGATCCTCAGTTTTGGAGAAGCTGTATTTATGGTCCGGTCAGGTTTAGGCAAAAAACAACTCGGTTAATGTTTGGAAAAGATCACGTTTTGCTTTAAACGCCTGCTTTGGTACCCCACAAACAGTCCTGAGGTCTCCCTAAAAATATCCAGTGGTGTGCCGCTTACAAATGTCGAAACTGGCAGCACAGCGTTCATTTAGACTCGGTTTGAATCAACTTTTTTCATGCTTAAAGTTTCAGAATTATATAATGTTCGATGAATTTGGGTAAATGTTAAAATATTATGCAACTTTGTTGGCACATGACATTATACACACTCACAGACATCGTACAACTGGTAGTAGTAAACAATTAAAAGCATCATGATATAGAAATTTGGATTTTGTGCTATTTGGCGCCCCCTACAGGTTATCAGTGCAACACCACTGATGTAAATACAATCCCAGGTCTGTCACAATTCGTCAGACGTAATGTTGGTGCTAACTACAAACATAACTCATCATGTCATATGTGTAATGCTGTGATCCTCCCCTCTCACTGAGGAGGAAACTTGCCTGTTGCAAGACACTGTACCATCAAAATGACTGGAACTGTTAGGTCAAGGTTAAGAAAAAGTTACATGATGTTGCTTTAACATACAAAATGATGCAATCGCAACCATTTCTTACAACTTCTGGTACTTGTCAAAAATGCAGGAAGCACTGCAAATGCAAAATACTGGAAGTTTATATATTTCAGGTCAAAGCGCTTTACTTATTTAGCTGGTGTTACACACAAAACAGGCCCACGCACACACATAATTGCTCATGCCGGCGCCACACACAGAGCACAGTGCCGCCCAGACAGATTGGGCTGTTTATGCAGCTCCCAGGAGTAGGAACAGTATTTTCGGCTGTTCAAGTCTCCGGCTGAATAATCGCTGGGGTTATTACTCCATACAGAGGCTACTGTTGTCTTATCCCGCCATGTAACCATTAATTAATTGATGATAATCAGTAAAGAGAATTAGCGTAACCTTCCTTTTGACTTAATTAATTACCTATAAGCCCGGGCACTTGGGAAACACCCAAGCTTTACAAAAATAAATGTTTGTCCTGAGCTCGGAGCTGCGTTTGGAATGAAAAATCAGTGTCGGTGTTCGGGCTGAGGACGGAGAGCAGGACGGAGAACCAAGGCTGAGGAAGTGAGAGCTGCTGAGTGGAAGCAATTATCACCATCTCCCATTAGAATACACTTTACCGAATGTACTGCACCATATAGAGAACATGTGAACAGCAGAGCTTCGTTAAGTAATTGTGGTAATTACAAAGTGCAGATGGGACATGCTGGTGCTGATCTACAGATTAAAACGAAATGGGTCTTTTCCTCCCACTGAGAGCCTGGTATCAGCTGTTCACTCCACATCCAGTCACAGGTTCATCAAGTCTTTTGTTTTTTAGAAGCTTTAATCGACTGATTGATCGTTAAATTACCAGCCAGATGTGAAAAACACACAATGTTAATAAATTGTTTTTGTTTTGTTTTTTAAAAAGTGATAATTGTAATGAATGAATATATCAAGGAGCCTTTTAACAACTCCACAACAGTACAAAACACTAATGAATACTCAACAATGAAATAAAAGGCAGTTAATTACAGTCCCAGTTGAACACGGACAATGAAAATTTTAAAAAGGACAAAAACCTTATTTTCATAAAATTCACTTAGTTGGTTAATCTGAAGCTTTAAGCCACATCTTAATAACCAGATGGAGTTGCAGAGTTGTCAGGAGATGGTTTAATCGCCATTGTCAGCTGCTGTATATAACATTTTAAATCTTAAATAGTCAAATATTTAAATTATGTCTCTTATTGAAGAATGAAAACTCCTAAAATAATATTGATATTTCCCGTTTTTGCATCCATACTCGTTCTCTTGTATCCTGCTAAGATTGCTCTTTCCATAAAGTCCTTACAAAAAGCTGATTCACACTGGACACAAGTTAAACAATTTCACCTAAGTGGCAATTTTTAGGGGCAGCGGTCATCTTATCTTTGTTTATCCACCATTCTGATAGTGCTGCAAAAGACTGATTTACTCCATGTGCTGAGGAAAGGTTCGGCTTCTCGCTGAAAGCTTCAGAAACACCAACTAAATCGACCTCGTGGTGAGTGGCTTTGGTCAAACTGCCACTTCCAAGGTCAAGAATGAAGCTTAATGCTCAGAGTATATGTAAGAGTGTTTTTTTAAGTAGTTGTTTACCTTCCCCCCGGCACTTTCCTGTGTGTTCCACAATTCTACCAGTTGTTCAACCGTTACCTGGTAATAGCGACTGGGTGAAGCGATGCCTTTTCCTGTTTTGGTTGCCCAAGACAGGCAGACGCGCTTCCTCTCTGCTGTAATTTCTCCTTCCTTTTTTCTTGGAAAAAACTGAGCACAGTGTCAAAACAGATAGCATAGAGAAAGCAAGGTTTTTAGGGAACCATTCTTTACGCAGATGGTGTCATTTTTCTACAGCCAGTACGCAACGCAATCAGCATTTATTCCAAGATGACAAGTTAAGCAAAAAAGTTGTCTGTTGCCAGTTTAACAAGGCTAAATATTGCATGCTGAAATGCAAAATGCTGATCTTAAAATGTCCACAAATAATAAAATCAAGAAACTATGTGGAGCCGCTTGAAAAGCTACTTAATGTGAGAAGAGACAACTTCCACCTGCAATTCCATTCATTATTGTTGGTGCCGATGTTGCAGAGACGACCAGATAGCTTTCTGTTTTTCTCAGAGTTGCAATTACCAACAACACAGGACAAAATTTTATTCATTCATTTAGTCTGTAATGGGAGTATAGAAATGGCGCCAGGCTGCCAGCGTGGCTCCAGACAGCCTTCATTTCCTCTGGAGATAATGTTTCTTTTCAAACTGATTTGGGTTTCCAAAACAGCCGCCACATTTTACCAGTTTGAAAACTTGAAACAGACGTTGATGACAGCCCAGGAAGAGGCGGATTGGACCATTCAGAGTAAAAGCGAGGGTTGTTTTTAATGTTTCAGTTCCGATGTAATCATTTTTCTAAAGGCTGATATATCGTCGCAGACACTGAGGGCAACTTTAATCCCCTGATGGCACCCTAAACCCTTTGGATCCCCATTTCACTGTCAAATTTATAGGCTAATCCTGACCCAAGCTCTCCTTTTACTGTCTGTGTTTAACAGCGTTACATTTTCACACTCTCTCCAGACTTCTGCTGATCAGACCCACCTCCCCATACATACCTGCATGCCCCCCGGCCCTCCTTCTATCTGTCGCGTCCTCTCAGCCTTCTATTAGTGTCATCACGCTCTATTGAGCTGCACTTGTCATACTGATACCAAACTAATCAAGACTAATGAATTCATTTAACTGATGATAATAATGTTATTAAAATGCAAATTGTTAATTTCTTTTAATTGCTCTACATCACATGTAATCAATCACAACAACTTCTATCGCCGAATCTTTGAGCTCCTTTTCCCCGCTGTTTTCGAGAAAAGATTTTCCATTTTCCTGTGAAGAGTCGGGCTGTGTCGGTTAGCGCTGTCATGGTCTGGTTAGAGATGTGATTGTGTGTCATATCATTTATTCTTAATCTTCTTGTTTGTGTCTGCTCTAGTGATTGTGAATGGGGCCCGGTGACTGTAGAGCTGTAATTGGAAAATGCATGACTGATTTGCTAAGATGGGGCAAAACATGGAGGAGAGCATTTCTTCTGAGGATTCAGCAGTTCCCTGCAGCACCGAGCTGTAATGTAACATTGTATGTAAGTGAGCAGTAACGTTCAGACTCCATCCCCGGCTACCAGGGTTCATATTAAAACCAATAAAGCAGTTCATGGGAATATTATCTCTGTGGCTTATTGAGTGCAAATTCATTAATCACGTTAATCAGTCTGCTTGTGGAGAGGAGTTTTATATATAAACATTTCTCTGGGGCAGAGCGGCTAAGCCCAGTGGTTAAACCTCAGTTCATGAAGACATACTGTTCTATCAGACTTGTTAATTGGAAAAGAAGGAGTTGTGACAGAGCTATATTAATGCAATAAAAAAATACAATGGCAATGGCAGGCTTTTGACTTTTTATTCTTGTTTTTTTTATTTGTAATGCAGCTTTAAATGTGTCTAATCTAAAACTTGGAGCTATTTTAAGCTAATGTATGCTAACTAGCTTTTGTGGGGTATTTTTACGTCACATTTTTGGCTAGATAATATAGTCAGACAGGTAAATAACAGAAGTGAAACAAATACTCAGATTATTCACTTGTCCCTTTTTTTTCCATTTGCCAAATGGTGGCCACAAATGAAAGAATCTACCAAAAGTGTGCTAACAGTAGCCACCATTAGCATCGAATCATCGCATCTAAATGACTGAATAGGTCGAATATTACATATTGGCTGATTTGCCAAGACTTCCAAAACAACACACACCAAATTTCCAAATCAACATAACCATTGCAGCGTACCAGAAACAGAGCTACCGGACCTTCGTGTGTGCGCTCACAGCTTGGTTAGGTTGAGGCAAACTTTGTGGTTTGACTTAATATAACTATTTAACTTATGTAACCTTAGTTGATGCTCCTACCTTATGTAGAGTGGCTTACATAATGTGGTTAGCTTACGTGCGTGAGATATCGTAATTGCGTTGCCACTGATCATCAAGCTTTCTTCTCAAAGTTTCAAATTTCTCAATATTTTTCAGAGATTTCTTAAATCCGTGCACAACTCCTTCTATGGCTCTTAATTCAGATGGCGAAAAGCAAAGGAAGAGCAACAAAAGATAGATAGATAGATAGATAGATAGATAGATAGATAGATAGATAGATAGATAGATAGATAGATAGATAGATATTGAACATTTACTTTGAGGTGCCATCTTGGGCCTTCAGGTTTATAAGCTTCACTCTTCAGGACACAACTGCAGCTGAAAACGATTTTTGCTCTTCAACTCCATTCAATCCAGCATTTCCTTTAGCTGTGTGTGTGTGTGTGTGTGTGTGTGTGTGTGTTGTTAATAAAACAGTATGTCAGTGCCTGCAAAAGAAAAATAGCCACAACCAAGAATCAATCAACAAACACAATTTGGTGTGTATTTAATCCCGAGGGTCTCTGACCTTCACAGCCTGGAATATCAATTTATCTCAAAATTATTTTCGGCACTCCATCTTCCAGTGTTTTGTTACTCCGCATTGTCAGTCCCAGACAATTTCCGCTGATTTGACCTCAGGCAGAGACTTATTTGGGTCTCATAAGGTGGGAGCCAAATTAATCTTGCGTCCCATATATTTTTGAATTGACCGTGTTTTATCACAAAGATGAAGCGGCTGGAGTTGTGATGAACGAGAAAACACACAGTTTAGGTTTAAACAGGGAACGTGAGGATATCCGTCAAGCTTCACGCTCGGCTTTACTCACCATTCAAGCATCCCGTGTCTTATAATGTGCGTTACCTATTTGTGGCTCATTTATAACCTAGATGGATACGAAAAGCTTCACTTTTCAGTCAAATTTGACATGTTTTTACCCACACACGACTTGTTGTCTTAACACACAATCAATTCTTGTTGGCAGAATTGGGAAGTAACGAAGTACAAATACTTTGTTACTGTACTAAAGTAGAATTTAAGTTATCGGTACTTGAGTAATTATTTTTTCTAACAGCTTTTGACTTTTCCTCCCTACATCTGAACACAAATATCTGTGCTTTGTTTTCAGTAACGGGCTCGTTACTTTAGTTTGAATGCATTTGAGAGAAATTATGGATTCCTTTTTTATTTTGCATCATTGCACACATTACCTCCCCAAGCAACACAGCTCTGATTTCTATCTATCAGTGCCCATCACTCACGGCATACATAGCGAGACAAAATTAAATTAAAACAACACAGAAACAGACACAAAGGGAAAAAAGGTGTGTTAGTGTCACGTATCTGCAGAGACTCTGCTCAAAATGTGGTTATTTGACATCCTGTAAATTTGACTCAGCAATCAATTATGTTTGTCGTGCATTAAGGAACAGCTGGGACAAACTCCTACTGATTCTACCTTTAACTTTAATAGTCTTTGAATTACATTAATACGACGTGAGCTTCAGTTAGCATTGCACAGAAATTTGCTTGTAGAAATGTTCCTTTTATACTCTGAGTACATTTCAGAGCCTGTACTTTATTACTTTTGAGTTAAGAAGTTGAATCTGTACTTCTACGTCATTTTTTTTTACACAAGTATCTTCACTTCTACTTGAGGATGGTATGTGTGGTCTTTTGCCACATCTGTCTATTGGCTTATATTGGATGGACCAGGTGAACATTAACCATCTATAGACTCCAATGTCTTTCATTGCTTTTGGAGCTACAATATACTTTAAATAATCATTACCTGCTGATTACTTGACATTAAGGTGCATTCAAAGTTTCGCTTCTGGGCCACTAAAATGACTTATATGCTAATCTGATGGTAATGCGGTTGAATATTGCACGACAAGAAAACAGTGCTGTCAATGATTTTCCTCCCATTAGCTGCAGAAAATGGGAAACTTTTGAATTTCCATCTGCTGCTTTTTACCTTTTGACAGACGCTATTAAGACTTATGGCGCCACAATAATGGAATTGTGTTCTCATTTCAATTAAAATGGGTAAAAGATGCGCTCGGGTCGAGATCATTTTTACCTGTTTTCAATTATCTCCGACATGCTTCAACATTTTCCAAGTGAGCGCATCTTCACGAAGCCGAATGTTTTAAAGAGACGATTTCTGAAGTCGGCTTTGCAGTAAAAACGTGTCAGTTTTAATCAGGAAATGCGTTTGCTCTTCTCAAAGAAAAAATAAGAGCGCCGCGCAGGTCGGACTGAGATAGAGCGAGGACCGCTCTGCCGATGTTTTGTGTCTTTAACCTGGAGCTGCAGCAGGAGCTTCTCTTCTGTCTATGTCATGATTCCCCCCATGGTCCTGTCACTGTGAAAGGTTAGTGTTCGGCCTCTGACTCATGGAATCGCGGATCAAATGAATTGCGCCGTGGCTTTGGAAAGGTCGTGGCCTGGGCTGCAGCTGAGTGCTTCATGTTTTCCTCTGTGTGTATATGTATGTGTGTCCGTGTTTGTGTGTGTTACTGCATGTCGGTGTGTGTTTCTGAGGGAATAAACCAGAAAGCAAAAAAACAAAGACTGACTCTGTGTGTTTATGTGTCAGAGGTTTGCTGGATGTGTTATTCGAAGGAATAGTAGAAGTGACATTAATTGAGTTTCACGTCATAGTCTACTATTTCTGTTCAAAGATATAATTCTATTTTGCATTTTAAACCATGCGTGCCGTTACCAAATAAATATATGATGCTCTTTTTGATTCTCCCTTAACCTTCTGTTTAGTGACGCATGTTCTGAGTCTGCTGCGCTCATCATCATCATCATCATCAAGTGTTTACCGAGTAAGAATTTCAACATAACTGAATTAAACTAGGTTGCATTGACACACAACTAGTTCTTAAATGGAGATTTGTTGCATGAAATATTTACACCCTGCTTACCGCCAGGTTGAACCGTTATGTGGCTAATCGAACCAACTGATAGAGGTCATGTTAGCATAACATTAGCTTAAACATGGCCTACTTAGATGGTGACTAACATTAAGCTATAGACATTAGCCTCAATAACTTATGTTTATCGTCACTTAGACTAGCACAATTGTATATTTTAAAACTTATTTGAACCACTCCTGAAAATTCATGCTAAATTCTTCTTACATATCCATTCCAGTCGAGCCCAAAGTAAATCCAAAGTATATATATTGCTGGACTTGGAATCTCATTGGCTACATGATGCATCAATCATCCGGAGGCTGGTGTGTAGGTGGCTCAGGAGGGAGGAGAAATTAGAGAGGGTGGGTCATTTGTCGTGCTGATAAATCATTAGCAGTTATGGGCTCTAGGGCGGTCATATGATCTCATATCTGCTCAAAGGAGCTGTCACTCAAATGGCTGGTGTAGAGGGATAATGGCGTCTGCTGACAAACGAGAGATGTTTTTAAAGATTAAAGCATGAAAAAGCATCCGCGATCAGTGTTTTTGTCACCGTGTATGGTTTGCATTATGCATTTTGGACTAAATACTACTGAAACGTGTCTAGATGTATGGATCATATGGAGATGGATCTAGGTTTTTAGGCTTAATATTTATTTTTTGTAACCACAATGTTTTCCTGGTTTTGCACATGTGTGATTTTGTCTCCACACACTCAAGGCAAATTGGCAGCCTGCCTCCATCTGTCTGTCAATCAGCCCGTCGTGCATCATAATGATCGAAGTCTGAAGGAACAGGGGGGACAAAGACAACCGCCAATTCCTCTGATAACTCAAGAAGCTTCCAATTAGTGTCTCACTGCACGTCAATCAAAACAATTATCAATCAATGAGCCGCAATTATGGCTGAACCAGATTAAACCGTCCTCATTTCTGACAATCGAGTCTGTCTTGCACGAACAAACACTGATGGATGTGACAGCTGGTTTTGGAAGGATTAAAAGATCAATAATTGGCGAGGTGGAGGATCACTGGCATTGTGTGGCGATTGTAGTGCTTCTCTTTAAAATATGCTCATTAATACGCTGCAGAAACATCAGACATCTCTTTCACTCTCATGTCTTATAAGCGGATAACATCCAGGTGCACTTTAATACAGGTTTGTTTGCATGTTGCCACATAAATGCTTCTGCATTCACAAATGGGATTACATAAATCTTGGGGTTTTTTCCCCGAGGCTACATGCAAATTAGGATCAGTGCTACTCCAGTCGGGGAGGACGGCGCTGATGTAGATAAAGCTGTTTGGTGACTCTTGAACTTTAGCATTTTAGCTACAACAGCAGGTTAGCGAAGTAGCTGATATAATATATGCGTAAGCAGAAACTGACAAACACAAACAGATGAGTGAGACACAAAGGTTCATCATCTTCATGGACTCCCTGCCGACATCACTGCAGCCATTTTCCTCCTGTTGCTCTATATGAGACGGAGACGAACGACTTGTTTTATTGTCAGCTCGGTGCTACTTCAGCTGCTATAATGACGGGAGTAAAGTCTCGGCAGAGGCTAATTCACCCTCTTACTGATGTCTAGTGTTGGAGTGGGAAAGATTGTCAGTAATGCTAAAATAGACAACATATCAAATCAGATTTTAATTTACTCTGACAAGGTGAAATGAAGGTATTTTTTTATTAAACCTACATATTTTGGAGTATAAATGACATGTGGGCACAGAATGTTTTGGAATATATCTAGTAGATCCTCTCTGTTGGCAGCCACGGTTGATCCCAAAAGTGCTCGATTTGCCGCTGACGAATGCCGAACACCATCTGTGAAAGGATCCCTGCAGATAGACCTCTTTGTTTCAGAGTAAAATCTTATTTTGTGCACTTAAAAAAAGTTGCTGTGAAGCTCTCGTCCACCAGAGTCCACCAGACTCCACCAGACTCCATTTACAAAAATAGGGATTTTGTCTTTATCAAACACACTTTATTCAACAGAAGTAGAAAAAAGTGAAAATGGTGAAAAACCACCTTGTTTCGTCTTTCCACTGTTCCAACAATCACCAACTCTACTTTAGTTGTAATAAGCCCTCGCTTTACTCAGGTAGACATAAAAAAAAAAAAAAAAAGGATTCTGGCTCTACACGACCCCCTGGAGTTTAATTACCAAAAAAAAAAAACACAACAAAGCCCTCACCAAATCCACCAGACTCCATTTACAGTCATTTAATCATCATCAAACACCTGAGTCAAACTCAGAAGAAACCAAATAAAACCACCTTGTTTCATCTTTCCACTGTTCCAACAATCACCGTCTCTGGTTCGGTCAAAATAAACCCTCAGTTTATTCACGTTAGATGTGAAAATGTTCTGGCGCTGCACGCCGTTTCCCTCCGCTGGTTCTCTGATGTCTGACGTCTTTTTTGCTCTTCTTTGCTGTTTTCACATCTGAGGTAGTGAAGTAAAGGTTTTATTTGGACTAATCCAGAGTTGATGACGGTTGGAAAGACTATCAAAGATGGTCTCTGTGAGATTTATATAGTTTCTGTCGAGTTTTAATGAAGTGTGTTTCGTAATGTTAAAATGACTGTTTCTATAAATGGAGTCTGGTTGATTTGGCGAAAAGCAGCAACAAAAAGGCCTAAATGGATCCTTTAATAATGTTGTCAGACGCATTAACGTACGTCCACTTAAGGTGCTCAAGACTAAAATCCTTTTTGTTTAATTACGTGGAGTTCGAGTGAGGCGTGTTTTATGGTGACAAAACGACTGTTTCTGTAAATGGAGTCTGGTGGATTCGGCGAGGGCAACAAAGCAACAGCTTCTAATCGAACAAAACGGATGTTACTCTTTCATGAAAAGGTCTGCCGCTGTGGGGATCCTTTTTGTAATGTTGTATTGCTTATTTTAATTACTTACCTAATTAAAAAAAACACAAAATATAACAAGAATCAGGCTCTTGAAGGGTTACGGTGCAGCCTTTATGTCGTGGCTGATGGCTTAAAGCGAAACTCTCACCAAAATGCAACTTAGACTTTTTTTGTGAATGTACCCGAGTCAAACCTTCGTGTAAAAGCATAATTATGATGAAAGAGGCACTTTATTTACCGTATTTTCGTTTTTGGGTCAAACTCATTTTCAATGGGAGTGCTACGGGCGCTTTTACGCTAGCATCAAAATCTCTATTTTTAAAACACTAAGAAGGCTCGACACAACGTGAAACTTTGCTCGCAGTATCACCAGGGTCTCTACACATGAACACGAGCACTGAGAACATTGTTTGTGTACACAGAGTTTACTAAAAAGAAAGTTTTTGAACAACTCACGTTAGCAGTAGCTTGTTCCACTCGCCGCCATCATGGCAGCCGAGAAGTATCAATCTCAGAATGCAACATAACATGGTGGACAGTTAAGGTAGACCGCTACTGTCCTCCGGCAACAACGCAACGCGATATCTCACGTGACTTTTCCGGCTTTTGATTTTAGTATTGTTTCTTATATGAGCCTCCTTCTTCAACTTCAAGGTCAATATTGTTTTTCGCTAACGACAAAACAACAAATTATCTGTGCATTTATATGGAACAAAGCTTTAGGAGCGTTCCACCTTAACTGTCCTCCAGGTTATATCGCATTCTGAGATCGACTCTTCTCCACTGGCAGGATGATGGCGTGCGGAACAAGCTAATGCTAACGTGAGTTGTTCAAAAACTTTCTTTTTAGTAAACTCTGTGTACACAAACAATGTTCTCAGTGCTCGTGTTCATGTGTAGAGACCCTGGTGATACTACGAGCAAAGTTTCATGTTGTGTCGAGTCTTCTTAGTGTTTTAAAAATAGAGATTTTGATGCTATCGTAAAAGTGCCCGTAGCACTCCCATTGAAAATGAGTTTGACCTGAAAACAAAAACACGGTAAATCTTAAAAGTGCCTCTTTTGTCGTAACTATGTTTTTACACGAAGGTTTGACTCGGGTACATGCCTTGGTTGCATTTTGGCGAGAGTTTCGCTTTAAGGACCGACTACAAAACATTTTTGTGCCATGTGGTCACACACCGCTCTGTGTCTTGGCTACATTTACACTTTTCTGCTATTTGAAAACCATCTGATTCCCTCAAGATGTATGGAGTGTACGTGTGGTCCGAGACGTCTGCAAAATCATTCCCACAATCAATCACCATATCAGCTTGCTGGAGGGATCACATATTATATGGGGCTGTACCTCTGTGCAGCAACACTGCAGCCCCAGCAGTCCTGTACGCCTCAACATCTGTCTTCAGCCTTCAGTCCACTCGGGCACTGCTTGCCTTTAAAAAAAACAAAAAAAAAAACGAGCGTGACTTGATTACAGAGTCGCCGCTTTGGCTCCTGTAAGGATCTCACTCTCTGCTGGAGCGGCGGAGTGGCTTTACAACCACCGCTTTACATAAAATGATTAATTCTGACTTAACCTGGGACCTTACCTCAATTTAGACACACCGCAACCTCTGAAAGCAAACCAAGCTGACATGCCGTGTCACTCCGGGATAGATGTTTCCTCTAGACTCCATATTGACACCTCGCGCTCACCCAGTGGGCGGCAGTGATGTCAGTTGATAATAAGTCGCTTGACTGCATGAGTCCATTTTCACCCCCCGGAGGCATATATTCCACGGTAGAGCTGCTGGGAGATGATAAGACCGCGGAGAGATAACGGCTTTTTGGTTTGGCGTGTTCGAGCACCTGCGAGGGCGTTCATTACTCTGATTATGGGTTTGACAGCAACGCCGAGAGGTGAGAGGGACAGCCCCGGCATTGTCAGAGGTACCAAAGTCCAATTATCACAGTTTTTTTTTGCACGCTTCAGCTCAATGACGGCGCGTCATCGGCGCACATCACACAGCAAAGTACTGTGTTCTGAAATAACTTGAGAGACGAAGAGGTAAAGAAAGACTTGTGTCTTCTTTGTTGGTTTCTCTGCTGCGTCTCAAACTGATGGGGTGACGGAGTCCCACAAAAGATTAGATTCAGACCAACTTTTTTATTACACGTCCCTTCTGGCAAAAAAAAAAAAAAAAACTGCCACATGTGTTTTGTTGAATCCCGGCGGTGTTTCTGTCCCATTTCTTTTTGGCCCAACCTTGACATTGTGTTGCACTTGAATATATATAACAGAAGGCAAAAAGCAGCCGGAAAAAAAAAAGATATGCTGGCCTCAGAGTTGATTACGATCGCTGTAAACTTACAAGCAAGACTCGCCACTCTCTTCCACGTCTCACAAACAACCGGGTGGGGAAAGTTAGTCAAATGGTGAAATTACCAAGTTAATAAAAAATGAAATGTTCCTTTTAAACCCCGAGAGGCTTTTATGATTCTTATACACATCTCTGAAAATGCATGTCTCCTTCCTCTAAGTGATAAAACAAGTGAAAGCAAAAGCGATTACTGGAAAAGCTCCCCCGGCCGGTGTTGGCATGGCAACTAAAAAGGCAAAGCTTTTCGGTGCTCTTTACAGGAATTATCGGCACAGCTGGGGTACATCTTGATCCATCTGATACGAGCATTGAAGGAAAGTTTTCCGTCATGTGTGTGTGTGAATGGGGTATATAACTAACTCTGTAATCTATGATTAAAAAAAAAAAAAAAAACCTGCAACTTATAATGTGAAAGAACTTCTTCCTGAGAAATAATTATAGAGCAAGTCACCGTTACTGTGGAAGCTGCTTTGCAGTACTCGAGTAGATTCATTGTCTGCTTTAAGATTGCAAACCTTGAGACCTCAAATGTAAGATTGAGGGAATTAAGTTTAAGGACTTTGTTTTTGTGCATTCTGGTGAATTTCTAAAGAGCGAATAAGCAGAATAAGTCACCGACACAACTTTCGTCTCTGGTCTAGTCAAAACCACTTACCTCTGAAATGTCAACTTTTCATGGGCGAAGACAAACAGGAGTTGTTTTTGATGCATTTTTCCGATGATTCACTGACTTTCTGAACGGCTTGTTTTGTTTAAGCAAGCGGAGAATTGTCTCGACTCATAAAGGAGCACCAGCGAACGGCATCCTCTGTCCTTAGACCCTCAATTCGAGTGAGGAGAAACTTGCCGTGTTGAGAAAAAGGGGAGAAGAAAAAGATGGAAGAAACCTCGGGAGGAGCCACAGAGGAGGGATCCCTCTCCCAGGACCAAGACATGCAGTAGATGTCGCATTTACAGAACAGAACAACAAAATCACAGTTTACAAGTTGCTCGCTTCTTCTCATATATCAGAAAATTCCAAAAAACACCAAATTTGGAGACACGTGGTTTTCCCCTGGACAGTGACGTTATGTTAAATACTTTTAATTCTCAGGACAGAATGCTGAAGAAGTCGCCCCTCCGGCTTGAAACTTCAACATCAATTTTCAGTCATTCATTTTTTGCTTCTGCCCCTCAGAGTCTGTGCACTGTGTGTGCCTCTTTCTTTTAAAAACTCTCCAGAAGAGGCAGAACTTCTTTGCTTCAGGATGGCTCAGTCTTTTTTCACCGTCACTCTCTCCGCCTCTTGCTCACAGAGAAAGTCGAGGCGCGGCAGTCTAGGAGATTTCACGCTGCATTCTGCTAGAAACAGGTGATAACTGAAAGAGGGGAAAAGGTGTGAAGCTGTGTGATAAATCTGAGAAAAATATGGGAGAATTGTGACCCTGGGAACTTGATCGTGCTTTGTTAGCGATGCGCGATCGCACCTTTTTCATTAAGCTTCGCGACGACCCCTCCTGCTGTAACTCAGGGCCCTCCCTAGGACGCAGCCCGCGGTTTGGGAACCACATTCCATCCAAGAGTCGTGGAGACATTTCATTCCGACCTCAGGGACAGCGTGTCAGCCAAATCAATACGATTGATCCTCTGGGGAACATGAATGTCTCTAATTTAATGCCGACGCATTCAGTGTTTGGTCGTGTAAACAGACATGGACAGCTGGATTAACACCCAGACCGCCGCTCCTGTCTTCCTGCATGGAGTTTGCCTTTGATAATGATCAATAAAGATGATGGACGTGATTTTCCTTTACTCTCACTGAGAGAGAGAGAGAAGAGAAAGATGTTAGAAAGTCTGCCCTTCACCTGTTGGATTTATTCTCTTTCATGTCTGTGATATATTCTGCAGATAGAGACACTGAAACTTTAGAGCCATATTTCTTTTCGGTCTCTTTACCTTTTTATTCCTTCAACTATTCATTTGCTTTCCCATTTGAATGTTATTTCTTTATTCGTTTCTGATTAACGCTGGTATGATGATGTCGTTGAGAGTATCCACAGATTGTTCTCAGTTCTGTTCCGTCAGAGAACCACGCAGGTGCCGTAGAACAATATCCGAGACTCTGACGCTTTGCTGCCAGTTTACGCTGGCGCCGAAATGACGAGCAAGAGGACCACGCGCCACTCACACAAGGCAACGAGGGACCGGGCACAATACTTTTCCTCTTTAATGTTCACTTTTGAATTAATTTCCAGTTGTTTAAAATCTAATTTCTTCTCTTTGGTTGTTTTGCCCGCCGTCCCCCCCTCCCCATCCTCCTCCCACGTCTCACAAACACGAGGCCGCTGTGTAAATTGTACAACCAGCAGGAAGGGAAAAAAAAAAAGAGCCAAAACATAAAAAGTCACTAAGTTTATAAAAAATGAAATGTTCCCTTTTAAAGGACGTCCTGAGGGGAATCATGACTTTTTATACACATCTTGAAATGCATGTGTCCTGACTGGGAATATTTCTTCAGAGTAATAAAACAGAATAAAAAAGAAAAAAGATCACTGAGCAGCTCCCCCGGTTGATGTTGGCATAGCAACAACAAAGCACAGCTCTCCGTGCTCTTTAAAGGAATTATCAGCACAGCCGGGGGTGCATCTTGATAAATCTGACACTTTTGCATTGAAGGGAGAGTTTTCCGTCGTGTGTGTGTGTTTGAATTTCCAAGTTAATTCCGTAAACGACGACGATGTGAAAGCTTGAAGTCCGAACTCTTCCGGTTAGCGCCGCTCTCGCAGTGTTTGGTCACAGCTCTTTCTAAAAGCAGATAATCACACCGGTAATGAAGCAGCCCTCAGAATCCTGTTTGTGTTATTCTGAGGCGCTAATATGAAAAAAAACGTAAGCCGGGTTGATTAAACTCTCATCCGGCGACCAATAACACCTTCAGAAATACCACCACTGGAACAATCAAAGGATGGTGGTGGGGAAGACAAGAAAAAAAAAAAAAAAAGACAGACCCGTCTGTGCTTGCAATATAATTACAGCCACTTGCATATTTCTGTCTGTCATTTAAAAATGAGTGTCTGGGAGCAGGATAATGGGAATAATCCTTCTGCCCATTTTCAAATTAAATTTCGGTGTTCATGGTGAGAGGAGTGTGTGTGCGCACGTCTCTCGGAAGCAAATCCCTCCGTTTGAATAACTCCCCTCCAGGCTTGATGGATGTGATACAGATATTAGATTTCCATCACTTCAAACTCTGAAGTTTCCGCCACCGGGTGACTAAATAATTGAGGACTTCTCCCATAAAAACGCAATATATCTGTTTGAGGAAAAAAAATGTTGCTTCCTCAAATTTTTCAGTCAATATTTCAAAAGTGGGGGATGAGTCCATCCCCGGCAGCGCGGCGGCTCCGTGAAGAAGCTTCAAATCATCCGCCGTCACTCCTGCGTTTATTTTATAAAGGATTGTGTCAGATCTTTTAACGCTGTTGCCTCATGTGAACATATTATAATACACTTTTTCTTATGTATTATTATGGATTCATCATTTTTAAAGGTGATATATTCATATTATCACTCACTTGTCAATTGTCAAATATTTAATAGATTCAGCTGAAGAATTCATAAGAATTGCAATTATGATAAAGAAATATATATACATGAGAGAACTGAAGGTTAATTAATTTATTTTTACAGCTTCCAATTAAAAAAAATAAAATTCACATTCTCCAGCTTTTGGTCGTATCACATGGTCTTCATCGGCAGGTGACACCAACATACTAAAGGTCAAAGCAGCCACATCAACTGCAGTCGACAACAGCAAGGAGATGGAGGGGTGGAGAACGTCACCAGACTCCATTACAAAACTGCTCAATTTTGTGAGTTGTTGATTTAAAAGGAACTTTATGAATTTTGTATAACGCTGTCTGTGACAAATTCTTCACTACTTGGGCCTGCTTGTAAATTCGGCATGAGTTAGACATAATATTCAGTCTTTCTTTGTGCAAAATCTGAATGCAGAGCGAAAAAAAGTGGCATCCGCAGTGACCCTAGCTCCTGCATTCGTGACTGCATTGTCAGGACTGACAGATTCAAACAATCCAAGTCATGTCGACGAGCTCAACAGATTAGTCCATAAACCTCAATCCAATGTCACCTACAGACGATGATGCTATCATTCACACTCCTATGCAGCTTTCCTACTGTTCTGTGTTGTATCCAGCGTCCTTAAACCCTTTGCACGCCAGATAAGTTCCTTCAGAGAGGCCATGCGTTGACTGATAGAATTACACTGCTGCTGCTGATCAATCTCCGAGATTTGCTCTCCCATCCGCGATGGGCCAAGTCCCCTCCTGACCTCTTTCATCCGCTCCGAGCCCACATGCGGCATTATCCAGCTGATTAATTAAACTGGTCCGTGATATATCAATGGTACACTGGTCTGTAATTGTTGTTGTGTGGCGGGATACAAATAAGTGGCGGGGCTGGTCACAAGAAGTATGTTTGCTTATTACAAGCTGTTGAGAGCGAGGAGAAATCAATGCTCGAGGAGAATACTCGTTGTTGTTTTTTTTTCTCACGCGGTGCATTAAAACGCAGCCCGGCTTTAATACAACAGTGTGGAATGAGACCCGGCTGCACGCGGCTTTGCAGCAATAAAGCGGGGCTGCTGAGCACAATGGAAGCAAAACAAAACTAATTACAGTGACAAGTGAGGCAGGCGCCAGGTCTGTCAACACGAGGGGAGGATGCTACATCTCCCAAAGGCAGGACCCTTTGGGACGGCTGACGGATACTCTAATTTTCTTTTTCTGCGAAGAGCTCGGAGGTGGCCGAGGGACGAGGCACACGCCAGACAAATTGTCTGTGACGTCTTGATTGAACAAATCATGAACGTGGCGCGAGCTGGCAAAATTGGATTC
Organism: Diplodus puntazzo; assembly: GCA_963678695.2. Lineage (NCBI taxonomy): Eukaryota > Metazoa > Chordata > Actinopteri > Spariformes > Sparidae > Diplodus > Diplodus puntazzo. Next base: position 24,915,654 of record OZ023171.1, on the reverse strand, counting down.
AGTTGACAGATACAGTCACCTGCCCGGGCGGCGCTCTGACGTCTGGCCACGGACTCACATGTGTAATTAATGAACAGCCCTCCTAATTACTCTTAAGCAGACAGAGAGATAAAGAAAACAAGCTGGGGAAGGTCGAGTGGTCTAATAAATCTGAATCAGAAGAGCCGCTGTGTTGTGCCTTGTAAAGAAAATGCTGCAGAGACACTTCGTTCGCAACCTCAAATTAAAAGCAGAGCCAAAATAATTAAATATGTGGCTAATTATGCCTTGGAACTACTTTCTTGGGTAATGTTTTAAGCGCTAATTATAATGTTTTGCCATCGTCTCAGAGAAGAGAAAACTCTCCTGTGTGGATCCAAACTATTTGATATTTTAAATGCAACTTTTCAAGCGCGCAAGCTGACCTCTGTAAAAAGTTTGCTTCCAGAGGCTCTGAGGTGAACAGCCGGCGTCTCTCTCCCCGTGACTCAGAGACCACATTTTATAACCATCAGACGCGACCTTTAAAATCACCTGGTGGCAAGGGCAAAATGTCAAAGCTCTTCCCACGACAACGAATATATGATGGAATCCGTGCACATTTTTCAGGCTATCAATGTAAAGTGTCCCTTTCAGAATAGCACCTGTGAAATTAACATTTTTACAATACAAGTGTCGGCCACTCCACTTGTGAGTGCCCCCCTCCACTAATGACTACAGTGCACATAATATGCTTGTCAGTAATCAGTATGTTATGTATATAACATGCTTCTACATGATATTAGGTAGTATTCATTGATCCAAAATTAGAGGCGTACTGTAAAGTAATGGTGTTATTACACTCAGGAAATAATGTTATTTTACTCCTGTTAGATTTGTGGCTCATTGAGCTAGTGGATCATAATAACTGTTGATTTACCGTTAATTAACTGTGGCTATAATTAAATGTTACATCGCTCTTTGTACATTGCAATTTCACGGTTTTCATTCGAGAAAAATAAAAGGCAGAGGCGGAAATCATCACAGCATCGTGAAACCCGCTACTGAAGAGATTATTATAGGTGGGGGATGAAAAGTATGTGGCCACCGCACTTTTTTATGTGATTGGTGGACGTCTTCTTCCGAAACCATTGATCTGTTGATGGCCCTACATCACAGTGACGTGGGTTGTCTGATGGGAACGAATGTTCTTGGTGCTTAACGGCGGTGCAAATACCGTGACTTGTGACCTGTAGTTTTCCCACTAAACACACCGCCCTCTTTGACGGTTGGGGTCCCACCTGACCTGCGGGATGCTGCTTTTTTTTGGATTAAGCGTCTCCTCCAGAGCTGCCGGAGTGTCTCTGGGCTAGACGGAGTCGGAAGCACATTTTTGTCTTTTGTCTAATGGTGTAGCACTAAGATCTCCCTTAATAAAGGTATCAGGCTACGTAGGACATGAAAGCCTTGATGCAACCTTTGATATATACAGTATATGCTGTATCCAATTATCCCCGCTGTGATGTTAAGTGCTCACCAGAAATAGGCTCTATACATTCTCGCCCACCTGAAGCTTCAGGTTCAAGTGTTCATTGAAACATTAATGTCTATTTTTTTCAAAGCCAACTTTTTAAACCCAGCTGCACTTTTGTAGCCTTGTTACTCGGCCACTTCAATTCGCTGCTCTTCGCTCTCGCTCCAGCTCCGAGTCCACTCCTCTCACACACTGGCACCACATCCTCTGACTACAATAACAACAGTAATGAACTGACTTACAAGTGGCAGCTGAGCTCTGACCGCTCCTCTGGCCTAAACTGATTCAGAGCAGCCCATAATGGCTTTTACTCCCAAGGCCCTGGCGTTCCCGATACCACACACATGTTGCGGGTTCATTTATAACCCGGGACAGCCTTTTAGTAATCAGATAGTGGTTCGATAAACGCTGAACTGCTGACTCCCTTGAGGAAGGCTTCTGAAGGGCGATTTACCACCTCAGTGCTGATGTGATGTCTATCCTCTGTTGGCTCATTGTGTCTGTGTTTGGGGGCGTGGGGGTTCGCTGTCTGTCTCTTCCTGTGTGAGTATGTGTGTGTTTGCAGTCCTTTGAGAAGATATAGGCGGCGTATGACAGCAGAGCAGAATGATAGGCCCAGCATCCCTTGAAAGAAAAAAAGAAAGAAAAAAAAAAACTGGTGCAGACAAGCAACTGATGATGCAGCCGCTTCTCTGTTCAGTGACAACACAATTTACCCGTCTGCAAAGACGCAGTAAAGTATAATAGCATCTATGACATTTTCATATAAATAAACATTTCCGCACCTCATAACTGCCAATGGATGGAACACAATAGCGATTAAACCTCTGCTCGTTTCATGAAAGCTTTTCCATTTGCTGCTTCCAAACACCCATCTGGTGGGCCTTTTGGTGGGAATAATCCTCCTGGTGCACAGGAAATGGTGCATTTTCATCATGCAGAAGAGGCCGTACATATCTTTCAATAAATACAAGGAAATGAAAGGAAGAAAATAAGTTAATACGAGCAGCAGGAAGCTTCCTCTCAGAGAGCACAGGCTTCAAAAAGCAAAAACTTAAATATGAAGTGTTGTAAGTGTTGCAAGTGTTGCAAATGTTGTCGTGTACTGTAATTATTTTTAGAGAAATAAAGATGTGAATTGCAGTAAAATACTGTGTTTCTACATAAATACAGTAAAAATACAGTTGTGTGATGTAAAATGACATTATGATGCTTTAGTAAGAATCTGTAGTTATTGAAATTATACAAACTTACAGTAGATTTATGGCATTGTGCGCCATGTCGGACCACTTATAGGCCTGTTTGCCTGTTGTTAGCCAGTTGTTAGCATTTTAGCCTAATGGCATGTGTTCTTTTATGGATCACCTGTAGGCCCGTTAGCCTCCTATTAGCCTGTTGCTAGTATGTAAGCCTGCTACCATGTGTACCTTGTTTGACCACTTAGAGGCCTGTTAGCTTGTTGCTAGCATGTTAGACTGATACCATGTTGTGCAATGTACCATTTTTTACTTTTTTTATTGTCATGTCAGAATGTCGCTTAAATCAATCAAAAGTCAGAACAGCTTAGTGGAATATTCCAAATACTTACCCATCCTGCATTGCAAAGTCAATACGACAATAGTTTACTGTCAGATTTTGAATGTGAAACCTGGCGTTTGTTAACTCAACACAACTTCCGATTGTATAATGTCACCTAAACAAGAAAAGAAACGTGTCACAACAACTATAATCCTTGTAAACAATCGCCTATAGGTGTCACTTTTACCAGTTTTTTTCAAAGCACGCTCTGAAAATCTCCCTAAATACACAAACAGCTGCGCAATTTATTCATACACATGAACTCATTATACAAACCTCATATAGCCACATTATTTCTGTGCTGCTCAAGTGAAAAGGAATAATTTAAACTGCAGCAGAGTACTTGTGTTAAAAAGGTGCTCCTTCCTTCTTTTTGATCCCTCGCTTCCTCTCTGCAGTCTCACATGAATAAATATGTGCATGTTTTCCAGGCGCCTCTAGTTTTCTGCGAGGTTTAGCTCTTTTAAACAATGTGCAGGGCAGAGGCAGGCAGGCAGGCAGGCAGGGAGAGGCAGCTGCATGCCATTTATTTATTTATTTATTTCTTCCTCCGTTCTCTGAAGATTATGGACACATGATGACAGCAGCACAACATAATGCAGAAAATAGAAAAAAAGTAGCTTAGCGCTGCTCACGGGCCTGACAGGAACACTGTGTGACACACCGCGCGAAACAATACAAACAATACAATGAGCATGTTCCGCGCTACGTACTGACACAATGAGGAGCATTCTGCACCGAGTGAGACATTCAGTGGGGGACAGAAGTCAATTTACACAATGTAGTGCGCTTTATTTCAATTCCAATACGAGTGAATGTGTTTAAAAGGAGGCAGTCTTCATGCGACGAGTGTCGGTTCGAGCGGATGGATTGTTGAGTAAATGTTTCAGTAATTGTTTTGAGCTTTTTGAAGTGGTACATGCTGTTCTGTTGACAGTGGTGCAAGAATCATTTACTCAGAAACAATACCGCACAACAGAAAAATACTCAGCTTTCAATGACCAAAGTTAACCACAAGGCTGAAAAGCTTACAGGAGTACTCTACCAATTTTACATCGGATGGCTAGTTTGTTGGTTAGTTTGATGGTTTTCAGTTTCATGTTGTGACATATCAAATATCATGTCTTGTCTTTTTCACCACAAACGAGGTCAGAGATGTCTTGCGATCTCCTTAAATATATCCAGCGGTGTGTGACTTCCAGTTGTTTAAGCGCAGTCTGGAACTGCGGTCACTGCTTCTTGCTCCACCCCCTCCACCTGCCAGTATGACAGTCAGGTCATAAACATGTAATGTGAATGCGATATGACAGATACTGTAGAAATGTCAATAGCCAGTAACACGTACAAATGTGAGGTGATCGATGGTTTGCAGTCACGTCGACTGTCAAGTTGTTATCCTGGCAGCTGGCCTGTCCTGTCAGAACTGAACTGACTGATAATTAATTGAATTAATAGACAACTACCAAAATCATTATATAAGGGCAGGAAGGAACAAAAGAAATTCATAGCGATGTCACATTTTATTTTAAGTTATATAAACGTGATCAGTGTGTGATTTTATGCCTGTTCATGTTATCAATTCTGTATCTTTTGTACGGAATTACCATATTTGTACAAAAGACAATAAATGCGTAGCTCTATCCCGCATGTCCAACCTTAAAACTAACTTTTATTAATTATTTAAACTAAATAAACGACCATTCTTCTGTTTGTTTCAGAAGGAAACACAATTTCATACTGTTTCAATTTAGATGTGGCGGACCCTGCCACCTTTCTAGCCTCAAACAGTGTTCAGGGGACCTTGTTTTCCTCTGAGAACAGCTTGTTTACTCAGTTTGTATTATTACATCATTAATATTTTGATTATTAAAAATGTTCTTCAAAATTACATAGTGCCTCTTTAATCTGGAGCGAACTGCTGACTTTAGTAGATTTTTAGACTTTGTCAGAAAATAAATCCTCAATTAAAAGCACTTTAAACGGACTTGAGTAAATTTGGATTTTGTTCACCACTGGATGCTGAGGCCGGTTCTGCTTACAGCCCGGGTCTTTTCTCATTTTTGTTGTCTGTCATGTTTTATCAGCTTACCTCGGACAGTGGAAATTACTGGAAACACTCAAGTGGAACATTTTGTCCCCACATGCCTCCTCAGAGAGCGCAGCTTCCGAATCTGGCAGCCATTTTGAGTGCCAATAAAGCTTATCGGACGGTATTTTAAACCGTTTATGTGCTCAGATGTCATGTTACAGCGTTACTGATGTGTGACCGGGGCTTCTCGGGCCTCCCACTGTTTACTTCCTTCCACAATCATTGTGACAGTCGGCTTTAAGAGGAGCAACAATAGCTTCAAACAGCCTCCGTGTTCCTGACACTTCTATCACATAAGTGTGTGGGAGGGTTCTGCCACACACCTGCAGACCTCCAGCCTGCTGGAGTAGGCGGAGCTTTTCAAGCAACACCTGCCTGAAGTGCTGCAGGCTTCATCTCCAGGCTTCATTCAGTGTCCAGCAGATGTAGGAATCTTTGGTTCTCCCTGTCGATGGCTCGTTGCTTCTGAGCGATGGGCTGCGGGAACAGTAAGGCGCCGCCCGGGGCGTCCCAGAAGGGCTACGTGAGCGTGGTGCGATCGCTCGTGGCCTTCAGTAAAAAAGCACGTGGCGATGACGACGATGAGCCGAAGAAGGAGAAGCAGAGAGGCCTGTGGTTTAAGAATCCTCAACCGGCATCAGGCATCCAGCAGCCGACAGCCAGAGACGGAGGACATCGGGACAAAGCTGCCAAGTACAAGGACAAGTTCGACCCACGTGTGACAGCAAGGTGAATAATATCAGTACGGATTATAACATGAGTCTCGTTCCAAACTCGTCAAAAAAATTGGAATATTTGAAATCAAATTGTCATTTGTATCAACTTTTCTTGTAAATAGCATTTAAATGGGGAAGAAAAACAAAGCTGAGATCATTTCAAATAATACATTGTTATGTGCTTTATTTTTGTTGCTTAACTTAATCCTTGATGAGGTCCCTAATTATATTTTGTGCCAACATCAGTTATGTGAACAGGTAGCTTTAACCTGCTCAAAACAAGCCATTAAAAACCCAAGAAAAACAACAAAAGAAACATGTTGATCTCAGTCTCACTTAATGAGCAAACTCCTTTTTTTTAAAAAAAACTTTTTCCAATTCCAGGTAATTTGCCGAGTTTTAAAAGAAAAGAAGTCCCCGAATGTAAACAAGCGATATCGTCTCGACCCCGTGAGCCGGCGACGTTTCTTTTCTTTAGCGTTCATTCAAAAATAGATCGTTTTGCAGCACGACATGAGGTGAAATTGCTTATTGAGAGCATCGACGGCGCTCGTGGGAGCCCGTTAATGTCACCGGCTCTCTCGTTCCACTCAGCCTACCATCAGCAACCTTTGCAAGATGTATTAGCAACAACAGCCGAGTTTAATTTTAGAGGCCAGGGTCTGGTGTTACCTGAAGGCGATGTAACAGTCGGGTGAAAGCAAAGAACAATTCAAGTACGGAAAGTGGTGTCTTTATGGAAAGCGCGCATCTCCATCTCCATCTGATTAGTTACAGTGTCTTCTATATCTATATGTATAATTCAAGAAGTGTGGGGCGCTGTGTGAAACATGAATCAGACGGAATGTAACATGTATACTTCAGTGAAAACAGTTAAATATATAAACAGATGTGTTTATCATGCACTTCCATACAAAGTCCATCTTCAGTTTGCACGATTCGTCCGTATGAATCATTCTCACTGTACATCATGAAAATAACGCACCAGTCATCCAAACTACGTGCAGATATTACCCAGTGTTTAATATTTATTTCTTTGCCTCCGTTGTGCCTTTTGCACCTTCAACATACAGAACACTTCACAAGTTTATGCTTTTATGCTTTTATGGTGTTTTTAATATACTGTAAGTAAAAAAAATATCACAATTCTTCAGGTCTGTCCACACCAGGAAGGATAACTACAACTATAGAAACACGTTTTACAGATCATTCTAACACAAAAATAATGTAGCAGGAGTGATTATGATGTTGGTTTCCAACTATAGGCGACCTCTTTTATGTCAGCTGATTGAGACCAACAGTGCTTTCGATGGTAACTCAGTCTTGGAGATTATACAACGTAATAAACGCTTGTGTCAGTCTTTGCCGCTGATGGAGCCAAACGTACGGATAAAATTGATCTTTGTAAACAGAGCGCTGGATTCTCCTCACTCCTCTCATCTTTAAAGAAATGTAGTAAAGCCGTATCCCCCTGTGGGATTTCTTTTTTTGGGGGGGGGAAGGTTCTGTGCAACACACAGCAGTAACAGGTCATCAACATCCAGATTCCTGAGCTGAAGACACAGCTGGGGGACACAGCGTGAGCTCGCGCCACTGTTTACTGAACGTTATCGTTCATCAGCGTGGAAGCTCATGTCGTTATCGTTGTAGTGATTGTTCTTGCTTTATTCTTTGTTTTATTATTCTTCACCCTGATTTGTTCAGCGCTTGTTGTCCTCATTTTCTAGCTATGGCGTTAAAGCCATTTCTGATTCTGATCTTCAAGTTTCTACCTTCATGTGCTTCTAATGTTTCAAACAAGTTGGGTCATGGGAACCACAGATTGAAAAAAGACCTGTTTGGAACATTCCACAGGTGAAGGTGTTCATTGTACGATCACGGTTGGGTGTGAAGGGGCATCGTCAGTCGTTGTCAAGCCAAGAAGCGGCGAGGTTCAATACTTCGTGAAATATACACGATTGTATAAAGGATATTACACTGGCTCAGCTGTTTCCAAATGATTGCATCTGTTTTTACTTTCGTTTTAGAGCTTTTTTGTAATAAAGACTTGTACATATGAATTTGCCTGCTCGACTTTGCTGCAGTGCGCGCTGCGCTACATGCAGATATGTTCCCATACATCAGCGCTGCAGCGGCTGTGGGAGACGTTGAGTGCTTTGCAACAGTGTATCATGGGATAGTTATGCTGTAATGACTCATCATTTCCCTTCCGCCCTGTCAGATATGACATCAAGGCGCTGATCGGTCGAGGAAGCTTCAGCCGCGTCGTGCGCGTGGAGCACAGGGCCACTCGCCAGCCCTTCGCCATAAAAATGATGGAGGTGGAGGCCCCAGAGGGCCGTGAGGTGTGCGCCGCGGAGCTGGCGGTGCTGCAGCGGGTGAGCCACTCCAACGTGATTCAGCTGATGGAGGTGTTTCAGTTTCCGCAGAGGGTTTACATGGTGCTGGAGCTGGCCACAGGTGGGGAGCTGTTGGATCGTGTGGTCAGCAGGGGCCACTACACGGAGAGGGACGCTACACGAGCCCTGCAGATGGTGCTGGCTGGGGTGGGGTACCTGCACAACCTGGGTATCACCCACAGAGACCTGAAGCCTGAGAATCTTCTGTACTACCACCCCGGGGCCGACTCCAGGCTGCTTGTTACCGACTTTGGATTGGCCACTTCTGGCAGCACAGGTGCAGGGTCTGAGGATTCCGGCTCTGACAGGACTTGGTCCCTTAGAACCACATGTGGAACTCCAGAGTACCTGGCCCCTGAGGTGCTGCTGAGGAAACCCTACTCCTGTGCAGTAGACATGTGGGCCATCGGGGTGATCGCCTACATTGTGCTGAGTGGATCCATGCCGTTTGAGGACGACAGCCGCACGCGGCTCTACAGATCCATTGTGAGAGGAAAATACAGTTTCCATGGGGATGTAAGTTTACCGGGCTTTTCATTTTAGATTTGAGTTTAGCTAGATATAATGAATTTGTTTATACCTCGACATGCTCCTCAAGTGACCTCTCGTGATTGCATCTCACTTCCCCACTCTGTATGCAAATAAACAAAGGGTTTTTCCTACACAGAGAAGGAAAGCTTCATGTGCAACAAATGCCGAATTTATAATGAGCACAAATATTTAAGAATTTGTTACAGAGAGAGTTTCACAGGTTTAATATGTTCCTCTCAACTCAAAAAAACACAGAATTGAGTGATTTTTAAAGGGAGTTTGGCGACTGTCTCCACTGGCAACACTTACGTAGCCTATATTAGTTCATCTTTACTGTATTTGTGAAACTTGACATGTCAACCATCAACAAAATGTTTCCTTCTGTTATAAATTTAGTAAAATTTTTAAATCGGATGAGATAATTTGTTAAAACAGCTGCTGAAGCAGATGGGCTGGCACAGCTGTGCCAAGAGAAACTGACACTTTTTACAAGGAAAAAAGCAACTAAATGAATCACATTTAATACCGAATTTACAAGAAGGCCCAAATGATTAAAAATGTGTCATAGACGGAGTTTCACAAAGTTTAGTATGTTTCTCCCAACTCAACAACTCTTAAAATTGTACACATTTTTAATGGGAATCTGGGGTCATGGTGTCCAGTAATGCTAGACCAGAGGACTGCATTTTAAAACCTGGTGCCTTCATCACCCACAATGCAATTTAGCCACTGAGTGACATCACTAGAGGCAATTAATCAGCTTCCTCTGGAGCCACAAAAGGCTTTATACGTCACTTTTAGACAGCCAGTCGCTGTTCAGAGTGTTTCTGCGGAATATTCTCTCATAGAAAAAGGTGGATGTTGTCATTCTCTTAATGCTTACAGTCGCCTTTTGCATAATAGACTTGACCCGGCTTCTATAGTTACCGTGCAGTCTTGACAGTGTTCTGACACTCCTCCACAAAGTTCCCTCTGCACTGTCAAAACAGAAACTTTTTCTGTGTGTGTGTGCGTGTGTGTGTGTTGATTTTGTGGATGCTAACCAGAAGCTCAGGAACACAGTTGAACCAGAAAAGTTGAACTTCTTGGGCCAGTTGCAGTTTTTTTGGCCGGCTGAGGTTTAATCCAATGCATAAAATTATTTCTGCTTCCAGCTAAAGAAAGAAAAACAATTACATAGTAAACCGCCATCTGCTGTTTGTATTGTGACTTTCGGCCTTTTCCCTACAACACAATCTGGTTTCGTTGTGTACGACGTGCGTGCTTTGTGTAATTATCCAACCCTAGCAACACATCCATCTGCATATGGCTGCTACATCCACCCGCTGCACACGAGCGATTCACGCTTTAATCATTATGCTATTAGCACTACCCGATATAGCTACATTATTCCATCTTAAGGGGAACATATTCGACACGTCGCGGTGCAGGTGTGGTAACACGAGGGATTCTTTCCCCTCGTTTTTATCCCTTCCTCGAGCGCAAGAATGTATATGTGAAAGTCTGTTGTGATGTCTCGAGTTCCCCCGCTCGCTGAGAAATGCTTTGGAAACGGGGGAACAGTCGGCCCTGCACGTTATTTTTTTTTTTTTTCATTTTATTTTTTTCTCCCTCCCGTTTCTTCTGTCACACAACTGAAGTGGGTATTTTTAACAGCCTATTCTGTCAAGCTCAGTGGTGAGTTCGGGCTTGTTCTTTCACGCTGATTACACCCAAGGCTGGATTATTCACTGGGCTTTAAGCCGGGGCCCGATTCTCAGGGATGCAGGCTGACATTTTAGTCTGGCATACAAAAAGCTCCCTTACATAGGCCCTGGACTATTATCCCTGTGTTTACCGCTGCACTGACCACCAACTGAACAATAGTGCGAAATCCTTCTTGAGTTTATGCGAGGGCTTATTTCACGTTTTTCTCCTTTATGGTGGCTTTGCACGCGGCTCAGATGTAGGCCACGCCGGAGGAGGAAAAACACTTTTTATAAGACCCTCACGTCGAGCGTCTAAGAGCCCGCTGAGGTACAGTAAAGACATCAATCTGTAAAGTCATATGATGACAGTATGAAGACATCATACATGGCTGAGTAGCGGTCCAGGGGCTTGATGGATCAGCCATCAATCACATTTCCATCTCGATGACAAGACACTCATTCTCGGTAATATGCAAGTATACACCCTCCCTGGTTGACTGACAGCACATTAGCACACGGGCTCATATGCACACACACACACACACACACACACACGCACAGCGGGATAATAATGTTGTAATGTGTGATAAAGGTTCACAAGTAGCCACAAAGTGCGGACCTCAGCCACCACGAGGGTCCTTCATGTCAGTCAGAAGGGTGCTTCTCTCCCGGAGCGAGAACGGTTTCGACAGCCTGAGCAATTCCCTCCACATACTTAACTGGACTTGGAGAGTTTCATTTGAAACGAGCTGTCCAGCAGCTGGAGTGACACACAGGCCTGCAGGTCAGACATGATGCCTTTCATAACAGTGGGGAGTAATGATGAGATGCTGCTTTGCCTGCAAGAACGGAGGAGTAACGTCTGACTCAACATGGTACTTGCCAGTGTGCTTAGACGTCAATACAACAGGCCTTTTTCACAGCAGACATTTTGTTTTGACGTCGTAGGAAAAGCACAAGTGTTACTAATACCATTTACATTGCCATCTGTTCTTTACAGTGCCTGAAACTGAAGCAGCTAAACTGAAATTCAACCAGTGTTTGTGAACACACTCTCTGTTTCAACCAGTGCTGGATTTAGCAATTTGGGGGAAAAAGAGGAGAAGGTATGTGTGGGGGCCCTAAACCCTGCATACACTTCTTTACTCCATAATGAAAACAGAGCACGAAGAACACACAAAGTGTAATACACAAGCTAATAGTCACCCATGATGGAGAATAAGAAAACAACTGTCCAACCCGGAAGTGTAAAAACTCTTACAGGTCATGAACTCTCACGCGTAACAAGAATAACTTTTCAACTTCTTTTAAAACATTCAGAATCCATGGAATTATATTTTGATGTCACACATTTTAAACAGAAATGATTTATACATTTCAATATCTTATCTCAAAACATGTCAAACACACTTTAACTTCTTAACAACTGGCGTTTTATCTTTATTTGTTCCCAGGAGAGAGAGAAAAAAAAAAGAATAAATAATCTTTTTTTACATAACATTGGCCATTGCTAATGACATACACAGTAATTAATCTAGCATACTTTAATTAAATAAATCAAGCTAAAATGTAAGGGTCTATAATTAGGCTATACTGAGAGATTTTATTAAAATGAAGTTAGTAGCTTTTAGAAAAATGCTGCTAACATGATTTGCATTTGTATAACTCACAGCATTTTCCTTTACATGTTAAAGCCTCCCCTAGAATCAATTTCTGACAATTTAAGGAAGTTTTCGGTGTTGCCTGCCAATTGCCGTTAATTGTCGCAAACCTGAAATTCCACGACAATCTACAGTGCCGCATACTGACGAAAATCCCACTTTTCATGCAGTGCAGGGTTATAACTGGCAGAATTAGGTTGACTCACCAGAACCCCGCCATCGTCATCATCGCTGTCAAAATGGCCGTCACTGGACAACTCCTCCACCTCGTCTGTGTCAACGTCAGATACTTCACAGCTAACGTTAGCTGCTGCTGCTGCTGCTGCGGCGCCGGCATATCCAACACGTTGGACGTTGTTGACTGTATCCCCGGTAACAGCGGTGGTAAAATAGTTTGTCAGCTTTGCTGTATATTTCTCCGCGTCTTTTTTCTTTTTACGTTTATTCGAACCGCTCGGGTCGTTTCGTTTCATTTTAGCTTTTACTCCGTCTGTCTGTTTGTTTACTTCTTCTTCTTCTTCTTCTTCTTCTTCTTCTTCTTCTTCTTCTTCTTCTGTGTGGTTTATTGGCGGTTGGCAAACGGTGCATTACCGCCACCAACTGGACTGTCGCGGACTAGTCCATTTCATTGTGAAAGTAGGGGGCGTATGTGAGACAGATACCCATGAATTTGACATTTTAACTAATACTTAAACGTTTTTCTAAAGAATGAATTACGTATTAATGAAATTTACCACGTTTTTGAAGTGTTCATGGTGATAAATTTCATATTTTCCTTTTTTTTTTTTTTTGGGAGGTTGGTGCCCCCCCCCCGCTACCACTGCTGGTGGAGGGGCCCCAAGCAACCGCCTACCTATGCCTCTATGTTAAGACCGGCTATGGTTTCAACTGACCACCAGACTCCCTTAACAAATTCCAAAATTTTGAACGTTGTTGAGGGTAGAGAAAGAAAAAAAAAACAAGGAATAATGGCTACAGGAGATCCAAAATCATTCGTGCCTTCTTTCAAATTCGGCATTAAATGCATTAAATTAGGTTGTTTCTTTCCTTGTAAAAAGTGTCGCGGCATCTCTTCACCAGCTTGTCTGGTTCTGTGTTTGAAGTGGGTCTAATTTCACACTGTTTCAACTAATTTTCACTAAATTTACATTTAGAAGAAACCATTTTGTAAATGGTTGACATGTCAGCTTTTACAAATGCAGCAAACAATACCCGATATGGGCAATTTATTTGTCGCCTGTGGAGAAAGCCCCAGACTCTCTTTAAAAATCATCCAATTTTTAAGAGTTGTGGCATCAGGAGAAGCTTATAAATTCTGCAAAAGACAATCTACAACACATTCTTAAGTTTTCAAACCTTCTTGTTAATTCGGCATATGTTATACATGAAGAAATGTATTTCTCTCTGGAAAAATGTGTGTCCCAGTGACGTATGCTTTTATTAGCCTGTAGAGCTGAGAAATTAAATATAAATAAGGTCTGAATTCGCTGGTGCCTTATACTAAATATTCCAAATTCCTCTTTCTTTTACTCCACTACATTTTGGAGACGTTTATTGCACCATTTACTCCACCACACTTATTTGATTACTTTAGTTAGTACTTACTGCATCAAAAAAATGCTGATCCGATGATCTACCAGGCCAATAATCAGCCGGTCCCTCGTATATAGGTCATACAACTGCAAATATATATTATTTAATATCAGATAAGACCCGTATCGGTGACTTTTACTATTACCAAATTAATATTTTAACAAGACATCTTTCGCTTTTGGGTTCTTTTTACAACAGTCCAGCCAGAATAAAAATTCTATGATACCATGAGTAACAAGAGAGCCTTTAAAAATGATTGTAAAACCACTTGAATGGGTCAGGATCATGAGCTGCAGGCAGGCCGATCCCTTTTATGCATAGAGTGAGAGGCAGAGTGCACCTTGGACAGGGTGCCATTACAGGGCGGACAACTCACATTCACGATGTTAATGTCACCCAAGTCCTGTACCGGGGTTTTTCTGAATGACATAGTACAACGTGACTCTGAAATCTGGAACACAAACTGCTTTGAAAGGAGTTTTATTCAGCACAGTTATTTGACTGCTCGTAAACCTTCTTCCTGGACCGAACTGTGTCTTTGTGATTTGTGAGGAAAAAAGCGGAGGAGAACGTGTAAACTCTTTGCAGAAAGACCTCGATCAAAACAGGGACTCCGTGCCCCCGAGATAATAACGCTAACCATCTTGCCACCAACAAAATGTTTTTAAAATATGCAGCTTTAATTGGCCTGAATTATCAGACAGGGCACGGTTAACTCATTCAAAATAGCAGAAAAGAAAGCAAGTTGGTGCAATTTGGCACAACAAGGGCCAATGAATGATGATAGGTCTGGTAAATGGAATAAGTGCGGAAACCATTTGGTTAAATGAAGACGCAAATTAAAAACCAAATGTTGTCATTTGCTGCAGAAGCTCCTCCAAGTCCACTGTTTATTTTGGGTACCTATGATTCTGTTTTTACGACTCTAGTTACGGAGAAGAGTGAGTCAGCGTCACTCTAACCATGTCGCACCGTCGCGTCATACGTCACTTTGTTATTCATCGAGGAGAGACTGCAGGATATCGTCAGCAGGAAGATCCATAAATAAAGTATTCAGCGCGTGCGATGGAGGGGGATTAACTTTAGGTGCTTTCATTTTTCTAGATGGACACGTAAGGATTTTCAAAACTTTTTCTCCTCCTCTCTGCTATGCAAATCAATACTCAGGGGCTGCAATTACAAACATCCTTCCAAAGTATTCTTCACCTTTTGTGTTTTCTGAAGCAGAGCATGGAGATGCGGTGAGAGTGGGCTGTGGGAGGGGAAGGCGGGTGTTTCAGCAGCGAGACCGAGGTGAGACGCGCTTAGAAATGCAAACGGCCTCTGGCACCTGCCCATGAACCAGGTCCCTCGGTCTCCCCAGCAAACCCTCCGCCCCCTTTCCCCTACTGCACTGACAACACACAAACACAGTGTGCATACATTTTCCCCCCGCAGATGCAACAGCCTGTGACCTAAAGACCCGTAGTGCAGACTCCTGCTGATGCTTTTACTCAACAGCGTGCGGGAGAGAGGGAGAGAGGGAGGGAGGGAGTGTTTGGATGTGAGGGGTGGAGGAGAAAGGAGTCGATGTAGGACGAGCGGGGCAGAGGATGAGCCGGCGTAGCCTCGGGGGCTTTTCGCACCTTATCACTCAATCCTTGCTGCACGTAGGGGCGGAGCGCCTCCCTCGCACGGAATCAGGACATCTGATCTGATGTGTGCGAGTGTATAAGTGGATTTCTCTGTGCATGTGTGTGTGTGTGTGTGTGCTCATATCACGGCAGCCTCCTCTGCATTCTGCTGCTGTCTTATTGAAGACTTTGCTGACCCTGCCCAAACATCTGCATCCCTCAGCAGCAGCAGCAGCAGCAGCAGCAGCAGGGCAGTATGGGTAACGGTTAGCCCAGTCTGCCCCCTAGTGAGCAGCACGGGAACAATCCCAGCCTCCACTTGGTTCACAGTGTATTGTACATGACAGCACAATCTCTCCTGCATCCGGGTATTGATATTCTGATTACGGCGCTTTAGCCGCGACTTTCCCTCTGAATTAGCGCCAGCCCGGCTTCCCCTTCCGTCGGGACTCATTATGACGAGGCGTATTTGAATTCGGCGTCTTCTCCTTCTTGGGAAGCGCCGCCAGGTGATTCAGCTGCGAAGGGGGGGGCACCCTCGGTTCATTACTCTCGGTGCATTATCCCCCTCGTGATCACATTAGCCTAATCCAAACCTTCTAGCGTTTTCTTCCATTTGTTGCAATCACGCCTTCGCCAGGTAAAGATGCAGCGAGCTTCTCATTCACCCTAACAAGATGTTGCTCAATAAGCCGAGCCCTGTAGGTTTCTCCACCGCTCCCTCCCTTCAAGTTCGGCCGGCTTTCCGCTCAACAGTGATGTATAACACCTGGATCTCGCCCCCTCCGCCAAACACAATAAAGCCTTTGTGTATTTTGACGTGAAAAATGTTCTAAATAAGGGGCGAGAGATAAACCTCCCGCAGGTGGCTCGGCTCCAGGAAGACAAACGCGGTCATGTCTCTGCTTCTTTAGGTGTTGATGGTAGGAACTTTTGCCACCTCTTTAAGAAACGTTCTCCAAGGCCTCGCCATCTCCCGTACGTAGCCAGCGTGCGCACGAGCCACGTGTCCGCGTCGTTTCAGATCAAGGACGAACGTTGACTGCTAGCCACGGCAGCTATCGAATGTGTATTTATGTGCAAAGAGATAAGGAGCCTCGCCGACTCACCACCACAGCCAGATGAAGGGGAAAGCCAGACTTGTTAGTCGCGGAAGAGCTCAATCAGACACTCTCTCTTCATGCCAGGGAAGCCGAGTGTCACTCCGCCCCGCCTCCTCAGGTGTGAAATGACAACACAATGAGGAGAAACTTTAAGTGAGAGGCTTTTTTTTTTGCGGCTGGTTCGGCGGGGTGGCTCGGCACTCAGTGCACTGTACTGAGAATAAGCGAGTCCCTGCTTCTTTGAATTCCTCTCACCGGCAACAGCCTCGCGATTGTCAATTTCATGCTTGATTAATTGTCATTACTCGGCGAGAGACAAAAAAAGAAGGAGGGGGGGGGAGAGAAATGCATTTCAGGATTAAAATGGAGAGCGAGACCTCCCTAAAGAGCGAGATTTAGTCGGAGCGAAGAATGAGAGAATTTGAGCACACGCACACGTTTGACTGTATTTAGCTTTTTTTTTTTTTATTCTCTGCAGCCCGACATGGAAGCGAATATTGGAGCTAATTGGTGGGTGACTGTGGAAATCTTTTCGGCGTGTCAGAGACAAGAGAGTAAGATGGAAGTGATTTAGGGAGCAGTCGCCGAATCATGCTTATCACCACCTGACTGCATACAAACAAGCCCCGGCCTGACGTGACGCACAGGCGGAGAACATGCTTGCTTCCTGACACTGATAAAGGTTATTGTGTTACATCTCCAGTCATCTATTTAATCCCGAGCCGCATCAATCTGATTCAGCGTCTGTGGCGGTAATATTTCCCTCAAAATAAGATGGAAGCACAAAGGTCATCAATTTCCTGAGGCGGGCGGGCCTCCGCAATGTTGTCTTCATGACAAAGAACCCAAAGCCGTGATGAATAATTTAATGATTCTGAATTATGATAATGACTCTGATGTCTTCTCTCCCACCGGAAAGATGGCAGAGGCAGATTTCAAAGCACTCGTGAATGTCAGCGTGGGTCATGACAAGGGGAGTGATTTGCTATTTGAATTAACAAAGAGCAGAAGATCCCAGCGAGGCTCATCTGGGCTGCCTTTTATTGTGGAGCTAAGAATAAACATGCGGCCCAAATCCCACACATGCGGGACGGGGCCGTCCTACCTCCCAGGCTTCGGATTCTTTCGCCCAAGACTGCCGCTTCCCTTTGCCCACTGACATTTAGCTTCCCTTTGAGTTTAGTTCTGCTTGTTAGGCCTGCAGAGCACAGGGATCATAGCTTTATTGCTTTGTTAGGATGAAATCTCGCGCCCGGCTTTGAAGAGGCTTTGGATCCGTGCGGTCGCGGTGCTTTTTAGGCGACTGCGAGTGTCTGGCAACGTCTAGTGTGAGTGTTTTTAGATGGAAACGGATGCCAATCACTCTGCTCTGCTTCTTCTATTCCACAGCCTTGGCCCTCAGTGTCCAACCGGGCCAAGGATTTCATCCAGCAGCTGCTGCAGTTGGACCCAGCCATCCGCTTAACGGCCGACCGCGCCATCCATCACCCCTGGGTGGTCACCATGGCGGCCAGCTCCTCCATGAAGAACCTCCATCGATCTATCTCTCAGAACATTATGAGGCAGAGGGCGTCACGCAGCTCCTCCCGGTGCCCGAGCAGAACCACCGCGAGCACCGGCGGTTCCAGCAGCGTCGGCGCGGGAAGGCAAATCTCGCAGCTGGACTGAGTCGGCCTCGGAGAGCCATCCAACTGAAGATTCACGAGGAGGCTAATGAGGGGATGGGACCAGCTGCCTCCCGACTCACAGCTCAGCCAAAGTGTCTAGGACAGGTGTTGTGACATAAAAAAAAAGTTTCCTGCCTTCTCTGGACCTCAGTCATGTTCCCCTCCAGGCTGAGTTCCATCCTCCATTAGTTTCTCGTGGTCGGGTTACGCTGTTAGTGAATATCCCTCAGATTTGAGGTCCGGGCTTTAGTGAGACAGAGCTGTCCACCTCCACAAGGTTTCTCGCCCCTGGTTATTCACACAGCTCAGACTAATGGCTTCAAGGTCTCATCTAGATCATTATGAGTCACCACATTACCTTGCCTGTGAAGAGGTTCATTCCAGAAATGAGAAATTCATCATTCGCGGAATGGGGGAGCCAATCTTAGCGAGGATGATGTAAAAAAAAAAAAAAAAGTGGGAGAAAAACTAGCTTCTTCTGCTCTCGTCCTGTTTTTTAAATAGATTTTTTAACGCACCGCCGCCACATTTACATTTTTCAACATTTCCGAGGCAGGAATGAGTAAATATGCTGTAGTCTTTTTCCCTATTGTTGTCAGTCCTCCTACATGGCAGCACCCACAACCACCGAAAGCACAATCCAGATATTGTGTGACAGGCCTCTATCAAGTTAAAAAAACAAGGCTCCGGGTTTAAAGAGCTCTCTTCTCTCCCCCAAAACATTATGTAAGCTGTAAACAACACCATTTTAAAAAAACAAAAATGTCAAATTACTGTTTCTCCAGTGAGAAGTTGTTAAATTAAAATGGTAACGCAAGCATGCATCAAGCAGGGGGAAAGTTCTGAAAGTTCATTAAAATTGCAAGTAGGATGCAAAACATAATTACCAATGAAGTTTAATCTTGTTTAGCAATATAACGCATTATATATGGCGGATTTGTTTCCCTGTTTTCGTTCTAATCATTTGTGATTAATGCGTTTGGTCGCAGATGGTAAGTCATGTGTCGCAATGTGGTGAGTTGAATCTACATACGAGGATATACAACATCTGGAGGCAGGATGGATTTCAACAGAAGGAGCAGAGGAAGAAATGAACCAAAAAATGTAAACACGTCTTTGGAAAAGGGACTCAAAAAAAGTGTTTTAATCAAAGAATGCTGAATATTTCCCTCCGACTTTTTTCTACTTATGTTCTGTGCAATCGAGGATCTGTCATACAAGGTGTAGGTTGTTTACTTTTTTGCAGAAATGAAACACCACTCTGTCACTTCTCAAGCTTCTGCCTCTCCAAAGGTAACTCATGTCTGAGAGGGAAATAAGACTTTCACTTTAATTTCTTCTTGTGCTGTTCTTGTTCTTTTTGAGCCACGAGCACCAAATAAATAATTGAATAAATTCAGTCAATTAACCAAATGTGTTGTGGGGGGACTACTGTCATCACGTTAATGGTAAAAAAAAAAAAAAATGAACTAGTATAACTGGAGGTCATCAGAGGAAATGCCTCAGACAACACTAAAGTCTAACTGACTTTTAAAAGATAGTAGTTTGACATAAATATCTTTACTCAACGTCCATGTTTTCCAGAGCTTTTTCGAAACTTATTTGCTTGTTTACTAGCTTTCTAGCAACACCCATGGTCTTCATCAGATGAAGACTACAAAAGCTCCAGAGGGATGAGGTGCTTGACCTTTGAAATATTAGTTGGGTGACGAAAAATCTTGTTTTGGCTAAAAATACCTGTTTTGGTCGCCAGCAATACAAATTGTACCGAGGTCTCCGTGATAACATCCAATGGTGTCACGCTTACAAATGTTGAAACGCAGTCTTGAACTGTGGTCACTGGCTCGGCAGCATTCTCTACGTTAACTCCACCACCGTGTTTACCAACCCCTATATGACTGTAAGTACATTGGAATGCTGAAACTTTAAACGTCTTTATGTTGCAGCTTTACATTTTCTGAGGCGCAATTTTGAATTTCATGTCCCAACACACTGTGCTGACCACCTGGTTAGGGTTCAGAAAGAACTGTGTGTTGGCTTGCCTGGTTCTGTCTGTCTTTGAACTTGAACCTGTAGGTCACAGAAATGTAAAATACCCAAATTTTATTCTGGTTGAAGTTTCCGATAAATTTCCTGGTTGGATAAAACATATCTTGACTCAAGCTCCACTTACTTGCTTTTGCTCCAAGACTGCAAAATGTGTTCAGACCCTCCAGATTAGGTCATGGCTTTCATGCTTGACCTCGGAAACTGTGCAAAGCTTTCACAACTCATGACTCAGTTTGCTCATGTCCCAGTAAAGACAATGATAGAGTCTGTGGTTGAAAGCACCAGAAAAGGTTAGCAAGTGGACTTTGAGTCACTATTGTCATTTTTGTTATTGTTATTATTCTTGACGGTTATCTTTAATTTGCTGTTAAAATAGAGCTGCTGTATTTCAGACTTTAGTTTCTCCCAAAGACACAACAAGAATCTATTTAGCATCTCTCTAAACTGTGAATATGGATGATGTCATTTGGAGGAGGCTCATGCATTATTTCTCCAGCAGGGTGCATTGGAGAGTTGTTAATGCCTTTCAATGGCTGCCCATACTCAGTGACCTGAGATCAATGTCCCTCTGGGAAGGAGACGAGGAACGGCTGGTGCATTTTGGAAGTAACGTGTCAGCGAGCAGAAATACGGAGAGATCAACAGACTGAGAGTGGGATGTTAGCACGGGGAGAGGAAATCTCTTTGGATTTGGTCTTCTGTCTCCATGTTCTGCTTTTAAAAATGAGTCACGGTGACTTTCTATCGCACAAAATGACATGGCCCGAAGTGGCCACTGAGGAAAAACCTCATATTCTTTTCACAGTGTAGTGCAATTGAGTCCGTATCCGGCCTTATCGAATGGCGTCTCGGCTGCACGGTGGAGGAAGAGGTGATTTGTTATGCATTTTTTATGCGAAACTTTTTCTGCAAACAAAACTCCAGTCGGCGGACCCCGATAACGGAAAATGTGAATTGAATTAAACCGAGCAGAAGTCGGCAATAATGGAAAGTAGTCTTTTTTGTTCTTCCCACTACTATTATCATTCCAGTCTCATTGCCATTATCTTCCAAAAGGGAATAACAAGCCAACTGTCGCTCCGATTGCATTGTCCGTCTCGTTTTCTGCACACTGACTAATTCCATTGTCTCCCGCAGTCACAGTTTGTTTAGAGTGGGCAGAGAAAGCTGCTTGATCTTGAAGAAACACACAGCATATTTACTTCCAGTGCTGCAGATAATCCCTCTATTATTTTAGTCCGTGCTGCTATGTGATCACTGGGCAGTTTATTTCCACACAGCCCTGGGAACGGACTCCTATGTGGGATAAAACTGCATTCCCACCAGATGGATGCAAACAAATCGTCCATTAGCCGTGGCTCGGCTTTCAATTTTATTTGTTTGACACCTTGGTGCTGCAGGACAGTGGATCTCACCACATGGGGTTTTCAAAAGGCTATTACTAGAAGGGGGTGGGGGACTCCCAAGCTTCTGCATAGGTCAGGTGGATTCTGAGCAGAAGAAAAAAAAAAAAAAATCCTCAAAACTCATTTAGCTCGCGTCCAGCTGGGTCAACATCTTCCAGCGTGGACTTTCATCTCATACAGTGGTCAGCAAGGCCAGACAATCGAGCAAGGCAAGAGGGAAGGGGGAAAATTGCGGGAGATAGCGCGTGCTCTCTAACACCAACCCTGCGCTGCGTGAGGACGAGTGTGACACAAAGTGCCTTTCCTCTTTTCTTCAGCTTTTCTCAGCAGAAAAAAACGAGGACTTACTCGCTTTATCTTTGGCCTTACTTGAAGAGATCATTTGCTGCTCAGGACCCCGAAACATAAGCTGGCAGATCCACTTGTGGCTCCTCTGAGAAAGAGGATAACGGAGAGGGGGGGCGGTGCTGGTGGAGCCTCCACCCCTCCACCACTCCAGCTCATGTGCTGTACAGGATGTATGGGGGAACCATCTGGTCCCTCCCCCCCTCGAAGATAGATACCCCCTCTCCCCTTCAGGAGTGTCTCCACACAGCTGAATGGTTCAAGGTAAGTGCTTCTTATTTGTATTGTATAAACAAAAAAAAAAACACCCTCGGATCAAATATCGTGCCTTTTTGTGAGCTGCTCAGCGTCGAGACTATTTTCTTTAAACAGCAATTACAGCTGCACTTCACCTTAATGATTTGAGAGGAAAGAATGCTCCACTGTTGTTTTTTTTTTTTTTAGTCAGCAAATTGCTTTTTCCTGCTTTTTCTTTCTCCAGATGAGCCCGCTACTTGCCGCCGTCCTGTTATTGTGCCGCAGATACGACGCCACGGGAACACAAGGTGGGTCAATACTTTCCTCATTGAGGATGCAATAAAAGTAAACCGTCTCATTATTCTTCCCACTCAGAAATTTCTCATTTAGATTGTAGCACGGATCCCCGCCAGTTGTTTGCCACTTAGAATGTGCGCCTGTCATCTCCTCGGGGCTGAGCGGCTCCGTTTGAAATGCAGCGTGGAGACGTGAGGGGACAGCAGGTGGACATGTATTCAACTCTGTCAGGCATCGCAGCTAAATGGAACAGGTTGGGCTGAAATGATACGTTTATTTTACCCCTCGGTAAAAGCGCAACCTTTATTTTATACACCTTAGCTTTTTTTTTTTATCCTGTAAAGAAATAAATATAACATGTGGATTGGTGAATTTCAGAGCTGCTGCAAGCCAGATTTTGTTGCTTTTTGACTAGGGGTGATAATAAGAATTCAACCGATTAAAAACGTCTTAATGGACAATCAGAGACGAGCATAGATACATCAAAACGTATTTTACCATAACAGAATACAGATTAAACACAAAATACTGGTATGAGGGGGAAAAAAAAACGTAATTTGTCATTTATAAAATACAGAACTCCTTTGACACAAACTGATATCATGACATCATGAGATTTTCTGGTATCCCTGCCCACTTCATCCAATCAGGACAGAGGCTGCTCATGAGCACAAACAGAGCGGGACCCAACCTGCTGTTTGCTGCCACGTGTGGCCGATATCCGCTCTATGTCCGTGTGGTGACGGGGAGAAGGAGGACACTGCTACAATCTAAACGTACAGGAAATCAGCTCAAATGATGAAAAGCACTTTTGCAATTATAGACAAAGAGGTCTGAGCTTTATTGTTCGCTTACGTAAGACGGTGCTCGTCGCTCACTTTCATTTTTGGCGGCTCTTCAAAGCTCTGGGAGTAAAAAAAAAAAAAAGAGCGATTGCAACCTAAAGGTAGCTAAGCGGAGTCACTAGCCAACATCGCTAACAGTTATCTAACAGTTATCTAAGTCCAACAACAGTAGGTTAAATGTGGGACTGTACAGTAATGTTACCTTCGCCTCCAACCTCATGATTGCTGGACTCAGCTAGCCTAAGCAACCCACATGAATGCCGATTGAGTCAACGACCCGCAAGTGGCCCCAACGACTCTGAAACTCAGAGCTCACATGTGTCCATAACGACTCTGTAAGGACACTCCCACACAGAGTTTAAAAGCCTGCAACTCCCCTCCAGTTAGTTAGAACTGAAGAAGCCTCTTGGATGAGAACTGTAACGTCTTCAACAAACTGAAACACGTCCAGCTGCCCAGCACTTAGATTCACTTTTAAAAGTTAGCTTTGTGGCTTCAGGTGTGAAGTCTGTGCATGATAAACAGAGTGAATATTTAAAACAGTCCATTTCAAAAGTCTCAAATGTCGACCTCAGGTATGGCCCTGGAGTGATCAATCATCATGATCGCCGGCAAGTTCAGATTGAACTGTTCAAAAAAAAAACCCAGCTTGACTTCCAGGTGCAGATGGAGTAGTTCACTGTGATTGTTTTCTCTATGACGAACACAACATATGGCTTTTATCGTATTTTAGAAAATAAAATGACACTCACATACTGACCGGTCAGCCTCCGCTCTGCCAGCAGTACAGTTCATATCCCAGGCTGCCTTCAGATGGAATTTTTTAGATAGTTTTCCTGATATAGAAAGTCCAGTACAAGATGGTTTTCAAGTTGTAAATCGTGAGTGCACTGTTGCTATGCAACCAACACCAAAAAGTGACATTAATGATTGATAGTTTTGTGCTTTTTGCATTCCAATTACCATTCCGATGGAGAAGCGAAAGGAAAACTCCCACAGTGAACCCTCACATACCAAACCAGGAGGTGAACCAGCGCAACATCTGTATGTTACATTAATGCGTCGGGAAAAGTCTAACTTTTTTCTGGCTTCTGTTCCACCTGCAGACCATTCAGATCACGGATGCCAGAGTCAGGGGGTCAGGAGCTGTGCAGAGTGTCTGGCAGCGGGGCCACACTGTGCTTGGTGTGCTGAGGAGGTGAGCGACCTCAGAGACACACTCTGACTTCCTCTTCGATGGGATCACCGGTAACGCAACCCCTGAGCACTGTTTGGGACCACGAGGAAGCTTTTAAATGCACCAGTTCCGTTCTTTTATTAGGGTGACACTTATTGATAGAGGCCACGAACGCTTTGTGAGTTCGTCCTTTGTTCAGAGGCCCAATCGCTCGTTTATTTGACCATTTAAATAAAATTTCACTTGAAGAATTTGACCTTAAAAATGGAACAATTGGCGTTTTTGAAAAGTTTGCAAAGTTATCAATGAAGGGTTTAAAGTTCACTTCTCTTTCATCTGACTGAATATAATTGAGTAATTATTGAGTAATTTTAAGCTTTTCTGCTGTGACAACAATGAACTTGAGGAGGGGAAAATGAGAATTCAACAAAAGTTTTTTAAAACTTCTATTATTAAGGACTGAGCCAACCAGAATCAAAAGTAATAAATAAATGGCACAAAAATCGATTAATGTGCCACTGAAGGCACATAAAATAATATTCAAAATAAATGTAGGCATTAATAATTTATAAGAAATGCGACATAAATTGTGTTTTCATTTGCCTCTGTATTTATTGCTTTGTATTTATTTAGGCTACCTTTTCATGACTTTTTTATTAAGTGTACTTATTCAATCTTATTATCATTTTTATTCTTATTATTCTTCATTTTATTTTACTTACACATTCTTATTATTTTTTAATCAATATTATTAGTGGTAGTAGTAGTAAAACCAGCCAAGATCAAAAGTAATAAACAAATAAATAAATGGCACAAAGAATGGATTAATGTGCCGTTGAAGGAACATAAAATAATATTCAAAATAAATGTAGGCATTCATAATTTATAAAAATGTGACATAAATTCATATTCGTGTTTTAATTTGCTTCTGTATCTACAGCTTTGTATTTATTCCCCTATCTATTCAGGCTACTTTTCCATTACATTTTTATTAATTTTACTTATTCACATCTTTATTCTTATTCTTATTTTTAGTAGTAATAGTAATAGTAGTGGTAAAAAGTATGTATGCATGTATTTTTGGTATATTAAAGGCATTTATTTTGGCAGTTTCACTCCTTAACATAACATATAAAGGATTATTATAAAGGATAATTATCTATATATCTATAGTTTGAAAGTTGTTTCAAACATGTAGCTGTAAAAACCTAAAACCTTGAAATCCATGTGTAGTAACAATGTATTAAAATGTTTTTGTTGTTTTTTACAGTACATGTTGTTTTCAACAATCATGTCAGCTTGATGTTTGTTGTTCCAACATTAACACTGTAAAAGCAGTTGTTGATGTGTGTCATCATGTATGTGTGCGTTGAGCTTACATGTCGCTTTTAATTACATTTATTCGCATACTGATGAGCGAAGAGGGAAAAACATACACACATGCTGTGTGTCATTATCCCCTTCACTCTCTGTACCACTAACACTGACTACATCAGTGATATGTATTTATGCTAATCACTGTTCTTGCTATAGCTAAATATATTTCATCTTGGCTCATCTTTTGCGATGAGTGTTTTATATAAGGGGTTGTGCTCACTCTACACCTGTGTTAAGAGTTTTTTAGAATTGGGCCAGCACATATGGGAGCGCTGTGACACAGCCAGGGCCCTGCTGCAGAGGGGCTGTCCTTCTGATCGCCTGGAGGACCCCAGAGGCTCCACCGTCCTTCTGAAAAACCGGAAAATCACCTTCAACCCTAAAGAACAAAGACGCCAACGGCAGCAGGGACAAGTCACCCAGCTCCAGCCTCAGACTGTCCTGCTGCACCTCCGGCCAGGTGGGTGAAAAATACATATAAACAGCCTTTTCTACTGAGTTTTTTTTTATTTGTATTATTATTTAATCTTCTATATTCAGCTCTTTGTCTCATCAAGCTCACAGGGGTATGCCAAGCGAACTCCAAAGTCATTTTATCGCAATTATAGTTAAATTTCCGTCCAGACCTCAGCGCGGTGAATGACGAGGTTTCTTAGAGTTCATGTAGTTTTTGACAGCGGCACAGAAATAAAAAGGTGCTGATTGGGAACAGAAGCGGTGGGAAACATGAAGCTACTACACAGTCATCCCAAACAGGCTGTGAATGGTATAAAAATAAAAATGACACACATGGCCTTTTTATGAGATGGATTTTAATTACAATCTGGCCTCTGTATTGCAGTGTTGGATCTGGATCTTACCTCTAAAACTGTGGTATTGTGCAGATAGTGTGGCCCCCAGCAACACCCCAGCCCCCATAAAACTACCACATAAAACAGTTGTAAATGTTTTTTATCCACAATTTAGGCAAGTTTTGTTGCTTTAAATTAACAATATGAAGTCAATTTTTATTGCGATGTAAAGGTATAGAATAATGACACCATTTCTGAACAGACTGGTCGCCTTTAAACCTCTCGTTTGTGTTGCAATAAAGTCTTCCGGGAAAATGAAGGCACCGTTTCTCTTGCTTCTATGTATGTCTCCATTACAGACTAAATGAATGGATAAACTAATTTCTACAGTTGCGACTGTGAGGAAATTGGAAAGGATTCAGATTGCAACACTGGCGGCAGAATATAATATCCAGACCATCCTCATCTGAAAAACAACCACATTGGTCGACTCTGGAAGCAAATTATTCTGACCCATATTTATGCGAGAGCGCCATGTCGACATGGAGAGGTGGTCAGGGACAGAGGGCTGGGTCAAACAAGAACAAGACTATCACCCAAAAAACACAGTATAGCTATGTGATGTTACGTAACGTAACTGATGATACGTACATAATGTAGCTATTTAAAAGCCAAACCACAATGTTAACCTAAACCTTACCAAACTGCGTGCCTGCAACAAAGCTCTCGTCCGCCTGTCGTCGCGTCATTTTTGGCAGTTGACATATTCAGTCGGTGTAAGGATGTGTTGATAATACCATTTGGAATCACTTTTAAAACATACATTGATTCAGAAGAAAATATAGAAACACTTTAGCTCAATTTCTGATTTGTGTGTGTTTTTTAGAAACTGGTCATGCCAATAACACCTCAAACTGTTGTGAATACTATGGATGCGGATTCTTCCTTATAAACACAATTCCCACGTTTCTAATTTGTAGGTGAACCCCAGAGCTTTGAGGTGAAGTTCAAGCGTGTGGAGGACTACCCCATAGACCTGTACTACCTGATGGATCTGTCCTTCTCCATGGAGGACGACCTCCCTAGCGTCAAGAAGTTGGGCGCTGACCTCATGGAAGAGATGAGGAGCACCACGAGTGACTTCAGAATGGGTTCGTCTGCCTCTGTTTCCATTTCCTTCTCACCCGCAATGTAGGCTCACATCATTTTCCCTTAACTTTTTATACCTCCACACACCTTTTTTTTTTATGGAATACCCTTGTGTCACATTGGCTCAGTTACACACCTGGGAGCTGCCCGGTACAATCATAATCTTACTACTGGCCACTGAGCAGCACCACTGGAGCGATTGGGGATTAAGTGCTTTGCTCAAGGACAACTGGTAGCTTTTGAGAGAAGGGAGGGCATTAGATATTCATTTTCCACCCTTCAGTCACAAAATCACCTCTCCAAACTTTACACCACTTCTTACTCCCCTCCATTCGTTCCCACTCCTAAAGGCTTCGGAGCATTTGTGGACAAGACGGTTATGCCTTACATCAGCACAGCGAAGGACATGCTCAGGAACCCCTGTAAGAGGACTGAGCCCTGGCCCTGCACTCCCCCCTTCACCTACCGTCACATCCTGAGCCTCACTGCCAACGGAAGCCTCTTCACAGAGCTAGTCGGGGGCCAGCGGATCTCGGGTAACTTGGATTTCCCAGAGGGGGGGCTGGACGCTCTGATGCAGGCCGCCGTTTGTGAGGTAATGCAAGGAAGCCCAGCAGGGAGGACTGCAATATATAGATTGTTGTTTTTGTTTTTGGTGGGCGTTATGTGGAGGAAGTGGAAAGACTGCAGACAATAGATGAGAAGGGCATTTCAGAATACTAAGCTTCCTTTGGGAGGCTGCACCAGTCAGTCCAGGGTGTGTTTGAAACTCGTTATGACTTCTAAAATATGAAAATTTGACGCTAATGATTTCATAACAACTGGTTTGAACAATTTCACTCCCATAGAGCAGGAAGGCATAACGTATTACTCATCCTGAGTCATTTGATTACATACAAAAGCAGAAAGGTAATTCTTTTCCCTCAGCCTGTCAGAAATACTTACATCAGTCACGGAGCTCGATTTGCTGCCAATTGGTGGTTCATTGACTGTTTGATGTTCTTCCCTTGCAGAAGCAGATCGGCTGGAGGAATGTGACTCGTCTGCTGGTGTTTTCCACTGATGCTGGCTTCCACTCTGCCGGAGATGGCAAACTGGGTGGCATTGTACTTCCCAATGATGGAAAGTGTCACCTGCATAAAAATGTGTACACCAAAGGAAACTCCCAGGTTCGGCCTTAAGCTACGATTATTTTTTAAGCCCCCTTTTAGCAATATTTTCATATCATATTAAAGGGGCTCTCTGGACCTAATGTGTTGTCTTGGAAGCTGCTTGTAACTTTATGTCACTGGACTCCATTTCAAAAATATTGTTAGCTTCTGTTGCTGTTAGCAGAGAGGAGAGAGGCGCTGAGACAAGTACTTATCATTGGTAAACTACTGTCAAAAATTGGCAAAATTATCATTTAATCACTCAACAGGCTAAATGATAAAAGATGATATCAGTAAAACTAATCTTTCGCTAGTCTTGCTGGCGAAGGTAACATTTAAGTTTGCAAAACTCACTTAAGAGGCCTAACGTGCATCCTAGGAAGTAGCCTAGCTTACTAAGGTTTGATACCCAGCCCTGATTGGTTTTATGTAACACTTACTGCATGGTTATTTGTTAACTCTCTTATCAACCACTATGCCAGCTATAGCAGGCAGCTGTTTTGGGCAGAAAACCTGAGAAAAGCCCAACAAGCTAGGCTACTTGTCAGGCACCAAACAAAGGACAAACAACGTTAGCAACTAGCTAGCTTTTGGCAACAATAGCCTTCTTTTTCTCCAATATCTTAAGTTCTTAAAAGTTCATTTAATTATTGTATCTTAACACAAACAGCCATACAAGAACTAAAATTGGTAAAATAATTATGCCAATCAGTGATAAAAGATAAAAAAGATTATGTCGACGGGACTTCCTCTTTCACTACTTCTCACGAAAAAAAGCATTATGTTTCCAAAACTCACCTTGAGTATACCTGGCCTTGGTAGAGGCTAACTAAGGTTATACCCAGCCCCACATCTAGCTTATTGTTTTGGTTGTTTGACTGCAACGTTAAGTAGCACACAGCTAATTTGGTCAGAAAACCTTATGAAAAACCCAACATGCTAGACTATGTGTGAGGTACCAAGCAATGTTAGCAACTAGCTTAAAGAGAAGTTTAGCATTTAAATATTTGAGGTCAACATCAAGAGATTTCTGAAGAGACCAAAAGCTGCATGCGTCACGTCGAATGGGATAATGACGTTGTTCTTTGTCCGTTAGCAGGTATTTGTTTACATTTCAGCCTCACGTCCTGTCTGTCAGATCCAAATGGTCTCCTTTGTGTAAAAAAATTATTAATGCCACGTCTCATTCTCACATCCACAAAGTGCGAAGCTTCAGCTCGGCGGAACAAGCCATCGCAGCAGCAGTGTGTGTATGATTCCTGTGTGTAGCATCGGGTAGCTGTGGTCCTGAGGAGCGTACATTGTTTATGCTATGGACCAGATATTGCAGCGCGTGCTAAATTGATTCCCGTCTGCAATCCTAGCAGTGAAATAGAGGTCCGGGCTGCTGCAGACCGAAGTCAAAGACAGTGATTTAAAGGTCAGAATCAACAGCACAGTTCCCTCGAAAGAAGATGCTGACAGGCACACCCTGATGGGAAACAGCTGGAGTGTTTGTGGAGTAATCCCAACCGAAGCTTTCATCTCTCAATCTCACTGTGTTTGTGTATAGACGGCACGCTGGGTGGTGCTCCAATGTGTATGTGTGCCTATTTATTTACTTGTGAGTGTCTGTCTTTGTCCCCGTGTGCTAAACATCCATATAGCTTTCTCATTAGGTCCATGAGATTGTTATGTGTCTTGACCTCTTTGCAGTCCGGATAGTCGACAGGTGGAGTGAATATAGATACATTATTAATCTATATCTGTCTGAATAAATGACCACCCAAGGCTGAAAATGAATGTGTGAGACACGGGTGTTGCTCCTCTCTGAATGGTACTTATTTATCTATTTGGAGGAAATGGAAATTCTGTCAGGCAGAGTGAATAAATGAGCAATAGAAAGAGTTGTTAGATGGGAGGGAAAGGGGGAGGACAGCGATAGAGGGAAGAAGGAGAGCATGCTTAACTACTGATTGCACATATATATTTTGACCTGAGTGTTATGCATTGCATTTTGCATCTGCTCTGACTCTGCTCCATCAGGACTACCCTTCGGTGGCTCATGTTGCCGAAAAACTGAGAGAGAAGAACATCCAGATCATCTTCGCTGTCACCGAAGAAGTCAGACACTTGTATGAGGTACAGCAGAGACTATCTCTACTCATTGACTATTAATCCATTTCTTTTTTCATAAATGCATATGGGTGAGGTTTAGGCAAGATAACTACTTGGTTAGGTTTAGGAAAACATCACGGTTTGGGTTGAAAAAACTACATTACTCAGACAACTTCCTCCTTTGCTGCAGTAATAATTAATATGGCCACCAGGGGTCGCCAAACAAGAAACTAAAATATGGGTCATAACAAGCTTTCACAGTCTAAATAGCAATTGCATCATAGTGTACGGAAACTTTTAACCACTTTTATGTTGCTTTACCCAGGAAATATGCTAAATTCATCCTCCCTTTCATGAAATCTTCATGGATTTCACTGCACCCTGTGCTCAAATATCAACCTTTACTCTTTGCAAAGGCTTCCAACAAGAAAATAAATATTTATAATCTGACTATCATGAAGGAAATCACAGATTTTTTCTAACTGTATGACTACAAATAGAGTCTGAAACTTGATTCTGACAAAGCCTCGCATTGTGTAACATAAAATGTCTAAGAATTTTAGTTTTTAGAAAGTAACTCAAACAATCAACATAATATGAAGAAACAATGTGCTACATGTAATGTTTTAGCATGCTAACCAGCTAGCCCTGGTTAACTGAGAGTACTAGCCCAATCTTACATAGTGCACCTTTAAGTCTGGTGATATTCTTCACTCGGTTATTGTCAACTAAATCCAAATAAAGCACCAAAAATAATGTACTTTTTATTCTTTTTCAGATAATTTCCTTGAAGGGCAGATAACTGTATTTTTGAGCAAAGCTCATTCTTACAGGTATGAAAGGTGTTTTTGTTGGAGACTAATCTCAGCTGCAGATCTGTGTCTCTCATGAGCGTCTACAGCCGTAGGACGTTGTGTGTTCAACTGACTCAAAGTAAACTACGGTGCCTGAGTGCATTTTAATGAAGAACCACCAGTCTAACACTGAGGTTCACTGATATGTTTTTGGACAACAGTGTCACAGAGGAATAAAATATATCAGGCTTTGACAATGTGGAAAATACTTGGTTTGATCAATTTGGATTTGGTCTTAAAACAACAAGAAAAATACAGGATTTCAACAGACTTATCGTTTGAGATTCGCATGCATCCTGACGTCAGGATTAAGGTTTTATGTTCGTATTCAAACACTTTCCCATATACTACCTTCATCCATCAGAGGCAGGGATTGCGGACCGTGACCAATTCAGCCTCCGTGCTTTGACACCGCCATTCAGTTTGTCTCTGCCTCCATCACGGAGAGGTTGCTTGAAAAGAGTGGCATATAAATCAGTTGGCGGACTGTCAATGAGCACATATTCATTCATCTATGTTGGGTATACTGTTGCTTTGCTGCAGGGCCTGAGGAGCGTCTTCCCAAAATGTGCGGTCGGAACACTTTCCAACAACTCCCACAACATCCTGCAGATAATAGTCGAGGCGTACAATGTAAGTGAGGCCGAAACTCCCTTCCCACCGAGGTCGTTAGCCTCATGTGTGTGGCCTGCTGACACCTCCTCATCCCTAAGGGGTTAACTGCTCTATTGACTGCAGGCGCTGACCTCAGAGATTGTTATGGAGAACAGCAAGCTGCCGCCGGGCTATCACATCTCTTATACCTCGCACTGTAAGGACCGCAAGCTGAGACGCGGCGAGCAGGGGAGGAAGTGCTCCAACATCTCCGTAGGTGACGAGGTGTGTAGTCGTGTGGCTCGCTCGGTGTGTGGTAAGTTATGTGAGTGCCGCTGCTAGCATGTGGCCATTGACGGTAATGCTAATTGTGATTACCTCATTAGCGGAGCATTGTAATCGTGCTGAAGGAACTCTCACCTCTCCTCTAGGTGAGCTTTAATGTAAACATTACAGCACCTCTGTGCGTGCCTGCTGCACAAAGACCACCCCGTGTTATCATTAAGCCCCAGGGCTACAGTGAAGAGGTTGAGGTCCTGCTGAGCCCCATATGTGAGTGCTCATGTCAAAAGGACATGGTCCCGCACAGTCCTATGTGTAGCCATGGCAACGGCACTCTGGAGTGTGGCACGTGCAGGTAGGTGAAGAAGCACGATGGTGTTAGTTCGGCTAACAAGCTTAATTCCAGGTTATCCAAGCAAGCTGAGATCCTGCCGCTGTGTCGCAGGTGTAAAGAAGGGAGAGTCGGAGCGCTGTGCGAATGCAATCGAGCGGAGTCGGGCGAGGCGTTTGACTCGTACCTCTGTCGCCGTGATAATGCGTCTGAAGTGTGCAGCGGACGCGGAGAGTGTGTTTGCGGGAAGTGTGTTTGTGGCAAGAGCGGCAAAAAGCCCATCCACGCGTACTACGGCGAGTTCTGTGAGTGCAGTGATTTCAGCTGTGATCAGTACCGAGGACAACAGTGCGGAGGTAAGACACAGAAACCACCCTTAAAAAATATGTTTCACATTACCTTTCATTTTGAACAAAACTCCTTAATCATGTTTTACTTTCCCAGGGCACGGCAGGTGCGTCTGCGGGGCGTGCAAGTGTCACCCAGAATTCCGCGGTCGAGCGTGCGAGTGCCCTCTCAGCTCGGAGTCTTGTCTTTCTCAGGACAAACAGATTTGTTCGGGCAGAGGGGACTGTCACTGTGGCACCTGTATCTGCCATGACAACCGCTTCCAAGGCCCGACTTGTGAACTTTGCCCTTCCTGCCCCAGCGTCTGCACCTTGCACAGGTACAGGGATCTTTCAGGTAGCATAATAAGAGCAGTACGAGAGTGTTTTTAGTTTGTGTATTTCCTGCTCACAGGGATGGTTCTTTTCCCGCAGAGAATGCGTCTTGTGCAGAGCCCTCTCACTGGGCTTGAATCCAAAGGAGTGTGAGACGAGGTGCGTCCACCTGAACCTCACTCTGGTGGGTCAGGCAGGTGTGTTAGCGAGGGTGCCCCCCTCTCCAGGCCTTCACAGGTGTATGGAGGTGGACACAGAGGGCTGCAGAGTGCACTTCCTGCTGAGGACTGGACAAAAAGACGATATTCATGTTGCTCTTGAACGGGGTAAACACACCGGATTATCTATTTTCCACTTCCTGTCAGTTTAGGCATGATATACAGATTTGTTTTTCTTAAAGGTGCAATAAGTAAGAATTGACCACCAGTCAAATTCATACTCACAACAGAAAGGGGCAGAAGATATCACAAGAGTAACTCCTGCTAACTGCTGCCATTAGCTATTTAGCTAACTTAGTAGTGTTGCTAGCAATCCAGACTGGGACATCCGAGCATTGGAGAGTTAGCACAGGAGCTTTGGGGCTAGCTGGTTAGCATGCTAACTTCAGTCAAAACCACCGCAACACAATTCTCAGATGTCACAGTGTTAAAACCTTTAATTCTTCACAGTCTGCTGATCTTTTTAGTCAACTTTTGAATGTTTTCACCATGTTTGTATATCATAAAAAAAGACTTAAGCCTGTCTATTGCATCAAAGGATATGTTCACCCAAATATGAACATTCAGTCATTATCTACCCACCCCCATGCTGACGGAAGGTCGAGGGACGTTTTGTAGTCCAGAAATATTTCTTGACGTCATTGCAGCATTCTCCTGATAAACTGAAGTAGCTGTAAAATGTAAAAAAAAATCAACTGAAAGAGAACATACAGGCTCCATACAGCTGGTATAGTGTAATCAAAGTCTCAGAAAACCCTGAGATATCAAGTTGATTTGAAAGAACGTTGTTTACACCCTCAAGGTGCGGTCGAGCTTGCTAACACATTTAGCTTAGCAGCTAAATAAAGATTTCAGCTCTGTTCAAATCAATTCAGGATCTCCAGAGTTCCAGAGACTTACATTACGCAGGACAAGCTGTATGGAGCCATTTTATGTTTCTTTCGATTGTTTTTTAAAATGTTTTCTTGACTACGAAACTACACCCGACTTTGCATCGCTTCAGGGTGAGCGGATGATGACTAACTTTGCATTTTTGGGTGAACTTATCCTTTATACCCCTTGAAATGGCCAATTTTTGCACCCAATTTAACAAGCTGAGAAATAACACAAAACACAGATTGACTGATTTGATTGGTAGTCATTATCGAATCATGTGCAGTGATTCTTCTTCAAGAGGTCTGTGCGTTTGAATCCACTTTCTCCTCATCAAGTTAGCGCCTCGCACTCCCCCAGCGTGAGATTTATCAAGTGAACTAATTAAACCCGACGCAAGCTTTTGGAATGAGTATCGACAATCTGTTTTCTGATAAGGAACCTCGCCTTTCTCCGTTTCTCAAGAATGCCCGTCGGGTCCAAACGTGATTCTGATCACCGCGGCGCTGTCAGCCTCTGTTGTGGTGCTGGGTGTGGCTCTGTTGCTGCTATGGAAACTACTCACCGGCATCCACGACCGCAGGGAGTTCGCCCGCTTTCAGAGAGAGCTGGAGCAGAGACGCTGGAACAGGGTGAGAGCCCCCAAAAAACAAAAACCTCTTTCTGTCAGCCAGTCAGAGGGCCGCGCAGCAAATGTTGGAATTTGTCTTGGTGACTTTGCTGCGGGGACATTTTTGACAACTAACAGTGTAAAACAAGGGACTTCTGGTAAACATGGCAGAGAGGAAACAGGGGGAAAAGGGAAAAAAAGCTACAGAAAGGCAACAAAAAAATGAGCATGTAGACTTCTCTAAAAATCAAGTTTGATCACCAACGCCTTCAATTTATCAGCAGTAAATGTGACACAATATGAATGTCAGACAATAACCACTAGTTTCTTCTTCATTGCAGAGGGACAACCCCATCTACAGGAGCGCCATCACCACAACTGTCAACCCCAAGTACAAAGAACAGTGATAGCGGCCACGGAAGGAGATCTACTTTTCAATCGGGATCCCCGTCGTGAAGCACAATGAAACAACATCCTTCATCTGAACTGTTGTCAGCAGTTGGTCCGACTTGTTTGGCGCTGTAGCGGGAAACGGGTGTTGATGTCTGACTTACCCCCTTGCTTTGATCACAATATGCATCCCCCGGAACCCGCCAGTCCTCCAACCCTTCCCCTGTCTCAGCATGCTCTGCACGTGCACATATTCACGCAGCATCCCCATAAACTGCTTCCTATACAAGGTTAAATGTCTGCGGGATACGTGCAGAGTCAGTTCCCCTCTGCTTATTAAAACCCACAAAAGCTAATTTTGTGTAGTGGAATATTCTGCCCGGCGTATGCAAGGATAGTCTGCCATATATGCTGACGGTTGCCTCAGCTGTTTAACTTGGGTCTCTGAAGGCGAGATATAGTGAGGTGGGCATTCTGCATTATGCATTGTAATCCCAGTGGAGGCGCGGGGGCCTTACGTGGGTCTCCACTGCCCTCTAGATGAGAGGAGAGGCAACTGTCGATGAGGCAGCCTCACATTGGCTTTTCACAGTCAGAGATGATGCTATTTTGGACACAAAACGTGACACCTCAGCTTTTGCATTTCCAGCAGACACCTGTGAATTCGTCAAACACCGCAGGCCCGACACGGTGCGATGTGAGTGTACGACTTTGTGTAAGCTCAGTGAAAACAATGGGGGTGTTTTCAAATCTAAATTGATATTAGGGTTTTTCTCTTTTTTGCCCCCCCCCCACACTGCCTACAGATGGCTGCTGATGACCTTGCTGGGAGAGTTGAGCAAAGCGATATTAATCATCGCGATGCCTCCTCCACTCCCAGAGTCAACCAAGGCAGGCGTGCATGCAGCTTTAACACAGCCAGTGTGGGAGGTGGGGTTTGGTGGTGGTGGTGGTGGTGGTGGAGTATCAGAGAAAATGATTCCATATGCTCCCACTATGCAGCATTCTCTTTCATCTGTGCCTGATCCTAAAAAAAGAGGCGCAAATATCACAGCTTCAGAGGAGGAGGAGGAGGAGGAGGGAGCGACGGCGGCGGCGATGGAGGGGGAGATGCAGCCCCTGCGACAAGACTCATGTGAAGGGGGCAGAGTTGGGGAGGTGGTGGAGGGATGGAGGGAGGTGACCATGCAGCCCTGGAGACTGTTACATAACAAATACTGCAACCATGTCACTGTTGCATCTCATCACTTGTGAGTGGCTTAAATAAATCAGTAACATTTTGTGTAGTGGCTGTGTGGTTATATTTTTATGTCTTGCCTTTTTTTTTTCCTTCTCTTTTGCTTACTTGAATGCATACTTTAAATTAAGAACTGCAATAAAATATATTATTATTATTATTGTCACTATTATTATTATTCCTACTACTACGACTATTATTATTATTATTATTGTTATTATTATTATTATTATTATTAGTGAGTGGGCGGGGGAACCAGTGAGCTCATCCTCCCCGAGCTCTCCACAGGTGATTGGTGGCATTCACCGTCCAATCACAATCCGCCTGCAAAGTGGCTCGGTGGTCAGTTTGGATCTTTTCTATTTTTTTTATTTTAGTCGAAGTAACCTCAGCGAACTATCCAAGTTTACCGTCTGCGACAGGATACCTACTTTCTCCACCCCAGCTTTTGTTCCCGGCGACCTCTCTTCAGCGAGTTAACGCCACTTTCCAAGCACGAGAAACATTTTTTTTTAATTCGTTTTTTTTCTCCCTTCCCTCTGAGGCGTCCTGAGGGGAAGCTAACTAGCGTTAGCATTCGGGCTAGCATGACAACCAGAAGAAGAACTGCCATCATCATCAGCAGCAGCAGCAGCAGCAGCACCCTCTCCTGTGGCTTTGCTAGCAGCAGGTAAGTTGCAACTCCGGGCTCAAGCTAGTTTCTCCCTTGTTGTCTCCGCGGGGGAATCGACAGAGACGTCTTTCGGTGAGGTGCAAGTTAGTTTGCGAGCCGAACTGAAACTGTTGGCGGTGTGTCCGCAAACTGTTAGCCGAGCTGGGTAAATGGCGCAGGGTCAGTTGGGCTAAGCTAGCGTTAGCATCCTGTCAGCTAGCCTCGGCGTCGCTGCTCCCTGTGTGTTCCCTGTCTGATCTCTGGGCTCGAAACGAATTACAACCCCGTTAAAAAAAGCTGCCTCGTAATCGGCTTCGTAGCGGTTGCCTTTCTTGTCTTCCACATTATGCTAAGACGGATTTTTCTGACTCTCTCCCTTTCTCTTTCTGTCGTGTCCTCTTCTATTTACCCCCTCTTGCCTCTTCCATATAAGGCTGCTTTGCACTAATGTGCACTCATGTGATGTTGTAGCAACAAAACTTGCTCTACATTATTTAACACATCCAAAGCCAGTCGCGTCGTTTGATTAGAGAAAAGAGCAAGTGTGAACTTGATAATGCTAGTGAGGGGGAGTGCTCCAGATTCTTGTCAAATCATGCTCCA
This sequence comes from Diplodus puntazzo, assembly GCA_963678695.2. Classification (NCBI taxonomy): domain Eukaryota; kingdom Metazoa; phylum Chordata; class Actinopteri; order Spariformes; family Sparidae; genus Diplodus; species Diplodus puntazzo. The sequence continues at coordinate 24,877,297 of OZ023171.1, read as the reverse complement.
ATTTCCCTCCCCAGTGATGCCACATATTTCAGCTAATGATCCTAATTAATGCCCAATAGAGAAGAAAAAGAGGAAGGTGACAGTGAATGCAACATCTCCCTCGCTAATAAATCATATGAAATGTCTTATTTTGAGGATCAGACTCTGTTAATGATGTTTGTTTTTTTAATATATATTTCTCTGTCTTCCCTGTCACTCTCTCTTTCACAGGTCCTCATTACAGACTACAGATGTGTGCCTATTGCTCCCAAATGGATGATGATGATGATGATGATGATGATGATGATGGTGATGATCATCATGTCAGCCTCCCACATCTGTATCGTTCAGTCATGCCCACAGGAGTTCTCCTCCATCCCTGCAGGTTATTTGCATGTCTTATCTTTCTCGTTCTATTTAGCTGTGACATAAAAATATACCGCTTGTAAACTGGGAATATACCATTATGGTATTCTCAGGGCTGATACAGATACTAATGATTAGTAATCAAGAAGATAGATAAGTCGTACAATTTAGAATAAGCAGTGATGTAATGTAGCTAAGTTCATTTAACTCAAGTACTGCATTTGAGGTGCTTTATTGTCAGTATTATCCTTTATTTTATACTTCCTCTCTTTTCTACAATTATATGATAACTTCAGTAACTCGTTATTCAAATTATTATATGTTGACAGGCTATTACTTGTGACATGTAACCAATCGGTGATACCGCAGAGGGGTGACAGCACACAGACAAAGAATGTAGAGCATTTTTAGATCAATTTATTCTATCTGCAATCAGACACAAGAAAAAGAGATACTGATCATCAGAAAATGCTAAATATCTGTCCTGATAATAATCCTGGCTTATAGTGTGCAAATTGTTAAAAGATGATTGTTGCAGAGATGCAGAGATAGTTTGAGACATCTGTAATTAAGTTTCCTCTTGCCCTTCGAGGGGAAGATTTGTCTTGAGTGGGCTTTAGAGTTTCTGTACTGATTGTTACTGGATATATTTAATAAAAAGGTCCTTGAACTAGCAGGAAGCCTCTTACAGCCGTAACAAGGATCACTAAACTATAAGACTTACCCATGAGATTTTATCTTATTGTCTGTTACCACAATCTGAGTGAACACAGTACTGTCCTCAGGGCCACATTTAATTCAAACATAAGGTTCGATCACAAGTGAGATGTTGGGCAGCTTTTGGCTGATATATTAATAAAGGGAGAAACCACATCAGTTTATTGACTCAGAATGTGGTCCAGCATTTGTGCCAAGCAGCATTTCTGACGTGATCTGTGTCTGGGTGCTGATGAGTCCTGCGTTTGGTGTGAGGCAGCCAAGAGTGGTTGGATTTAAATAAACATCCAGGCAGTTGCAGTCCTAAAGTCAAAACATGCCACATGTTCAAATTCGTCAGCGGGGGAAAAAAAACAATCCAGACATTTCACAGATGGTCAAATGGGAATAACATTGCAGTACACCAGTCATGTGCAGAGGGGACTGTGTTTTCCCATCCTTGGAGCTTTTCTGCGTACAGCAGCAGAAGACTGGATTTCCACACCGTCTTACCAACAAGAAAAACAAAGCTGCACCGAGAAGAAGCTGCACAAAAAGTGACAGCTGGCAAATTAAACGGTGTTGTGTTTGTGTCTGCTGGAGTAAAACTTTATGTTTTGGAAGGCTTGAATCCACGGATCTATCCTCCATGTTAGCACCATTAGAAAACAAAACACAGTTTACCATTCATTGTGAATGTTCAGGTACATACTTTCTCTGGTAAACAAAAAGGTAATACCCATTGTCAAGAAACTACAAAAGGGCATTAATGATTTTATGCAAAGATTACTTGACTGTTAATTGATTTGATATCAGTATTTTCAGTTTAGCTGCAATTGTATAGCTTTTGCTGTCTTTCAAATATATGATATATATATAAACATATATCATATATATGAGCAATTTCTTACTTAATTTCTACTGTCAGATTTGACACAGTACTGTTCTCAAATATTGTTAATACAATAAGTTAAATAAAATGTCAACAAAATATACAACTTTACATTTCTCATCCTAAACTTACATCACATAGTGCTTTACTGAATTTGTATTTAGTGCACAGACATTTCATTGTGAGCTGTTATTTTGTTTTATTTTGCACAATATTTTCCATTCATGTGAAATAAAATGAAATAAAAGAACACATTACTGGTAATCCTGACAGCACGGTTGTGGAGACGGGAATGTTTACTCAGTTTTCTGTCCTTGTCTGACCCTGTTAAAGTCTTTATGAATTAAGAGGAAGCCATTCACTTTGAATTATAATGGGGGAGTGTAGTGTGTAAGTGCTGCTGCCACACGGTGGCGATATGTGCAAAACAATTTCATGCAATGGGAAGAACATGTGTCCTATTTCTGGTTGCACATTAATTTCAACACATGACACAAGTTTGTAATTGTGTTCGTCCTTGAAAGGTTAAAGCGGCCCCACACATTCTGCCTGTGTGGGGTTAATTCTTAACCCACATATATAATGTTTTAACGCAGCGGTGTGACAGATTGGTTGTTAGCTTCTTCATATTGTTTTTTTTTTATGTTTTTGCTACAAATGTATATTTATTTATTTATTTTTCCCATAAAGAATAAAATGTGTTTTTCGTATGGAAGCATCAGCCTGACGTTCACCGGGATGAGAACATCCCGAGCCTGGGAAGTTCACATCCCTTCATCAGCATCCAGCATCTCGCCCCCTCCGTCGGTTCTCCCTCTTCCTCTTCCTCCTCCTCCTCCTCACCCTCCTCCCCCCGTTCCCCAAGGGTCTCGCGAGCGCGCACGCGTGCGAAACTGCGTGGGAATGGCTGTTTGTGTGATCGAGGGGGTTGGGCCGCTCGGAGCGAGCGGAGAGCTGCATGAGTTTGTAATGTCCGCCATGTTGGCCATGGCGTATTGAACCGGGGAGGAACAGCGGAGCCTAGGAAAAAAGAGACCGACAGAGAGCGACCGAGACCCGGGCCTGCCCGGCTCTGTTCGCGCTGCTACGGACCCGAGCTTGCCCTCAATCGACCGGCTGACTCCAAGAGACCGTCACAGATTCATCCATGAGAACTCGAGGCAGAACTGCTGTTATTCCTAGCAGATCGAATAGATTTATGCTGCATCTTTTAATATAAAAATGAGTAAATTGTCGTTTCGGGCGCGGGCGCTGGATGCTAGTAAGCCTCTACCCGTCTTCCGCTGCGAGGATTTGCCTGACCTGCACGAATATGCCTCGATCAACCGGGCAGTGCCGCAGATGCCGACTGGGATGGAAAAAGAGGAGGAATCGGTATGTTTTTTATTGCTGGCCGACTGGCGGTGGATCACTTTGGCGGTGTTTTCATACCGAGGGGCGCCACTATGTTGCCTGCGCAAGCTTGTGCAAAATGGCCGCCATGTCTTGCTCTTTCGTGCACACGACGGATCTCGACGAATACTGAATATCACGACCCCGCTCGACCACGGGTGTCATTGTAAGGTCCCGGCGGTTTGGTATTTTATTCGCAAGCCGTGTTGTGTGCATTTGTTTCACTCCGGTTTGCACCCGAAGGCACAAAGAAGTCACGTGACCCGTATCTGTTCCACCATTTTGTTGACTTTCTCTTTGGTAGAGGCGAGCGGGGATAGGCCTCGGACGCCGTGTACTTTCCGTGAGCAAATGCCAGGGGGAGACACTGAGCCCCCCTCCAAGCCCGCTTTGACAGCTAGGTGTTGCGTGTTGACAGCTCCAGTCCTGCCATGTGTGCTGCTTGCACACTGAATGCACAGAGGAAACTGCTTTTTCTATTTAATTACAACATAGTAGCATGAGGAGCTTAGTTTATTAGGGCATGCATGGTACATGGCGGCTTCATTCATGCTTTTTAACATGACATCTGTTTGTGTTAAGTTGATAGGTGATGATGGTAGTAGTCTGGATCGATGTAGTCGTATTTAAAGCATGCGTTTATTGTTGAAAAGTGACAAGAAGCACCTTATTAATGACGTAAAAACCAAGGTGTGCATCTTACAGTTTGAGTTTAGTGCATTAACTTTGTAATCTTTACTTTCCTGTGAACTGAGGCTATAAGAATCTAACATTAAGTTTACTTTCAAGTAGGTTGTTGTAGCCTCACTGTCACAAATAAGAGTTTTAAGCATCCATTTCCTTTTCTAACCTTCTAGATGCTCGAGTTGTCACTTATTGTACTCTAATATTTTTTTCACCCGTCGATTTCACTATCCCTCCTTCCTAGTGTGTTTACTTTTGCGCATTGTATGTTGGTGTTTTAGATTTGACTCGCATTCAAATCACATTTAAAGATAGAAATGATTTGCATTGTGCCAGTGGACAGATTATGTAAAGCCATATGACTATAACCCGTTTGAAGCACGGCTTGTCAGCTTGGATACAGCTCAGATGTAGCCTTTGAATGACCAGCACGTCAAATAGAGTAACTCCATTCAGTTCACTTTCTTCTGCTGACAACAATTTAAAGTTGACTCTAACTCTAGTCTGCTCATTAACATTTTTTTGCCAAAATGTGTCTTTAAATCTGTATTATTTATGTTGTTGTTGCTGTAAACAAAGCATCAATGGATGGTGCATTAGCTGCCGTTTATAATCGGCTGGCTCTTTCCCCGTGCGGCTGAATTTCTCCCAGCCACCTTATCAGCGGGAGAAGCCTTTCTGTGCCGCCGGGATGCCTCAGCAGACACAAACACAAGGAAAGCACATACAGGGGCCCGCAAAGTCAGCAGAAATCCTGGCCCCCTGTCGGCCCTCCCCCACCTACTGTACACATACACACAGCGGCGTTACATAACAGAGTGACAGAAGAGATAAAGAGGACAGTTTTACTACAAGGCTGTGCGTGGCTTAGCTTCCTGACCCACATCCTGTCCGGCAACAATGGAGTGTTTCTGTGCAGCGCTTGGTGACCACATGCTGGCGTCACGTTATGTCTGTTGAACAAGCGAGTAAGCACACATTATGAAATTGATTTAGATGCAAGCATTGATGGAGTGAGCACACATAGGAAGGGAAGGAATATGTTTTGGAACCTGTTGTATGGTTGTTGTGGAAGTATATGGTTTGCTGATAGGAAGGGTACATCTGGTGTCAGCGATAAGAAGAATCAGTTGCTGATGGACCTCTTTTCGAGGCTCATTTTAATCACCAAAATAAGAGCCTTTGTGTGTATGCCTCATCAGCATTCATGGCGTCAAACCTGCCAGAAATAATTAACGTCTAAAAGCACCATTTGTGCGCCATCAGTAGTTGCAAGTGGACTGGAAATGTGGCACTTTAATCTCTAATAATCTGTGAATGCACAATGTCCTACCGACCATAAATCACTTGACCTGCTCTGTTCCACTCTGTCTGTTGTTTTTTTTTTAAGGCTCTGTATGTCAGTGACACAGCAGTTCATTGTAGCAGTATGCATTTAAGTTAGTACATTTATATTATAGCGGCCAAAAGGAACAATTTGTTCCGTCGTCTTATCGTGGAGTCTGTAATTGTTATATTTGCACTGGTAGTAAATTATGTAGTGATTCATCGAGTCAGAGTTCAGACGAGCAGGTGTAGCTCGTCAGGAATCACAACGGTCACATGGACAATGGCTGTTGAAGTGAAGTCTGCAACGTAGTGTGGACACAAAAGGATATTCACAGAATATCTCATGAGTATGTACGTTGTTGGCACAAGTTGCTGTCGTTCATAGTCGAGCAGTGCTTTGAAAAAGCAAAAATGAAAAGTAAGTTTATGCACATATTCATTTTGGTACTTTGCGTCATCACATTTATTGCAGTGCTTTGTGGGTTTTAGCCATTTTTAGGACAGTGCTTTCTTTAAGACATGCTCACCTTAGTCTGGTCAGCATGAGCTGAAAACACCTGCTGGAGGCCAAACTTGCGTTGCCATGGCAACTTTTATTGGAGTCATCTACTTTTCTCGGGAACATTTAATGGAAGGAACGTGTGGTGCTGTGAAAAATAGATTTCCATTTGTCTCGCTTCTGTCTGCATCTGTGGCCGCGGCGTGAAGCAGTCCCGCAATGCTTTATCCAGCAAGAGCAAGAGAGTTGGAGGGTCATTATTACTTTGTGATTTCTGAGGTGAGAAGCAGGTAGGGCTGCTCTGTAACTGAGAGTTTTCAGCTATTGTGCCCTCTGTTTATCCATTAACATTCAGTCGCGTATCTTATGAAGTGTCCATGAGCTCTCACCTCTTCTCATTTTTGGTTCGCTTGGTAAGAACGAGAAAGCTGACTCTGTATTTCAGCACGACAAACATTTGAAAAATTGCTCTTTTACAAATAGCAGAGACAAATCAACTTAACATTTTGATTCAAAACAGAGAGTAGAAATACTTCCCTTAATACCCTATCAGGGTTCTCCACAGAAATGTTTAGTATAGTGGCGCACCGTCAGCGGAGGGGGGGATCGTTTTTTTTTTGTCTAACTTGCTCCTCTGCCGCTCCTCATGGGCTCCCGGAGTTCATAGTGGGCCCCGCCCCCGCATTGACTTTCCACAGAGAAACAAACACAACAGCATGCAGCGAGCCAAGAGCTCGTTCCTATAACGTCGCCGTCTCGTTAGTAGCTTGGTTTTGTGGCGTCGGACCTCAAACAAACCACGGTCCGCTGCACATTTTGTTCAAAGGCTGTTGTGACTAAAGACATCGGACCGACACATTTATCTGAGCTTCTCAAACAGACGCACCTATCAGAGTGGGACACTTGTTGTTCACTACGAGAAGACCGCGGCAGCCCACAAACACCCGCTGTAAAGCAGCTAACATTAGCAGAATCATTTAATCATTGTGTCCCGTATGAGAAGAAAGGGTCCCGGTGGACAGCTGTTACGGATACAGTCACGTTGCATATCGTTGAAGATATAGGAAATAAACACCCTTAATTTGAAAATGAGTATAGTGGTGCTGGGCTAGCAGTATAGCGGCGCAGCGCCGTTATTCCACAGTCTGGGGAGAACCCTGCCTATTTTACTTCTTCCCATGCGCCATTCACAAAAGCCCTTTATCCCCACTCACCCAATTCCTCAGCAGAGGAAATCCAGGGCTGTGAACCGTGGTTGTGAGGATCACAGCTGCGAAAGATCAGGATATCTTTAGGTCAGAGGCAGCCTGCTGCAATCTGCCAAGCTGATATCCTCTCTAGAAGCGTGCAAAGGCAGGTCTGGGTCCAGCTCAGCTTTAATTGGTTCCTTACGCTCACTCTTTATGCAGGTTCCTTAACTTGCAAAGCTCAGGGTTCACCTGGGTGTCAGACGGTGAGGGCTCACAGAGGGCATTTTTTGGAGGATGTGTTTGACAGGTTACATGACAGAACAAACCCTCTGCAGTGTCGGTTAAGCATCGGTTCATAGACTTAACACAAGGTTGCGTCAAATCAGCCGAAAACTCCTTGGTGAAGCAGGCATCTGTTCTTGTATGTGCCAGTGTTGAGAAACCTGTAGCTGCTGTTCACACAGCCATGCTGGACGCCTGTTGCTAGGTATTTCTGCATACATTATTTATGGATGTTTAGAAGAAACATATTTTGCATTTGAAATTATAAGACATTGAAGTTCAGTTGTTGAAAGAAGCAAGAGGCCATGCTTTTGAATCCACCCTCTGTGTGAAGTTTGTATGTTCAAGGGTTAGTTGCCTCCCACAGTTTCCCCAAGTTAGAAGAATTGAAGGTGGCCCATATGTGTTGATTGGTTGTGCGTCTACTGCATAGGTTTCGGACCTTGTACCCCGTTCTGCAGTGTCAAGCTAAAGCAGAGTTATTATTTTGACCACAATACATGTCTAAATTAAGACGCAACTCCCTTTCACACCCGTGTTCAGTAGTTTTTTCTTTTAATCATTGGTTAACGCCGGCTGTATGCTCCAAATGAAATTGATTCTGCTGTTCTCCAGTCTGTCAAGCTGGTATTAAATTGAGAGCTGAGGGAATTGCAAGAACACTATTGCAACTCAGCTGTGTTCAGGGTGCATTTTCCTTCACATTAAGAGTTTAAAATAGCTGAGATCGGGGTATGGAGAACCACAGCCTCGGCATTTTTAGACCAACAGTTTTAGACAGGCCAAGCACAGGGGTTTGTTAAATGTACAATCACACGAAACTGTTGGCTAATTGCAGGCGGTTGTGTATTTGTGGGCAGTGAACATGGCTGTGTAAAAGTTTCAACAAGTCTGGCTGCACAGTCTGCAACATACTGCAACATTTTTTTTTGTATTTAAACCTGTGATTTGTGTGTGCAAACATGCCAAATTCAGTTGTGTTTAGAGCAACATGCCAGCTTAAGTTGGTGACAAATTGCTAGTGAATGGACGGCAATTTGTTTGTGGTGCGTGTATGTTTACATCCCAAACTCATTTAGAGCCACTAACCAGCAGGCCGTGGGTGATGGATGTTGCCTGAATCCTCCCGAGTGAACACTTTCACTCCAGGTCCTCAAGGTTAAATTCACAATGGTCCGACAAACACAGTAAGCTGTTTTCTTTGTGTATTGGTTGTAGAGAAAGTGTACAACGCTTGGCTTGCTGATAAGCTTACCAGGGGCAGATGGTTCAGCTCTGGACACACGCTGTGTCCTTTCATGCCAGCTCACAGCTCTGATATGGTTCCCCTGTTACTCTACGCGGGGCTCCTCATGGCTTCGGATTATACTTAAGGTCCTAACCACTTAAAACTACCACGCAAGTGTGGAAGTGTCTAAAATGTACTAGTTTTCGGGTTATGCAGATTAGCCATGCACAGACATGGTTTCGTCGAAGCTCAAAATTTGCCAGCCACAATTGGTATGTCATTGAACACTGACCCATATCTCAAAATCCACAAGAAAGTGTGACTGTGAAAAAAAAACTGTGATGTGAAAAATGAGTAGGAGCCCTGTTAAAATTCTTGTTAGAGCAAGATGGGCCTCAGTCAGTTGGACTGGATTGGCCATCTGTTGCATCAACTGCTGAGAGAAAGCCTACAAAGTCTAGACTACAGAGTGAGCATATATTTGTAGCAAGCTGCAAAGCAAAGTGGGTCTGTTTTATTCTCGTTACTCAATTAAAAGATGTTTGTGAAGGACTGTCAGTAATATGTTTTCCAATCATATTTTCTCTGCTACAGTAAAAAGGATTTGTTTGTGTGGGATTCTTCTCAGCATCCCGTTTTGTAGGTGAGTGTATCAGATTGCATAATGTAAAAACATTCAGGGCTTGCTAAGTTCAAGAGTCAAACAGTATGACTCATTCGTCTTTGTCCTTGTTTGTGCAAGTTGGTTAAAATGCCAGCTTTTCTGCTTGGAGAAGCTTTCAGGTATTTAATCCCTGAGCCCATGACTCACTATACGCGAACTGTGTTTTTGTAAACTCGCACGATAGTTCTCTCTTCCGACTAACTTTGGGCCTTGTTCCTGCTGATAGTTGCAGCAAATGAAAACAATGAGTCACTGTTGTGATAGTAGTGTTACCTGTGCAGGGCTCAGAATGACGTCTTTGCCAGAGCTCCTGCTTTGAAGTATAACTACGCCAACTGTGAATCTACCTCTGTGTCGAGGCAGGGGATTGATACACTGATGTTGATACTTGTTGTATCTGACAGACAGGCAAGCACAACAAATGCTACACCATTCCTCTACCTTTGAATCACTTGTGTTAGATACAGCAGTGAGAACTGTGATGATATATATGGGCGATGGGCTTGGGATGAGGAAGTGATAAGAAATATGACCGTACTGATATTTTGTCCCACCCAAATTGGACATGACATATTATGACAAAGAGTGGGTTCATGTTCTGTATGATCAGAGAAAACTTGATTACAGATAATGTTGTAAAGAAATGCAAGAAAACATATTGGAAGATAAGAAATGGATTTAGGAGGATTTGTGACTGCCTTATCCTGTTTTGAAGTGCAATGTTTTTTGGATAATTGCCTCCACTTCTTGCACCCATTGTAATGGGCAGACTTTAATTCTGTTTGCATGATTCAGGAGTAATACTGAGGTCCGAAAAACAAAAAATTCATTTCTTTTTGCTTATTTTGGATTTTTTTTTTTTTTTTACACGAATGTAATCCCCTCTTAAAAGTTCTGCTGGTAAATGTGCCTAATGTTCCCTCTCTGATTATAGTTTGGAATTGTAATCTCCTGATGTGAAATGTCATTTCCCTGTGATTGTGTAGAGGCGTGTTTGGATTGACCTCAGGATCCTGCAATACAAACCACATCAATTTGCACACATGCTTGTACTCCTGCGTCCTGTACTTTAATGTTACTAGTTCTGTAATATCCGGTTGTTTTGTAGGTGTTTGTCCTCTCGGGTTCCTGTGTTCAGTAGATCTAGAAACATTAGGAAAATTCATTAACCCCCTGATAAAACGGCGGTATGTTTCTCACCAACTAGATCAGTCGTGCTTATTTTTATTCCCATTCCATTACACAACCAGTATACTTACTTGTCGATGCATATCCATTTAATTAAGTGATATTTATGAAAAATAGTTTCCATCTACCAGTTGATAAATCGGATATTCACTTCATCCTGCTAGTGGGAGCATGTCTCTGGGTGAAAGAGAGTAATATACAACTAAATGAAAGCGGATGCGGAGCTCTTTAAATTGCAGACAGTCTGTTGTAAACAGCTTTTGTTTCCTTTCTTTCTTCCAGGAGCACCATCTCCAGCGGGCCATCTCGGCGCAGCAGGTATACGGCGAGAAGCGGGACAACATGGTTATCCCCGTCCCCGAGGCAGAGCGCAACATCACGCACTATGAGTCCCTCTACCCCGGGGAGTTCAAGATGCCAAAGCAGCTTATTCACATACAGCGTGAGTAGCAGGCCGCTTGCAACAGGATTATCCTCTGAGCTGTGTCAGTGGTCTGTGAGCACGTGGTGATGTTGTTGCTGTCTGGATGCAACGGCTGTGTCTGATGGTGTCAGCGGGGTTTATGCTGCTGATCGAGAGATTTGTGTATTTAAGGCCGGGTTTTTGTGGAGCAGTTAGTTATTATTGCGGATGTGATGTCAGTCCAACTGGCTCGGAATTAAGCAAGCCTGATTTGTGTCTGGTTCTATTTAATCTTTTCAAAATGTGATCAATCACAATGTTTGTTTACAAAAGCTTCCAGGTGGAAAAACCAAGCATGTAATTGTTTAATTGCACTATTGTTACATATCTGATTAATAACAGCATTATCACGAGCGTTTGTCTTATCTCAAGCGAGAAGTTGGTCCAAGATGCTGATGTTGCATAGATGTCAAAGTTGCTAGCAAAGCAACACTGTACATAAAATAAGCAAAGCGGAAATTTAAAAAGGTTTGCCAAGGTGTTAAACAATATATCTTTTGAATGTTGCCGTTACAGCTGAAAATAACACAAGTTTGCTAAGTTAATATTTCTCCAGTACACAAATAAACAGCTATTTTTGTACCTGGAAGTGACTGTTGTTGCTAGAACAGCATCGCAATGATTCAGTCTCTAGATTTTGACACAGAAATTTGATGTAAGGACACTGAATATCACTCCCTTATGCGGAGAATCAAACACAGCAGTGTTGCAGATTTCATGTGAAATGGGACATCTGTATATCTGTCTTGACATGTATTGTGTTACAGCTTTGTCCCGAGAGTGTCCTTTAGCAGATGTGTGATATGAGGACATATCTGAAAGTGTCGGAGAAGTCTCCATGAGAAATACAAAAGAGGGGTCGGTACGTTATTGGTGGATAAAGTAACGAGCACTAACAGCATTCTCCATTGAAACATTTGCTGGTGAAATGTTTTGCAACCAAAAAGAAATGCTGTAGCTACCTTCCATCAGAAGTGTTACATCCCTCCCTGCAAAAACTTTCCACCCATCAGTGGAAGTCATCTTATTGGTTTCAGTCTCTGTAAGTGTGGTTGATTTTCTGGTTCCTATAATTGCAATACAAGTTCCGTCATCTGGAGAGAATAAGCGAACACGGCATTAAAGCGGCCGGAAGTCACAGTGAATAAGTATTTTTCAACAAAAACACGATAACAGATTTCATTTGTTTGCTGTGCACTGCAGCCACCAGATTAACTTGCATTTAACTTTGCATTAGCAACATGTAAATCAGAGAAACCGCAGCAACATATATTTTCACCATAATCATATATCTGCGTTTCTGTTATCTTAACAGCTTAAATAGGGGGTGATGAGAGGGAATGCTGCATACCTTTCCAGATGCTTCAGCTTTTGACAGGTTAATGTGTTTGATTATAGTGGAGCTCTCATAGTGGCAGTGCTGCAAACATACATTTTTCTGTTTCTTTTTTTTTTTCATGCATTAGTCACAGGCACTGATGGATTACAACAGACAGCCACTTCCCCATTTTACCCGACAAATATGTTATTGCGTTGACAATCTCCAGGCCACGGCTGGCCTGACTGGCCAGACTAACTGGTCGGGCAAAAAAAAAAAAGAAAAAAAAAGAAACTCCAGGCAGTATCTATGAGCAAGTGACTGATTAAGTTCCCTGCCTGGATGCTGGTGTTTGTCCTAAAGCAAGCTGGTGAAGGCACAGACCCGAGCACAGTGCTTTGTCATGATAAAGTGCTGTGTTTATGTTTTGAATAACGTCTCGCAGTAGTTGTCTAAGCAGGCGCCTACATTTCATACCCCATGGTTTGTGTTTATTGACATTGCCTGAGAAGAACTGCTGCCAAATACAAGTGACTCTGCATTATAAGGTCATGACAGGAAAAATTTTAATATGTTACTATTGAAGAAAATATGTTACTACAGAAGAAAATCTACACTTTATGAAAAGTGTTTTCTTTTTGCAGAGTCAAATCTAAATAATTTGCTCAAATTTGTTGTTTAATAATAAATCGTCGAGGTCATGCACAGTGTGTTTATAAAAGTGTTGTGTCTACTGCAGGCAGTCTTGCCTTTGAACAAGTGTGTCTGTCTGTCGAGTAACCAACTCCTCTCCCTCTCACAGCTTTCAGTTTGGATACAGAGCAGCCAGACTACGACCTAGATTCAGAGGATGAGACGTTTGTGAATAAGCTGAAGAAGAAAATGGAAATCACAGCCCTGCAGTTTGAAGAAATGATAGACCGACTGGAGAAAGGCAGTGGGCAGCAGGTATTTGTCAGCTTCTGTGGGGAGAAATGTTGGCTCGCATGGTATTTACACAAACACCACTCTGGCTGTGCTTCACACAGAGGAAATAAGCCCACTAAGTCAGATTGTGCTTTACTCTGTGGCTTTATCCTGTTTTTCAGAGGTGAGTCATTGCATTAGTCCTTGCTTTCTTAAAAGTTATTGAAAGCATGGAGATATTGTCATCTCTGACTAATATTTAGGCTACTTAAATTCTTAGACTTGGAAATACAAGTTCTTAGGCATGCCTGAAGGCAACAACACTCCTCCACTTCACCACACTGCTGCAAGACAAACAGCTTCTTCTTTTTGTAGTGTTTTTAGCTGTTGTAAACTTGTGCTTTCTGTTGGCTTATATCTTCATTATGCATGCAGCAAATTAATTCTCAATACATTTGCTGTGGCTCTGCACTGACCAGGTCTCTCTTGTGTTGTTCTGCAGCTCGTCAGTCTCCAGGAGGCCAAACTGCTGCTGAAGGAGGACGACGAGCTGATCAAGGAGGTTTTCGACTACTGGAGCCGCAAGAGGAAAACCTGCAAGGGCGGCTCCCTCATCCCCAATGTCAAGCAGGAGAAGAGGGATGGCTCTAGCACCAGCGACCCCTATGTGGCCTTCCGCCGACGGACAGAGAAGATGCAGACCAGGAAGGTAGGAGTCTAAAGCCAAATGAAGAAGTCGTCTTTTAATGGCGGAAGTTTATTTTAACCCACTGTGGGCCTGGGGATATTGTTATTAATGTCAGCATCAGTACATTGTTGTAGTAGTATTACCCCCAAGTCAAGTCAGAAGTTTTGAAACCTCAGTAACTCAATGTCTTAAAAAGCTTTGGTGTAAATGGGAACACTTGTGACTCTGTCTGAATGATCATTGTTCCATTTTTCAGAACCGAAAGAACGACGAGGCGTCGTATGAGAAGATGCTGAAGCTGCGCCGAGACCTGAGCCGAGCTGTCACCATCCTCGAGATGATCAAGAGGAGGGAAAAGAGCAAGAGGGAACTGCTGCATCTCACACTGGAGATTGTGGAGAAGAGGTAGGAAGTCTTTCTTTTCTTGACGTGTGAAATTGGAGCGGAGAGAGTTTGACAGTGGTTATCATTGTCAGCACTGAACCAACTGCCTTGTTAGGCAAGTAGCTGCTGTAAGAAGGCTTTTTCACAGGGATTTATGATGGAGTAGTGTGATGATTACATGCTTTGCTTCTCTGATTAAATGCCAATGTTTATGAACAGATACATTTCTTTGGATGGCAGTTTCTCATAAGGCTTTAAAACAGTAATTGTTCAGTGCCAGAAAGCTGAAAAGGCCACTGTGTCAGACTTTTTCGTGGTGTTGTATGGCTTATGTGATTAACCCACATGTTAGATTAGGCTTTTGTTTACTCATCAAGATGAGATTGCAACTAGAGGCCATTAGGACACCAGATTGATAGTATGAATGAGTCAGCCACATTTCCTGTAAAGTCAGGCTTCACTGCTCATGTTAATTGGGGGCACAGTTATGTACTCTGTTTTGCATGCATTATCAATTTAGAGTCCGTCATGTTTATTCAGTAATGTCAGGAGCAAATTAGCTCATTGACCTCTCCGCGGCTGCAAGGATCTTTTTTTCCACATCTACACTGGACAATATGTTTTCTTATTTTGTGTTTTGTTTTTTTTCTTTTCCAAACTCCGCTTTGAATCGTTCTCTCTTCCCCCCAGTGGAGCCTTTGTGATCCATCTAAACATGACATTCGAACAGAATGAATTTGCTCTGAAAGTAGCTGTCAGAGTGAGCTTAAATTGGACCCTTCTCCTTGAAGTGCTTTTGATTTGTAGTGACATTTCAATTTCCTCTTGTTATCCAGGCCTGGTTTCTGCCTGCGCATCAAAGCCAGTGTTCACTCCCAGATTGGACCACTCTATTCTCAGTAGATAGCTTCTCGGGCCCACTTCATGATATTATGTTGGCGTAGAGTGACCCAGGTGTTCTCAGGGGTGTGTGTAGTCCGACAGTTGTGTGTTTTGGGCTCTTCCTATGCACTGAAGCTGAGGTTTGTTTGTGTGTTGGCCACAGCTGTATGCTGTGCGGACAATTGAATATAATTAGCAATCCTGTTGCGGAATATTGCAGAATAGTTGACATGTTTCTCCATATTTAATATTTTGTAGAACACGTTGTTAATGTAAATCTGACAGATAAACTTAGAGCTACAACTAACAATTACTTTATTATGGATTAATTTGGCAATTATTGTGAGTGGGTAAAAAAGATTCTTTAGTCTAACTCTTGATTTACTGTCAGAAATGACAAAGAAAAGCAGAAGATTTCATGTTTAAGAAGCTGGAATTAATTATCCAATTAACTTTCTGTCAGTCGACTAATTGACATCTCAATTAATCACTGCACGTCTTCTATCTTTATTATTAGTATTGGTATATCATTAGTGTAAACCTTAATTTAAAACTTAATAAATTGCTAATGAGAACCTTGACTGAACTTTTAATTTCTAGGTCAGATCAGATAAATTCCCCTGATAACATGGACACATTTGGTATATTTTTATATCCCTTGCAGCATGTGGCCCATTTTAGATATATTTCTTGGTTATGGCTATGCTTGAATTACAGGGACCTGTTTCTATGAAGCATTACAGTTTGCAATGTGCCACCTTTTCAGGCTTACCGTCCCTTTTCTCTCTTTTCCTTCAGGAATGGAATGCCGGACTTTGGCAGTGAGGTGATGGCAGAGGCAATTGCGCAGCGAGCTCTGGTGAAGCCTGTCTACACCATCCCCATCATTCCCCTGTCCAGCAGCAACCAGTACAGACACCAGGACCACTTGGATATGAAGGACTACAAGAAAGTAAGTCCGTCTTCCATTTACAGCACACTGGCTTTCTCCTCCTTCTAATGTCAGGAACAGAATGGAAAGTGATTTCCATCCATTCTGGTTCTTGATGAGTGTGGGTGTTGGAACAGAATGTCTGCACAAGTATCAGAAATGTTCTTGATTATCGTTTGTCCTTGAGTCAATTCACACTGAAGCGAGGAGCTGTGTAATGCCGTAAACCGATGTTATAATGAACACTGGCTTTGTCTGTGACCTTGAGATGGTCATTGTTGAAAAGGTTCATAATTTTAAATGCCAACTAGTTGTTAACCATTGAAAATCATTGCTGCACTGGGAGTTTGTTACCGATTTTGGTTTGAAAATTAATGTCAGATCACGCTATTCACACCCGGTAATGTCATAGGTGGTATGGTGTTATGCTTTATGTGCTGGTTCCTTCAAACTTAAAGCGTTTCGTTTAAAGCGCAGTTGCAATATGCTTTGATAATGCCGCACTTCATTACACAGCGCTGTTGTGAACTCCCTGTCACCTCTTCTCATTATAACTCCATTAGCTCCAGTGTCCAACAACCCTCCCCTCTGCCCTGCAGGGACACAACTATTTCCCCCGTTTTTTTCCGCTCCCTTTTCCTCGACCAGCTGGTTGACTTTTCCCCTTTGTTTACAGACGCTCATTTTCGGTTTAACTCTGCCCCCCCTCCTCCCTTATGACTCTAACCCTCACTTCTTCCATTGATTTGACACAGCAGTTCTCCGTTGTAGAGTCCCTGCCTCTCTGTTTGCTTTGTCCCCCACGAGTAAGGCCTGAATGGGATCTGACTAATCCTAGTAGAGTTGGAGTCTGTTCAGACAGGGAGGGGTCGTCCCACTGGGGAAGTTGGGGTGAGCGGTGGCACGGGTCGGATTGAGGAGGAGGAGGAGGGGGGCAGCCATCTGGCTAGGCAGCGGCATCTGGCACATGCTGCCATCTGCATATCAATGCCTATTTTACTCACTGTTGTTCTTACACACTCGTCGCCTGCGCATAGACCACCAGCACTACACTACCACAGCAGACAGTATTGCCTCGCATCTTGGAGTGCCTTTTTATTATGCAGACTGTAGTATAAACATTGAGCGCTGTTTCCCTCCCCCCTTTGCAGCCGGAGAAGACGGAGGCAGTACGAACCAAAAGGAAATACGAAAAGAAACCCAAGATCCCTCCCCTGTCAGCACCTCAACATTCAGGGCCCTCGGTGTTCAATCCCAAGGACCTCAACCAGTACGACTTCCCCAGCTCAGACGAAGAACCCTTCTCACAGGTAACGTGATTTAATATCTCATGAGTGGGAAGTGATTTCATTTGATTTCAATGAAATTCTCAGATGGATTGTAATATTAATAATGAAAGAAGGAAAGATCAAAGCTGAGCCAATATTGACTTTTTCAGCAACTCTAAAAATCTACTTTGCTAGTTATAGTACTGACTGTCAGGCGTGTGAAGGTTATGTTTTGAAGCCCTCAGCTCTTCGCTGGCTAATATAGTTTTTATGTTATAGATCCATTCAGGTTCCTCAGAGGCAGAAGAGGAGAATGACCCAGATGGCTGCTATGCGTTCAGGAGGAAGGCTGGCTGTCAGTACTATGCCGTGAGTGCCCTCCTGTGACTCCTATGCTGCTATTTATAGTGCCAACAGCAGGCTGGTCCGTCTGGCTGCTCCGGCTGTTTAGTCTTCCACACTCTGCTGGACAGAACAATACAACAACAAAGACTTGCCATTGTCTTTTCCGATTTATTTCTTTGCATTCGGTTTTAATTGTGACCCCCCCCCCCCCCTCCCTGCTGTTGTCTCTCTCTGTCTCTCTCTGGCCTCTTCTTCTTCCCAAAGTCTCGTCCGGACCAGAGTGGCAACTGGCCCTGGGTAAGCCCGTCGGAGGGCGGGCTCGGCGACCCACGCTTCCGCTACTGTCTGACCTCGCTGAACATGCCACGGCGCTGCATAGGTTTGGCACGGCGCCGCGTGGGCAGAGGGGGCAGGTGAGTTCAGTCTGGCTGTTTGGTCTCCTCACACATGCTGATTCTTATGCAGCTGCTCAAGTAAAATGTCAGTGGATTGTTTCCAAGTCTTGGAAATTTGGTTAAATCAGAAAATGCACGTCTTCATATTTTGTTAGGGGTTTTTAACCTTCTGATGTTTGCAATATAAAGAATAAGTGTGATATGATCAACTTGCATGTGCATTTACCATATTCATGAATCCTTAAGTTGCGAAATTCAGTAAAGAAAATGAAGTCAGAAAATTGTGAAATGAAATGTGTGTAGGAATGCTGCCAGTACCAACCCTGCGCAGGGGAAACTCAGCCAAGTGTTGGCTGTAGCTGCTGAGGTTGTTTACCATACCAGCTCTCTGGCAGGTTACCAGCCATCATTTGGCAGCACATTCTTTTATAAATATCAAGCTGGCTGCTAAAATGATGAACATGACAGTCTCATTTTGGGATTCACCTGCCACCGTGGCCTGTAGACAAATCAGAAAACTTAGCTTCTGCTGAGTTTTAACAGCAACATGTCCTGCAGCTCACACTGATATCTCCTCCGTAATTACACAGACGATTGAATAAAACACAAGCTGGAGGAGTCAGCCAGCGGCTTCCATGGAGCCGGGTGTTGTCGAGGAGACCAACTGTGTTAGGCAGTATCTGTTTCACAGACGCACATAAGATTGTCAATGTTCTGTTTCTGTCTGCAATCAACCTTATCGTCAGCCCCGAGGGAGACTGAAGGACCAGTGCATCTGTCTTCTTCAATATGATGTGTACTTATGATGGGAATACATGATTGTGTACGAAACATGGAGCTTTGTGCGTTTGTTTAGCCTGCAGGGACTGAACGTTAGTCTGTCCATTTGTTGTTACTTCCAATGGTCCAGAGTTATCTCTACAGAGATTTCTGTGTAATGAAGTACAGCTGCACAATTTTGAATTTGACTTCATTTAAAAATGTCAGCGTACAGTTTTGATTGATGACCTTGTTCTGGTACCAGCCACAGACCCCACTGGTGATAAGGCTGTAGAATAGCTAAGAGAGCTGTAACGATGGTTTGTTTTCTGGATTTTAACAAGCATTACAGCCTCATGAAGCTGCTGCATGCCTGTAAACTTTGAGTCTTGTTTCATTACATAAGTGTTCTACTTGGTGCTCAAGGCAGGACTGCATGTTTTTCCTCTTTTCTGTGCAATACCAGGCTCTGTATTTGGAACTGGCCTGCTGGACGTTGTAATTACATGAGTGGTATGCGAGGAACAGCCACACTTGTGCAACACTCATAGATGTTGATGTTGTAATGACTACAGCATGTTTTTACAAGTCATCCTACCTCAGATGACTTGCAGTTATCAGCAGCTCACTTATGGTGATTTATTGTAATGATTTTTGCGTTTGTTTCAGGAGCTTGTTGGACAGAGCGCACGCAGATCTCGACAGCATCTGTCAGAGCCTGGACTCTGACCCGGAGCCCGAACCACTCGCCTCACCACTTCCAAGTTCTCCGCTCCGCAACTCCAACGCCAGTACCTCAGAAACCAATACCTCGGATCCAACCAGCTCCTCCCACCTTCCCTCCTCTTCATCATCCCTGTCGCCATCTTCACAAACACCTATGGACCTCAGCCAGATTCTTTTGAACATTAAAACTTGCCGTTGGAGGCACTTCAGACCACGGACGCTATCCAATCACCCCTTGGGTGGAGACTTGTCTCGCAGAGGATTTAGGGATTTTAGCCGGACAGTGTCGGGACTAACCCGGACATTGTCTGGAGGAGCCAGCACCCAGAATCGCACCGGCCCAGCCCCCACGCCTGTCAATGGTGAGTCACTCGTTTCCATCCATCATGCTGCTGCTCTGTGTTTTCTTTTGCATCTTTAATATTGTATGTCCTTAGATTGAACAACCTAATTCTTTAATTGCATTATTGTATTGTAAGTGAAAGCTTTTTGGCATCACAAGTAGCACTTTTAATATCGGTTTGATAGGCTGTCATTCTATAAAGTTTGTTCTGTGAGTAAATTTAGCCTGATCGCCCTTTATGCACTCTGTGCTGTAATTAAAGGAGTAGTTTAATTCAGTCTGAGCTTCAGTCAGTTTGCCTTCAGTTCATTTCACAATTGCTATGAGGTCTCTGGTCTCATCTCTTTAAATCCAGGTGGTTTGTCTTGGCCTGTGGTCCAACAGGTTTTTTGCGACTCTGGATTTTGTGTCTCCAAGTTTTCGATTGGTCGTATTTGTTAAGATGGTTTTAGACTGTCTGGGTTGTCTTTTATTAGCAGTGTGTTTTAGTTTTATGTGCACTTGTATTTATAACTACATTCTTATCTTGTGATCATTCATTACTCATTTTGTATACTCATCCTGGTAATCTGTAATTCACTGTTTGCTGCCAAGACCGTCTCAAAAAGGTGTCGTGACTAATAACAGTTAAGTCTTCCCAGCTAACACTGAAGTGAGAGTTGTGTGACATAATAGCCTGATTACAACTAGAGATATTTAAAGTTTCTTTTGGAGCTTTCTTCAAAGCAAAGTTATTTCTCCATTTAGCATTTCTTACCAAAACACACTGTTTGTATCCTTAAGTTCTAAAACAAGTGATGACTATGTTTCAGAATACTTTATACTTTATTAATCGGTCTGCATCGGTTGTATCCACGCGTGCGTTCTTGCTGGCCACTTTGTCTTTGCTGTAGCATTGCTGTGGTATTCAGCATTATTGGTGTTAGTGTTGTTCGGGCATACTCTGATTACATTACTTGCCCACCGCCCTGACCGCCACTTTGCTTTCTGTTCTCCCCTTATTTTAAATCAATAAATCAATAGTTGGTTGGGTGACGGATGCTACAGCTACAAAGAAAAGTGTCTGTCTGGTACAGCGGAGTTGCCAACAACGGAGTCGTAGCACTGAGGAGCAGGAGTCAGATTTCACTTATCACGTGACCAGATTGAGGATAGTTGATCGGCAAGATAATGGCAGAGGATTTGTTGTCTTAGTGAAAAGCAAAAGTGCTTATTCTGCAATATTTGGGATTTAAACCCTGCTCCTTCTTGTTAGATTACTCCCACAAACTGTAGGAGCTTCTCCCTGACATATTTCAAGCTTATCCACTGTAAATAATTGACCATTGTTTGTTTTCTCCATCGTTACATGTTTGATGTATGATGCCTGTGAGCACTATGGAGTAGTGGTCGGGCCACTACCACAGGAATTTGTATCACACCGCCTGTGACAAGTGCATGTATGTCCCTGTGCGTGTTCACAATGAAAACAAAACTACGATCCACATCCAAAAAGTTTGCTCTGTTGTGCTGCCAGTGGTCAAAAACTCTACTGGGGAGCTTTTTAACAGCTATAATACCTTGGTTGAAGCGACGTATTGTCAAGTTGCCGGAACCCTATAGAAGCTTAAATGAATATTAACGACAGCCTCAGCTTGTCAAGTATGTAGAGACTGTTAAACGCTCAGTCAGATGGCGTGGCAGGATAGACTGCCTGCTTTGACCGTTAGAAGATCGTCTCTGTCAGACTTCAGCTCTTCATCTCTCAGTACAGAAAACAAAAAGAGACAGAACTGCCTTTGTGGTGAGCACAGGGAGGGATGTAATTGAAAAATGTCTCCATGCATAAAATGATGTGAGGTGCCGTTGTTTTAATTGATTTTGTGCATGTGAATATTCAGTAGTGAGAAAAATAAAGCCGGGCTCAAAAGGCAGCCCAGTGTTGTTTGGTCGCGGCGTGCTGCTGCTGCCGTTGTTGTGTAACACATTTTGATGAGGCACCTCAAAGGTAGAGTGCTCAGCTCCAGCCTGCACTCCCCTGCTGCTGCTGCTAAATCACATGAACTTTCTGCTTCCCTCTCTGCACATTATAATGCATTAATTCCTGCTCCTGTGGCTTGGGGGGGGGCAGTCAATTAGAAATAGTTTGTTATAAATAGATTCATGAGACGTGCTGGAGTGGGTCTGGGCTGGTGGCTGCAGAGAGGGACACACTCCGGATCACAGCAGAATGTCAAGCAAATTACAAGGGAAATGAAATCATGCTCACCTACATCAACCTCTAACTTATCCACCTTTGGCCAAGTTTAGGATGAAACAAGATCTGACTTTGTTTAGAGGTAATTTGTTACGCTGATGAAATGAATTCTTGCGGCATTTGTTTGTGTTTGCAGCCCTAAACTTTGGAAATGTGCCTTTGCGGTTACTGTTTGCCATTTATATAATCCCCCCGCCGCAGTGATTGTCCAGACATACTGCTATTTGAATGCTGATAAAAATCTTGAGAACAAGATGCAAGCTGACGTCCTGCTGAAGGTTTAAATTAAGTGTGTAAGAAGCAGAAGAGAACTCATTTTGTCTCTGTCTGTAGTTTTTCCTCCTTGTGATCGATGTCTTTATTTGGTGAAATAATAAATAGCTGCCACCTTGAGGGTTATTTCAGTAATTAAAGTGAAGTGAAGTTGGAAAAAAAAAAGATGTAATTTGTTGTGGAGTATGCCCACAGCGAGGAGTCATTACTGTGGCATTGCCTCGTTTTGGCTGTTTTCTTGTCTGAGCCATTTATCTCGGGCCAAATTCTGACTTAGGAACTCAGTATTTTTCTGCCTTTGCAGGGGACTTCTAGCTTTCGTTAGTCCTTGTTTATGTTGTTGGCAGGTGCTTTTATTTTGTTGAGTAATTTGAAAAAAAGTAATAGCTTACTACGGAGAAATGCAACAGTTCCATTTGTGGCAGCTTTGTTAATGTTCCGTGAGTTGCTGAATTTATTTCAAACCTGCTGTTCTTATTGTCATTTTCTTGCCCCAGCGTCCTCCATGTACCTAACAGGCTGTTTCAAGCTTATGAGGCTGAACACAGCTATGTTTCAGACGTGTGGTTCAAAGACCCTCAAATTTAGATTTTAGAAATGTTCACTTGTGACTGTAATGGTTAGAGAAGCATGCTTGTGGCCAGGTGAGGACTGCTGGTTCAGTTCCTCTACCCTGCAAGAGTCGTTGGGTTTTGGACTGTTAGTTGGACGATTCATTGATTTATTTAATCCTGCAGAACTGATAATTTGTTGAAGCCCCGCGTTACTTAATTGCATGAACAGAACTGAAGGGACCTTGCTGTTTCTGAAATATCGCCTTCATATAAAATGCTAAACCCATACTGTTTGGTTCTGACTCACCTTTCTGCGTGAAACAATGCCGTCTGGCTACACACTGTTTCGATATTCGAGCTCACGCCACAGGTAGAGTACCTCGTGGCATATACAGTGTTCTGTTCTGGAAGTGAGAGCTGTACAACGGGCCTCAGGTGTGTACACCGCTGTGTGTGTGTCTGACTTGTGTTTGATGAGCCTTCAAACTGGACTTCCTAGCTTCATTTCTCTTTACCTTGAACCCTGCCGCAACACGCCCACATCAACTAGCCCCTTGTGTTGTCGTGCCACAGAGCTCTCGCCGTCTGAAAGCCCACTGAGGCATCACTTTTGTATACACACATTCAGACTGACTGTTATAGTAATTGACAAGCATCCGTGCAGCACACAGGAGTGAAGGATTCATGATGAGTTCGTTTTTCAGGGCTAAGTTTAATTTCACTTCCATCAGTGAGGAGAGGGGATTGACTGTCCTGTTTTTTAAAAAGCTGTCAGCCGCACACACACTGTATTTTAATGTGGGTGAGTTTGATATTTCAGATGCTTTTTCCTCCTGACAAAGGAAGAGAAACTAAATCCTTTTCATTTCAGTTGAAAAGCCAAAATTAAAGGAAAAATGATATTCTTCAGTGTGCGTCCGGCTCTCTGTAAGCTCAAAGCAAAAGAAGATCCCGAGTTCTGATTTTAACCCCTCCCCTTCCTGTCCACAGTGTTCACGGCAGAGCAGTACCAGCAGCACCAGGAGCAGCTGGCCCTGATGCAGAAGCAGCAGCTGGAGCAGAGCCAACAGCAGCAACAAGCCAACAACTCGGCAACGACCACCAACACACAGGTCAGTAAGGACGGACACACCTGTGTTTGTTGTAAAACTTCATTACTATGGAAGAGAGGAAGGTTGATCAGCTCATCGTGCTCAGGATCACATTTGAGATTTACCTGCTTCGACTCCACAGCGTTCTTTTTTTAGTTAATACCTTTTTGTGTAAATGTGCTTTTATGACTAAATGGATATAAATTAGAGGTTAAAGCAGCCAGACGTGTCCTGATATGGAAATCATTTACAGTTGAAGGTCAGTTCACCCATCCTTAGGAAATGGGACAAATCCTCATTCCCACGAGCAGTATTAATGCCACTGGCTGAGTTCCTGTTTGGCAGCAGAAGTGCAGTTTCAGCAGTTTCATACGTTTTAAGCCGAGCGGTCAAGTCTCTGGCACAAACCCACATGTTTTCTCCCCTGGTCTCCATCCAGGCGCTCGCGTCCAAGACGTTGGACCAGGCCAGCGCCCAGTTTGCTGCTTCGGCCCTCGTCACCACGGACCAGCTGCTGGCCTTCAAGTCCAAAGAGGAGCTGGTGCTGGCGAGTGGAGTCAACGGGGTCCTGGCAGGTGCAGGTGAGTCTTTTATATTACTAATTAATGAAACAATTAAGAGCAAATTGTTAGTAGGAGTAGAGACGTGAATAGCTGCCAACTCGTGCACGGTGGGGGGGGGGAGCTGCCTCACCAGATAATGAAAGGACTGAGAAAGGAAAATATGTCTGTTTTACTTTCTCTTGTTTTTGCTTTTTCTTGAGAAATACAGCATAGTTGTGCCTCTTGAGGCATCTTAACAATGATTCCACTGAAACAAACCAGGGAGGAAAATCACTCTTTGGCTCAGCGGCTCACAGCTCAAGTTCCCAGTCAGGGCTCACATTGTGTTCAGGGGCCACAAGTAGGTGTAGCCTTGTTTCAGTGGTGTCTGGAGTTGGCATGGGACGGTACAAACATTTCATGTCAGCGACACTTTTTCTTTGAAAGTGACTGCTGATCAATTATGGAAAAAAAAATGGGCAATTCATGTGTTTTTCAGACCACTCATCTATTAATCTATTAATCCTTCAGCCCTTTCTCTCATGTATGTAAATGGTGGTGGAAAGAAAATGAAGAAGACTTTCCAATGCAGTGCAGTTATTACAACAACATCATTACCAACAGTCTTTAAAAGTTACAGTAGTGTTGCATCAACCCCTCACTGTCAGTGTCAACAAGACTGAACATTACAAGCCTCACAGACGGGATTTATTGCACAGCTGTTGTGTTAGATTGCATTAGATTGTGCAGAGACTCCTCATAAACTGGTGTATTATCATTGAATCTGGAAATCAAGCCGACAATACTGAACCCAGTTTCTTTTTTACATGCGATAATGTCAAACATTTCGAGGGTTCGATCTCTTTTATGTGAGGATTTCCTGAAGAGGAGTGATGAAGTTATCATGAGAGTAATCTGCAGATGAACTGATAATGAAATGAATTGTTAGGTGCAGCCTCACTGTGGTGTTCTTGGTCTGTGTAACGAGCGCTCTTCTCCGTCCACCAGGTGTTTTCAAAGGCTTGCACCTCTCCAGCACCACCGCAGCTCTTCACCAGACCAACCAGTCGACACACACTACCACCTCCGTGGCCCCGACTTTCCTCCAGCCCTCCTCCAACTCGGCCACCCCTTCGCCCGCCAACGCCGTCCCCACCTCCCTCGCCTCGGCCCCCAGCGCCCACACAGCGGCAGCGCTGGGGATCCTGGGATGCGGCCCCGCCAACGCCACCCCCGCCACCACTCAGGTCCTCATCGGGAACAACATCTGTCTAAGCGTGCCGTCGGCCGCCAGCCTGGCCGCTGGACGCCACATTCCCCGGACCCTCGGCAACGTGCCACCCTCTGCCTTAAAGCTGTCCGCCACCACCAACATACAGATGCCCAAAGTCTCCGGAGCATCTTCCATGGACCTGGGCTCAAGGTGAGGCTTCGTTACACGAGGACAGCATTAATATTACACACCTTTTTATACGGTCTTTATTCAGGATGTGTTACATTTTATTAAATAGTCGAGTTAAACGTTCTTAGCCTTGATTCATGCATTATTCTGTGAAAAAACTACTAAAATGTTAAAGAATGTGAGGAAAAAAGTGTCCTTTTATCCAGAACCAGCACCAAAATTAATTGGGTCTGTTCTGGCTGAGACTCATCCTCCGTCCAAGTTTCACGGGGAGTCTGTGTAGTTTTTGTGTAATCCTGCTGACAGACCAATCCACCACAACCCTAAAACATTATCTCCTTTGTGGACGTAATTATCCTCAAATTAAAGCGGTTTCTTACTTTGGAACAGTCAACTGGTCCAAGTACAAACTTCCAAATGTCAGAAAATGAGTCATTAGGAACATCCCTGGTGTTAATGCTAAACTAAGCTAATGATCTCCTGGCGGCGGCTCCACACAGCACACACTCGTGTAAGTGTTGTGAATTTTCTCACTTGGACATTTTCCTCGGCTTCGTTCCTGCATCGTCATTCTGAGATCTCTAAAAAGAAAAACCAGACATTTTCTGATCCTGCATCAGTGTGAAGTCAATCAAAACATATATTTAGCCCCAGAGGCTTTAATTAGTTTACAAGCAGAAGCGAAGCCACAGAGTTGAATCCTGCACACGGTAGTCTGATTCCTTACGGCAACGTTTTTCAGCCCCAGAAAGAGAGAGCTTTGTTGTAAGTCTTGTTGAAACGGTATCAGACCACATTTTATGTAATGTTTGTTTCTGGATGAGCAGCAGCAATCCCCGGTTTAAGCATTCAGTTGGATTCCTCTAAATGTTGCCAACGCTGCGTCTGCCAGAGATAATGCAGCTGAGAATAAATCTTGCCTGAAACACAAGCTGAAATAATGTGACGTCAGAGCTCTTCATCATTCACACAGACGAGACGGCGATGTAGGACAGTAAGAGATGCAGTTCTGACGAATTTAAAACCAGAAACATGACTCCTCTCTTCTCCTCTCCTCCGCAGGGATAATCACGACGAAGACAAGCCAGCACTGAACAGTATAGCAGACAACACAGTGGCCATGGAGGTGACGTAGTAGCGGTGCAGTGAAGAGTCCACTCTTTAGGTGCTGTGCATCGTAGCATCGGGAATGCAAAAGGGACAGCAGGACTCTGACGCAGACTGACAGAACGACGAGAGGCCGCGGCCGCTCGCTTGCAATTCTCATCTCTCATACTTTTTAAAAAACCCTTTTTTTCCGTTTTCTTTTTTCTTTTGTTACTGTTAAAAAAGTACAAGATCGACATCTGTAAATTATGAATATGGCAAAATTAGTATCTGTACAGTAACTACATATTTGTAATATCCCCCTTGTATATATTACTTGAATACAGAACTGTCCATTTGTGATGTTTTGCACTTGGGAGTCAAACTTAAAGGAAAAAAAAAAAAGTAAAAGCCAAGTAACTTGTGGCGAGTGTGAGAGATGTGGGAGTTGTATAGACAAGAGTTTTATCACATCATGTGCATGGTGCGGAGCCTGCTGTTTTTATCTATTTATTGTGCTGTGTTTACAGTTCCTTTGTTTTGTTTTTGGTTTGTTTTGTTTTTTTATTTGTACACTGTACCTTCGTTGGTTCCTGTGCTGTAGTAAATGTTAGGTAGCTACGGACTCCTGGGTATTTTTGTATATTGTGAACACAAAGCAGGTTCCCTCCCCCCACCCCCACCCCCACCCCACGCGTTTATTTTGGGTCCCTGTGCTTCTCTCTGTGGATCATGTGAAAATCAATGGTGACATACATACAGACCAGGAGAGCCAGGAGGAGGAGGAGGAGGAAGTGGAGGCGGCGGCGGCGGCGGTGTGTTGGCAGGTGACTGTGGTTCACTTGAAGAGAGGCGCTCCTCTCTTCCGGGGAACTTCCATCAACATTGTCCCAAACACAAGTAACAAAACAGGGATGAAGTCTCTTCCCAGAAGCCTCTGCTGCTTCTGATTAAAGCACTATTTTTTTGTGACGTTTTGTGTTTTTCGTTCATGGTTTTGATAAATATCAATGCTGCTTTTGTATTTTTGTTTAGTTTTCTTTTTTTTAAAGGGGTAATTCTTCATTTTCATGCAAGCAGAGTCCCCTTTTTTTATATTTGTTTTATCCCACAAAACATTTTTGTAAAACAAAAAATCAGTTATTTTTGTAATTTCCTTTTTTTTGTTCTTGTGGTAAACTTGATTGTAAGCTTTTCGTTTATTGAAAGACTTCATTCTTTTGTTCATTTGTTACTTGGTCATGCATAGGTGATAAGGGAGGCGAATGGGCAGTAATCGCTGTACGTGTTTCATCATTCCAGTTTTTAATAACAAAAAATGCTAACGAGGGGACGGAGGGGGTCGTTGGGGAAAGCGGCCCGTTTTCTCCCCCCTCGCCTCCCCCTTCTTCTTTATTTTCGTTTTTTCTTTGAAAAAAGAATCTCCAGACGGCTGCAAGGCCAAAAACCACAAGTATTGGGTGCCTTCCTTTGGGGAATTTTATGTACTCTCTTCTGTGAAGAGTTAGGCACAAAGGCAGCATTACTTAGTAGTGCTTCTCGTCTTTGTCTGAATCTGAATGCCCAGTCCAATGGCAGGATATATCCATGAGGTTTACTTGTCCCACCTGGAGGCTGAAAAGACTAAAAAAAGAAAAAAAAAAAAAATGTGACAGAACTCTCACTAAAATAAGACAATAAAGCCCAGGGCATTAAATGTGAATTGTTTTGGACTCTGGTGTCTTTTTAATATGTGTGTTTGTTTGTGTGTGTGTGTTGTCACAAAAATCCAAAAATCCAGGAACTGAAAAATGGGGAAGTTAAAGTTACAGTTTGGTTTTTATCTTTTAACGACTTCATAAGTACAAATGTAAGGTTCATCTTGATACACTAAGTGTTGGGTTGGGTTGCATGTAAAGTAGAAAGATGCATATATGTTTTGAAACTGGTGCTTAAAGACCAAAACGACCAGAACGCACCGATAAACACTCCTGGTGATCGGTGATAAACGAGTCGGACGGAGTTCTCTTTTGGTTTGTTCGTTCTCAAGCAGGAACAAATGGCAGCCTGGTCACAGAATATATCATATTACAGCTGAACATTACTAAAATATGTTTCTGAAAACTTCTGAGGCAAGAAATATGCAATTTAATAACAGAATGTTGATTCATACGAAGGTCGAGTCAGCAGCTGTTCAGCTGAGCTCAGCTAAACAAGAGTTGGAAGCAGAGGGGAAAAAAAATGTTGCTGGCTCGTCCGGGACACATCCTCTGTAGAACTTCAGTTTTTATGTGTTAGGAAACTATTTGTGAGCTTTGGAAGTGCTAGCAGAAAGATTTTCTTTCCTTTGGACAGAGCCAGGCTAGTTTCACCCTGTCAACAGTAATTAAAGTTAACAGTTGTTGTGTTTTGCTCCCATTTTTAAAAAAAAAAAAGTTGAAGTAAGATTGGAGACTTTGTTTCCAGAATGATTATTTCTCTGATTTCTAGCACACAGTTAAAATCTGTTAGTGAGCGGAAGATAATCCACCCACCTGACAGGTGTAGCATATCAACATGCTGATTAAAAAGCACTGATTGGAGCACAGGTGTGTTGGACTGTGTCGAATCCACGACCGCTCTAACGTGTGAAGTTCTATCTTGGAAAAAGACATTTATTAGACATCCTCACAACATGAGGTGATACTGGTGGATGATCAACATGACAACAGGCCTCAGGATCTCATCACGGTATCTCCGCGCTTTCAGATTGATATCAATAAAACGCTCATGATTTCATTGTCCTCAGCTCGAGTAACGCTCAACTCCCATCACCACCTCCATCGCCATGCTGGTGAGCTTCCCTGAGACACACCTGTGCACTCATCATGCATTCATTCTGTGTGCATACAAAAAAGTATTTTACTTTAAAAAAAACAGATGAGCAGAAACAAAAGTGTTGCTTTTAAAGACACGAGCCAGGTTTAATCATTCCCTTGGCATGAAAGTGAAGCAGAGGGAAACACAATCAGCCTGTTAAAGCTCACTGACCAGAACATTGTCTTGATTGTTTAATTCTTGTAAAAGTAACCACTTGATTACATGGGGGGTTATGTGTGGGTGGGTGTAACTCTTGGCCGGGGCCTGGTTACTTCCTGGAATCTTATCGTCACAGTGAGATTGCCAGGCCAAGTGGTTTCACCCGGCCAACAAACGAAGCGGTCACCGTGAAAACTGTTTCCACCCTGTTCAATGTCATTTAAAGGAAACATCCACTCGTCTCTGTTGTCGAGGAGTTGAAGCAGATGTTTCAGAGACACATTTCAAATAATATAAAGTAGAAAATACATGTATTTTCCTCACGCGGGCCGGACTGTACGCCTCACACACTCAACAGTTTGTTCTGCATCAGTGTCTCAGGAGGAATAAAAACCTCGCAGACACAGATATCCCGTCGCAGCTCGACTGTAGAGATATCGCTTTCTCATCAGAGGCCAAATTACTCCCAAAGTTTTTCAATTTAGCCCCGCTGGAGCGCCGCTGGAGCTTTATTCAGCCGCAGATTATTTATGCTGCAGCAGAGAGATCAGTCAGCACAGAGACAAGTGGCCCACCTCACACCGGCTCTGCAGGGTGGGCGGTAACTCGGCTTTCTCATTACCAACGTGAGCGATTCTGAGTGCAGACCTGAAAGAAACTTGTTTTTCTCATCAGCGTTTCGGGGTGTTAACAGTAGCTTTGTGGCCGAAATAAATCACCCATGACGTCTGGGGGAAAGATAGCTGCAGTCGTAGCTCATATCTTGGAATTTTCTCATTAAATTCTCTACACATTTCTTTCTTTTTTCACGTACAAAATGACTTACGAGCGTGCAGAACGAGGTCTGCAGCTTCTTTCTCTTACTCTCAGCTGTAGTCTGTAATGGGAACTCAGCATGTGTGAGGGTTAATATCCACTCCAAGGCTGCAGACCAGAAGGGGACCAGGTTTTGTGTTTTTTTTTCTTTTCCCCCCAACTGTTGATTAATTCGTCTTCTCACGCCACGTTTTTATGGAAGTTCTTTTTGGACTTTCATATCCCACCGAAGACGATCCACAAATGTCGACCATGGTCCACGAAAAAAACTATATTTTTTTTTTATTTGTATAAACTTATTTTAAAATGTTACAACAAAATTAACAGAAAGGTAAATGTCATTGTTTTGATTTCTTTTTTGAAATTTGCAAAAAGTTAAAAAAAAAAGTTACAAAATGTCACATAAAATGGTAAATGTCATTTTTTATTTGTTTCGTGTAAAGTCATAAAAAGTCCCAAGAAATCATGTAACATGGTAAATGTCTTTTTTTATTATTTAAAATTTTGTAATGTTAAATAAAAACCACAAAGAAATTGACATAAAAAGTTACAAAGAAATTTCACATAAAATGGTAGGTTATTTTTTATTTGTATTGTGTAAAGTCGTAAAAAGTTAAAAAATAGAATAAAATTGTTACATGTCCTAAAAAAGAAACACATTTTTTTTAATAAAAGTGGTAATCTAATTTTTTTATATTGTGATGATAAAATGCGAAGTCGTAAAAAGACGTATAAAGTCATAAAAGTTACAAAAAAGTCACATAAAATCGACTTAATCTTTAGATTAGCATTGTGTAAAGTTGTAAAACGTCACTAAGAATCACATAACATCGTAATTTCATTATATTAAATTTGAAATTATTGTGTAAAGTCATTAAAATTAGTCACAGAATGTAACATAAATACTTACATGTCAAACAATAGTAGCAAAATGTAACATAAAATGGTAAACGTCAATTTTTATTTTGTGTTGTGTAAAGTCATAAAAAAGTCACAAATATCTCATAAAATTGGTAAATGTCATCAAGAGGAAACTCCATTCATCTGTTTTTACTAATATTTCCACTACAATAATACATGTGAAGTCATACTGAAGTTTCTGAGGGTCTGTTTTCCACATGCAGGTGGTTTCTGCTCAGTTTTGAACGTGTTGGCCACATGACGTTCATAACTTCCCTCCCCTGTTTGTTTACGCAGCTTTATCCCATTTGTACCACAGAGGATCTGACAAATAAAATGTGGATTTTGGCGATTTGACTTCACACAGAAAATTAAAAACATCTTTGTGGATAGTGAACATTTTGTGGACGGTGGTAAAAGTTTGTGAATCGCCTTCTGAGGGTTACAAATGGTAAAGTCCCCAAAAAACTTCCGTACACCCTCACCAGGACAGTTTTTATTCTGACATGCATGTTTAGTGAAAAAGAGTCCGAGCACATTCCTCTGCACCCACGAGGCATTTGGGACGCGTCGGGAGATCTGAAGGCACGACGGGCGTGGCGGCGTCACAAACACGGCGCAGCTGTTGGTCACCACTGGATCAGATGTCGCGTTGAGGGTGGTGATTGGGCGGGCGGCGGTCCAGGCCTGTTAACGCGGCTCACGCGCTGCGGTCTCAGACAGCAGCTGTGAGGCCGGAGGCGGCGGTTCAGGCCATGGTGACTGACGGTCTGTTTCTGTGAAAGAGAACTCCGCTTTCCAAGTAATCAAGAACAGGAAATGACATGCAGGCTTAATTAAAAAAAGTCAGGGTGAGGTTAACAGAATTTACACCGTCAGTTCAACAGGTTGAATCTGTTCTCTCTCTCGGTCTGCTGCTGCGAGCCGCTGCAGTGGTGTCGGCTATGGCCCTTCCTCTCTCTGCAGTCTTTGAAGTGTGGCGCTCAGACCTTCAGAAAAGGAAATGAGTCACACAGGCTGCGGACAGCGCGGTGCACAGCGGTGGCGGCATCGCACAAGTGCTGTCTCTTTAGCCGGAGGAAGTTGAGGGTGAGGGGCAGCTGAGGGGGCTGTTAACCACAGGTGAGACGGTTTCATCCTGACACGCCGAGAGCACACCACTGAGAATCCTCTTCTCATGACTTAGTCTGCCCTTCTTTCATCTGTAATACCGGCAGATGTAGTAAAGAAATAGCACGACATCCTGGGAAACGCACTTTGCTTGAGCCTCGGTAGAGAGTACGAGTACGTCTAATGCTTGTGCTCGTGTGCTTTATGATATAGAACAATCTGAATCTTTGACACTATTGGAAGCAACATTATCAGCTCATACTCATAACAAGCAGACAACTCAGTGTTTTACTATACAAAAACATTAAGGACATACAACTCTTGGTGACGTTTTCTAAACTTAATGTTTAAAGGTGCTGTATGTAAGAATTGGCCACCCGTTGACTTCCAAACATCGCCGCTAAATGCTGCTAACTAAGCTGGGTTAACTGTGCAGCTGGCAGTCGCCTCAGGTGACTCGGCCTGGAGTGGGAGCTCGAATCACCGGGAAGTTTTGGCGTTGTTAACTATCAGAAATCTAACAAAATGGCAAAGGACCAGCTGGCTAGCATGCTAACTGCAACACGGTACATAGATGTCTTAGTTACATTTTGAAAAGAGGCGAACTGGACTCCTGTTCCTGTTGCACGTCAAATTTGGCGCACAGGTCAGCGCTGTTTTTTGGAAATGCGCTTGTTTACCATCTTACCCCAGAAAGTAAAGTTTCTTCTTTACTAGCCTTCTTATCTTTCTCACTTCGGCCATTAATTCAAAATCGGTGCAGAGCCCAAAGCTGCCGGAGCTGTTCTGATATCATCTTTTGTTTGTGGGATTAATTTAAAAGGATAAAAAAACAAACCTGCTGATCATCCGGCTCTGAGCCAAGAAAATATATTTTCTGTCGCTTTTGTTTCTGATTTGCAGCACACAGTTGCAACAGCCTGTCTTGTAGGCTGAGAAATGCTGCCAAAATCAGACAGTTATCAAACAAGAGACGGCACACGAATTTGAGAAATCAGGAGTATTACAGAATATTTTTTCAGCTTTTGGTGAAGCAGCTCCTGCTTTAAACCTCCTGGAGAGATTTCTGAACTGGGAGCATGACGATTAAATCAGATATCAATCTCCTCGTCTCACCCTGACTAAAGCGTAAACTGAGCATTTTTCCAAAATGTTGAATTTGTCTTTTCAGATTTTTGGCTGCAGCTTCCATACGCAGGTTGAAATGTGAGCAAAAGCTTTTTTTCTTGGATGCTCTGAGGAGTACAGACCAGATAAACCATGTCGTTTTTCAACAGAACCAGGATTTAACTTCTCCCAGTGCTCGGCTTGAATCAGAGAAAGGAACCCCACCCTGCTACATGCATCCACAGCCTGTGCTGCAAACTCTATTTCATGCCAGTGGAACAAAGGTCCAAAATCACTGCGCCATTCAACTCGCTTCGGAGTCAATAAAGTCTTGTCTGAATTGGTTCTGGTATCAAACCGCGGAGGCAGTATGCTAATATTATCCCTCAGACAGACTTCTTGTTCCAGTGTTTGGCTTCAGCTTAGTGTTTTGCTGTGCCGGAGATGAAGCTGCCACTTTGATGACACATTAAAATATTCTGACATGAGAACAGGGAAATCCATCTGCCTACTGAGTGCTGCCACTTCGCAAGTCATGCAAATGCATTGTTGAAGGTGACTGTGGGGAATGTTAATGAGAGACGGGCCCTTTAGTTCTCTTCCATTATGCATCCAGGGGACTTAGCCTTGAAGGTTGCCCATAGCTGTGTGTGTCTTCTTCTTTGTCTTGTAATTATGCGAAAACCTTATTGATCCGGTCAGAAAAAGTGGATCTTGAGAAGGAGGGAATGCAATGAAAGGCAGAGGCTTTGGAAGAAACCTTTTCAGAGAACCAGTGCTTTCTTTGTGACATTATAATGATGCAGACACACAGAATCAGACAAGGACACATCTGGATGCCTCAGACCACAAAGGAGCTGATGCTGGCGGTTGACGTAACTGCTGTTTGGGTGGCGATCAGTTGTGGCTCCTCCATTTTTTTGGGTGATGAACAAAGTGAGAAATAGGCGATGCAGTAATAGAATCTCGCTTCATATTTGATCAGCAACTGCTGGTTCGTCAGTTTGAGCTAAGCCTCGCAAGCCTGATTCGTTGCACTGATGGACTAATTTGCAGAAAGTAGAGGTCGAGTTGTGTTGAAGTTCAAATACAGCTAGTTGTCTGTCATCTCACTTTGCTGCATCAGATGAAAGTATAGAAAGTATAAAAAAATATGTATGATCCATCAGTCAACGGATCCATTTTATCGTCACCATAACATTTATATTAAATAATGTTCTATCAAGTTAAATGGTGAGCAGCAAGAGCACTAAACCAACGACCAAAGTCACAACGGACTGTGATATTATACATTTTTTTATCAATCTCAAAACCTTACTGAAGTCTCCATAGGACAGCAATGGCCTGGTTGAATGGATGATATGCTTTTTTTTTTACAAGACTGATTCGATTGGGCAGTTTCCAAAAGGTAGAGGTCAAGTCATGATTATGCAAAATCCAAATGTGGCTGGTGGTCAATCAACTTATACGGTGTGATTTCAGAATAAAGTGAAAGAGAATGAAAAGGATTCAGTCAGCAGATCAAGGTTGTCTACACTCTAACTTTTTCATTTAAAGAAATGTTCTACAGAGTAAAATGGTGAGCAGTGTCAGCACTACACCAATGACCAGAGTTCCAACAAACCTTTAGAAGAAAGTTGTGATTATATACATTTTTAATCAATCTCTAAATTCTACTGAAGCAAAGCACTTGAGTTACATTCCACCACCACTATCTGCTGCAGTCTTCATAGGACAGCAATGGCCTGGTTGGACGGAAGAGAAGATTTTCACAATACTGATTTGTTGGGCCAGTTCCCAAAAAGTAGAGATCAAGTTGTGATAATACAACCTTCAAATACGGCTGGTGGTCAGTCAACTCATGGTGCCCCTTCATAACAAAGTATAGAAAGTATAGAGAATGACTAGAATTCGGTCTACAGAGCCAGGTTGTCTACCCCATAAGTTCTTCATTTAAAAAAAATGTTCTACAAATTTAAATGGTAAGCAGTATCAGCACTAAAACAATGACCAAAATCACGACAAACATTCAGACGAAAGTTTTGATAATATACATTTTTAAGTTGAGTTACTGTCCACCACTGCCATCTGCCTCCGTTTCCATAGGACAGCAATGGCACAAGCCATTCTGCTGCTGATCGTGACAGAGGTGTTGGCTTTGTCTCTGCATCATAAGATCCAACATTGTGGGCTTGTGAATCCATGCCAGTCAAACAGCATTAGTAATATGTTACGACAATTATTTTGAGAGCCTTAAACGGTGTACAGATTCTATATTTGTCCACAAAAAACCTGCCTGATCTCTCATGTGGGTTGTCCCGTGGGCTCCTGTGTAAAGCCGTTTTCAAGAGCAGTCAGCTTGTTCCCACATCTCAGCGTGAAGTGGGTGACTAAAACCTTCCCAATACCTGATATGAAAGATGGGCAGAAAATACAATACAACGGCCCAGTTTGTATCAGCCAGACACACACTCGCACAAAACAAGAAACAGACTTTTCCTTGAATGCCACTCCACAGGGCCTCTGGCCTCTCAAAGAACAACAATGGAGCAATCCGATGGGGGTCTTATTCACCCTGTGATGAGGAAAGTGTGGCATCATCGATCTGGTAGCCAGCAGAACCCTCTCCAGTGCTTCTAACACCGACAACTGCTGCTGCTACCCTCTCATCACTAGTGTACAGTAGTTCCTCAGACATAGTATTTATTTATAGTTACCGGGAACAAAACTATTTTATTGGAGCAGCTATTTGTAGTTTCCAGGGTCGTTTTTTCTTTCTCCCAGAGTTCGTGTTCCGGTTTTTATTCCAACCCAACAGAACTGTAAATGTGTGACGACTGCATATCGAACCGCACATAGGATCATGGGGAGTTACTGTAGTGACCCTTTACTGATTGCTTCCACCAAAAAGCGTTGTGTTACTGTGAGAGGTAACTTTACTTTCTTTTTAAATGCCTTCTTTGAAATGTTGCTACTGGCAATGTGCCCGTAACTTTCATTCCAGCTTTTGCTGTCGACACACCAACTGACGGTGGTGGCGGAGATGATCTCTTGCCCCTCGATGGTTTTCATTTTTAAACATTTTTTTTTTTTTTTGCACATTGCATATTTGCTGTCCAGGTTGTTAGAAAATGTTTTCCCGTCCATTTGCCGGCCACCTGGACGGGGTATCTCTCTAACCGGCTGCCGCAAGCGGATGACTCAACATTAGAGAGGCAGTATTTTTCTACAACAGTTCTTGTTAACTTGCATGTGGGTCGGAGGAGTCGGAGATAAATGATTGAAACCAGCCTCGGTTGCTTGGGTGGAGTATCTTCAAAGACTCTCGTTATTGACAAGGTCTTCAGCAACTACGGTAGCTTCATGTCAGCACATTGCTTGTCAAGGGGCTCCGAAAGGTTAGAACTTTTGAGCCGGGGCACAAGTTATGTGTTACTGAAATATTTTTTGTCTTTCTTATCAACAAAAGAACCCAAAACTTTTAGTCCAAGCACGCAGTTCTTTTCAAGGAGCTAAGCATCTCCACTGTGGTCTCAAGACCTACGAAGATTAGATGAGTAGTCTGCTGATGGACTGTCATATGAAATGTGCTGTGTAAATGAACTTGACGGCTGTTTATCGGGGTTATTTTGGAGCATGACTTAACGACGATGATGTAACCGGTTGTCAAAGCACAACGAAGGAAAAACAAAGTGATCAGCTGCATATTTATTTATTTTGAATGGTGTCAGAATGTGAAATGCTGCCAGTCGTCGCAGCTAGTACGTCTAGAAATGTTGAGCCCTGTAACCCCGATCCCCAAAGCTCCTGCACTTTTAGAAAGTACTCCCCCCCCCCCCCGGTCCTTTGAGCAGGGACTTCTTGCTCCCTGGAATTATGTCGCCAGAAACTTAATAATTTAGACTCTGGTCCCTGCGGTGGAGTTCCTCAAAAGCTTCCTGTTCTCAGGGGGAAAAGTTCCTTCAGTGGAAGCGCGAATGTAGCGAGAATATCTCAGAAACTCAAGCTGTCCGCCATCTTCGTGCACGCTCAGACACATTAACGAGTGAGATCCGTAGACTCTGCATCTCTGCAGCTGGCCTAAATGAATGAATTAACTGAGCTACATGAAAGATAAAGTAACAGGAGCCTCTCAGTGGTGTTAATTCAGCAACTCAAATGAAAAAAAACCCCTCAGAATACTAGTTACTGTTCGCCCCGACGCTGCTCATCACTGAGTGTTTTGTAGCCACAGTGAAGTGCAGCCCTCCTCCAGCGTACACACACACACACACACTCCTCAGAGTTTTCAGAAAAGACAATCTGTGTGCTGTCAGACAAGGCGAGCAGTGAAGTGACCTTTCAATCATTCCTCCAGGGACGGAGAGGGGCGGAGCTTCCCCCCCCGTGACAGAAGATTGGAAAAATGTCTGCCTGGATTTTGTTGCTAGGCAGCGAGGGCCCCGCAATGACAGTGTGTCAACAATGAGCAGAGAATGAGAAATAGATTGCGTCTGGTCGGCGGAGATGAGAGGGCATTTGATTCACGGCCGCTCTGTGAGTGAGAGCTTCCCCCCCCTCCTCCTCGTCCTCCTCCTCCTCCTCGGGCTCGAGGTCCGGGGCTGTTAGGAGCAGCGTTTACGGACGTGCTCTCTCTGTACGTCACGCCGGTTATTGTCAATCCCTCCTCAATGGCAAACGACCTTCAAATTACTGTTGTATGAGTCATCTCAAGTGCCGGCCGTGTGAAAATACAGTCAATACGACATCGTGTTGGCTGCAGGATGGGGGGGGAGGGGTCTTAATTGTACTTCCTTCATGGCTGATGAAGCTTTAATTAGCGGTGTGCAATGTGGCTTGAATTTTCTAGTTTTTAGACCGTAGTGGTGAGGTCAGAGTGTAACTTTATCCTTTTGTTTTTTTTAAACGCCATGGAAACACAGTCTTAACAAGCCTTTTAAAATCCATTTATGGCCAAATTTAGAACAGTTTTAGTTGTTTTCACGCTCTGTTGATGGGGTCTGGTATCTGTGGATCGATGCAGCTTTTACAAAAGTCAATTCTAAATTTGTGGGCTGTTGCTGAGTTATTGACGGTCAGACCGAAGGATGTTTTTGTCCAAATTTAATTGCATTATTTTGCCATAACCTGTCTCCCGGTAGCTCCTTCTCTGGCTTTTCGGCTTTGTTGCTGAAACACGTGTCGCCTTTTGGCAGAATGAATTCATCTGAAAGCAGTTTGACATTGTCCCAAAACATCTCCTGCATGCATAATCAGATGTGTTGTCACTGATGGATAGATTGTGTGTTTTGCAGTGACTGTATGAAGCTCAGCAATTTAAATCATCGACCCCTTACCACACAAATGGATGCGGTAATGATTCGGCGATGTTAAAATGTCAAACAGCACCTGCCGTCTCTCAGGGAGAAAAGTGAGACTTGGTGTACTCTGAGGTTTGCATGGATTTTTTGTTTTTGCCGGAGCCACTCGCCTGTGCTGAGACAAAGCGCAGATAAATGAGCTGTGCTGATGTCCTAAATGGG
The DNA here is from genome assembly GCA_963678695.2 of Diplodus puntazzo. Taxonomy (NCBI): domain Eukaryota; kingdom Metazoa; phylum Chordata; class Actinopteri; order Spariformes; family Sparidae; genus Diplodus; species Diplodus puntazzo. The sequence continues at coordinate 24,837,864 of OZ023171.1, read as the reverse complement.
AGTTTGATCACTTCTTAATAGTTCATCACCTCTTTCAGAGCCCATTACCCTTGAGGGAATTGTCATGGTGGCGGGAGACTCGTGCGCAGAGCGGGTTTTTGTTCACGTTGACAGTGACGGAACACAACAATAAAAGAGATAAAGAGTGAAATAAAGTCTCTGAACGGATCCTGTTTGGAAGCTGTGCCGTGCTGAACCATTTCTAGTCTGCACAGAATCCTCTGCGTGTCCTTCCAGGGCTGAAAAACTATGACCTGTGACAGATTTTTTTGTCGAATTCTTTTCTTTGTGTGTGTGTGTGTGTGTGTGTGTCAGGTCTTCCAAGCTGCAGCAGGCAGGAAATAAATGTGGCTGGCTCGATAATCCATGTTGCTGGCATTCAAACGCAGGCTGAGTCACGCATAGGTTGCACACCTCGGGATCTGACATATCCACGCGGCCCAGGAGCTGAAATTACATTCTGATTAGACCCGGCGCGTCGTTGATGCTCATACAGCGTCGTATGTAAATGAACGAATCAGGATTCAGATGCGCTCAGCCGTAGAACGACTCAGTAGGAAGAGGTTAAAAAAAGAAAATTGATGAAGAGGAGTGGGAGCATTGACAGGCTGGGGAAGAGGGGAAGACAGGGAATCACGCTCACACCTGCTTTGTGATGACGGTGGGGGTGAAACGGTGTGAGATGAAGTGAATGTGGAGGGTGGTGGTTGAGGGTCCGGGGAGGGGGGCAGAGAGATGGATGAGTGTGGAGAGACACTCAAAAGAGCCACAAGTGGCCCACTGTTCCCCGGCAGCAGCACCTGCCTCGCCGCCTCCCTCCTCTTCATTACCCGGCAACAGAACTCCTCTTAAGGCCAGTGCACGGGCGATTCAAAGGGAGGAGGGGGAGGTGGATGTATGGGTGTGTGTGCGTGTGTGTTACATCACAAAGAAGGTCTTTTACTGTCCACATACACAAATTTGGCCCGATACTTCCCTCTCCGCCCCTCTTCATCCTCCTGCTGATGTTATCTGGAGGCTCCCATTCACAAAAATACCAGCTTTCAATGTTAAATATATAAACTGCTCCAAAATGACTGACTGGTGTTCAATGACGCATCATGACAGGAGTAACTGACCGCTTGCTAAGTCCCGACCCCGTTATGCTTTTACTGTGCCCGTCAACATTTACGTACAGCACAGGCAAGACTCTCAATTGGTCCTCCATTTCAGACGGAAGGAAACAAATTCCAACCAACCATCATCAACTGTCAGCTGAAATGACAACTCGCCTACGTGACTATCAGATTTTATCAGCTCTGGATAGCTGGGCTAGTCGATTAAGCTAACGGTAGCTTTATGAGTTAGCTCATTGCCATCTGACCCATTTTAAAACGAGAACCAAATAAAATCAACTCTAGATTCAGAGCGGATTAAGCTTATTTTAGCTGAGTGGCTTAAAAATGGCTTATTTTTAATTTGCAACATGACCCATTTTAAAACAAGAATAAAGACCTAGGCCTACGTAGTATTGTGCTGAAAGACTTCTGCTTAAGCTATGCTAACAGTTCCCAGGCAAAAGTTAGCATCCTCGCCAGTTGATGACACACATGGACATTGAGCTAAGAAACAGTGTTTTTTTCTGGTATTGCAGCTGTAGAGCTGATCAATCCTAGTATTTTAAGAATATAAATGAAATATGACGGTATGCAGAGATGATCTTTTAACCATGTTTATAATAAAAACCAACCAATGACTTTGGGAAGTATCACACCATCTCGGGTAACTTTGGCTAAAGGTCGCTGGAGCGTAGCTTTCCCAAACACAGAGCTTGATGGCTGAACGCCAACAAATGCCGCAAAAAACACTCTGTCAGATAAAAACATGTGAATTTTAGAAATCATAACAACAATCTTCTTCCAGTACATTTTTTACATTTGGGCTTCACAGCACTCCAGTTATTGGAAATGTCTGGATCGCGCAGAAACTGTTCAGACTTCATTGTCTGCGGGGACTATAAATCTTTGATGATTCGATGTTTGCTGAAGAACTGACAGTGACTGAAATGGCGGAAACTGATCTCTAACCTGACTCTCACACCCTCCGCAACAGCAGACCACAAGGTCTACACCAAATAGGTATTGATGGACCAACTCGGCAGCAGCATTTATCCCAATCTCTTCAAGCTCAGCAATTGTCCAAAATACAGCTCTGCTTGTTGTCGTCGCCATGCAAACCACCCCGGCCTGCTGATTGGGCTGGCATTCAGCTGCCAGCCTCGATCGATTCTCAACAGATGTTCCACACTCTAATATTCAGTAACAAAAACTGACCTTGCGAGATTTAAACTCGAAACACTGCGACGAAACACCTTTTTTTTTTTATCCGCCTCATTCTCACTTTAAATCAGCGGTGGTAAAACCTTGGATTCGTTATTGACTTCCCTATTGTCCCTTGAAAATCAATGCGAGGAGGCCGAATACGAATTTCTGAAAAGCAATTTGCCACAAGGGCGAATCCTGCCAGTCAATGGTCAATCAATGACAAGCTGAGTTTTTACATGCCTCCTGTTGGGGATAATTATACCGGGGATAATTGGCTTGTTGATTCGGACGCATTCATGAAAGCAGCCATGTCCATGAATACATGACCAGCAGCGTTCAAGTCTTTAAAGCTTAGAAAAGAGCTTTTTTAGGTTGCATAGCTGTAATTCTGGGAAACATGTGCATTACTGTGTGTGTGTGCTCTTGTATGCTCAGGCCAGACCTCACTGGCTTCAGTATCTCAGCGTGAGGGTGCATTAGAGCACAACGGGGAAACGAGGCAGGTCAAAGTAATAACCGTAAGCTGGACAATGAATATGCATATGTTCTTTTCTTCAAACAGGAAACCACGAATGTTGGACGTACGGTTCCACAGATATAAGTCTTAAAACCCAGAAATAAGTTTGTGTTTGTGCACTTCTGGTTACCTCGTTTCAAAGTCAGTGGGTCATTTTTCTTATAAGGTTTTCAGTTCAATGTCTGAAGCAAGGTGTTTACGTTTTGTTCTCCAACATAAAATACATCAGTAACTGTGTGTTTACGTGTCTTTTGAAAAGGTGGTTATTGTTAGCAAGTGGCTAAATGAGACCGAGGGTGTCGGAGATATTAAACGTCAAACACGGAGACTCACCAGTCCGTCTTTACTGGCCGACTTCAGCTGCACACTATTCTAACTCTGACTTTCCAATGTGTAGATCGATCAGTTTATAGTGCAGTTCAGTTGCTAGCTTCGTAGTGGTGAAGTCGCACGTTAGCTTACAGTTGACAAGATCCAGCATTTACGCTTTGAAACTTCCAACATTTATTAACCTTATTTTCTAAAATCTATCTGAAAAATCCTCTGGGCTTTGTGTCAGTGGGAACAGGAGGACGCTAACCAGAACAAAATGAGCAAATATTCTGTTTCTTTGGGTTCAGTTTTCTATCTCTCGCTGTGCTAATGTTCTGGATAAGTCTGGACACAAAAACCACTCGGTTAGGTTTAGGAAAAGATTACAGTTTGGCTTGACATACATGTTTTGATCACCACAAACACAGCTGGAAATTATCCCCTGGTATCCTTTAAAAGTATCCACACCCGATATGAAAGTCAGGTAGTAAACATCAAGTGTGAACGTGATATGGCATGTTCTGTCGCGTCTGTGGTTTGTGCTGCTTGACATTTTCATGCTGCCAACCAGGCTGGCTGTCTCCATTGTCGTCCCTAATTGCACCTGTAGTTTTTCCTGCTGGGCCGCGTCCAAACGTGTGCTTTAATAAATCATTCCCTTTGGGCTGACTTTTTAAAACAAGACACTGCAGATACAGAGGCTTTTTAATCACATATCACGAGTCGAATTCCAAAAGCGCCGCATCATTTTAAAGGGTCTATTTGCGGAGACAGAAAGTTCTCGGCGCTCACTCCCGCCCACATCGTTTGGCACCGGAGCTTAAACAACATGCATGTTCCATAGCCTGCAACCGTGACGGCTCCCACTCTTTCGCTTTTTATAGGCTTCAAGTGGGAACCACTTGCAGCTTTACATACAGAAAGAAAGTCTCAAGATCACGTATCAATATTATGCATATTTGACGGCGTTTGAATGAACTTACGACACGGCAAAATTGCGCTGCTGCTTAAAGAAAGCTGTCAGGTATTAATCAGTGATGTCAGGTGGCTGACGACTTAATTGCACACATGTAGATCACAGGACGAAACGATGAATATGAACCACAATAAAACTGCATGAAACTAGTAAAAAATAAACACAAAGAACATCTGTACTTTTTAATAAACATAGAATGTAACAGGCCGCTGTGTCTGTAACTATAGACCAACATACGTATACGTTTTCGGGGATCATCAACGTGGTGATGTGTCGCAGGGATGCCTCGCTAACACATACATCCACACACACGCCTCCTCAGTTAATGGGAAGGAGGACTCAGCCAGCTGGTGTATGGCTCTCACACACACACACACACACACGCACACACACACCTAATCCCCCCCCCACCCCGTTCGATTTGTCACCCCTCCAAATCCTATTCATCCAACTTCCTATTCACTGCTGTAGAGCCTCTCCAGTGGAGTCTCCATCAGCCCCTCGTCTTTGTTCCACGTCTCAATAGTTTGAGCCTCGGCAGTCGGCGTGACACGCAATCCAGCTGAACGCGTTTCCTGCGCCGCAAAAAAAAAAAAAAAGTGTCAGGCTGAGTCACATAATCTGATATTGAGTTTGAAATATATTGTTTCCCCACACAAAACTAAATTTCAAATGACGTTTCTTGTCTTCCCCACGACCTGCTGCCGATGAAGTCACACGAAATACTTAGAATTTTTTCTACTTCATCATCATTATTCACTTTCCTGCTCAGATTTACAAGATAAGATCAACGCTCTCAGTAGATCCATTAAAATGAAAGCTTCAGCCAACAGCTGGGCGGTTCAGTTCAGCGTTAAGGCTGGAAACAAGGTGAAACAATTAGCCCGGCTCTGTTTGAAGGTAAAAAAAAAACCAAAAAAGCCATACCAGAATCCCTGAAGCTCTGTCATTAACATCCACAGAATCCTGATGCGCTGATAGATTGGTACGGGCGTCTGTCTCTACTAATGACTTGAACACTGTGTCGCAGAGAGATTAAAGATGATTTACCACAAAGGTTACACGTACGTAGACCCGTATCCGCACAAACGTTGTGTCCACTTACCTTTGGCTCCGTAGCAAATGCTTTTCTTGCTGATGGACAACGACGAAAGAGCCGTGGCGGGGCGTCCTCCAGGACAACATGTAGGCAGTGTCTGATATGTTGACATTTGTACGTGACGTAGTCTTTGTACCACATTGACACTTCCAAATAAATGTGTTGTACACTTTTCACAGTTCATGTTTATGACATTTCTAGTGAACGAGCCAGTGACTGCAGTTCAAGACTGCATTTCATCAGCTGTAATCCTGCCGGCACTGCATAGTTTTTTAGGAAGACCCAGGACACTTTCTAGAAGTGTTTGTGGTGACGAAAAGCGAATGTTTTTGTAGAGAAGTCGGGGAAATTTCCAGCTGCGTTCGTGGCAACAAAGCCTCATGTTTTTAAGAAGACCTCGAGACATCTCTAGCCTTGTTTCTGGCCACTGAAACGTGATTTCGTCCTCCCTGTGGTGCCTAAACCTAACCAGAAGAACAAGCACAGCGTTGTCACAAGATATGATTGAAAACTGAACCTGAGATGCAAAAAAAATGTCTTTATAAATGTTTTATGAGAAAGGAAATGTATGAAACACATTATAACGTTAACATCTGGCTTTAAGGACACACAATACACACAATGTCCAGAAACACATCATATCTCATATCCATAACGAGCTAACGTCAGATAACATTTGGCTCTAAGGTTACACACAATGTCTTTGAGGAACACTGGATGTGAAAAGCTCCACAGGACACCTTTTTTTTAACCCTTCGCCTTCTTCAGGCCACCTTAGCCCCGCCTCCTGAAGTTTAAACTCCACCAATGAGATTAATTTTGCGGAGGCAGCAGCTCTACCTCTTACAATTGTTAAACTCCAATCTGTTCCAGTCTCAACACCCTCCTCGCAAACTACTTACCACTAATCTTGGGCCACCTTATGCCCATTATATTAAGACAGTCTCGGCCTAAAGGCTAATCGTTTGTTGGCACCGACCGCAGGCACCCATCGACCAATGGCAGCGCTGCACAGAGATTGAGAACGACCTCTGGTGACCCGTTAATATCACACCAGGTTACCCAGTAAATGCCTCACTGGGGCGTCATCGCCTGAAGCAACATGATGAGGGGGGCTGACACACACACACACACACACACAACCCATTCATATTCTCCACTTATAAACACTTGTTTGAAAAGACATGGCACAAATGTGATGCTTTGTAAGCCGTTATTTAAAAATCAAAAGCAATTACACTCCAACCAGAAAGTAACAATATGTATATAATTGTCCTTGGAACAATTTTAAAGTTGGAAATCAATAAATAGATTCCAGTTTCGTAGACGAACCCACAACTCTGTGATGCTTATGACGTTTTTCATGCGTGCCGGGTGTTTATTTCCATTCACCGGGTATCGGCCTGTGATCTCACAGATTTGTAGCTCCACCATGTGGACAAAATCGGCATTTCACCTCTAAACGTTGACAGTATAAGTCACATTCATTCTATACAATCCATAAAATGAACTCCTTCCACATAATTTCAAAAGCCTTTAGATAAAATGTGTTGTACAAGAGAAGCAAAATAACAACATGAACACCAAACTCATTATTCTACTTAAATGAAATGTCTAAATCTGATGATCAGACTCTCTAAAAACATCATAAATCTTATTGAGGAGGTGCTAACGTGCTACAATGAAGCTACGGGACCTACGTTCTTTATCTTATTGGTTTGCACATATAGAAATAATACACATTGTTTTGATATATTAACTGATACATGCACATGAGCGAGCCTCGGAGGGGCTTGATGAGTTTGCCATCTTAGTGTAGCGTAGCCTTTCAATGCAAAAGTCTTTATGAAGCTAAGCTGTAGCACAAGTAGACAAAGAGACATAGCGTCAAAAATCAGAGTCTGGATCAGTTACAGTATTTATAGTTGGCTAACATTAACATTTAACTGGGTTTAACTGAGCTATGGTGTTTTTTTTTGCTTCTGAATTCACATGTTTATGAGTAAAAGTAAGATAGTGTGAACATGTTACACAGTCCAGTCACATAGTCACATCCAGGTGGAAAACTGTCTGTTGAATTGCATCGTGAAAGATGTGCGAAATCGGCGCTCTAGTTTATTTATGTTTCCATTTTCTGCCCTCACCTTTAAAGAGCGAAACGCGACGGTCCGAATCTATCAGACGAATCCGCTGTGATTGTTTTGTGAACCGTGTTGCTCTTGCTTGGCGTCTTTGACATCTTCCCTGAGAGCGTCATCTCAGACTAATTGCTGGTTTGGGGGGTAAAAGAACAGGCTGTCACTTCCTGTCAGTCTGTGGCTGAACAGGTGAATTAGATCTGCAGACGTGCGTCAGTGACAGTGTTGTTATTAATGAAATGTGACATGACAGATTCAAACATTCATTTTTAAACTGTTGTCTTAATTGCTGGATCTTTTACTCACATGTTCTGCTACCTGCAGCTGGTTACAGCTGTTTGCTCTGTTGCTCGTAGCAACTGCTCCTGGCTCAGTTCTTGTCACTTCCCTGTTTTAACTGACATTATCCCAGCCTCCATTTTTGTGACATTTATTAACCAGACAGATATTGACGGGCATCCCAACACAGACCTGTTGGAGCGTTATCTTGTAAAGTTTTTTTTTGTTCTTGTTATTGATGGTTTAATAATTAATTTCAGCTTTCGGCGGATTCGTTAAGCTGCTGCAAGGTTCTCCAACTTTTCCTCTGGCGTGTCGTCGTCCTCCACTCGATTTCTATCAATTATTAACAGCGATAGAGCTTATAAGATAAAAAAAAAAGGATCTGAGCTGGATTATGTTGAAGTAGAGGTCAGCACAATAGTATCAGCAACTTCCTCCGCATAAATCACATTCATTCAGCTCCTCCGTCCAGATTTATTCCTCTGGTTTTTCACGACCTACTCACCAGATCCACTTTCCTGCTCACCCTGCTCTGTTTTTTAATGACTGTCACTGAATTTGTGGTCCGCACATCCAAACAACAACCGCTGCCTTCAACTTGTGTGTAGCTGCACCTGCACACACACACACACACACACACACACAGTGTTTGCAGCCAGTAGAGGGAGGTGCTGATTCACATTTATAAAAAAAAACAAACGTCCCACCACCGTTCATCCAGAAGTTTACATTAAAATGAAGTGAGGGGTCCTTCCCTGCATGCAAATACAGGTGGACTAACATCTGCACCCGGCCAGATGTTTCACCCTCTCTGCCCGTGCTGTCCATTAGGCCTGCTGTTTAACATTCAGCCCTTCTCCGTCGGGGATTTTAAATTTTAGATGAGATTCTCACATTGCTGCCCACACCGGGTCAGAGGAGCCGGGGATGTTAGCCGGGGCTTCTGCTTTGCGATGCATTTTGAATGGCGCCATGATGAAGAGCGGGAACGTGTGACTCTTAATTTGAAGGCTTTGATCCCCTCTTTCTTTTTCCCTTCATTAACTTTCCATCTATTTCAAGTGTCTTCTTCTCTCAGCTCTGCCTCGTTCTTCATCTTTCTTAACTCTTTGCTCGTCCTATTTGTCCAACTCTTCCTCTTTTCCTCCTTTAATTTGTCCCTCGTCTTTCTTTTTTCTCCTAACACCCACTCTTGGCCTCTTTTGATCCCTTTCTCTCTCTTTGCTCTGACTCATCGGCCTCATTTCTTCTCCCCCCCCCCACCCCTCCTACTCTCTGGACTCATGTTCCTCTCTCATCCCTCTCTCCCTTCCACCCCCCCTTTTTTTTCATCAGATAATGAATCTGACTCATCAATACAAGTGCTCTTCACCAACCTCTCAGTTTTTCATCCAGATCCCCTCCCCTCTTCCTCCTTTCATCCCTTTCTTTATTTGTTATCCCTCTTCCTGCTACTGAAGCTCTCCTCGTCTTCCCTTCATTCTCTCCAGGCTGTGACTCATCTTCAAGTCTCCTGTGTTATGTTCCCTCTCCGTGCATCTGTGTTAATGTTCGGGGGAGGAGGGGGGATTTATTAGCACATGTGCGGGACGTGGGAATTGCCGTCATTGTGCAGATCATCTGGATGATTCATCTCGCAGCCGTGTGAACAGCAGTAGTGCAGTGACCAGAAAATCACAACGTTCACAGATGGATAGACATTAAACGTCCGACCCGAGACGGTAAACTGTAAATTGCTTAATGCATCATGGGTAACAATTTAAAACATAATCCATTGACCGGTGCAAAGTGTTTCCATCTGAACTCTCGTGACCTGAAAGCCTAATTTTGATCGTGGCATTGATAGTAAATTTTACTCTGAAACACGTTCGTGCAGGAGCCTTTATCCTGGAACGTGGCTCCCTCTAGTGGTGCTATAGTGACACTGCACCAGCACATCCACAGTGTGTTGGGGTAAAGACGTGAGGATGAATGTTGTATATAAGAATGAGAAACCCGGTCACCACAATTAGAATGAGGCACTGCACGTTTCTACAAACCACAGATATCTCAGGTTTGCCTGCTTCATGATCTAAGAATCATATAAATATTTACAGTACAGCACAGTTCAGATTACATTTAGGTGCAGAGGATGGTGGTGGAGTTACAGGCGAGATGGCTGCCAAGCATCAGACCAGTGTTGGAGAGTGTTTCAACATATTTATGCATGAAACAACCTGTTAACGAGATGTTGGAACAATTTCCAGGTGTGTTTGTGGTGGCAGAACTTATTTTAAGGCAAAACATGATCTTATCCTAAACCTAACCAAATGGTTTTGGTGCCTAATCCTACTCAGACTGATAGCACAGCATTGTCAAACATAAGACTGAGAATTTGAACCTAAAGAAAAGCCTAACGTTGCTACATAAAGAAATATATTTGTCATTTATCTGTGGTTTGCAGAAATGTAAGCTGCCAATTTTATTCTAGCGACTGGGTTTCATTTGGAGACCTACCAGAGATTTCAGATTTTAGAGCTACATCAGCTCTCACGTAGGACGGATACAAAAACAATTTTAGATGAGAACATCAGGGAACATCAGGCGTATCGGATTTATAAAAAATAAAGTCCGACTGCATATTATCTATATTACAAGTATCAGACGTTGATATTTTAGAGCTATATCAGCTCTCACACCGAGAAAACTGAGAATCCACAGTCCAATTTATGATGATAATATAAAGTCTGACTCTGAATTATCTACAGTGTATCAGACTTTCACATTTTAGAGCTACATCAGCTCTCAAACACAGGATCCAAATCACCTGTAACATCCAGTTGAATCAGGTTTATGATAAAAAAAGACTCAACTCAGATTTTGGACGAATGATTGATACGATGAAACTCGACTTCGTTCCTTTACGTAGATTCTCTTGTTTTTCTGTCTGAGTTCCTGTTTACAGTTCTCTCTGTCCTCCTGCTCCATTTGGAAGTGTTTTTGCTTGTATGGTGTTGTGTGCAGGCAGCCAGCGTATGCAGGGTAACGCTAAGTGCTCACAGAGCGTTGAATGCCACCCAAGAATATACGAGACCCCCGTTCCCATCTGCCAGCAAACGCGCTGCATGGTTTCATTTAAACTGCCATCTTGAATTGAGTTTTTCTCACAGTTGTGACAAAGAAATTAACTCTTTTCACCAGACACTTGGCTGTAATTACACTTCAGAGTAAGATAATTCGCTGCTTTCTGTGGAGTTATTTTCGTTGACGTCAAGGGAGGAATGTGAAATTTTGATGCAATCGCCCACATTCTTTTCGCAGACAGAAAAAGGTATGACTGGTATCTCTGCTCCAGAAATTTAACAGAATAAAGATGTAACCCACGCCCAGTTCCTGAGAGCTCTTGGGTTTGCTTGTTGTAAACACTGTTGGGTAACTATTTCACCCGGGAAGAATCTCCTGGTGCACAGAAACTGTCGCACTTTACATTTCAAACAGCACCCACATCGGCTCAAAAACAGAGATAGCAGCAGACGAGTGGAAGAGCTGCTGTCTCCAGCAGGAAGCCGGAATCTGAGGAAGGAATGTTTTTTGTCCTGGTTGAACATTTTAAGCCACCAAAAAATGAGAAAGAACACAGAGCAGAGTAGACGGTGATGGACGACGGATGCTGAGCACAGTCGAGTATGACTTTGTCTCCTCTGCGCCACAGAGCACGGCCAGCTGTGACTTCCAACACGAGCTCCCAGTTCGGTCCTCTGGCGGGAGGCTCTTATCATGTGGTTTGGCCGGTCGCCGGCGCTCGCTCACAGTTTCCACAAATACACGATCCAGACAATGCACGGAGAGAGCCGCAGCGTTGTGTCAAGCATGTTGTGAGGTTGTTGCTGCGACCGCTGGTGACGATCTCACTGGAGGTCTCCAATTCTAAGAATGACTCTATTTCATCAGTTTTTCTGTGACACATTTTGATTTTTGTATTTCTCACCCAGCAGATTTGTAATCAGATGATCTTCCGCTGCCATTTAGACCAGTGGGAGTGGAAGTCCCATGTGTACTTACTGAAACATTTGCGAAACGCTGGATCAGCATAACGAGAGGGACCGAATTGTTCCAGTGAAAGCTGCTCTGCCGTATCGTTGCACCATTTTTTTCCTTTAGCTTTTGAGTTTCTTTGCCTGATGGCAGTTTTGATTGGTCAGTGAGAACTGATATCTATCAATAGGATTTCCTTGAAATGTATACAGACATGCACAGTCCCCGGAGGATGGATCTCCCCTTTCACTTTAGCTCCAGCAGTCGATTGTCATTTTTGGTTTTCAGGTAAATGTCTCGTCAGCTACTGAATGAACGGTCATTAAGATTTGGTGTGGATGTTTATGGTCAACCTAACTGCTGGAATGACATTTCTTTATGTTGCAACCTCTGATTAGGTTTAGGCACAAAAACCACTTGGTTCCATGTAAGAAAACATAACATTTTGGTATAAAATATATTCTTTGGTCGCCACAAACATGGCTTGAAATTGTTCCATGCTCTCCTTTTTAAACATATCCTTTTGTTGTCACACTTACAAATGTTGAAACACAGTCTTGAACTGTGGTCACTGGCTTGGTTGCCCCCTGACTTTACTCCTCAGCCATCCCATTCGTCTCCCTATATGAAAACCAGGTCCTAAAAATGGAATGAGAACTTGATATGACAAGTTTTGTGTAAATGTCAATGTGGTAAAACATCTTAATAGCAGTCAGAAAGATGGTCTTGGGATTTTGTCCAGATGTTCATGTTCGCCTCAGGATGAACCGTTTCATCCGGCAAATTAATCATACGAAAAATGGATTGTGTTTAATTCTTTGGTTTCTGGTGTAAAACTAATGACTAAAGCAAACAAATCAGCCACAGTTGTACTTTAAACTTGCTAATAAGCGCATGCTAACATACTAAACATGCTAAGTGTTCTTGAAAATGCAGTAATGATGATGTGACGGAAGTTTCTTCCTGTTTGTTAAACTTTAAAATGTTCCCATGACGTTTTGGATGAGTGAAACTTTCATCTTTAATTGACCTGAAAGAGATCTGAGCTCAGATTTTTTTTTTCGTCATCCTGAAAACTCATTAACTTTTTCTCTGCGGACCGAGATTGAGGAGGAAAAAAAAAAAAAAAAAAAGCCATTTGGGCAGACCCCCAAACCATTGCTTCACTTCACACCCGGTCAGGGGATAAACACTGATTCAGCTGGGTGGGGACGACACATGCAAGCCAGCGACAAAGACAAATGCATGTATATGAATGTCAGTGCACACAAACACACACACACACACACACACAACACACACAGACAAAACCTCTTAAACTCAAAGACCTTCTCTGGCTGATCAACGCTTTGGACACCAGTCGTGCTTCATGTGTAATTTCCTCCATCACACACACACAAACACACACAAACACACAAACACGAACACCTCTCTGGGGTCAAAGTATATTTGTGGTCATTAGTGTCATAGCAACAGTGGAAAGCCCCTCTATCACAGGTTGTGGATTTCCTGTGAGTGGCTCGTCTGGCAAACTGTGTGAGAAACTACAAAAAAATTGTTGCTTGATTTCAGCAACGCGGTTTTCGACCGTTATCTTCCAGCGACCTTATCTGACCCATAATTGGTCATCGGAGCTGGTTTTATTTTCATGCTCAGTGAACGGCAGCAGCTTTGATGCTCCACCCTGAAAGAAAACGGAACGGATACAGATTTTTAAAAACGGGTCAAACGTATTCTCTGTAAAATATAAGACACGTTAAAGAATAAATAAATATTCTTTCTTTGCCTGTTTTGAAGGTGCAATGTGTAAAATATGGCCGGCATTTTTGTACAACCCGCATTATTGACAGAAGCTTTACCACTTTTGTGATCTTAGCCTCTATTTTCTGTCAGTCGCAGCCGATTCAAACCAGCAGATAAACCACAGTAAGCAGTTTTTGCCATCTGTCGCCCATAAAATCCATCTTAAAAGAAATCCTTTTTCATCACTGCGAGTACCACAGTTCATAACATTTACAAACGGCTGGTAAACAAAGTTCTCCTGTGTTTTCCCTGAGTTTGCTTGTCACCAATAAGACATTTTACGATCTTCTGTTACGTGGCTTTGGCTGCCAAGCTATTGTGAATTATCGGGCCATTAAATGACTAATCCAAAAAAAGTGCGCCGGGTTTTTATTTTTCGAGTGTGCCTCCCGCTCCGCGCCGCTGATAAGGCTTGTGAACCTCCTGCCAGCAGTGAGCTAATTCTGGAAAACGCTGCAGGAATTTGACATGCACGTATGGATTTTATCATTTAGTTTATAGATGTGCAGAAAAAAAAAAATAAAGTCTTTGCAGCCCAAACTGTAAAAAACAGGGAATGGTGATTTGTTTTTCCACAATATAAGTCGTCTTATAACGAGCAGAGCAGGTAATGCGTCTGGCTGTGGAAACGTATCGTATGTTGTCCGTGTTGTTACGGCAGCTCTCCACAGGAAGCCTCCTCTTTACTGTACAGCTAATGGGGAGGATTGTGTCACTTTATATAAATTCCATTGTTCTTACTCTTTGCTCCCCCCACACACTGCAGCAAAGTCCCGACGGATATAAAGGAGGAAATGTTTTAAAAGAAGGTGAATCATTTCTTTCTTTAAGGGCATGATGTGGTCAGGAAATACCTCTCTCAGGGGCTCCAATGACTATTTTTGGGCAATAAAATGTTCAATTCCAACCAGAGGCCCTTTTAGAAATCAGTGCGGTACGAAATCTAATGATCACGTCACGTCAGAGTCGTCTTGTTCTTGTTTTAGCTCCTGACGGATGCAGAAAGGATGCAGAAATGAGACGGACATGTCGAGGAGCGTGAACAAATTTCTCTGAATCTTGATTAAAATCACACAATTAACACTCCACACGCATAATTGATACATTATGAATTAGTAGAAAACGTTGTGCTGGTGGCAGACGTGTAATTAAGGAGGCAAACAGACTGATGCTTTGAGCTTTCAAGTGACAACAGCTCTGACGACTCCGCCATAAGGTCCGGTGTTGATTATGACCCACTTCTGAAGGAAGGCGGACAGTCTCCATTTTTCTGACTCGACGTATTTCCCTCAGTTTTGACGACACAAAATACGCTGCATACATTTTCACGCTTGACATTCAGGGCAGACCTCTTTTTATTGGATTTTAGCGCTTCCTCTATTTTTTATCAAGATCTTTGACATGCAAACATTCTTGAGAGATCTTCTGGTTTATTTTATTATTCATTTAGTTTAGCTAAGACGTGTTTCTAGTATTCTATCCAACTGTTTATCAGTATATCAGTAAGGACCGGTCATTTTTAATAACCGTCAGACTAATATAATAATATAAAGCAGAATTGTCCTCTTAATAGTGCCTTTTTCAGGCTCCCGGTGCTATTTCAGAGGCCTCCCCAGCTGCCGAGGAGCAAACACGAGTCCGTCAGGATATTGGCCTGCAGGGCAGGGAGGATGTTCCTCAGCCCGGCTTCTCTCTGTGGATGTTGGTGTTTTTAAATGGGAGGTCTGTCCGGGCTCTGGGAGGAAGCAGCTACCACACATCCTCAGTGTTGGGTTGCTGCAATACCTCGACTATCGGAGATTAGAGGCTTCGGATGAGTTCAGAGTTCACTGCTGCGTTCTTACAAATACCTCTTTGTTTCAATGGTCAAACTATTTCACACAAACTTTAATAAAAAACTGACTTTATTTGATCATATAATCTCAGTTCTGTTCAGATTATCTCCATATATCCCTCCCTCGCTCACAGACCAAATATTATTTGATAAGACATCTGGTTGCACTGACAAAAATCTTCCAGTGCACCTTTGAGCAAAAAAGGTTGAATCCATTATTCAGCTTCTCGAGATCATTCCCATTGAATGAAATTTGCACGTGGAGATATGAGAAGCTCACAGGCTTCCTTCAAAGATCTGCTCCTGCAGCAGCCAGTGCAGAGCAAAACAAACTGAAATGTCGCTAACGGGGACGAGCTAACACAGAACGGTGTGTTCAAAAACACTCAAACCACAGGAAGTCTGTAAACGGTCAAGTAGTAAAAATAACTTCTCCACCAGTGACACATAACGTGACCTGTCACATCATCCATGTAGATAGAGATAGAGAGAGTGAATTTGTTGGTCGCGGTCTCGAAAATATCTTCAACAGATTTGAGTTTGAGAAACTCTAAAATCCAGTAAATGTAACACGAGCAGAGTAACACAAGTGGGCGACTCCCTGTCGATGTCATCAGGCGCTGCAGAGGACGTCCGTTGACGTACGATGGAGTGACAGCGCCCACGCGCCCCCGTAACCTGAGACACATCCGAAGGTGGGAGCGAGGCCCCCGCAGGCCCTCTTGACACGGTTAATGTGTATGTAAAACGTGAAGAGTGTGTGCGAGTGTGTGTTCAAGTTTCCGTCTCTTCGGATCACGGTTAGCGGAGGTGACTTTTTCGCTCTCTCGGTGTGGGCGCTTGATCTCATTCACAGAGCGATGGACTGCGTTTGTGTATATTAACGGGCCAAGTTCAGTCTGACTGAAAAAACATCTGTGGAGAAAGAGACGAAGGGAGACGGCGGCTGCTCACCCCCACAATGTAGAGCTTTTGTGGCTTTTGTCACCATTTTTTATCAGCTTCTTAATGAGGCACAAGCTGCTCATTTGGCTGTAAACAATGATCAGCAGTGAGGAAGAGGAAGCTTCGGCCCGGATGTGGATATCTACTGGCTACAGCTGAAGCCCCGTAACATTGGCTCGTACCCCCAGGAGCTAAATCGTTGTCAGACAACAGCTGATGGGTTCCAAGATCGCTGCCGGTCTCACGCAAAAGTCTCTTTACACATATATGGGATATCTCTTAATCCCAAACAGTTATCTCTATTAAACCCAGACATAACCCAAGATAAACCAGCAGCTGGAGGAATCTTTACAAAACAGTCTGCATGAAAAGTTGATTTTGAAGTTAGATATCGAGCAGTTAGACATGCACCAAGGGTTAGTTTTCAATAGCTGTTTCCAATTTTGAATCCTGTTCCTCATTGGCAGAACACCTGGATCGTTTTTAGCTCTGATGCTAATGTAGCTGCTGTCTTTACTCAGCCAAAGATCAGGAACAATGAAGGAAAATACGGTTTCCTTGTCCTATTTTTTTTCTCTTACAGATGACGAATGCGAAGGACCGCTGCATCCGTCCGCTGCCTCACACCTTTCACCTCGCAATTAGAAAAGCTTCCCAGAAGTCCTTCGCTGCTGCTGTTACCTTGGAGATAACTCAACCGGGCCGTCGGCCATATGTAGCCAACGGATACACACAGACGCAGTAATCCCTGTGGGAAAGGCGGTTGGGGTTTACGCGGAGGTTTTTGGGAGATAGGGGGAGCATTCATTACCTGTAAGTGATATCCTCTGAACCTGAGCGGAGCAGCCACACGGGTCGGAGCGCTCCGTGAAGTCTGTGCATCATCCCAGAAAGAGGGAGAGGGATTATCAGGAATACGGAACTGTCTTTCCTTTACCTTCTTGCTTTAACACCAACAGTATGATTGATGTATTTTTTTTTTTTTATATGTTGGCCAAAATGTCTCATTAAAAAGTGAAAAATCTGTTCCTGAGAAGAATCATTCTGCTCTTCAACATCAAGATGTGAGGAGAGAGACGGATCAGAAGGCAGCGTTCCCTCATCCCTCCTGAAGTGTCTGATTCACCGCCAGCTCTTGCAAACAGTTTCTCCTGAAGGATTCCTTCCCTTAAAGGCCCAAATGCTTTCAACTTGATTCATTTGAAGTGGGAGCTTATGCAAGAGCGCTCCGAGCTTGGCAAGCGTTTCAACTAGGTGAACAGGGCAAACTGTCCCAACCCGACGGTATCACTGAAGGAGGAAATGGGAAAAAAAGCATCATGACTTTCTCTGTCTTGTGGGACGTTTTAACTGTACCTTAACGACCCCTGTGTGTAAACTGGGTTAGGAAATACCCTTTTAAAAGTGTCAACAGAGAGGAAGTGGGCCGACTGATATGAAGTCCAGCAGGATGTAAATGGCTCAAACGCTCTGGAGACGCTTCATTTCCTGACTTTTCTCCTGATCTGTCACCGTGTGTGTAAAAACAGCCACAACTCCATCCTGACTCCATTCATCAGAGTTTACTGTGTATTTAACTGTGATTGCTTTCACCTCCCCATTGCAATCAGTATGCAACCAGTGGCTGAAGGAAGTTTTTAGTCCAAGTTTTAAGAACAGTGCAAGTGTAAGGAGTTTTTAGAGGGAAAAATACGGGAAACGCACGCAAACATTAGCTGATCAATCAAAGCAGACAGTGTGGCCGTATCCAAGTTCAGGGGCTATTACGTGACAACGCCGTGCGAAGGCGGTCCATATTCAAAGGCTCCTCCACATGCAGCCTTCTTTTACCTCTTTTTGGAGGATGCGCCGCTACCCTCCTTCGTGGCCTCACATATCCCAAGATTCTTTGCACGCCCGAAAAAGAAGAAAGAAAGAGAGAAAATGGCAGCACCGCGTGGCGTAGATTGTCACTTTCGCGGGCCTGGGCGGCAGAAATGGTGACGCAACCAGGAAATGCTCCAAAGGCTAGACCGTCCCATTTAACAACGGTTGGTCTCTCCACAAAGGCCGGGTCCTTCGAAGGATGCAGACCCTGAATTGACACACAGCAAATCTGTTTACAGAATAAAGTCCTGGGTCCTGCAGCTCCCCCTAGAGGCCTGGAGCACGACCGGTGTGGCGACTCGGCTTTGCATCGTTTCTTTCTCTACACATTTTTCTTTCTAATGGAACTGCTTGAACTTGGTTGTTTTATGTTTATTTGCAGCCCGTTTCCCAAACGCTGCGCATGAGTTGTCGACCGATAAAGACGTTTTATTAACTTGCGTCTGTGCTTGTGTGTGTTTTGTCAATTTGCACATGCTTTCTTAAGTCTCAGAGTGTTTGTCCTTGTTGATGCCTGAAGAAAAAACCCTCAGTTTTTTAAAAGAATATATGAGAAAACTGTGTTGGATTCAAAGTTTAATCTGTCCAATCTGAATGTAAATCAACCAAAAACCCTCTTTTAATATTTTAAACTCTTCAGCATTTTTTTTTCTAAAATTAGTCTCCCCGGATTCGTATTCTGGCTTCTGAATTCATGTTTTCAACAAGCGACGGTTGGAAAGAGAAGAAACTTGAAGAAGATCCAAGTAAAACTACGAAACACCCGGCTACAGTTTGATTAGATGGCCTCTGGGGAAACACTGAGAAATGTCCTCGTAGAATAATCGAATGCTGGAAAAACTTGTGGATAAGCACTTTACAGGACCGACTCAGGGCAGTGCTGCCGCTTCCTTAAAAGGTATCACAGCAACACAGACTTTCTCTTTTAATCGGAAAGCTGCTTTCAGATTTTGGACAGGATTTATCTGTTTTCCCCGAAGTCTGGAACAGTGTCTGTCTGCCTTTAATGGTCCAAACATCTTGGAGCTGCTCAGAGTAAACAGGAACAAACAAAACGGAGGACAGAAAAGGCTGCGGCACAAACCACCAACACGTTCACATTTCCTCTCGCGTGCGCCGACTCACACACACACTCACTCAAAACAAGCAGATACTTTTGTAGAGAAGATGTGTGAAATGTAAAGAGCCCTGACACATCTCTGCAGCGCCGTTAATGTCTCCTCTTTTCTCTCTAATCAAAGACTGAAGTCGAAGGTCTTCTGACTGGCAATGTGCATGTACATCATGCTGTTGTAAGAGACAAACGAAACTGGTCAGTAGCAGCACAAACATAAAGATTTACACATCAAAACAGTACAAATTTGAGTAAATGCATGGAAATACATTGAATCTGTTGGATTCTGGATGTTTTTGGCTACAATGTGTGTTGCATAATAAATAAATACATGAATTAATAAGACAAAATAAACCAAAGTGTCTAAAATCTGGATATTAATTGGAAATGCGTCTTTAAAAAGTTTTTAGGGTAGTTAAGATGGGTCAAAGGTGGCAGGTTTATGACAATTAAAACCACTATTATATGTTAAATGTTTAAAATATTACACTTCATTTTATATGCACAGACCTTTCACAGAGTTCACTGTCACATCACAGCGACAGTGTCATTTAAAGATGAAGAGAATAAGGATGTTGTTTTGTCTTCTTTCTCTTTCATTGGGTTTATTCTCGTGAGTGAAACAGCGCCCCCCCTGGTCAGCAGCAGGTACGACACCCCAGCCACACGTTCACAACATGGAAGCTGAGTAAACACCTGAGGCCTGAACCAAACACCTGTCGTCTGACAAACTGTGGAGGCAGTTACTGAAAGGTGGAGTGCTCATAGTCCACAGGGAAGAAATGACTCGTTTTCCAGTGAAGCCACCATTAATAATATGCAGGCGAGTGCAGTGACGTGAGAGGACGTGAGGGAAGTTACCGAGTACGGAGGGAAGGAGGCCTTCTTCTTCTTCTTCTTCTTCTTCTGACAACGTGAGTGAACCTTCCCTCCATCTCTCTACCTGTCTCTCTTCAGTCTTCTGATAACTAAACGGGCAGCCATGACTGCTAAACTTCCTGGGTAGTTGTTCATTTTATGGACGTTGTATCTACTAAACTTTGCCGTTTACCTGTGCTTTATTTACCTGTGCTCTGTTTACCTGTACACTGTTCACCTGTGTGACTCATGACTGCAGTGTTGTACCTTTTGGTGCTGAAACTACTTTTGATGTCACTTATTAAGTAGAAATACCAAACACACACTGGGTCAGACCTCGATTCTGAGGATTTGCTGCATTTCTGTTTCATATCACTGCAGTATTATCGGGCCTTTGACTGTCAGTCGGTCTAAAGGAAGTGGGAAACATTTTTCATCATTGTCTGACATAAATCATAAATAAATGATGATTTATTTATAAGCAATATAGTTTCAGTCTCTCTGAATCTGTCACTGTCTACCTGCCCACATACAGATGAAAAGTTTTATAGTCCACAAAACATTTGTGGAGCTTCACAGCAAAACAGCATTGTAGCATTCTCCTATACAACTGAAATAATACAGCTTGTCCGGCGTCACACGACTCTCCAAAGTTGATTTGAAAAGACGTTATTGACACTCTTTTTAAGGAAATCTTTACTGTAGCCGCTGAGCTAAGAGTGTTAGCGCTCACCTCGTCTGAAGTGGATGCAACAGACTGACCGCACGCAAGGAGAGTGGACCCGAGTCCAGCACGCAGCTGCTTCTGTCATCATTTGAGCAAAATGCTTCATCGCTGATTTGCTGCAAAGATCCAGAAATATTATGTGGGCTACAAATCTCCATCAACATAACTTTAGCTTGTGTAAAATGGCCGCAGTCTTCATGGTGAACCTGTCTGAAGGGTGCAAACTTCACTTTTACTTAACTACCAGCCGCTTGCATATTTAGCTGCGACCCCTACTTGTCTGACTTGAATAGAAATAGTTGTCTCAGTGTGGCCTCTGTGGTTTAAATGAGCCAGAACAGCCATTGATACCCTCTATTTTACACTATCTGTGTCTGTATGGCGTGTGGACATGAGCTCGCGGGTCGAGATTAGGTGAAGCCGAGGTCAAAGGTTAAGTTCCGAGGTTGGAAAATGAATCTAGTCACCGTCGTCACAAAAGCAGAAACTCTACACGTGCTGTTCCACGTTGCGTTTTCCAGCCCCCGGTCCCAGATGGACGGACCACCTGTGTCGTCCCACTCTTTCCCTATCGCTCCGCAGCGCCTGCTTTTCCTGCTGCTGTTTCCTCTCCGAGCTGGCCTGGAAAAATCCGGCAGGAAAACAGGGAGTCGGATAACGAGGCGATCATCAGAGCACAACTTCCTATTAGAGCACATCACGCTCCTCTTTAACGGAGCCTTTATTCCAAGCGACACAAGCTGCAGGAGATTCTATTTTAGGTTCACTTTGAGGTGATATGTATATTAAGAGCGTGACTGGGTACTTTGTAGATGCACGTGTGAGTAAACATCAATGTCAGGCATCCTTTGGATCAATTATCTGGAGATGCATCCATTAAAAAATATATCTGATATTGAGATTTAGAGGTAACCAGCAGTTGAGTAAATATCCATCTTCAGTGTTCTGAAGGAATTAAATTTACAGTCATAGTTTAAAAATAGGACCACAGAAAAGGACCTTTCTGAGGTCAGTGTTTTCCCACAATCACATTTCCGACTAAACTGGTCCTGACCCATCAGAAACTGTCCTCAGGCCAGTTTGTGGCTTCGTCTCACCCTTTGATACCGCAGACGAGATGACATATTTGTTTTACGCCGAGCCAAATGGAAGCGACAGTGTTTTGACGGTTGGGAAAATCATGTCATTATTATTGCCGCCAATCAATTACCGGTGTCTCTGTGGATTTCCATTAATTTTGGATTAATGGGTCGTAAAAGTGTCAGGGTTTCCAGAAACAAAGCAACCTATCCCCGACCTCAAGACACATTTCTTTTTAAGCAATATCCGTCTTAAAGTCCGTCTTCTCAAGCTGGCACGCGGCGTTTCCACTGATTAGCATTGATGGATAGTTTTTCTTTTCAATTCTCGGCTGTGACAGCGCCGTCTAGACTCTGTGTTTCAGTATCAGTGTCATTCTTCTGGGACAGAATGGAGGCTGTATTCTGCTCCGCTCTGGTACCAATTATAAACCTCTTTTTATCCATTAACGTCAACAGAACATTTAAGGGAAAGTGGGACTGAGCACAGAAATTATTCTTAGATGTACTTTGGAGCTTTATTTTATCTTGATTTTAGAGCGGACAACAAGTGGACGGCGACATTCATCGTGAATACATTTTCAAAATCAGCGCATCATAGTTTTGTTTGTCCCATCTGTCAATCAAGGCTTTGTTATGGCTGCCGTACCCACTTACAGTGATAGTGTAACACAGTGCTGCAACAACTGGAGGTTATCGCTTGTGTTCGTTTGTTTGTTGGTTGTTTGTTTGTCACCATCAATACACAAAAACTACGCAACGGATTTCTACAAAACCGGGATAGAAACTTAGACAACTTTCTGTGAGGATCCAAGAGATTATTTTCACTTCCTTTAAAATTACAAGATGACTTGTTTTTTATTTTAGTTTTTTTTCATGGTTCTTGATGACAAAAACAGGTGTGTTTAGGTGGCTGGTATCTTTGAGTGAGTTGAAGTTGAAGTGCATCCAAATATAAAATCTGAATCTAGCTGGTTCTGGTTATTTTAGATTAGATGAGATTGTATGAAAGGGGACTGTTGGGCCTTGGTGGAGGCATACGAGTGCTGTTTTAGTTTTCGTTATCGATTGATCTGCAGATTGTTTTCATGATTAGTCATTAATACATAAAATGTCTGAAAAATGCTTATCACAATTTCCCAGAGCCCAACGACAGACTTCAGATTTATTCTTTTGCCCGACCAACTCACCAGAACCCAAAGACTCTTCACCTAAATGACAATAAATGACAAAGAAAAGCAGGAAGAAGCAGTGTAGAGACAAACTGATAAAAAACGACGTCTCTAGTTTGTGTCGAGTTGACAAGTCAGCTGATGTGACTCAGTGCTAAATTATTTTCCACAAACTTTCCTAATCATCGGCCTAATTGCCGCATTTTTTCCCCTCATCAACCTCCAACATCAAAGCAGAGTGAAACGCACACACACACACACACACACACACTAGTTTTCATTTGCCGGAAGAGCGTCCCTCCCCCTGCCACCCAGCCGAGGTCTGGTTTACATCTGTGTGCCACTACCACTGCAGGCCTCAAACAAAGGTGTGTGTGTGTGTGTGTGTGTGTGTGTGTGTGTGTGTGTGTGCAGATTCCCTGGTGTTCTCCACAGTGGGGAGTGTGTTTGTTCATGGTAGCAGCTTCCTAAAATCCTTAACACCCCCACTGAGCACACCCGGGCTCCTTGGATGGTTTGATACGGCGTACGCTCACACACACACACACAGACATTTTCTCAGCATCAACAGTTCCAAACACTGGGATGCTTCTCATCGCTGCCATATCAAGTCAGAGATATTTGTGCCGTTAAGATACCAGCGAGGGGACTGTAGACCGGAGGAATGCCTTCAGTCTGGAAAATGCTTTCTTTCTCAGTTGGCACCGGCGGCGTCCTGCACACGACGGCACGAGCAGGAATTTATTACGCCTGTAAAGCTTGCATTCCGGTGCGACTGGGAGTGTGTGTTTGCCAGCGCTTGTGCGAGACAGATAAAGAGAAGAGAGAGAGAGCGAGCGAGGTTAATTATAACTTCTGCGGTGACTGACAGCGAGTTCATCCGCCATTCAGATAATCAGTGTTTACATGCGAGCGTACGATGTTTCGGAAAGCTCGGGGGTCTTCTGGGTTCACATCCGCCGTGTTTCCTTTCATCTCGTGCCCACCGGGGACGTGACGGTTGACGGTTTAGGGGTCACGGTTTGGTGACAGAGTTGGTTCAAGTGACAAAAATATCCCAAAATGCATCAGGCTAGGTTTCGTTTCATTTAGTTACAGTTGCAGTTCGTTCCTCAGAAGTCTTTCAGTGTCACAATCTCTTCTGTGCACCACTGCGTGATCACTGAAGTTCGTTGTGAAGTGAATGAAGTTTACAGTGAGATTGTTGTTGTCGTCTTTGGCGCTCCACTTTAATAAACCCAGAAGGATTTGAGAAAAGGACTTTAATCAAATCTCAAATGTCTTCACGTAGAAAAAGGAGGCTGAGGACTCTTTAGGCTGCGCAGAGTGGGTAAAAGTCTCCACGGAGCGGATTTCGGGGTTTCTTAAAATATTAAACTCCAGTAAAGAGCCTGCAGTTGGTAGGAACCCCTGGAGGAACGGATCATACACCAGGGGAGGTAAAGCATCATGGGTAATCCTGCCGCAGAAGGAGCGAGTGTAGCCCTCGGTGTGGGATGAACTGTCGGTGACTGTGAAACGAGGTCATGGGAAGAAATCAAAGCACACACGATTTTTTGTCGAGCCTCAAGTTCAGTCCACGCGTTTCTCATCTGCTCCCGAAGAGTTTCTCCTGTTAGTCAGTGCGCCTAAAATATTTAGCCTTTTTGGATGTTTCCCATATTTGGTTCATCACCGCTTCTCCTGCAGTTTTGACATCATTGGCTGCTGATATCTTGCCAATTTGACCAGAGTAATTGTGCAATCTACACCAAATTTAGTGGTCTTTTGCAGGCATGGCGTCTGAGCCTTTGTGCCAAATTGAACGCCGTCATATATTTTGTAGTTGGCAAAATGTCAGCGTCACAACTTCAACTCCTAAGACTTGAAGTCTGATCCATTTGAGATGTTTGGCACAGCTCCCCAGCAGCTCCTGGCAGGATTTACTGTCAGCCAATTAGATTTCAACATCACTTAAAAAAAAAAAAAACGGTTAGCGGTGGTCTGTCTGCAACTGTGGATCTTGGAACGCTGTTTGGTACGAAGGCTATCAGCCAAATGCAATCCCCCCTTATTGACTGTACCAGAGGTTTAGTTTACTTGCACAACAGTGAGGATTGAAAACATTTAGTATCAAAACAGGACAGGTAAAAGGTTCATACCCTTTTCTAGGCTCCCGTTTCGAAAGGGGCTCCAACTTTTCGATCCTTGTATGGACTAATATGTTGAATTTTGACGACACGTGTCAAGGTCGGCACCCGTGCTTTCAGCAGCAGGAACCACAATGCATTTCACCCAGTAAATACACCCCTGGTGTCCCTCTCATCTCCCTTTGAGCGCATCCGAGGGGCTCAATTATCGCCGGCAGCTGCTTACAGGGCTTAATTCACGCAGTGGGTTATGTGGACAGGACGTGTTAAACATCTGTCTCAATACGGAGATAACGCTGACTGATGATATAATTCCTGGCTAATGTGAATAAATAGGCAGCAGTTACAATAGCAGACTACCCCATCTTTCCCCCCCCCACACACACACACACACACAGAGCAGGATGTGGACGGTGACACATCCACTGAGGTATTAGCGTCTAGTCTCTGGTGCGAGAGATAAGATGGGATGCAGGAGATTAATGACCCTGTTATTGTTAAAGCGGTGGAAAGTCTGGGTCACGGCGGGAACAATTACTCTACTGTACCGCATCACCGTGCGTATCCCTGACTCCACTAATGCCCTCCGTCAGATTGAATTCATTAGCTTTTAAATCTCTTTCCACTTGAGGACGATTATGTAATCAAAGTCACATTTTCTTATAATGAACGCGAGGCTGCTTTTGCTGGGTTTTCAGTCGATAATCGCTTGTATAGTTAAACTGACCTATATAGTGCAATCGCCCCACTTAAAAGTGTCACTTCAGGGGAAAAAAAAAAAACCTCTTTAAACTTTGCAAACTTTCCAACGCTCGCAGGTGGAAGCAGGTAATTTAGCAACATCTGCTCTGGTGTTACAGCGCAGGACGGGAAAAAAGGACAGAAATCAACCGCAGGACTCGTTGGGTTGTTCTTTTTTTACGACTCTGTGTGTGAGTTGCTGTTCACTAAGCGGGCCCATGTGTGTTGCATGTCAAACAACAGCCGCCCACAGGCATGTCGTTTGATCAGAGCAGGGAAAAGCATCAGGGGCTCATGTGGAAAGAAATGTGCGAGTCCAGCTCCAGACCTGGCAACCCGGCGCTCCTCTCTTGTTACACCCTGACAGATGATCCCCGAAACCGGCGCAACTGAAGGAGTTTGGTTCAAATTAAATTGCCAAAAAACAGAGTAATCTGCCAGCACGGAGGCGTACATCCTCTCATCCTCTGAGAAAACACTCCAAAATCCTAGCAACAAGGAGTTTTAGTGGAAATACATTTACATAATGCCTGGCAGGAGCATAATGTCTGGCAAAACGCTGGTATGGGTTGATTGAGATTGTTTGGAAAAATACGCGCCCAGCTTAAACAGGGCAACCCAGAGCGCAGAGGAAAACTCCTGATAGAGACTGATGATCTGTTTGTATCCCGGCTCTGAATCCTCCAAGTGTGGAGAAGTTCTTCATGCTGCCTTTAAGGGCTGTCAGCACAAAAAAAAACAGTAGGAACAGCTGGGACGTTCAAAATTTTATGCAACATAAAAAGGTTGCCAAGAAGTCGGGCGTCCGTCGCCAAGGAAATGTTCTAGTGTCAGTGAAAGACGTAAGTGAGCAGATGAGGAGAGGTAGAAGAGTGATAGAAGATCATGGTTGAATCAATCAGTCCGATATCTCGAGCGCGCCTTCAGGGAGTTATCCGTCAAAAATGTGAAAATCGTCAGCGTGAGCTCGATGAACTGATTAGATTCTGGTGGTCAAAGGTCACCGTCGCCTCGCAAATCACAGCTGTGGCCACAGCTGAATAATTCATATGCTAATTACAATGATATTTCATAGGAATGTCTGGTAGGAAAATTAAACTTATGATGTGGTGACATTTTATAACCAAAAAGGTCAAATGTTCAGGCTTCAGAGCACCGTAATGTTCTGCAAAAACACTTTTCTGGCCGTAACTCAGCGACAGGAGGAAGCGTCGCGAACATATTTCACATTCAGGTCAGATACTGAGCTTGTGACACTGATCTTGAAACTGTTTGGGAAGCGACCACATTTATTTGATCGACTTGATTATGTTTTTGACTGATTAAGACTTTCTTTCAAAGTAGAGAACGGGATGATAGTTGTGGTCTCCTGTTTCAAACTCCACATTTTGACAACTGCTGCTGTTATTTTCCGGGCGGGCGCAGAGCATCCTGACCACGTAACCTGAAAAAGACCGATTTAAGTTTATAACCGTTTTAATGCGACTCCTAATGCTCATTCAGAGGTCATACCACATTTCATTACCTCTGCTGCTTGACATGAAGCATGCATTCCACTTCATCCACTACTTCATCAAATATTCAGGATGAAGCTTTTAATTGTCTCCTTCGCCTTGACACAGATCAGAGCTGACAAGCGGCTACCGAGCCCGAGCATTACGTCCACCGAAGCGCTAATTATTTCCATGTCCTGCCTGCGATTCCCTCTTCATGTATGTCTTCTCTGTATGCTCTGCGTGTTTGTGTTGCGCGTAATGAAATTTGAAAGAGGCTGTCGGCGACGTGTTCGCCAGGGAAAGAAGAGGTCACCGGTCGGCAGTGAATACACAGTGAGAGGAGGAGATGGCACCATTGAATCAGCCGTGTGTGTGTGTGTGTGTGTGTGTGTGTGTGTGTTGTCGGCTCGTATTAATAAGTCTTTAAGTTTTCAGGGTCACGATCCTGATGCACATGTAGCAACGGCGACTACAAAACAAACGCGCTCGCCATTGTGGAAATTTCGGGGAGTTTGGCTATACAAACCCGTCACTTGAGATGACTCAGTTTGAAAATCCCTTCTGCTTTCTGTCAGAATGAAAGCGAAGCCACAATCCAAACAGCATGCTGAGCCGCTACGATTTTGACAGTAGTCAGATTCTGAGGTCCACATTCCTCTACAGAAAGCCGCGATGGTGCCTCGTCTCCTCCTGAGCCGCGTTGTGTTCGTACATTCCGACTCATCTGACCTCCTGAGGGGTTGAGGTCGGCGGGACTGGAGTGACGTTTCTCTGCGGTCGATCATTTTTCATTTTTAACCCCCCATGTTTTGGCGTTGGTGCCGGCAACTCGATCCATCACTTGTGCCAACAATGTGTGCTCAAGACATTCTTTAACTTTTGACACTCAAACAAGAAAAAAAAACAGATTTACAGTGTAAATAAACACTAGAGAATTTAGAAAGTCTGTATTTACACGTGTGATTGTGTTCATCATGGAGATGGAGGGCTGTCTCTTGGTTCAAAGTTCTTGTGATGCCCTCTTCGGACCGCCGTAGACAGCATGGATCTCTTCTTCTTGGACCTCCCAGAAAGTGATCCGATAATGTCATCGCCACTGTCGAAATACCTCCCGCTGAGCCCCATCTTCATCTCGGGGGAAGACGTAGAAGTCTTAGGTTGTCAAACCAGGTGAACAGGACGGCCAGACGAGCTCAAATCTGCATTCCTTGAATGGCGGCCATCACCGCGGTGGGCTGGAGCGCTGCGTCTCAGACGGCGCTGACTTGCAATTTTCAATTATCTGAAACAGAAATACCTCAAAACCTTCTGCATGAGCGCTCAGAGTCGAGCCAGAGCTGTTTAACTCATCTCTTTCCACCTTAGGCCATGAACTCCAGCGAGCCCTCGCTATTGGGATTCTGAGGATTAATCAGTATCGCAGGATGACATAACAATGTGTTTTTCAGCATGTTATTGATACTCTTGAAATAATGCTGAGCTGGACATATTCTTGACTTTGCAGTGACGGCACGTGTTGCTCTCTCTCTGCGCTTCGGTACACGATGTTTCAGCCCAGCTGTCTATAAAACTGAAACTCGTTTTATAATGCCATAAATGGATCCAGTTAAAGTTTGATTGGTAAGAATTAGTTTGCCCTTATGGTGCTCTGTTGCTCTTCAGGTGCAGAAACTGTGACACGGATGCTCACTTTGCAAGTTGCCCAAATGGAAGTGAATAAGTCTTCTAATGCCGATGAAAAGTCAGCTGCACTGATAAAAACCTCGACCCGGCGGCGACCTCTGTTCGAAAAGAAACCTTTGTCTAATCCTCCTGCAATCAGACGTCCACTTTTATTGGCTGCCAAAGTCATAAAACTGGAAACTCCTCCACCTGGAGAGAACAGAGTTCACCTGCAGGCTCCATCAGGGTGGAGATCCTTGCTGACAGCTCAGTGTGTTTGGTGAGTTCAGATCCTCGTCGTGCTCTTACCTCACCGCCCTTTATAATAACACACCACCATATGTACCGAGGCTCGTCCTTGAGGAGGGATGTGAGGATAATGGGGTGCGATGCGCCGATGACGGTGAGCTCAAGGATTCGAGACACAAAGAACAAAGAAGCCGTCCGTCAGGGCGGTGAAGAGAAGAGGCCTCTTTGTTTTCGGTTATTTTCCAGTGTCATCACCAGGCGAACAGGTGTGTGTGTGTGTGTGTGTGTGTGTGTGTGTGTGATTCAACAAGCTTTTGTCGGGTAAATCCTTCACGCGTGACCTCGATCCAACCATCGCCATTTGATATTTTTCTCAGATACACACATTTATTCGCAGTGCTTTCAGATAGAGTCATTCTTTCTCAGGCTGCATTCGGTTTTCTTCGTGGAAATAAAACAAAACTTGAAATCATCTCAATCATCATGTTTGGGGCGATCACACACTTTACAGACTGTAAAAAAGGAATTAGCCGCAATTAAGACATTCCACAGAAACCAGAAATTGTCAGTGAAGTCCCATCTGACCTACAAATACTTTCTCAATGCAGTTTGACTAATCGGTACCAGAGATGCCATTTGAATTTTCCAAAGAGTCTGACCAATAAAAAAATAAATAAATAAATAAACCCTCGGTTAGCATTACGCCTCTCGACTGGGACGAGCAGTCGCTTTCTTGCCAAGTACCACTGCCTGCAGAATGTCCTCACAGCTATGAAAAACCGACCGCAGACACAGATCAGGTCATGATATCACGGACTTTGTGGATGACCTCAGCTAGCTGTTGCTGTTGTTCATCAGTCCTCACTGCATACACGAGAGTTTTTATACTTGGCAGGAAGGAAACAACTCTTTGCAAGTCTTCAGGTCAACAATACAGGCAAACCCTGCACATCTGCATAATGAAGTGAAGGAGAGGAGACTTATTTGAATTTTCTTTTCACTCAAAATCCAGAGTCAGCATCATTTGTGTTGCATGATGTAAAGGGCGTTGGTTGGTAACGCACCGAGCTAAAGCAGTTAACTACATCACTTCGGAAAGATCCCAGAACGATGCCAGTGCGATGATTAGGTGCCCAGGAATGAAGAAGTCCGCTGGTGCAGATGTAAACAACTGCTTTCACAACGCAGCCCCGTGTCCGTGCAGACGTGAGGTTCAAGAGCAAGAATAATTCTGTCCTGAGAGGATTTTATTTGAACAAATGCAGAACAAGAGGCCAACGCAAGCATCAAACACACAACAGCAGTATTCAGTTGAAGTGGGTTTCACTGAGAAAGAAGAGGCTCAAAGTCATTTATTACTCAGAGCTTTGCTATTCTCAAGGACATGCTGCACAATTCCACCTGTCAAGTGCAAAATACACTTATACTTATACACAATACTTTAATTTGAAAGACTAATGTGAAGCAGTTTCAAAAACAAAGCATGAAGATCTGTTTCTGCCCACTCAGGGTCAATCGTCTGAAGTCATTTTGAGATTTATGTTTGTCTCCAGTAGCTGCTTTGTCTTTCCTGCCTGCCAGCTCAGTGATGTTATGTTGATGTCTTAGAAACCTGGTAGAAATGCTTTCAGCTTTAAACCCGTAAACCCATTTGTTGGGGCTGTAGACTTTGGAGGTAGAGCCGGTTGGCGACTAATCCAAGGGTCAGCGGTTCAATCCCAATCCACTGCTTGTCTCAGTTTCATTGGGCAATGAACTGACCTCAAATGGCTCCTGATGGCTGCTTGATAAGTGTGTGAGCAGTTGTGTGAATGGCTGAGCACAGAAACATCACTCCTGTCTGATGTGGCAGGTGATGTAAAGCACTTTGAGTGGTCAGTAGACCAGAAAAGCGCTCTATAAATCCACCATATAACTGGGAAAGATCTTAATTTGAAAGGTGGTAAACATAAAAGACCTGAAACATCTGTTAGACATATCGTTGAATCCCAAACTCTATAAGAAAGATCCGACTCCATCAAGCTTTGCTGTAAATCTTATCTGAAAGGAAGCCAGAACATTGAACATAATACACTAAATCCCTCATGACTTCTTGGAGCAGGCTTTTATTTGTAGTCTGTCTCTTTTCTGGCTCGTTCAGTAGCCTAAACTAAACACCCAGCTTCATTTCACACATCCCTGCACGCTGCGGCGTCGAGCTCTGAATTTGGCCCAAACGAAGCTCTGCTGCACGCATGCTTTTATGCAACGTGAAGGAAAAGAACATCGAAGACTCAGTGAGAAAAGTGGAGTGTTTCTATGTAGTTGAAATCCTGGAGCTCCATCTGGAAAAGCGACTTTTGATCGATGCTCAAATATTCGATCCGCCCACGGCTCAGACCGTCTGTTGTCCGAGATCTGAATGGAAATTCTGGACGCAGCGACGGAGATTATTTATGATCCACATGGGTTTTTGTCAGGGTAGCAAACAAGAGGGGGGGAAAAGGCCGGGTTGTCCCGCGGCGGATGTCAATCCCAGACGTTTGGATGCGACGCCACCCGGCACTCGCACTCGCGTGGAAGTTTCCTGGAGACGGATCCTCACCTCGACAACATTCTGCCTCTAAATACGTGTGATGGAGCGATACGCACGAGACGGGAAGAATGAACTGTGAGCAGCTGGCTCCAAATTGTCTGTCTTTTCCTGAACATTCTCTAAATATTGTGTACAAGGACGCCTTTCCTCCCCCAGATAACTGAGCGGAGTTATTATGATCTCAACGCTGTCTGTAATCGTTTCATCGTGTCTGCTTTTTCAGACGTCAGTGAGCATTTTGAAGCAAAGCAGAAAAGGAATTAACTCAAATAAAATAGATTTTTTGCATCATTAAATATATATTTTATAGCTCATTTCCCTCAATGCATCAGTTGAGATTATTGTTATGGATCTTGACAGTAAAAACAGAGAATTCTATTGGAATAAACTCTTTGATTGCAGTGTGTACATGTTCATAGAAAAGCACAAATCCCAGCAGCACAAACTTGTTTACATGCGCTGAAGTGGAAATAAACTCACAGCAAAGGCCGATCCAGAGCTGCGAATGTATGCATGTTCTGTTTGCTTCCTTTGTAAATGACCTTGTGTAGAAAGTAACACGAACAGAGTAACGCTTACGATAAATATACAGCTTAATTTAAAGGGATTTAGTTTTCAGCAAACTTCTTGACCTCTGATTCTCACACTAGCAGACCCAGGAAGGCGATGATGTACAAAAATGTTTGAACAGGCTTTGCTTTATGGGGAAAAAAAAAAAAAAAACTGGGGGATATGTTGAACTTCTTGGCAGACAGATGACAGTATGTGAGAAAACGCAGTGAATATATTCTCCTGTCCTCAGAGTGAAACATGGCAGAGGCCGACTCGTGGCTTCGGGCCTGACCACGTCTGGGTGTTTACCAGCCGTGTTTTCCTTCACATCAGTGGACCCGGGGTGGAGGTGACAGCAGCACCTGTACATACACACTCATGAATATGTATGCTCATGTGGATTTACGTATCACAAATACTGTAATCACTCTCCGTGAGTAGGATCCATATGGCGGCCATGTTAGAGTCCAGCTCTGAGTTCTTCATGCGGTGTGCTTTGTGCGGCGAGTGGGAACGGGTTGTTTTAGATAGGATCAGGTTCTGTGTTTGGATAGTCTTTATCTAGCAGAGCGAGCGTTAGTGGGTAAGCGGGAGGATTCGCATGTGTCGCTTCGGTAGATTAGCTTTCGGGCTAGTTAGCTAGCCAAAACACACAGCAACGCCCCGGCCCGCTCCGATTAACCAGAACAAACTCAGATGGTTTCATTCTGGCTTAAAGACTCAAAAATTTTACGTTTTTACTTTATGTTACATGACTGAACTGACCGACCAGCTACAAAAGACTTCCCTTGCTGTTTTCAGTTTATTACCTCCAACACTGATTAAAGGAGGGATTCAGGAATTTATCGACATTTACGTTAATTTCTCAGGAAATGAAGCATCGTGGTGGAAAAAAATCAGGCGTTTTTAGGTGGCTGGTGTCTTTGAGTTCAGATCCAAATATGAATCCAGATGTTTATGTTTTATTTAATAATGGATTAACTGATTGAAAGGGGAGTGTTGGGCCGTGGCGGAGGTATGCACTCTACTGAGTGTCGTTCTAGCTTTCATGGTTGATTAATCTGTCAATTTATGATAATAATGATGAGTTGTTTGGTCTGTAAAATGATAGAAAAATGTGCCAAAAGCCCAAAATAACATCACTTGAATGTCTTTTTTTTTCCACAACCCAAAGATCTTCTTTTGCTGTCACTGTAACGGAACCAGAAACATGTTTAATAAACTGGAATCAGAGAATTTTGCCTTTATTTCTTATTAAAAAAACTGCTCAAATACATTTATCGGTTATCAAAACAATTTGTGTTTAAATCCTTGCAGCTCCGTGTTTTTGTACAACCAAACTAAGCTCGTCCAAAGCTTGTATAGATGCCACACATCATTCAAAGTAGAAGTTCCAAGTTCTGATGACATGGAACTCATTTCTGCGCTTGAACGAAACAGATGATCTATAAACCGGCCTCGCAAAACATTTTATTTATGCCTTCAGGAGTGACTTCCAAAATGCCAGATATCTCTCCTGTGATCTATTTAATTTTACACCCTGACAATGATGTGAAAAATATACAGTACTTAGTGAGGTGACTGGCTCAGGATCAGGAGGAGGAATGCATCTCAGTCTCTGCAGCTCATTGAAACCAGCTGCTGCTCACCCACGTTAATCACCTGCACATCTGAGTTTGATCTCACGGATCCCTGAAAAAACAAAACGGTATGTCTCCCTCCGTACAGCTCTATCTGTATCCCACGCTTAAAGCGAAAAACCCTCCCTAAACATCTCCTCCAATATCGTCTCGTGTTTAACTCGTACGTTAGATTACATTCAGATGTTATTTGATGGTTATTTTACTCTGGAGGCCGGAGGGACGAATGCACAAAAATAAGGAAATGGAAATCTGTTTTTCAGGCAGCCCACGTCTTAAAAATAAAACATCCCTGTTACGTAACTTACGGCACAAACACAGGTAGAAGAGGCAACCAAAGGGACACTGTAGACCACTTTTTCAGCAACGATGTGCGTGAGTTCTTGACAGACTTAAGTGTCGAATCCTATTCGAAACATGGACCTGAACCCAGGCAGCATCTACAAAAGGTAAACAAACCATTGAGGGATCTAAACTGTAGCATGCTCTGTAAATGTTGCCTCTATAATGAAACACCCATCATGTTTAGGGCTTCTTATTTTTCCATCGTATTTCCCCTCCCTCCCTCGCTGCAGCTGGGCAGCCAAGCGCAGGATGAATGAACAATGTCTGGCTGCTGCCGCTCCCGAGAAACTCCCCCGACCGGCGGTTCCATTACATTCAGGCTGCTTACATTTGCTCTTTAAAATCCAAGCAAAGCAGCTAACGCAGTATGACAATTTTAACATCGTAAATTGCCGTGCAGACTGCAGCCTCGGCCTCTCAACACACAATCCATCCCATCATCACACCGGGGTTTATAGACAGTCTGTAAGCCTTGTGTATTGTTACGGGGGTCAAGGACTCCTGCTCAGAGGGCCATCGTTTGGCATGGTGCAGTCCCATAGTCGGAGCCAGGAACACCTGTTAGGGATGATTACACCTGGAGACCTTTAATAACATCCATACTGGAGCTGTGAATCTAAAGATTGATGGGATATAAAATGCAACTTGACAACGCTGGCATCTCTCAGCGCCTGGCACGCTCTCCGATCCGGCAGCTTAACCACCTGTAAGCACAGCCCGCGCTCCTATAAAGCACAGAGCAGGAAAAGAAACATTAAAGTGGAGCTGATACATTTTTTTTTTTTAAATGCCGGAATGTTTTCAGTGGAAGTTTGGCTGTGTTCAAACTCTGGAAAAAGCTTTTTTATCCGCAGACCAGAAGACGTCCTGCGAATAATCTGAATAAGACAACAAATGCTGTGACGAACGTGTATAAACCGACGCGTTTTGTTGAAGTGTCGAGCTGTGAAGAACTTCAGTCACACATGTGGGGCATAATCGGAGTAGTTTAATAGTGATGTAAACAAGGTGCCGTTCCATTAGTCCAAAACAGTTTCCATTGATCAGAAAGCCCGAGTGTGCAGTGACAGCCTGTTACTCCAAAAACAAACGGCCATCTCGACAAACGCTCTGGTTTCAAAAATACACACTCTTTAACCCAAACCATGACTTTTCCATAATCTAACCACGAGGCCTAATTTGGATGCCAACGCCGAGCCAAACTGCAACTGTTTCACAATGTTTATCACGTGTTAATTATCATTACCCTCCCGACGAAGTTCACCAGACTGAATTGTCTTTTCCTGCAAGTCCAAACACGCTTACATTTTAAGGGCAAAATAACTCCAGAGGGCGAGGACGGGAATCAGTTCCAGATTTTCTAATCTATCAGAATCAAAGACCTCGAAACGTATCACAGCTGTCCATGCTGCTGGAAACTTGCAACTAGAAGGAGTTGTGTCGAAGAGGAAGAAACAATCCGAAACGTGGCTTCATTTCACGAAGGATGGTAATGGATCCTAATTGTAACATCTTTAAAACACCTGCAGTATGCTGAGACATCTTTCTATGCAACACGAGGTTCCTGAAATGCTCGGATGATCACACGCAGACTTTTGCAACGGCTCGATCTTTCAGGCCGTCTTGACAGAATTTGAAGGAATTGGTGAGGGAATCGATGAAGATTCCAACCAGTTGGTTTTTATTTATGGTGTCAATAAAATCGCATCAATTCCATTCGATCTCAGAGAGGGTTGTTGGAACAACGGACATTTGTTTTCAGGATAAAAGGGCTGCTGGATGATTGTGTTTTTTGGCTTTGAAGATAGTTGTGTCGGAATATAAAATATTGGGAGGTTGGAACGATGTGTCTTACCTGTAAACAAGCCGTGCATCTATTTGAACTGGACTGTGATGCTTCATATCAGGGAAAACTCCAGTCACGATCTGGTTATTTGGACAAGGTTATTTTAAATAAAAGTTACTGTGACAAACAGCCCTTTCTTATTTTATTCGTCTCTTCGTCTGGTTCAAAACCTTTCTTTCGTAACCCAGCGTTAATGAAAACATGCGGTTATTCCATTTAAAGCTCGTCTTTCACTTTTTAAAAAGGCAGCTTGACCTTGCAGCTCCTGTCCCTGCCAATCACCCTGAGACTGAATAGTCGACCCCTTCGCTTGTTTTCAGTAGCAGAGCCTTTTGTTATGACTGTGTTTGAATTTCAGCTAAAAAAAAAAAGGAAAAAAAACAACCCAGAAGCACTTGCTATTTTTCTGTGTGACCCGAAACACACACATACACACACACACACTCACGACCACATGCTGCAGCTCTGCCGTCGTCCCACCCTCAGAGATGAAGTGTGACCTCTGAACCCCTCAACACGCCCCCCCCCGGGTGCTTTGTGAAGACGCTTCATAGCGCTGCAGAGCTTTGCTCCCCAAATCTGAGGGGCTGAGGAGTCCACGTCAGTCACAGGGAGCGTGAAGGAGAAGAGGAGGGGGAGCTGAGCGGCTAAAAAACACAAAGAAGTCGTGTTGTTTCCCTAAAAACTTAGACTCAACAAAAAACATGAATTCAACACTTTTGTTTGAATAAACTGAGACTTTTGGAGCACATTGCTCTTTTTTTTTTTGCAGATTGAGCAGCAGGATTATGTCGCCGGTGTGTGTCGGGGCCTGTGTTCATTCTCCTCACACAGCATTCATCACAACCTTTACTGCAGTCTGAGGATTATAGGCGCCTGCAGTGGGTCAGGGGTTCTGCGTAGCCTCCGTGATAAGAAATAGTCCGAATCCGAGCAGACTGGAGTAAAGTTGACTTTTCGGGGCCCCCGCTGTTTCGACTCCCTCTACATTTATCAGCTCTACCTGGCTGCATCTGCTTTATTCTAACAACACTCGGCTTTTATATCCCGCAATAAAAATCCTCCCTGCTTCAATTTTAGTCTCAAATCCAGGAGATTATTCTGTTCTTCTGCCACAACGTCTCATATCACAATCTGTTATTTTAACTGTGAGTTTTTACTGAATAAACTCTCGATGGATTTGTCTTTTCGTCGTCTCTGGCTGCAGTCTGTTACAACCACAAACCTCTTAGGTTCACAACATGGAAATTCCCTTTAAAAAAAACCCCAAAAAGCTACCCGCTCTCAGACTCAGAGCCGGTCACTGCGAGCAGATGTGCTTTGTTTCTTCGGTGCGTTTTGAAGTCAGCTGTGGCAGCTCAGCCTGGTTTCTCACAGGCGGCGGCTTTACACTGATGATGATCTGGTATCTCACTGACTCATGCCGTCAAGACCTCGGACTGGACCCCTTCTAATCCGCAGCCACCCACAAGCTGAAATCCCTCTCTCTCTCTCTTCCCTCCCCTCCTCTCTCTTTCTCTGAGTAACTGTTTTCTTTGCATAGAAACAGTCTGTTGCTCTTTGTCTCTCTGCTCACAGAACGATTTTCACTCTGTTTACTCACAAATACACCGACTACTATGGAGATCGCAGGACATTCACCTAAAAAGTCTGTGCGTGGGTGTAGAGGGGGCGTCGACTCATCCTGGCAACCCGCAAATATGTTTGTTTCACTTGAGACTTTTGCAAAAATCAAACATCACATAAGAGAATTGAAAGCTCTTCCCACGCCTTTGTGTAAATTGATGATTCATCACCATTTTATCTGAGTTGTCATGTGAAAACCTTGAGTTTATATACCGATTAGCGCCGGTCGGCATAGTTTGGAATACATGTAATCCCTGCCTGCATTACGATTACCGGCTGCTTTTTGTTCTAATGCAGCAAGTGTGACGTTCTTATACTGCAGAGTCTTTGTTTCAGTGCGGATGGTTGACAGCACGCGGCTTTGACATCAGAGATTTAACTAAAACATCTAAAGTGAGATTAGGGAAAGATTGAAGGCTAAAGAATGATGTCAGCGTTTGCTGTGTGATTTCTGGGCTGTACAGAGCAAATGTAAGACAAAAGGAGGACTTGCAGGAGAAGTGTGTCAAGGCTTTACAAAAAAAACCACCCAAAACGCCTCCACCGACCAGCTGCGTTTGAATGAATGCAGACGGAACACAAACACTGACTAGCTGAAAGCTTATTTTCGTCGAAACACACCTCTATCATCTGCATTGACTCACAAACGGTGACTAAACTGGACACCTGTGAGGCAAAAACACACCTGCATCTATTGTCTCCCGTGTTGCTGCATCAAGACTCGAGCGAGACTTGAGAAAATGAGGGGGTGTAAGACAAATGTCTGACCTGGGAAGAAGAAGGAGGCTCTTTAGCAACACTCAGACCTTCAACAAATTTAGCAGGAATGTCGCCTGACAGCAGCACCGGTCAGCCCGCGTGAGGTCAGAGAAGTGAGGACGGCTGCCGCCTCTCTAACAGCTTCACTCACAGGCTCTTATCTGTCTGAGCTGTCAGAGACAAGGTCTGAACACATCCTTATCAGTCCTCCCCCCTCCACCACACTGGCTCCTGCGGCGAGACTGCTGGATGTGTTTGCTGGAGGCAGATTCCATTTGGCACCGCTGCGCCGATGCTCTCCAGTCCAGACACTGAATCAGTGATGGCATCGTCGACGGCAGAGATGTTTAACTTCACCGTGCTTTAATCATGACTGTGTGAAAACTATGGGAAACAAACCAGAAGCAGTGGACGACTTTGGTGTCGCCTCAGCAGATCTGAGCTACGTGAACATACCGAAAGAGTGATATGGAAAACTAGGTAGCTATGTTGATCGTACATTTTGATTCATGTGACTCTTCTATGGTAAACAAAGCAACGTGAGTATTTGTATTTAGCAGCATGGCAGATGAGGAGCAAGTGGAGAAATTCATGGGCCTTTTCTAGTCTTTCTATCATCTACAGGACGATTTAAAACCGAGGAAGAGGATCGTGCATTAGATTGTGGATCAGGATTGTGATTAAATAAACTGTGATGATCATTTTTGGCCAGATCGTTGAACCTCTAGTTCAAGTAGGATGAGACCTTCCAGTGCAGGACAGGTGAAATGGAGTTTCCTGTCCAGAGGGAAGCGAGGCTGAAGACAAAGCTCACCATTTTCTCGGCCCAATGATCCAGGTCATACCGAGCGAGCCAAAATTAGTTAACCTCACAGGGAACAAGGGTCATCCTCAAGGGACAATGTCAAGAATGTGGACATTGAGAGGGAGCGCTGAGTTGAACCGCTGCCCCTTTTTA
Organism: Diplodus puntazzo; assembly: GCA_963678695.2. Classification (NCBI taxonomy): domain Eukaryota; kingdom Metazoa; phylum Chordata; class Actinopteri; order Spariformes; family Sparidae; genus Diplodus; species Diplodus puntazzo. Next base: position 24,798,247 of record OZ023171.1, on the reverse strand, counting down.
AAAGAGCCGGTCAGGATGGTTTTGCGCCTGATCAGGTTGCCTCCTGGATTCCTCCCAGTCGTGTCCGACAGGGAGACCCTGGGAAAGACCCACAACGGACTGGGATGAAATTTCCAATTTGGTCTGGAATGCCCTCAGGATACTTTGGTGCAGGGAAACCTGGGCTGCCTCACTTTAACTGATGCCACAGGGTCCCCGATGACTGACGGATGACGACTTCACTATTTTTGGAATACAAAGGTCTAATCGTGAGGTCGGACGTCACAAAAACACACATTCCCGTAATGCCAGCGATAAGATGAGCATTCCTTTAAACTATTTGAATATTCACTTTGATCCAGTGATAACGACTTCTTCTTCTTCTTCTTCTTTCTACTTTAAAGACAGTTTTGGACTTGATGCCGCAGCTCCCGAGGCATCTCCTCCCACAGGTCAAGGTCGCGCTTGAAGAGTGTTTAAAAAGCTCAGGGAAAGTGAGAGAAACCACACCAGTGAGGAGGAGCAGGAGGAGCAGGAGGATCAGGAGGGTGGACGAGGAGGAGGACTTAGCCGGAGTGTGTTAATTTGTATTTGGGGTTGTGATGTCTGAAGGGAGGGCCGGATTAGTAAGCGGTGGTCCGTAGAGAGACACACACGGAGTCGGGTTTCAGCTCTGCGAGAGGCCCCACGAGTCCAACTCACTGAAGCTGCCTTTGTTTGACTGGGGAACCAGAGAGAGAGAGAGAGAGAGAGCAAGAGGAGGAAGAGGAGGAGAGTTGAGAGGCTTTTAGTTTGGAGTGAGTGAGGGAGAGCAGCAGAGTGAGCTCCATCTCGCTCTCTCTTTGCACATGAGCAGCACAACTTTGGTTTGGATCTAAGATTTCCCGCCGCTGACGATGGCTTCACGGTAAATGAAAGGCACTGTGTTTCTCCTGTCAGGAGGTAGTTTTAAAGTCGACACTTTGTGAAGTTTTTCCCACTTCTGTCTTTCATGCAGCACTCCTCCCTGGTTCTTTGGATTACTTCTGCTCGTCCTCCGGTTCTGCTGCCGTCGCTCCTCCGCCTATCAGCTGCTGGACGGTACGTGCACACTCACTCTCTCTCTCATCGTTTTTTTTTTTTGTTTGCTGGCTCATGAGTTCTCATCCGCTGAACGTGATTGGTGAAAGCGCTGCGCTCTGGTCCTGGCAGGCTCGCGATGATGTCACTTTTGAGAAAGATGCTTAAACAGCAGAAGTATAACAAGAGTTTTACACTTTTACTGAGTGATCATGTAAATGTTGTGATCTTTTGGTACATAGGAAACTTAAATAAATGAATGTAGTTAATAAAGTGATGTTGTAGACTTTCCAACATTTGGAAAGTCATGCAAAGTTCTTTATCAACTCAATATTTAAGAGCTTAAAGACATTTATTGATTATTTTTCCAGCAATATCTCAGCAATAGCGCTATTTAATGTCCTCTTCATCAGCACATCTGTTTGGCTCTTTCCACACATGTAGATGATAATCAAATCGTAAATCATGGGAAAGTTTTCAGTCAGTGTTACGAGGGAGTATTTGCGTTTGGTAAGATAAGTAGATCCCACGAGATGCTTGATGTTGGAACCCCACTGTATAACGCAGATTGCACAAGGAATATGGTGCTAATGGTGTTCCAGAGTGAAACAATCTTTGTTGGAAACTTTTGGGGACCGCCTGTCTTCAGATGAACTTCGTGACATCAGAGCCCATTAGAGCGATACCTGCTGGCTTCTGTGCCGTGCGATGGTTTCAATTATATCCTGACTGATGTGCCTCTCGGAGCCTGTACGAGCCGCGTCGCTGCTGTTTTCACAGCTTAAAACTGGATTTGCACCGCGATGAATGGATCAATCACTACGCTCCAACATGTTCCCAATTAGCGCTGAAAGAGCTGCAGATTTTTTCCCCTTTCCATCGCAATTGGAAACAGGCTAAAAAAACCTCCCAACGTGCACATTGACAGACAAGCTCTGCAATCAGTAGCGCCGCGTGATTAAGGTGGCTGGAGATGATGTAATGCTGCTGAACCTTCAGTGTGGGCTGGAGGGAGATGAAGGTCATTGTCAGCATGTCTGAGAGCTTCATTAGTTCTCATCCCGGCCTTCAGAACTGGCTAATATGCCATCGCTGCAGTCGTCAGCGTGCTGGAATCCAGATTGACATTTGCAGCCATGTGTGTGTGTCTGTGTGTGGATATATTGACCTATGATCACCACGAGGACCTCCGTGTCACAGAAGCAGCTTTGTTTGGGGCCCAGTCAGATAAATACGGGAGTCTCTTTCGCTAACATAGCACCGCAGAGCTTAATTGTCAGAGTCTGACATTTTGAATTAAACGCCACTTTGGGTACAAATGTGTAACCGCTTTGCAATTAAACCCCCCAGTCCCTGATTATGAGATGAGAATGAAATATGATCTTGTAGAACTCGACCGTGGCTGAGTGTGTGTGTGTGTGAGGGTGGAGTTCAGTTGATGTAGGACTAAAGAAGAGTCTTTTAAAAATGTGATTTCATGGTCCAGTTTCCTCCACTGTGGATCCTGCAGCGGCTGGGCTGAGCCAGAGACTCCACTCTCAGGCTGTTTGTGCTTTTGCCACATTCATAATCCTCTGTCATGATTCACTTTTTCAAGAAGAGGGGGGAAAAAAAGACGTGTGTGTGTGTGTGTGTGTGTGTGTGTGTGTGTGTGTGTGTGTGTGTGTGTGTGCACGCTCATGCTGGCTCACTAGTCAGAGAGTCAGAGTGGGAGAGAGAGAGAGAGCGAGAGAGCACCAGGGACAAATATTTCCAGGCTGCATGTTGTAAATATTCTTGAAAACAGAGCTGTCGCCGTGGCAACACTCACATTTCTATGCACTGATTGTTGAAATGAAGCCGATATAATCCTTTTTCTCCAGTGTGAAATGATGCACGCCGCTTCCTCCAGCTGTGAAGCCGTCACTCACTGCATCCACCCAAAGAAAAGTTTCAGCTCTACTTTTTTAGGTGGATGCAGCAGAACTGAGAGAGTCGGCAGGACAACAAGGATTTCTGTGAACGGGACAGAAATCAGTGATTGTCACACATTTTTGAATTTTGACAGAAGTGGAGCGGCACAAATCAGCAGCGCCTATGTTAGCTTGGTTCTGTAGAACACCTTAAGAGAAAGAAACCGGATGAATGAATGACTGACTTTTTAAATATCATCAGAAGAAAAGAGAGAAAATGTGAACAAGTGATCGTATAATTGAGCAAAGGTACATCAGTTGGCTATGGCACATGGATAAGTGAGCAGATGACTGAGCAGATGACTAGATGGTTGGTTATTTCCAAGCGATATTATATTGTTAATTTGGATGACAATGCGACACAAGCCGATATCGCAAAGTCTGCACAAATTAATTTCAGTGACCGTTTAACACAACTGGTTACAGAGGAAGCTGCAGACTTCCTTCTTTGCAGTAAAGTTTATCTTGAATCGACTCCACTAACACACAGAAAACATGGCTTAACGAGAACATTTAACTCAAGTTTAAAGATTGTCGTATCACCAACATTAGCTTCAGCCTGTGGCATTTTGTGTTGCATGAGTTAGCCGAGCAGCTAGTGGACTTTTCTCCGGCCCGCAGCGAGCCAGGGTTGAAATCCAGCCCTTTGCAGCCTGACATTGTTGAAACGTAGCAGCTAACGTTGCCTCAGCTCAGAGCAACAAGTTGGCAGACAGCTGAGTGAGTCGGCCTGTTTGACCCGTCTCCTCTCCAAAATCCCAAAAATATTTCAACACAGCTGATTTATTCCAGAGAAGGGAGGAAAGATAATCACCGTCTTTTTCTTGGCTGCTCGCCGCCACCTGCCTAGTGACGGCGCTGATTGGATGTTTAGTAAGAACGTTAACGGACAAAGAGATGGAGACGTTTCCTGGGAACGCCAGGATAACAGGGAATTATCACACAGAGATGGGAGGAATATTGGTCATATGAAGTTAATGATCAGCTGAATGCATGCAAGGCAGAAAAAACACATTAATTGATGGGTGAATTAATGAATAAGACAAACGAGCTTCATGTAAAGAGGCAGATGGCTGAATAAATGAGTAAATGAACAGAGGAACAAATATATATTATAAAAAACAAAAGGCTCAGAACAACATAAAGATGTAAACAAACCAACAGAGGTTCCCTTGTGTTTCTATAGTCATGGTTCTCATTCTACAGAAGGATCATAAAAGCATACTCTGCGGCTATAATCCCCTTTTAATCTCTGCTAATGAGGAGCAAACACATGGTGCAGTACATCATCTTTTAGCCTGGAGGCGCTAACGTGCACACACACTTTCATATATGCCTTCATACCACGTCAACAAGGAGAACACACGCATGCAAACATGCGACACACACACGATGTCCTCCATCTGCTGTGCACATGGTGATTATCCACAAAATGATAATGTTTTTAATTATGTTAATGGGACGACACGAAGGCCCGGGACGCCGCTGGCTGGAAGGAATAATGAGTACGGTGATGTGGCTGATGATGTGGGCCGCAGACAATGTGGCCGTGGTGAAGACACCGTGGTGATGATGAGGATAATGATGATGAGGACGGGGTGGATTATGATTCGAGTCCTTGGAGAGCTGCGACGTGAAGTTGGTGGATGTTAGCTACAGAGCAGAGACTTGGACTTTTGATTCACAGACGGAGCTGTTGTAAATCAGAACATTGGATGGACTTTGAGTTTAAAGAAAAGTTAAGCAAAGACAGGGCTCATTCTTCTCCTCTTCTTATCTGTTGTTTGTTCAGGGAAGTGCGTTTGGTCTCTTTCTCCCCCTCCTCGACCTTCGGGGCTTTAATTTATGGCAGAAATCTCCTTGTCACTCGCAGCACGGTGACTCTTTTGTTATCACTGTTGCCTCACAGCGAGACGGCCCAGCTTTCATCTCCCAGCCGGGGCAGAACCTCGTCTGTGGGGCGTTTGCATGTTGCCACCCTTGCGTGTTTCTCCAGTTTTCCCTCAATTAAAACATGTGCTTTGGGTTAATTCTCCCATCGGTGTCCCTGAATGCATCGGCTTAGAACTAAAGTTGGTCCTTGGGCACTGCACGGTTCTCAGCGACGAGTTAAATGCAGAGAGGTTTCAACATGTTGTACTCGGTATGATTTTATGTGACCAATTAAGATTCTTCTTCTAACAACGTCACCAACCTTTATACCACCACTGAACCAGAACCAGACATTCAGTGCAAGTTTAAGCGACTCCTCTGATGTCAGGAGGAATACAAGCTAATACACATCCAGCTTTAACAGCCGTCAGAGTGATAAAGTGCAAAAACAACTTCTTTTTGGCGTCCGTGCTGCTCCCCCATTCCGACAGGAAGCGCACGAACACACCACAGTCGGAAGAACGACTTCCCAGCTCAGGAAGTCAGACCGTCAGAGGAGCGCGTGAATGCAGCGTCTGTTTGAGGTCACTTTGAGTATTTATCACATTTTTGTTGTCTTGATGCAATCCGAGGTATTTAGCTAGCAGTTTCATACAGATGAGCTGTAACAATATCTGCTGTAAATCCAGCAGCTCATAGGTTTGCTAATAGAATTAAGACACTGAGTTTTTAAGGAGGTTCTGAGTAGATCCTTCCACGTCCATTTGGTCTTAATTCTGTCTTAATCAGACCCTGGTTTGGCTCCAGGTTGATGTGGGTCATCTGGACCGCAGCCCTGTAACGGAGGGAACATGCCAGGTTTTAATCTAAAGTGTAATTTCAACTCGAGCGCACAGTCAGATTCTCGGTCCTGTCCAACAATGATTTCATGAATGAGCAAAGAGAAACCGCACACAGCGCCGGGAGGCTTTTCAAAGTCTGACGTTCTCCTCGGGAGCGAACGTCCAGTTTGTTTCCATCCGAGCGACGTCAGCTTAAATCCAGTTCACCCGAGTTTATCCATCCGTCACAGATGATACCAGGCACATAATCACAACAACGAGCACTGAGCAACAAAGCTGTCAGCGATTTTAAAAAAAATAACCAAACGAGATGGAGATGACTCGCTGAATGTTGGGTAAAAGTGGCCAGATGTTTATTCTCTGCATGTTAACTGTACGAGTGGGCTGGACGAGTTTATACACAACTGCTTTCTTCATCGTATCATGAGGTCACGATACAAAGATTACTCACATTGCAGTCGTTTGGCAGAGAGGCTAACTAAGAGCAATAAACATTTGGATCCAAAACTAATAAAGTAAATATGTGACGTGATTTTTGACTATCGTGCTGATGATCTTATGCAGGGAGTGAACTTTTTTGTACAGTTTGGCTCAAGATCGCTTTGAGATTAATCGCAGGTGATCGGGATTTTTGGACTTTAGTGAGTTAGTAAGCAAACATAGTCGAAGCTCAGCATGAAAACTGTTTGTTCATTTTATCTGCCTTTACGAGAGGCATGAGCAGTGACATTTTTAAAGTGTGTAACATCAGAGATGGCAGTTGTATCACAGATCTCACGTCCTTTCCCCCCAACGTCAAAATCAGGAAACTTACAGTAGCCAATCGTGTCGCTGCACTGATGCCAGGCAACAGTTGAGACACACAGGAGTTTAAAGGAAAGTGAGGATGTCAAGCTAATGTGCAGGATTACCAATAAATTTAAACACTGACATTAAATGCTCATTATTTGTTCAAGCACTCTGGTAGGACGAGCTGATGGCGTCATGTCAAAGACGTTGGTGTCGTGATACAACCTGCAGAAAAAAAGACATTTTAAACCATATTTGGGGGAAAGTCACCAAACTATTCAAGTGTTGTTTGTCAGAAGAGACCATTGACAGTGATGTTTTGCTCTCTGCCCATTCATTTAGATAGAAGCCTGCTCTTGTTGGCCCCCAAAATAGTTGCTCGGGGGCCGATGCCAACGTGGCTGCTAAGAAGCACGACTTGTCTAAAAAGGACAAAAGCTCTGTCATCTCTTGCCATCGAACAATAAAAAGAAAAATGGAAAAGTTAAAAATAAAATGTCCCAGTAGTTTGCAGTTGATGTCTTGGTTATGAAGTCCTCAAAACTTGAAACACTCAAAACCACTATTCTTTCATAATTTAATCCTCTGTAAATCAACTTTATTTGTATTTCGGTGTTTGTTTGTTCTTTTTAGAGCGTCGAGAGCATCTCGTGTGGCTCTTTACGCTTTCACATGTCAGCAAGCTCTAAACCGGTTCAAGATGTGCTGCAGATTGTGTTGCACATGTCTCCGCATCCCACATTATTCTTGTTAACTTCCACCAACTGCCAAATTCAGTCCGATATGACAGTTTTCTTTATCATCTTCATCTGGCTCTTAATTAATTTCTTTCACTCATAACTGATGCGGTTTGTTCTCGTGACTTCCTCCAACTGATGGTTTTGTAGTTCTTCATGTGACCTTGATCATTTTCTGTAACAGACTCGTGAAAAACGTTCAAAAATGAAACAAGACACGATGTAAAAGCAGTAAAAAAAAACGATCACTGTCACATTATGTAAGTGACTGTGGATTCTGCTGACTCGACACTTTGAGGGGAAAGCTGCAGCGCAGTCTCTGGGCCTCGACGGTCGTATCTGCAAATAATCTAAGACAAACCCCAAACCAAAAACACATGCGTTATCCTGCAGAGTAAACAGGAACTGCTATATTCGTCCTGGACCAAACAGGCCACTATTTTTGAGTGGTGGACACGGTGCGGCGCAGATGATGTGAAGGATGAGATGGATGACTTTCTTCAAAGCCTGAAACGCAAGAGGACAAACGCAGGATGTGTTGGGTTTAGGATGGGAAGGGTAGAGGTGTGACGCCGAACGTCAGTTTGACCTCCGTCCTTTGTGCTCTTTAGTGTTTATTCATGTCCTTCTTCTTCAAGTCAAACGCGTCACTGAGACGATCTGTGAGTAGTTTTTCCTTCCAGATTTTAATGGAATCCTTTTTCAGTGGGGCAATTTGACGGCGCATTAGCAAATTAGAATTTTTAAGATAACGTATGGTAGCTTAACCTCTCGGTAATTGGTCCTTATCTGAACATCCGTCGTCGCTCTTTGAAATCAAAGCTTCGGCCATCAAAGCGCTTTGACACCGAAACGTCCTGAACGCTTTTGTTTGATGTGCTCGACTGTTTACTTTGCTCGGCCTTCGTTCTCATGTCGGGTGATGCAGATCAAACAGGACGGCACCGCGACTCCTCTCTCTGCTTTTCTGTTTATCCCAGCTGGTCTCTGAAGTTCTCCATCCAAAATGTGATACATCTACGCACGTGTTTAAGGGCGTAGATGTTAGGGTCTTTTTCAGGTTCAGACTTTTATTTTGGGTGTCTACTTTACATTTTTTTTTATCATATTCTTCCTATATGTGAATATACTCTGGTGTCTTCACTCCTCTATGGCGCTAAACTGAACACTTTTTGTGTTGTGGGCAAAACAAGACACTCGAGGACATCGTCTCTGGCATATTTTTAACATTTTATAGCCCAATAACTGATTGATTAATCAACAAAATGCTTGATAGTTGCAGCTGACGGTCATTGTATCGTGGCTGGTTTAAAGGCACAACTTCATGTAAATCTGACTTTCTACATTTAATGCTCCCTCCATAAGTTGCTACACCGATGGACAACTTTGTGATTTCCTTCAGCAGATGCTGAGGACCCTTATTGCGTGGTGCAAATACACAACTTTACAGACTTTGCATGTTAAGAAAACCCAATTAAAACGTCTGCTGCGGAGCCTCAGCGACAAGGGAGCTCGACCTGTGACCTGTTCAGACAATAAAGCTTAGAGGAGCAGAGCTCTGACTACAGGATATATGAGTCCCAGACCAGCTGTTAAAAAAAAAAAAAAAAAACATGACGGAGAAACAATGACGTTCCCTCCGGCGATGCTTCTAACTACCGCGAGCTCATGCCGAGCTGTTTAATGGCCAATTATAGACTGTGGCTGCTGACGGTTTCAGTGAGTGCGGCTGTGAATGTGACTCAGGATGAAAAGAAAAATTCCTCAGAAGCTGAGTGTTGGAACATTACAGCACATAAACATGGTTACAGCAGTGAAGGGCCCGGTTGTGACGGAGCCACAGTGCATCCTGTGTGCTCTGAGGACATTTCCCTGAATAAAATATGACACGAGTTCTCCTGCATTCCTGCAGGGAAATAACTCGCTCATCAGGAGGGATTAGCCGTGCATCGAAAACTTTGATCGACGATCACGTTAAAGTGGTCTGAATTGGCGTGTTTGTTTTTCTGGGAGCGGCCGGCCTTCCTGGCTCTTTTTTATTTTTTTTTTGCACCACAGAAGTCCGAAGGGTGAAAACATGGAATTTCTAACAGTCCCTGGAAAGTGTCCATCATGGAGGAAAGATGGAGTTGAAACAAGCAGGTGTCTGTTCAGCTGCGTGGAGACCACAGAGAAGGGGAGGACGCGTCCTGTCCTACAGCAGCGGAGCGTCTGAGTCTCCGGTGAGGTCACAGCAGCTGCGCGTGGCTCAGAAACATGTAAGAAATTAGGATTTGAGTGTCCTTAATTTACCCCCAGTCCTCGTTAAAGTCCCACTCTGTGTTAATGATACTGTAGAAAAGTACATGCTTGCTTACGAGCATGTCAGGATGCCCTGTGTGTGTCTGAGTGTGCCTGTTTGCGCCTCAGGGTGGGAACAGATTGATGACGGCTTCCTTTTTCTTTTTTTTTTAACTCTGAAATATCACCTCTGCCCTCCTTTACTCAGCCTGTTGCCTTTAAACCAGGGTAATCGTGTTTTGCTGCCTGTTAAGGTTTATTGCCACGTGCCTAAAGCTAAATGTTTGTTTGAATATTAAGTTTAGCTTTCTTTCTTTAATGCACTACATCCCCAAAAGTGTTTGGACATCTGACGTCAACCCAGTGAACATCTAAATCCAGAACCGTAGGCTTAAATGTACTTTAACTTTTCTGATAAGCTGTTCCACAAGATTTTTTCCCCACTCAGCCGAAAGGAAAAAATGAGATCAGCCACCAATATTGTGCAATAAATCCTGACTCACAGTCGGCGTTTAATTTCATCCCACCTAGGCTGGATCGGCTGCGATTACTCAACGAATTGATTAGTTGATCCACGGAAAATCTATTTGGATAACTGATTAAAAGTTTGAGTTCAATTTCAGATAAAAATTCCCAATTTCTGAAAAGTAAGGATTTGCTGCTTTTCTTTGTCATTTGTGATTCAGGTTTTGGCTGTTGGTTTAATAAAAGCATCAATTTAAAGACTTAACTTGATTAATCGTACAAGTAATTGTCAAATGAATCAGTTAGTCGCAGCCCTTGTTGTGGTCGAGGCTCTGTGACCAAACTGTCCACGATACGTCCACACGATGGGGGTGAGGATCAGGAAATGTCGGGGCTTTCCACAAACATTTGATCTTTAATGTCTCTTATTAATTGTTTTCGTTCTAGGTTGATTATTGATAAAATTCCGTCAAAATTATGGGTCAGTGCTAAAACGCGACCTCACAGCAGGTCATTGCTCAGCAGTGTGTCCGGCATGTTGCCCCAACCTTGAACCTTTAATGGCTCCTGCTTTGGTCTGCTGTCAAGCTGATGGATGACTTCAGCAGACCAAACAGCAGACTTCAAAGAAGGTCTCCGGCTTAACTTAACTCTGCGTCCTTGTTGGAATCGTCTGTCGCCCGCTTGCTCGATTCCTATCGGTCTTTGTGTGATGCAAGTTTCTCTGGTGATTATAATCGCGGAGGGGTGGACGATTTATCTTTGGCGGCTTGGAAACAAACAAATTTGTCGATGGCTTGTCGGACAAGCGTGACGTAAATTCCCCTGAGGAGAGTCCGCAGCGAGCGTCCTGATTGTTTCCCAGCGGGGGGCGGGATTAGTGCTGGTGTTGATGGTGTTGATGGTGGTTTTTGTGGCGTGTGTGTGTGTGCGTGTCCGTGTGTGTGTGTGCGCTCAGCTGGTCTGCAGCTGCGTTGTTTTTGGGCACACTGTCGACTCTCTTCCTGAATGTCTCACCACGAATCTAATTAACGGCCGGGTCTGAGTTTACCTTATTGTTCTGACACCGCCGGCGAGTAAACAGCCTTCAAACATCCGTCTCTATCTCCGTCTGACCTTCTCTCGTTTCTTTGTTGTAGTCCTTTTTATGCCTCCCTGTCATTTAATTGCCTGATTTTTCATCTTTCTTCTGTTTATTTTTCTCATGTTGTCTCTTCCTTTCTTTGTATAACTGTTTGCTTTCTTTTCTCGTAACCTCCCACAGGTGTGAAAAAGGCTGCATGCTGTTTATTCTGCTGCGTGTGTGTGTGTGTGTGTGTGTGTGTGTGTTGATTCTGGAGATTCGTACATGAAATAATAACTCAGGAAGTCGGCTTCTCACCTCGGTTTGCGGTTCTTGGCCTCTCATTAGCGCCGCCACTTATTATGTTTGTGCGTCTGGTGGACACTTTCACTTCCACCACACCAAACATGAAGGATGTGGCGCAAAATAACCCTCAGTGGCGCTTTTTTATTTAATACGTTTAGGCTATTTTCCTCAGAAAAGATAGAAAGGATCAAAGACGCGACTTCTTTCATTAGCTGCGTCTGCGGTAAACAGATCATAATATTCATTTAAACAAGAGAATGTGTTGAATCAGAATGATTTCGACTGGATAGAAGAAAAACAAAATCAAATGGGGCCATTCTACACATCTGAGTAAAGAAATGTTCCTCATTGACTCAAAGCTGGTTGTGGCTTTAAATTTGGATTTCGTGCCATTTGCAAGCAGGATTGATGGTTCATGCTAACATGACCTCAAGTCAAACATCTTGCGGTGGGCTTGTAACACATTAGATAGATTTGTTTCATATGGCTGTGGTTGATAAGTGCAGCATCATCGGGCCATGGCGTGTCCCAAAGCTCTTGACGTCTCTGTAATTATACTTGTCGATGGTCTGCAGTAAAAGTTGTATTGAAATGCTCACAAGATTTTCCCAATGGGATGCTGAATATCCATCCAAACGGGCTTCAATGTTTATGGGAGAAAGTGTTCTGGGCGTTTTCATTTCTCTGCCGCTTTTCGTCCTCGCCAACGCTGATTTCACTTCAGCCAGTTTTACATTATTGCCTTCGCTGAATCTGCAACACTTAAAACGACCGGCTGTAAAGTTGCCAGATATGTGGTTTGGATTATTCCCTTCCTATTACCCGTCTTTGTATGTGGTCTTAAAACAAACAAAATGTGATTAGAACATCCAAGTCGGGAGAAACAAAAAGCAAACGGAAATATGTTTCGTCTTCTCATTTCAAACTGTATTATCTTTATGTTCGAGGTGAAATCCTGTTGGTCCGGTTCTGCTGAGAAAGAAAGTTTCACATTTGGTCGCCGCCCAGTTTAAAAATGAGAACCAGGTTTGTTTACTACAGCTGACAAGCAGAACATTGCAGCCGTAATCAGCCATGTTGATTGCTCCAGAATTGGTTTATTTAACCTCAGAGCTTTGTGGATTTATTCTCATATACCTTTTTGTTGCTGAATGTTAAATCAGGCAACGTAATGGAAGGGAAATAATCAGATTGGCATTGTTTTCTCAAACGCTCCATGATTGAGTGAGCAGAGCAACTCTTTAGAGCGGCAGTTCTTTTTTTTTTATGCTCTTCGTAATATTCAGTCGGAAAACAAATTTGCTTGGAATCAAGCGAGGGTCTTGTCCTCTGTCACTGATTCCAAGAGATGTATAATTAGAGTATAATCTGCAGTTTAATTGCATGAACGTTGCACTGACCCTGCCTCTGAGGAGCCACTTCAAAAATAATTGCAATTGAACAGAAAACAGCAAAGAAAAGTTGTTTTGAATAAAGCATTAGTTCATGAAAACCGTCACGGGTCAATAATAACCGCAAGCGTGACGCTGAACAACCGAGCCTGGAACAAACTGGGCCGGTATTTGCTAAAGCTACAGCGGCGTTAAGTTTCTGGGACAATTTTTGATTGTTAGATATTATTCCAGGTGTTTGCAGAGAGCTTTTCTTCTTCTTCGGGTCTCGGTTGAACAATGCTGTCATCAGTCCGTCCCTCAGCAAACACCAGACATCTCAGTCTGGTGCTCAGGCACCTAAAGCTTTCAGCGCCCTCTTTTCACCAGAGTAGAAAGAAAAACAGTTCTTTTTCCCCCAAAAAAGCTTTTAAAGCTGAGAGTTGGTTCGACACCTATTCAGCCCCTGAAAACAGATGTTTTTATTGCACTTTACTGGAAATGTGTGTGAGTAACGTCCGTGGATTTGGATCTGAATCTGGAGATTAGTTATAGACCACCCGTGTGTCACACTCAAACTTTCCTCTCCCGCAGATATTGGAGCAAAGGTGAGTCCCTGTTTGGCTGTTTTCCTCCAAAAAAATGCCACTTCCTTGCTGTCTCAGCAGCTTCTTTCCAATTCCGCTGAGTCACAGCGACATTATTTAACAATAGGATTTGGGCACAAACACCGTTTAATAGAGCAAAGTGCAGAACGAACTGTTTCTGTCGATATTCAGCCGTTTCCGCTGGATCCGGATGACATAACCAGCCGAATTTTTCTGTTTGTTCAGTTTAAGTGGTGCTGGTAAGAAGTCATTTGCTTTCCTCAAAAACAGCTACTCCTCTCCTGATGTCGTACCCATAAAAAGGGATTGAACCTTGGCAATGTGGGGGAGCTTTAGGCGGACGTTTTAATGGGAAATCATGTTGGTTAGAAGTATGTACTGTGTCTGGCAAGTAGAACCTGAAATTAACTGCAGCGAAACAGTAAAATACTGGTAGATTTTGTCTGCGGGTTTGCCTGGCAGACCTATAGAGGTTTCTCTGGTAAGGAGATACGCAGTTTTTAAGAAGTCAGTCCTATTATGTCGTATTTTTTAATCCATCACAGCTGTACAAGTTTCTTTTGGCATCCTTTGTTTTTATAATCCCGTAGGTTTCGGCCCCCGATTCCCTCTCATAACTGTCACCGTCAAAATGTTTGTATGTGTTTATACTAAAATCTTTAACTTTTAGGAAGATCTGATTTTGATTTGCTTTGTGAAAACGGTTGCTGCGAGTTCCAAACTGGAGAACTGAGAGCAAAAAAAAAAAAAAACAAAGACATTTTTCCAAGGCTGCTGCTCCTAAATCAGCTCCCAGCTATCAATAAAAAAGTCTTGTCTCTCCATTTGAACAATGCCCTGTACATCCCCCTCCTCAGCAGACTCTAACAGCTGGGTCAAACCTGGCAACGTGGCCAATTGGAACAGACCCAATTTAATGCGATGTTGCGGTCGCCCGAGGAGACTTCTGCCTCCTGACTTATGCAGGCATACCTCGATTTGATAACTCCCCCACTGGCAGCAGATACGAAACATGAACTCTGGCCCAATTTCCTCTCTGCAAATAACACCGACTGGGAAATTGCTTTTGATGCATTACTGAGCACAACCTGACTGCGAGGGACTCGTGGCAGGAGCTCATGTTTTGGCAGAGGTTTTATCTTTTGTTTTGGTTCTTTTTCCCCTCTTGTGGCTTAGCTGGACGCAGCAGAGCAAGAATTGTAAAGTGATACGTTTCAGGTGAACATGTGGAGTGGGGATTGCCGGAGATTGTAGCAGTTAAAGTCACCTTTTTCGAGTATTAGCTTCTCTTTGCCAGTTAAAGGTGACCAGAAGGAACCTCAGGTGTTTGTCAGTTTTCCTTCTGGTCAGGAGAAACTCAGGGTTTGCGGTTTAAAAAAGACAGGACGCTGATATAAAAGTGATAAAATGGAGAGTTATAGATGCAGAAACTCGTTTGATCCAAGCAAAATATCTTCAAATAGAACTAGAGGTGCTGGATCATTAATACTGAAAGACTTTGTTGCTTTTACGTGTCCTTATTTTGGCCAGCTGGAAAGGTTCAGTAGTTAATTCTGTGACAGGTTCCCTTGATCTTTCTTTTTTCCTCATCTCACTCCTAAAAGAAATATTTTTAATGGCAGGATTGTAAAATCTGACAGCTCGGCCCCGCCCCCACCTTCAGTGTGTTTCTGCAAAAGATGAAGTCCACTGAGGAGCTTCAAGGCCTTCCTGTGAAGTTTCCAACACATGATGCAACATAAATGTAATGGTCTGGAGCGTGAAACCGGGGGAACAGGCAGTGTTATTAGTGTTATTACAGCCTTGGCTTGTCTTGTAACCCTGGAGGGTGCTGTGGTGTTCGTCAGGGTTGTGACCGAGGAGGTCTCTCGTGGTTTCTGATGGGAAAGGACTGCGGTCTCAGAAACATGTTTCTTCCGTGTTCATTGAGCAGCGGCAGTCAACCACGACTGAGAAAAGCTGTCTGGAAAGCATAAATTTGATTTATTATCCCCCCCAAAAGTGTAATCACACCTATAGTGCAGGAAGGAACACACTGCAGAAAGTGATCCTCAGCCCTGTTTGGTTTTGTTTGGCGTCTCCTTGCGAGAGCAACTGATGGCGACAAGACTTCAACAAAATCGTACATTTTGAGAATGTTTCTTGTCGATGGTTTGGAGAGCTTTTTCAGTCATAACAAACTTCTGGATCAGAATCGACTTTGCAGGGAGTTTAGTTAAAATCTGGACACACACCAATAAACCAAATTCTACAAAACTGACAAAGTAATAAAAGCCAGTTCCAAATTGTAATAAATATTTGAGCTTCTAGATTGAAAACAGACAGATTTTTGCACGTCCTTCGAGGAAGCTGTTCAGCTGCGAACCACGTCCCTGTGAATTTGTGCCATATGTGTAACTGTATGTCTAATTTGTGTGTAAACTTCTTGAGCGGAGCTGCCTGAGGATGCAAAATGAATTTCAGTGTAAACTCACAAAGTCGCATCGTGTCGTTTTACTTAAATAACACTAAGAGGAGGTGTGAGAAAAACGACCTCAGTGGTCCAATCAGATACGGCATTTACGCCTTTCAAGATGCAAACTGTGTCAGATTATGAGATACGGGTCCCGGCACGGCTCGGCAGCGAAACACGTCAGAACACAAATTGAACCCAGACCGATCTGCACTTGTGGTCTCTCAGGATGTGATCTGTCAAGAGACGCTGAGACTTCCACGGTCACGGCGTCTGAAGCACTCGGAGCACACGAGACAAGTCAAATTAGCCGTGTTAAAGCAAAAAAAAAACTTCAGACATGCTCGTCTTTCTGTTGTGGCCTCGAGGAACCCTAGACACAA
Organism: Diplodus puntazzo; assembly: GCA_963678695.2. Lineage (NCBI taxonomy): Eukaryota > Metazoa > Chordata > Actinopteri > Spariformes > Sparidae > Diplodus > Diplodus puntazzo. The sequence continues at coordinate 24,782,090 of OZ023171.1, read as the reverse complement.
TAAATCGTCCTCCACTATGAAGAAACAACTGTGTGTTATTCATTTTCGTCTCCAAAGGCCCCAGTGTCTTCGTGGCATCCTGGCTCGAAGGAAAAAGGGGTCAGGAAAGTTTAAAACTCGACACTATGACAGTAGGGAGAGATTAAAGTCCTATTTTTCAATATAAAGTCTTGTGTAAACTGTCACTAATCGGACGCACATTTCCGTCAGTTTCATTGTTGTCTCCTCAGATCAGTTCAGGCTGTGGAGATGAGTGCGACTCTGGCAAAGACTCAGATGGAAACACAAACATGGTTACATCCGAGCATCCCAGAATAAAATCTGTAATCAGAGAGAAGAGTCGTCTTGATTATTTCTTACTGTTCCAGACACACGGCCGCCCATCACAGACTATCCCAACAGGTGTTTTGGTTTTCCAGCATTTGTTAGTCATTTGTATGCATAGTCAGTACAAGGCAGAAGGCCTGGAACCAATTCACTATGAAAAATAATATTTATATACAGTACAACTGATGCACTGTCTCATGAAGAACCGTGGAAACAGTTTGGATTGGAGCAGAAATGGATTTGAGATTAAGTGGAGCAAAGGGAAACAGCAAAGCAAAGGAAGCAAAGTCGACAGCTCTGTCTTCTGAATTCTCCAAAGCTAAAGCTGACGTCACTTTCCAGCTCATGATGAATCGTGTCAGACATCTTGAAGCTTGAGCTTCATAAGCAAATCCTGATTTTCAGTTCTTTTGAGATATTTAACGTGCGCAGAAGATGAAATCGTCACGCTGTCAGTTTATCTCCCGGATGAGGAAACGGACTTCGGGTCAGATGTTCAGGATCAAAGCTTCTGTCAAGGTGCCAGCAGGTACTTGTCGAGGATTTTTATGGAGGCTAACATCTATGTGCGATGTCCTCTGTTATGGGTTGGCTGTTAGCAAAGAGAGAGGCCAGCTTCTAAATCTGGAAAGCTTTACACCCATGTAAGAACTTGCACACTTAAAACACACATGTGGCAGCAGAAGTACATCTTTAGATGATCTCGGGTTGATTGCTTCTGGATAAGGTTACCTCGACACTGTAAATCAAACGGCTCATTATGGAATGAAAGAGTTGGTTGCTAAGAAGTACAGAATAATGGTGTAAATTTATGCTCAACAGGTTGTCAGGCAGTAACAGCTTTTACTTAATTTGTTTAATCTTTGGTGTATCAAACAGTAGATGTGAAGCGAAGACCTCTCCAGTTGTTTGGTGTCTCGGGCCAACACCCATGGCGTCGCCTCAAAAACCTGTCATCAAGCTAAACACAATGCACGTCGTTCATGGAGAAGATACACAAGTCCGTGCGGAGCAATACGGACTGAATACGGCACATAAAGTCTCGTTGAAAGCTTCTAGCCGTGACTGTAAAAACAGCGCAGAGGATTCCATCAAGCAGCGCAGCAGATGGAGCAAAGACAGCTCAGGAACGGCTCTGTTGGGATCAGCGGTGCGGCCATCAGGCCAAAAAACATCCCGACCTACAATATAAATTGCAACTTTTTTTTTTGCAGACTATATTCGTACTTGGAATAGCTTCGAAAAATTCCCCATTTGCACCTTAAGAACATTACAGACATGAAGCAAGTCGTACTTTTTCTTGAATATAGGTTGACAACTTTACACCTGGTCAGGGACTGCAGATGAAAACTAGCCCCTTGGCTAATTCTGGAAAATTTACATTAATGTTCCATAATATACATGTGTCCCTGAGAAATAAATCAAATCTAGGTGGTTGCAATGCGGTTATCTGAAGGTTGGAAACAAAAGTGAGAAAATACTAAGATCTCTACAATCTGCCTGAAAAGTAAAAAAGTAAATTGTCTTCAACAATCACAGTCTCGTTGGGATTGGGGTCGTGAAGCTGAGAGACACGCTGCTGTGTGCTTTTGTTATTTGTATGTTTCTTTGAATTAAAATGTATGATTTCCTTCACTAAGTTAAGAAGCGGACGCATGTGTGGAATAGTCGGTGTGTCGTGATAATTCCTTCAACACTAGAACAAAAACTGACAAGGTGAATAAGAGCTGGCAGACTAAAGTGTTGATCCATTCAGAGTGTTTGTCTTTAATAAAGGGGTGTGAATATTTCACTTCCTCTCTCTACTTCGTATCTTTCTGTCTGTATTTACTTTATATTTCTCTTAATCTGTCCTTTGCTTTCTCTCCTTCCTATCTTTCAGACTGGACTCAGCTGCTTTTTCTCTTCCACGTTTTATTTTCTTCTTCTTGCGTGTCAAATGCGGGCCAAGTTCAACTCACACTGCAAACCTGTGTAAACCCTGCAGATTAGACCAGTTCCCATACTTTTCTTAGCTTGCCCAAACAACTAGAATAGAGTACCACCCCAAGTCCGACTCCTCCGACAAGAAAAACTCAGCCACTCTGTAAACAACCTATGAAATAAACGTCTAAATAAGTGCTCTTAAAAGGGTTCGGCCTTTGTTTTGGCCACACCAGTCCAAGCACTTGGGAGACAAGAGGAATTTCAAGTTAGGATAACAAGCCAATGAGCTTGACCTGGTTTTGGCCTGACAAATGATGCTAACAGCTGCTGAGTGTTCTTGGTTGCTGTAGGACACTGGGGTCAAGGATTGGGGTCATTTCCTCCCCGGGGTGAACCTGGGCTTCGTTTTGACCCGATTTAGCAACTTAATTGACCAATAAGTGTTGAGACTGTTGGCATGCAAGAAGAATCCATTCTGTGATTACCTGAAGCAGCTTCTTAGCAGTGATCTGAACCCTTCTTGGCAGCAGGTTTGGATGTAAGGAGTAATTGTAGTGGTGTTATTTCCACTGTATTTGTCAGGAAATCCCTTGGTAGCTAAGCACCATTGAAGAAACTGAAATAAATGTTCGACACAGCTCCATCTGGACAGTAGATAATGGTTCATCCCTTTTTATTCTGGGAAATGTTTGTTCTTGGTTACTGGAGTGCAAAACAGTTCTACTTTTGGTCCAAGAGGTCTTTTCTTTGGAAGCCAGTGAAAGACATGTTGTGAAGAAACTGTGAAACTGAACATTAATACACATGCAACAACTGAAAGTGCTTAGAAGGGTTTATAGCATCAACAGTTCCTGATCAGCCCTCAAAGAAGACTGATGCTTGGGGGTAGTGACCAACCCATTCTACAATTCCAGAGCGTCAAAAAGCAGCTTTTCTTACAGATAGCAGTAAAGCCACAAGCACATTTAGAAGCTTGGGCGACCCATCTGACCTCGCTGTTGGCATTTGTCTTCATTTCAAATATGTTGGAGGGAGTTTGGGGGCTTTGCATAGACCTGTCGAGGTTTTCACACCAAACAAGACACACTTTGAAATAAAATGCTTCTGCGAGAGTTCCCGTAATCCCGTAAAAACTGCCCCAGACCAAAGGTTAGCAAACAACTCGTCAGCATGCTCCCTCTTACACTGAACTTTACTGTAATGACCAATTCAGGCAGTAGGCGTTTGTCTTGCATCTGTCAAACACAGTAGCGGCAAGAAATTCTATAATTTACATAAAGAAAATTGAAGCGTTTTCCTATAAACGATGCATCTGCATATTTGCCAGAAACAAGATGATTCCCATTCAGACGCTGTCAGCATTTCTAATGACAAACACACTCCGCTCCTCCGCTCTGTATGAGTAACAGCAACGTTTTACAGCCAGCACTTACTGAAAGTGGCTGCTTAATGACCCCGTGAATAGAGAGCGTACATCTACTGAATAAACATTTTAAACTCCGAATGAGCACGTTGAGCTCAGGTCACCCGGGTCATTCTCATCTGGGTCAGCCAAGCCGGTCAAGACTCTTTAAACAGTGACAAGTCAGCCGGCGCCGTGGAAGCTGCCGCACTTGTCTCAATGAATGGAGCGGACTGCGAGCGGATTGGCCGATCGCCCGCTCTTCAATACTGTAGTGAACAAGTCAGCGAGCAGAGCCAAAGCAGATGGTATCGCTCAGACCCCCCCCTCGTCTCTCCAGCTACACCTTCTCTCTGCAGAACAGTTCTGGATAAGCCGCACGAGTATCTTCTATGTGATGAATGCAAACATGCCAAACTTTCTCCTTGCAGTGAAGCCTTGGCGTCCATCACTGGAAAAGAGGGAAAGAGGCTCTTAAGGAATTTCTTTATGACTTGAGGAGCTGATATGGATGAAGAGGAAAAAGGTCACAGTGTGATCTTCGGTTGCAGATGTTGTTCCTTCAGTTGCACCTTAGCGAAATTGCTACGGTTTTAGTTTTTCTCGCTCTTTTTTTCCGTACCTCTTTTTTTTTTTCATTTCCCTGTCTCAGTCACTTTCTTTCTTACTTGTGCAGTCTTATTTTTCCATTCCTCTTCCCCTCCTTCGCAGTTTCTCTTCTGGCAGGATCCATGACAAATCACAGCCATGTCAAAAGGTCCCCGTTGTTTTGTGGATTAAGTGGGAAAGAAGATTTGCACTTTCCTCTCTTTTCCGTCCTTAAATTCATGATTGATTGCTTCTATCGCTCTCATCCCGATTATCACCTCATTATCACCTTTCATCCCCCTGATTCTCTTTTCTCTCTTGCACTCTATTGATCCTTCATCACATTAATTTGAATGAAAAAAATGTGCAATTAATCGTCCTCCCAGTCTTTCCACGACAGAGTAAAAAGGAGGCTTTGCATCTTCTTTCCAAAAAGTTCTGCATTGAAAGCTGGACAAAATGGTGGCAAGCTGCCAAAAACAGGCAGTGTTTTTTTTTTTTTTTTTTAAAGTCAGCCCATCATTCCTCCAACACTTTGGTCAGAGTGCAGTTTCTACAGCTGGTTAAACACAGCTTGGGGTAAGCCGAAACAACGAGCCGTTTACACGGAGCCCCGTGACATCTGACCCCTGTGGACATCCGCCTTTACCACCTGCCTCCAGACGCTTTAATTAACTTGAAAGAAGAGTATGGGAAAACTGTTTCCAAAGCATTTCAAACACTGCGAGATATCGCTTCATATATAAACAGATCTAAATGGTAATGAGGTGTACGAAATAAGAAGTTCAGGACTGAGAAAACAATGGTTTTGTGGAGTCGAGGCCGTCTTTGATGTTGTGTTGTGTTGATGTTGCTTCGAGTTTTTTTGAGTATTCTCAGGTTCTGCAGCTTTACCTGTGAGTCATAAAACCTGTTCTGTCATCCAACATTCATTTGTGTTTTTGATTTCCCACTGTTACGGGTCCAGAACTGGGTGTTCCAGAGAGACTAGGTGCAGTTATATCTAGTTCTCTTATGACATTTATAATATTGTGATATGTTTTTATTTCTTAAAGAATTTCTGCACCAGCGTCCCACTGTAAGCTGCACAAAACCTTTATTCAAACTACTAAGAACTCTTCACATATTCGGTGTTTTCTTGAATTAGCAAGCTCCCAATTTGGCATGACGACTTTCTGGGAACATAAAATCTCCCATTGATGTTTTCAGCTCGTTTAATCAGACCAATATGTTTTAACTGTACTGAATGGTACCCGAAATGTCAATTGCAAGACCCGTATTCCCAGTAAGTACAGTAGGAAGCATGATTAATGCATAGCTGTAGGACATGAATGAGCTATGGTAATACAGATGTATCTCTTGCATGGAAGAACACATTTTTTCTGAAGCGTTTCAAGTCTTCTTGTGTTTTTTTTTATTTTTGAATACCAAAAACATGCGCCCGACAACTGCATGTAATTCTGATGTGCTGAAAAGTGACCCGAGGGGGCTTTAAGTGAAAAATAAGAAAAAATACTGCAAGTATTCCGTTTCGACAAAGGTGATACTGTTCTGTAGACGATGCTGCCAAGTTGGTGCTCCATATTAAGATGGAAGATAAGAATGGTGGAGGAGCAGGGAGCTGGAGGCAGAGCTGTGTGAGGCAGACGGGAGGAATACTTGGCTCCACTGACCTAACCGACTAAACTATTTGGCCTTTGGCTCTCTGCAGCCTTGATGCTGCCAGCTTGTGTGGGCACGGAGAAAAAAGACCCTTATCACTGACCCCAGTCTTGTCTAGTGTTGGCTTATATGGGCACACTCCAAAGCTCTGAATCACCAGTCCAGACTCGCACTAAAACAACGGTAAATCTGCAGGGACAGCTTGAATTCCTGCATTACAGAGCCAAATAAATACAAGACGAAGAGTATTTACTGGTATTGTTGCCACGTTTAACTTTCTGAGAAGAAGGAAATGATCTTCTGAGGGAAAGACAACGTGTGTATGAAAGGTAAAGCAGCTATTATCTGAATGTATCAGTGAGTTATACATGGAATGCCCATGCCTCATGAAGTAAACTTAAACGTCATGCTCATAAATCATGACAATACAAGCTTGACTTCCTGCCCTGTGGTGACCCCCATCCTCCTGGATGCTACAATTACTCTGTTGTCATTAGGAAGTCATTATATGCTCCTCTGCTACGCTCTGCTGCAGTCACTCTGACACCTTTGACCCCATGTGTAAAAACATGGGGTTAAAAACTTGTGAAGCCTACAGCAGCGCCGCCATTAAGCCCCAAGGAGTCATCCCTGCTGTTTTTCCAAGATATTATCAAAACTAAAACATTCATGATGGACAGAAAATATCAAAATACTCATAGTTTTCGAGTTCAAAAAGAATAGTATGTGAAAAAACAGTGGTATAAAGTCTTTTGTGGCTCCAGAGGAAGCTGCATGTAATCTGATCAATCTATTCTAGTGATGTCACTCAGTGGCAAAGTTGCATTGTGGGTAATGGCCTCATTGCTCTCCTTTGACTCATTATGGACAATTTAACACCCAATTGATCATGTTTTTTTATTCCACGTATTTCTAAACTTGGTGCCTACGTTACCCAGAATGCAATTTAGCCACTGAGTGACATCACTGGAGGAAGAGGCAGTTTTTCAGATTACATGCAGCTTCCTCTTGAACCACAAAAAGCTTTATACCACTGTTTTCATGTTTGTAGTCGTACACCCCAAGACCTTGGTGGAGTTACCCTTTAATTTAAATTTTAATGCATCTTACATAATATTCACAAACTTTTAATCCGATCCGTGGCCCATTCCTGTTTCCTTCAGCTGTATTATCGAGTAAAGTCACATAAAAAGCCCAAAAAAACAGACAAGAAGACCCATCACATCATCTATAAACTGTTTGTGTTTGTATAAAACTGTATGTAACCCTTCTTTCCCAGAGGAGATAGCTGATCAAAGTGCAGATTTACACCCAAAGTCTGTCTGTTTTGCTAATGGATTTCCACTGTATACATCATCGTACATTAAATGGACAGTAGCCTCTCAAGACCACCGGCTGAGAAGAAGCTGGTCCGCATCACTGAGAGACAGTCTGCTCAGCTCCCCGAGATGAATGTTGGATGAAAAACAAGAATGCGCTCCGCTTACCGCTCAGCCCCCTTCACCCCGGCCCAGACCTCACTTTACCTGTCACACATAAGGCTGCCGTTGTGTGTGGATGTGTGTAGTGCAGTGTGTGAGAAAGCTATAGAAAGAGAGACCTTTTTTAAACTGCATCAGCATGATTTCTGCAGAGGTAAAACACACATTGTTGCAGCTTGTATGATCTCCGTGGGCCATATTTCCCCACATGTGAAATAAAATCTTGGGTTTGGCCAGCGTCAGAAAATCCTGTTGAAAAATTGAACCTCGCGAGGAAAATACAAAGCACTATATCCAGAGAAAGCTTGGCTCAAATTGATAGATGAAGCTTTAAATCCATCCCCATCGAGGAGAAGAAGACAAACCCAACTTGGTGACTGATGATTCCTTAATCCTGCTGAAGCAGGACAGTAAAGCTCACTTGTTTCAGCTCTGAGATTACTCAAAAATAAGAGTTGCTGCCAGGAAACAAGCAGAAAACTGCCATGATGCTTCACCTGATTCATTCCATCCATCCATTTTCTGTCCTTTAGCTGGATTTAGCCACAATGGCGGCAAGTTGAGCTAGATACCTAAATGGTCCATCCCTCCAGGCCTGTCTTCTGGTCTTCATATAATGCCTCCAATTGTGATCTGGTGCTTCACCGAAGTCTCTTCTCTCTTTTACATTTTTATTTTTGTATGCATGACGACTCTGCACACAGGGTCCCGTGTTGCTGTGTTGCTCATGGTCATTTGAGGCCCAATTAGTGAACCCTGGACTCCAAAAGCCCCTTTGTTGACCAACATCTAACGTGATCAAGTGAATATCTGCATGATCTCAAGCTGTATGTGTCGTTGACTTGGTTTGTTAAGGTAGTCATGGTGTTTGTTGGATGTTGTGAGACAGATTTGAAGAGGTTCTTCTCCTATTTTGACCTGAAAATCAGCTGAAACAGAGGACCAGGACCATAGGTAAAGGTTTGGATGGATTAGCAAATCGAGAGCTTCCTTCTTTGGAACAGTTTTCATGACGACAGTAAAACACACCTGCTTGTGGCGCCACCTTTCTCTTAATCCAGTGTTTTCTCCTCTTAATTCCAAGCAGAGAGGTCCAAATCCAACAAAGCCACCAGAACTACACTTTTGCCAAAAAGTAGCCACAATGCTGAGGTCAGCGAACTGGACCATGATCAAGTGCGCCTACAGTCCTCTCCATAACGATCACGGTGACAAGGCGCACAATCTGTAAAAATAAATCTCGTCACATCTGGGAGTCTCTCTTGGTTGTTACAACACTGCAGCTGGCATTAATAAGAACGAGAGTGCTTGCGCACTACCTCATTTTGCTGCGGTGGGTACGGCGAGTCATTTATTGGCGCACACATTGGCAGATAGGAGCTGGATCGGTTCCACGCGTTCAAGCACTCAAAGAGGTGTGTCTGTTTTGGGCCGCGATTGCAGTGTGGTGTTTCTACTTAGTTTTCAAGTCGGCGTCTGACAAATTATTTCTTGAAATACATTTGAAAACGTTGGTGGAAGTCGGTCTTGTCCTGTCGTCCGTCTAATTGGACAGAAGCAGCTGTTGCATTGTTTAGTCTTGAGAAACTTCCTGAATACTTGACTTTTGATACTAACCACAGAGATTTGTATTAGTCTGCGCCCCGGAGTCACTTACATTTGCTCTCCATCCAGCTTATCATTTCCTCCCAGCGGGATCATGTATTATTTATAATAGTTGGCTACTGCGGAACTTCCACCCAAACATTTTGTGATTCATTTCCCTTTACACGGTAATTTAATTGTCTTTTCTTTTTCTTTTTTTCCCACCTTGGGAACTAATTGCTCGTGTCTGAATTATCAGCCCGCAGCACGATGCTGAAGTAGACGTTTTCCTCAGTCGGGGCCAGAACTCACTGTCAGAGGTTAACTGGGGACATGAGCAGAGTTTACGTTGAGTCAGACTTTGCACTGAGAGGGAGCTCTGAGCTCAAAGCATAATGTATCATGGAAAAGGGATTGGTTACGAAATGCTGTGGATAGAATTTGGATGTGATTGGTGGTGATGTTGTTGGTTACGGCAAATTATGGCAGACAGAATTTTCTTTTTCTGCGCCAGTCACTTACGGTTGCACATTGCTGTGGTTCGTGTTCTCAGCAGCTACTCTGTTTATATAACCACCCATTAAGAGTGAATGTGGAGCACACCTACTTAGCTTCGTCTAAATGACTGTGGCATGCAACAATGGAAACAGGCTCTTGTGAACTGTCATTCGAAAGCTTCCCAACTGTTATGATCTCATAAAATTTGAGCAGGAAATACCTCAAAATCTCCCTCATGGCTCCTCAAATTAGTGCTGTTTGTTTTGTTTTTTTAACTACCAAATATCAAATATCAAAATCAAATATCAGCAGCTTAGAAAGAGAAGAGAGAAGTAGCCCACATCTATCCAGATGTGAATGAAACACTGTATGCTTGGCTCCGGTCCAGCTGTGAGGATGGCAAATTTGAAGCGGCTTATTTAGATTCCTGTAAACCATCTGGTTCATCTGACAAGCAGCTGAAATTCAAATCGCTGTAAAAGCTGTTTCCATTTTACGGGATAATCAGCTGTGCTGTGTTGTGTTGATGTCCTGTTGCAGGGCTGTTAGAGCATTAGCTCATGTAGCTTTATAGTGGAAAGCGTCTTTCTTCTTTATGAGGACTTCTGGAGCCAACTGCACCAACATGTGTGACAAAGGCATATTTGCTATAAGTTTTGGTCGTGTCTATAAATTGATCTCTCTTGTGAAGGTTTTTGAGAGGTCAGAGCAAACTTGGTTCAAAGGAATCTACCGTCTCTACACATTAAGCAAGCTTCCTGACCATGCTGACATATTCCAGATTGAACCAAACTGAGAACAAGCCTCTTTTATGCCTGAGCTGTACATTAAAGCTGCACTAGATAACTTCCCACTTTGGAAACCCTGCACGGTGGCTCCAGATATCTATTTGCATTTCCGAGCATATGAAGGACTCCTTTGTAGCTGTGCTTCCTAAGGACTAAATAAGTGTATCTAGAGTGAATTTTACAGTCCTCCGCTGCAGCGCTGATTTGTGATTTAGGCTTGAAGCTGCACATTAAGTGCAATAAAACATATTGGTAGTATCTAGCCATGTGGATAGTTTTGGTTTGAGATACAAACACTGCCACAGTTTTCATAGAAACTTTAAGTTTTGACTGTGTAATACATCATAAATGACTGAAAAGGTCGATTGCCAGCACTCCCAAAACCACAAGACGGCCTTCGAAAGGCGTATCTGTCCTTCGCCATAACATGGTTGACGTTAAAGATCATGGTTTAGGTTAAAAGATATTACGTAAAAGCAACGTCTCCTGAGTGAAATTATTGTGTTTGTTGGACCTTCCATTGACCCCAATCTCGTCCATATGTAGAGTTCTTATGTGTCTGTTTTGGTTCCTCCTTTGCCCCTCATAATAATTACGATCACTAGAGGGTGCTGCTTACCAGGAAGTGTAAATATGGGTTGTACCAAACAGTTTGAGGCTCTACTAGCACCTAGGACAAAACTTAAAGCACCTAATTACAACCCATATTTACATTTGTTGCTAGGCAGCGACCCCTTGTGGTTGTAGTAATTATCACAGCTACAAAGGAGGAAGCGAGGAGAGGTAGTATAAAGACTAAAAGGCGCTTGTTACGCGAGTTACGTTGCTAACGTGGGTACAACACAGTGTTCTGCAGTCGTTTTCTTGCCCAAACCTAACCAAGGGTCATGTTGTTTTGGTATCGGCGATATATAGTTTTAGTTTTTTTCTGACAATTCGCCTAATCAGTCGTGAAGTTATGAGCATGTGTTGGGCACACAACTCTATATACAGCTGTTACATATGAGTGGCATGTGTACAAATGAAACAAACACCAAAGATATCTCCATGGATACCACTAGAAAGAGATGATGCTCATTCTTTATGTGAGTGATTCCATCGTTTCAACAGTAGGATAGATTTTCCCATATAAATCATCCTGAGTGCCCCCCGTCTCCATATGTGGCTCATATGGTTCGGTTGCAGCAGTAGCGTGCTTGCAACACCAAAGAATCCAATTTCCCTACTGGGATCAATAAATTGACACGCTATCAACCGCAAACTGTCAGTTTTGGATGAAACGTCTCTGCGAGCCTTCATTGAATTGAACAGATCTGGTGTTCGACTCTTTCTCTGTGCACGTGGCAGCCACACAGTCACTCAGCTCCTATCTTAGCATGACTATCACATTCCTGACATACGGGAGAGTCACATACGCAGGTGCTGCCTCATTCCTAACATACATGCATCTCACATTTCTACTCGAACATGACTGCCGCATTCCAATAATGCAGCACATTTTGGACTCTAACGAATCCTGTGTTGGAGGCGGTTTCATTTCAAACACAGACTGTATCATTCAGTGAACTTGAGGAGAACGGGGGGGGGGGTTCACTTCCTTCCTTGCTTGCATGACTAATAAGAAAAATATACTCTGCCACGCTGGTTAACGTTTTGGAGTTCAAAAAAGATATATTTTAAGAGTGAGAATTAGATTAACTTTCCCTCTTTCTTGAACATACAAATAATATTTAGATAGCTTCAGCAATGTGTGACATATGAAGACCTCCCTAAAGTCAAGAAACACGTAGTTACAAGAGCGCTTGAAAGTTGTTTCTTCATACGCTGACAAAAACAAGTTTAATCTCTGCCATCAGAGTGAGTACCTTGTGTCTCTGACATCACCATTCATCGCTGAGCTAAGCGCCGCGAGGCTTTGATCACAGCGAGAGCGTTAACACTTAAACCTTCTCGCCTCCTCTTAATGGCCGCGCCGACTTAGCGCCTCAGCTCGACACCAACAGAGCATCTTTGTGCTAAACAGGAGGCCTGTAGCCTCACCTGGTCACACGTGTGCTTGTGTACGTCCTGGAGCTAAATACACAGGCTGTGTGGTCTTTGCAGTTTACCTCCAACTTCCTGCTTCTCACTACGAGTCGAGGCTGACATCATCTCTGCTCTGTCATTCAACCTCAGTGAATGAAAGGATGTGAGGTGTGTTGTTTTGTCCACCTGGAGGAAAGATTTGAGGCCATTTGGAAACCTTTATCTGCACAAAGCCTCTTCAAAATAAAACAGGTGTTAAGTGATTGGTGGGTCCATAAAATCTTAAAAGACCATACCTGCAGTTTTGTATGTTTTTAACCTACTAAATACAAAGTGTGCTTAATAGTTGTTTTCCCAAATATGATTTGTTTTCTACCATCAACACAGCAATTGGATTTAATTAAATTCATTCATTTTTGTTGTTTGTTGATGTCAAATCAACTTAGTGTTGCCTGGGAATGCAATTGTTAGCAGGTGCAGCTGGCGAAAATAACCTTTTACGCAAGAAACAAACAAATTCACATGGTCATTAAACCCGTGTTTCCATTTTATTTGTCATCTTGGTTTAATTTCCCCTCTACCATAGCTGCTAAGTACAATCTGTTTTTCAGAACTAAGTCTAAAAGCCACAACTATGACAACCAGTTTTTGGCAAATGTGCTTTTATACACAAGGTCGAAGTTCATTTCAGTCGATCTTGGAAACGTGTGGGAACAAGTGAGGGTTAAAATGATTTCACACTGAGGTGGATTCTGGGAGAAAGAACAGTGTGTTTGTGGTGAAACTGCAATCACACTGGATTTTTCTCTGTACCCCTGGGGTTATGTGTCTCTAAATACTTGGATAAAAGTTTTACGAGCCGTTCGTTCTGGATACAAAAGCGTGCGTGTGAATGTTTGTGTTCGGAGGTGCGCTCGGTGCTGAGCTCACTCCTATCTGAGTATCTGTGATACGGCGTCACAGATGATTGAAGTTTGATTAGATTCCGTTGCTCCGTCTCTTATTAGATGTGACAGCTCATTACAAACTGCTGTGGACTGAGTGACAGCTGAGTGACTTTGGCCGGCACCGTTTTGAGCCGCCCAAGTACTGTGTCCATCATCGCCACATTATTAAAACCTTTCCTTCTCTTTTCTTTCTTTTTTTCTGATCGTGCCTTAATATCTTTACACCACAGCCAAGTCCAAGTAAAAAGCATGCGAGTCTAGCTATAGTGATATACAGTGACATGTGCCTTTAACAAACCTACAACTGAGCGATCGATCTGTCCGAGAAGCAGAATTTGCAGCCCGTTCTCACTCCCAACGCATCCGATCCAGCAACCTGTTCAACAGCCTTATGCTTCTATGCCTGATGTTATAGTTACTGATGTCACTCCTTATGGCAGCTCTCTTCCTAAACCTAACCAAAGCACGGTTGTTGGACATTAGTTAGAGTCCAAAAGTCATAATACGTGAGCTGTTTGTCAGCTAGTTTTGTGTCATAGTATGAAGCTTAAACGTCCCGACACACCAGGCTGATGGTTGGTCGTTGGGTATTTTTAGAGTATTGTGTCACCTGAACAGCCATTGAGGCTTTTTGGCAAATTCAGCATGTAGAATCACTGGCGGCTCGTTGGGGGAGAGAAGTCACTCTGATTCGACTACCTGAACAGCCAATCAGTGTATGAATAGAGAAATGGATGAAGAAAGAGAAAACCCCTTAAGCCTGTTGCTCCACGATGTCACTCATTTCTCCCTATAATGCATCCAAAAGATATAAAACGCCTTTTCAATGCGAAACAGTTTCAGTACGTGAGTTTATGTGTGTGTGCTTTACTGAAGATGCCGTCACTCGTGGTGCACAAATAGTTTTGCCTCCCCAGAAGTTCCATCAAACAGTTGAGCAGTTAGTCATTTTTATTAGGACGGCCTTTTTGCTCAAGGAGAGAGGCTGCTCCATTTCTCAAGCGGCGCTGTCGTAAGACGAGGGCACCGCTCCTCCTCCGCTATTCATAAAAGTCAGGATTTTGCCATAAAAGCGCACACTCCCAAAACACACTGACCCATTTAAGAGGCAGCAGTTGGACACACACCCTCACACACATATGGTACAATTAACACTCTATTTGAATATTAATCCCTCATTAGAATGTTGTAGTTGGCATTTTTCTTCATTTCTCTGCTGCATTTTGAATAGAAAGAAGTACTGTCTCTCTGTTTCCGAGCCACAGACACGTAAATCTCATTGCTGTTTATGCAGGAAACATTTCCTATGCAGGTCGAAGGGAGGGATCACTCCGATAGTTTCCTTTGTATTCAGTCTCCTGAAACTCTTGAGGATGCTCCACCGGCTCTGACTTCCTCATTACTGCTTTGAAGTGATGTCACAACGTATTAATGTAACTATATGCTAAATATTCTCTGAAACACAGCGTAAATATTGTGCTTTCTCGACGCTAAATGTCACATCCTGTAGTTTGGGACTGCTGTAACCGTGTACATTAAGATCAGATTCACTGTGACTGTGTGCCTGCACTAAAATTGCAAATTAAACTCATCTGTGACTTTTGCTAGTCAGTTGTCCAACACGTCCTCCTCTCGCCAACAGAAGGGAGTCCCCCTTCCTAAATCTAGCCTCATTCCTCGGTGACTCAAAGACTTAATCGCACGGCAGCGTCTTGTACTCCCTCAACGCACCTTGAAGTTATTACTGCGAACGCTGGCTAGAGGACATGTGCTGAATCTCCCGAGCCTTCTTCTTCTTCTCTTCTGCTTTCTCTCCCTCGCTCTGTTTCCAGTGCAGGTGGTGATCAGGCTGAGCCAAGCCTGATTACACTGAGAAGTCACACCCTGACCCAAATTACTCACACGTTTTTTTCTCACAGCTGAAATTGTTTTTGCCGGGATGTTTAGTATTCTGAAAGATGAGAACAGTAATCACTCATCAGCGGTTTGCTTGAAAATATGGGTCGATGCACGACACAGGACAGAAATCTGATCCGGCGAGGCTCTTAAGGGTTCCCGTTGCATCATGAGAACTCGAGCGAGTGCAGATTTGTCCAGCTGTTAAGTCTTCGACCCAGTGGAGGAACATCTGCAGTGATGTCACTTTCGGGTGAAGTGACTGGCTGAGCTGAGGGACTGCTGGCCAAGACGCCTTGGCAGGACGTTACCGCTGACAACACAGAGAAGATAGAGGGGTGACGTCCGTGTCTGGCGGCGAGGCGGCCAACAGGCCAATCAAACATTTCTGATTCCAGGTCCTCTGGAATCAGAAATGGGTCAAAGAGTATCTGGAAAATATTTCTTTGAACTTGTTTAAGTTTCTTAGATTTCACTCCGTGGGCTTGATAAAATTAGTGCCTGGAAGTTAAAACAAGACACAAGAGAGTCTTTGTGCAGAAGAAGAATAAAAACTAAACACTTTTACTGCGTCACTCAACATGCTCTCAGCTGTTTGTTGCGCCTTGTTCCTATGGAGTTAGTTAATGGTGCAAATTCCCGATCGACCAAACAGTTCTGGACCGGTGCTAGTGCTGGTTCAGAGTTGGTTCAACCTGCAAACATTTTGAGAACTGGTTTGCTTCTCCACAGGCACAAAAGCCATTATAGAACCACACTGACATCATCAAGTTGTTTGACGCTCAAAGGCTGCTGAACACAATCACATCCAAATCTTGGCTCTGCTCATCCTGTGTGTGGAAATCAGACACATCTTTTTTCTCTCTGTTTGTGCCTTTCGTTCACAATGAGAACACATCTGTCACGCCCAAACAGAGGATTCCAAAGAAAAACCTCCACTTGCTGAAGAAATTAAAACACGGAATGTAGGAAACAGAACTTTTTGGCAACTTGGTGAACCTGCTCCGACAGTCACGGCCTTCATGGCAGTAAAGTTAAGAAGTGGAGCAGGTGATCTCATGCTGTGCGTCCCCCGTATGTATCAGATGTCGACGTGTAATGCAGTTTTTTTTAGTGTTCATTTCGGTGTAGATGAGAAAACAAAGAACAGAACTTTTGGAAACTCGCGTAAACCTGCTCTGAGAGAGTTCAGGCCTTCATTGAAGTGAAGTTAATAAGTAGGACGGGTGATCTCATGCTGTGTGTCCCCCGCTCCGTATCAGATGTCAGCGTATATGCAGTTTTTGTTTTGGGTCTTAAAGATGAGGACGAAGAAGAAATTTACTGAAGCGGCTTCGCTGTTGTTTTGCCTGTTTTTGAGTGAATGGAGATCTTTGTGAAAACTTCACTGTCCCGGCCTTCATACAGTTAAAAGTGGGACAGGTGATCTCATGCTGTGCGTCCCCCCGTCTGTATCAGATGTCAGCGTGTGTGCAGTTTTTATTGTTTTGGGACCAAAACATGAGGACGAAAAAAAACATTTACTGAAGCGGCTTTGCTATTGTTTTGCCTGTTTCTGTGTGACTTGAGATCTTTGTGAAAACTTCACTATCCCGGCCTTCAAAGTTAAAAGTGGTGCTCATGCTGTGCGTCACAGTCGTTATCCGATGTTGGAATATGTGCAGTGCACGGAAAGATAAGAAAAGAAGAAGAGTTGCAGTAGTTTTTCCGCTCGAGTGTAAATGGAAGACTAATGAAAAAAATGTGGGCACACAACGTTTTGGATGTGAGAGAAGTCTTAGAGGAAAAGTTGGACGACCACAAGCGTAACGTGCGTAATCGCCAATTAAGTTATTTTAAACTGTCCCAGAGACCGACCGAGTGTTTGAACAGAGACAGCAGCTCCGGACTACAATCCAGCTCAGTTACGGCCTTCGGCTACAGCGGGACAGCGGAGGAGAACGGTGTGTGTTGCACTTCATTGTTATTTTTTTAATCGCCACAGTCTGTCGGCGGGGGTTTTATATCCAATTAATGCACGGGGGGAGAGAAGCGTGCCTCTGTTCCTGTGGGAAGCCTAACTGGCCACACACACACACACACACACACACACCGCTGTACTCTTGGAAGTCACACACACACACACACACACACACACAGGGTAAGCAGTAAGCCTAATTTACAGGAGCTGCCACTGCGCAGCACGTGTGTATTAGTCTAACCTAATGCCTTCCAGATGCCCAGCCTCCATACCCCCGCTGCCCATACGCTGTGAAAGAACAGACGATTGTTCCTGAGGTCTTCCTGCTAAGGAGAACCAGGTGTAGAGTGAGTGGTGCGTGTGTGTGTGTGTGTGTGTGTGTGTGTGTGTGTGCGTGTGTGTGTGTGTGTCTGACAGAAAGAAAGAGGAGGGGGTGTAGGAAAGAGATGTTGTGGTAGGTGGGCATTCACAAAGTGCCTGCGTGTCTGCTGGAGAGAGAATAAGAGCGCATGCTGTCCGTCTGAATTCGTGTGTGTGTGTGTGTGTGTGTGTGTGCATTCAGCCATGAATACAGTGATGGCAAGTTTACAAGATAAAATGATGATGAAGGGTGGAGGCTTCAGACAGAGGGAAGCCTCTTCCCGGCTTCTTGGCAGACTTTATTGGGTGTATCTGACAAGATGTCAAACTCGAAAACATTTAAAAGACAAGAATGATGGTTCGGACCTCCCAGATTGTCTTTTAATGTAAAAAATACATATTGAAGCATTACCGGCAAAGATCCATCTATTCAACTTAATTACTCTCCTAATTCATTTTTATCAGTATGGCAGGAAATGAAAAGATAAAACAGCACAGCTCCCCACTCTGTCTGCACTGTGGAATGCTTTAATTTCAAAGATAACATGTCAGTCCTCTGACCCATGGCTGGATTATCCCACCAGGGGGCAACAATGCAGACCACCACCAGTCCTCCTCATCTTCCCTCCTCCTCCTCCTCCTCTTTCAGTTTGAGCAAACCCGTCAAACCCGGAGCACGCAGCACATCACACGTGGCGGACCTTCATTAGGTTTTGTCCAGCCACCCGCCGCCTGACCCCGGGTTAGCTGCGCCTCAAATTAGTTGGTGGTAATGTGATTAAACACCAGCTAAAAAATGAATGTGCAAAAAGTAAACAGCTTTATGGCTTTGACATGGTATTTTAGAGGTTCACATATCCAAAGACAGACTAAAAGGCCTTTGCGCACCATGTTTTTATTCAAAATCGCAGCACATTCAAAAAGAATAAAGACAGCCTTAATGTGTACTGCCGGCTGCTGTTCAGTATCAGCTGGTTTACAGAAATAGGCAATCAACTTTTTAGCGTGTTCCCCGTATAGCTAGCAGCGTATCACACTGACATCCTGCAAGTGATCTGGATTATTCCGCAGCACCTTTATCAGCGGGTGAAACTCTCCTGCTCTTGTTTTCAGACATTTGGGAATCTCTTTGGGTGCTCCCGGGTCGTGTTGGGGCGATCAGGCTTTTTGCGACATCGTTGTTGTTGTGCGAGGCCCTTTGTGTCAGTCATACTGCATGAAATGTGCGATACATTAACATGTCTGATTGATTAATTGACTCGAGAAGATGTCTGTAGGCAGATCTGACTGCAGGTGCTCCTGCGACCAACAGGATCAGTCATACATCATTAATACACTAATTGCAGCGACTGAGATAACAGAGGCTGTTGGCGCCAGCAGCTGCATGTAGTTGGCAGATTCAGTTTAACCCGTGACACCATGTTGTTTCCATATGGCAGCAATCTGTCTTGTTCCGCGTCTCTGTTTATTTCTCTTTGTACTCTGTTGCATGAGTTTCTTTTCCCGTCCACTTACGTGATCTCCACGTGTGTTTCTTTGCAGACCGCGGCTCTCAGGGAGACTTGGACCTGACGGAGTTGATCGGCGTCCCCCTCCCTCCCTCCGTCTCCTTCGTCACAGGTTTCGAGGGTTACCCCGCCTACAGCTTCGGCCCGGACGCCAACGTGGGCCGCCTCACAAAGTCCTTCATCCCCGACCCGTTCTACTATGACTTCGCCGTCACGGTCACGGCTAAACCGACCACGCGGCAGGGCGGCATGCTGTTCGCCATCACAGACGCTTACCAAAAGGTGGTCGACTTAAATCAGTAGCAACTGTTCTGCTCCATGAAAATAAAAAAAAGATAGTAAATAACTTTTTTCTACATCTATTCATTTCCAATTCCAAGATTGTACACTTGGGTATCGCGCTGTCTGAGGTCGAGGATGGCTCCCAGAGAATCGTGCTGTACTACACAGACCCGGGAACACGAGGGACCCAGGAGGCGGCTTCCTTCAAAATGGGAGACCTGACGGGAAGATGGGCGAGGTTTACCCTGACTGTGCAGGGGGCAGAGGTGGGTGTACTGCGCTCAGTTCACTCAGCCAGGCTCTGAAGTTAATAGCAAACAGTTCTGAGCTCTATTTTTACTCAGAATAAAAAAACACAGCGGCTGTTTGTGGTAATATTGCCTGGTACAACGACGAGAGCTGAGCACACAAACAGTGCTTGTTATTAGGTCAGATTCGGTGTTTGTTCTGGTCTCTTCATGGGACTTGAGAAGAGAATGAGACTAGAATTTAATGTTGTTCTGATGCAACGCGAAAAAATGAGATTTTCACTGACAAAACTGTTTGTTGCAGCCGTTTTGCTTATTTGCCCATAATATTGTCAAGAGAAGCTACCAAAGTCCTCTCACACACAGGAGTGTTAAGCAGGCGTCAGGGGAAGGTGTTGTCATCAGATGAATGTGTGTCGCTGCAGCAAGAAACACAGATGCTCTTTTTTTCGCTTTGTGTTATGAATTGCTGGTAAATGTGCTCTCTGCCGCTCAGGTGCGTCTCTACATGGACTGTGAGGAATACCACCGCGTCGCCTTCAGCAGGAGCCCTCAGCCGCTGACCTTCGAGGCCAGCTCAGGGATCTTCGTGGGGAACGCCGGGGGCACCGGCCTGGCGAGGTTTGTGGTGAGTCGGGACGCTTCCTGGATGTATTGTGGCGTGTTTTTAAATGTGTGCGCACAAACAGGATTGTCCTAATGTCAGCGGTTCGGGATCAGCGTGGTGACAATAGACGTCAAAAACACACGTGGCGCTTGGTCAGCTGCCTATTTTACACATTTGAGAGATGAACACAATAGTCCTCACTGGCAGGTTTACGACCGCCACAGGAGACGAGGAATGAGTGACCACATGTGTTTATGAGCACGGCTTTATCCTGTGAGAGCTCATAAATGACAAGCTGTATGTGATTTACATTTTTTTGGGGCGGGGTGGTGGAAGGAATATGGCCGATCTCTCATCTTGAATGACTTACGCTAAGTGCAACTGTGGGTGCTAACGCCAAGACTTCAATTAAAAACAAGCAGAGTCGAACAATAGCAGGGATGCAGAAATCGTCCCGGTGTGGTTCTAATAAGGGCACGTGACAGATGTGCTGAGGAAACTGTATTCTGTTCTCGGGGCTCTTGTAAAAAAAAAAATAATAAACCAGTAAATGCTTCAGCACTTTCCTCCCAATCAGCTGTCATTTGCTGCTTCGTAACAGCGAGAAAAGGCTCAGTTTGCCTCGGAGTAACAGGAGAGACGATAACTATCCAGTTATCTGATCCAAAATATGTCGTCGGTTTTATCAAGATGTTCAATCTGAAACTTTTTTTAATAACAGAAGAGCATATTATAAAACAACAACCGGCACGAGTAAATCAACTCGTGGCTGGTGGCTAAACGTGATAAACACATGACCTGTGACCTTCAAAATAAAAGCCTGGCCTCCTCTGTGCTGCACTGGATCCTCTGTCCTCTCCTCCTCCTCCTCCTCCTCCTCCTCCTCGTCTGATGTCTAGTGTTGTAAGTTCATATGACAGACAAACTATAAGATGCTTTGTTTCCGGGACGGTGGAAAGTAGGTCTTTATAGCCAAGCAGCTCTTTTCCCCTCTCATTAAGATTTTATTAGAGAAATCTGAGGAGAGTTTCAAAAAGACGCCCAACGAGCCAGGGAGGGAGAAAATGTGTTTATTCAGGATTTTTTAAATCCCACGGGGAGGGAGTCCATTTTGTTGCTGGTACAATTTCTCAAATAGGTTTCTCTACCTGCAATGGTTTAAAACCAAGTCTGATGTGAGTAATAACACCATAAAGGGCTTTAGTTTCATTTCAGGTCCAAATCACTTCATATATTCTGTTCACATTCTGTCTTCAGCTTATAGAGCAGAACCAGCCACACCAGAGTGACTTGGTGGGGTAGCACTGACTCTGAACTGACGATAAGACAACAGGAAATTGTTTATTCCTCTATAGTTCAGTAGAATTCTAATTCATATATAATTACTTTTATTTTATCCCAGGAGTTTTTAGCCATGGGTGTTCTCTCAAGGCCCCCGTGAGAAATCTGTTTCCAGTCCTTATGCTAAGCTAATATGAGCTAATTCCATGCTTGCTCCAGCTTCATATTTAGCAGTGTTTGACTAAATGAGTGAATGAACTCGTGTTTGTCCTGCGCTGTTGTTACTTTGGACTCAGTCTAGTTGACTTTGCAGCAGTGGCGCCGACAATAATAGGCTACCACTCGGTTGTCTGTTGCCACTTTATCCACTCGACTGCCAAACATGTCATGTTCATGACTCCCCCGGGTTGTCCCTTCTTTCAGATTCAGGAGGTATTTTGAGTGCTAAAATACCTTGCGAACTCCTAAAGCTTGGACTGATAAGCGTCTTTCTTTAAGGGCCCTGACACACCACGCTGATGGCACCACACCTGTGATTTCCTCTCACACCGGGGCAGAATGTACTTCGCGTTGTGTTCAAGTGCAGCTTTTTGGCTGAGACACAGGAGACTTGAGGCGATGCAACAGTCGGACTTTATCAGTTTACTGTGTTTGGACCTTAAAGGAGTCACGCGGGCTAACGCCCCTCTTCTGTAGAACACCATATAAAGCTACCGTTACTCAAGAATTTTGAAACCTCCAGTGTGGCCAGTCATAACCTGCTGGACATCACTGAGGCCCCTCTCTGTGTTGCCAATCCGTCCTCCCCTCTCCTCCCCTCTTTACTCCCCCCTCAGACAAAGAGGACCAGTAGTGACCGTCTGTTTCCAGCTGTTCGCTGTTTGAACCGGCAGCTCCGCCAGAGATCCTCCATCTCCTCCCAGGGAGACCGATAACAGCCACGCAGCAGCAGCAGTAGCAGCAGCAGTAGCTCTCTGCAGCGGTGCACTCTCACACAGCTTCACACCAACACACATGCCAATAGATTATACTAAAATATCTTCCCCCACACTGACTTATTCACTCCTATTTTTTGTCTTTTTTCGAGGAAACATACCCCACGTTGCGTGTTGGGAAATGTTTGCGCGAGGCTGGCACCATCTGAAAAGAAACTGAACCGTGTTTCCTGTCAAAGTTGCAGGATTTGGTCTTTGTGCGCGTTTTTTAGCTTGGCAGACAAACAGTATTTCTGATATTTTGTGGAGTTGAACAGTAAAAATAATCTGATGCCTGTTAGTTCTGAATTCCAGTCCTCAGCAATACTACAATAGCCATCTAATATTGTCACTTTACGGTCCAAAAGTCTCAGTTTGTCCAGTTTTATTCAACTAACCGGTGACAGAACGAAGCTCCTGGCACATTATCTGAGACAGACTGCTGCTAATTTGTTTGTCACAGTTTCTTTACAGCGTGTTTTCAGTCATATAAGACGAGGCTGACCTCTGCTGCAGCGGTGACGCCATGACACACCTACACACACACACACACACACACACACACACACACTAACACACACACACACACACACGACCTGCTCTGTGTTGCTTTGGCAACAAACACTTTCCTCAACATGGCGAGTGCCAGGACCTGAAGACACAGAGCCGTTCCTGAGAAGCAGTTAACCTTTTCTCTTTGCCATCCCTGACATCTGAAAACTCCAGAGAACATCCCGAGAACGCTGAGCAGACTGCCAATGTACACAGTCTCCATTGATTTAAAAGACGACCATCAGCTACAGCCCTGGAGCGATCTAACACCTCTTTTTGAACTCATGCAAAATTTGACCGTAGAAGTCTTTAAGTGGTTTGTGTTGACCCCAGACAGAAGGTTAATCCTGTTCCCACATGAGATCTCACTGTAGGCAAGATCCCTTATTTTCTTCCTCGCTGTGCACGCCCACCTGTCAGCGTCTGTTTGGACTTTCAGGCACATGTTTGGATGCAGTTCTGTGTGTAAATGTGTCCCTCAGGCAGCCTCGCCGCTGACAGATCCTCCCACAGTGTTTACGTTAGTATAATTCGAGTAACTTGCACAAACTGACCGGCCGAGTCGTTCGCCCAGGTCGCCGTGGCTCGCCGAACGGGGGGAATTCACATGTCGAGCGAGGGGAGGAGTGGAAAACGAGTTTGTGGAGCGTGCTTTGTTTACTTCAGACGTGTTGTTTACGGCACAAACAGATGTCTCTGATTTTCGTTGCTGCGCCGACCCAATATCCGCCCATTCATTCTCTCTCGCTCTCTATTGTTTCACTCCCCCTCTCCTGTTTGTCACTCCTCCAACACGGCTGATTTTCACAGGCCGTGCTCCGTTCCATTAAAAACAGGTGTTTGTCCTCTGGCCTGAACTCAATATCAATAAACTTGGCTGATAGAAGTGATGTAATAAGAGGACGGACCCAATTACCCTCATGTTTAAAGTTCCACTCACAGAACTCACACTATGGAATTGAAAAAACGGACCTGCTGTACGTCAGACATTTCCAAACCTGATTATGATCGGATTAAAAGATTTAAAACTTTATGTAATAACTTATGACACTCTGAACAGAAGGTCAGAGCTGCATCCGCAACAAACGAGTATATTCTCGGAGGCAGCGGTGGGTCGAGAAAGATCTGCAAATTCATACCTTGTGGCTCAGGAGATAAAGACCATCTGCTCGTCGGAGGGTCGGTGGTTCAATCCCAAGCTCCGGCTGTATGTTGAAGTGTCCTTGATCAAGATACCGAACCCCAAATGGTTGTCCCATCGGCGTGTGATTGGCTCAGTATAGTCGACCAACAGGCATTTTTCTGGTTAAGAAGCAAACCAGATGAGCGTGTCGGCACCTCGTGATAATCCAGAGGTGGATCTAAAAACATGAAAATGGGAATAATAACCAACATCAACCTCCCATATCACCAGATTTACTATCTCTGGGTCGCTCTCAAATACTTCATCCACCCTGGTGAGTCATGGCCGGTTGATTGTGTCGAAGTGTCAAAGTGTTAACAGCACCGCAGAGCCCTCGTTGAGCCGCAGACATGATGTCCAGCAGCTGTTACCAGATGCAAAGACGGTCCAACATTTTCCAAACTAGAGTTTTGGAGTATTCAGTACGACTCATTTACATCAGTCCAGTTCTGAAACACAGAATGCAGAAACACTCAAAGCTTGTTGCGTTAACGGCGTATGTCCACCGAAGTTATGTAAACGTATTTTGACTGTGGATCTACGCGCATATCTCTCGTGTGACATGTTGCTGTCAGATAACAGACAGTGCGAATAGAGCAGTGAGAGACAGCTGTTTCGCTGCCAGATGTTTGGGATCATCCGGTGTGTGTTGCTGTGTGCAGTTGTGCCTGATAACGTGTGATGTGATGAAGAAGAGAGAGAGAGAGGCATGATGAACCGTCATGCTGAGAGAGAAGAGAGGGCAGCATGTGGCTGCTGTGTGGGAAACGGACGCCGAGCTACAATAAAACTTAATGACACAGAATGAACTGAATTACCACGCAACATAACACGGGACTCTCCTCCTCCTCCTCCTCCTCCTCCTCCTCTTCTTCTTCCTCTCCTCCAGGGCTCCATCCAGCAGCTGGTGCTCAGGTCTGATCCCACGGCCCCAGATGACCAGTGCGAGGAGGACGATCCCTATGTGAGTGTGCATGAAAACAACACACACACACACACACACACACCTCAAACATTGTGAGTCTGGATGAAGTCGCCCAAACGTGGAGCTTCTCCGCCCTCTAGTGGCAGAAATCGTGCACTACATTAAACTGTATTTCCCAGAGCTCGACTTGCCCACACAGATTCTGACCTGCGCCCAGATCAACAACTCCAGCTGCAGCCGGGCCTCACTCACCCTGTTGTAGAGATTCAAACACAACTAGGGAACTGAATCATGAACGACTGTTTTTGTGCAGTTTCTTTTTTTTATGAATGAGTCCCTTTCTTTCTGCTGCAGCTGAAACATGTGTGAGTGGCAAGATAACCACTGTTTGGTAGCTTTCTTGGTTTTTTTTTTTTTTTTTTAGTCTAACAAACACACAAATAAACAATTCTGTGAAATGCGACAATCACACGAACACGAGCAACAGTTCGCGAGGCGCCCCGGCAGCTATTGCTCATCGCTGTGGGCGTGTGGTCTGAGCTAAGCTACCGGGTCAGCTGCAGAACCAGAGGCTCTGAGTCGGAAGTGAAGCAATTCGTGTGATTCCAAGCCAAACATTAATATCTGTCATCTGTCATTTAAAAAATACTATTTGAATGTATATAATGAAACATGTCCAGTGGTGGACAAACACCAGCAGCAGTTACACTCGTCCTAACTGTGTTGTGTATTACAAATACGTCTGTATCCATCTGAAAAATCCATATTTTACTTCTTTTTTTTAAAAAAACGAACTTCATCCAGTCTCTTGCGTGTTCTCTCACCCGGGGGCTCATATAATTAAGCCGCTGTGACGTCCGTCTCGTCGCTTAAATGGATTAACAGATGCAGCGATACGAGGATAAATATTTAAAATGATTGTGTTTTTTTTTTTTCATGCATTTTGTTTCTACGCCTCCAAACAAAATGTTGATTTCGAGCCCACACTTTCCTCTCCCTCTCCTCCCATCTTCTCCATCCTCTTCCCCTTTCTCATTCTGCTGAACTCAGATGGCATTCGTCCACTCTGGAGGACTTTATCATTTCTCTCTCTCTCTCTCTCTGTTTATCTCCTGACATGCTTTCATTTCTCTCTCCAAGGCCTCTGGGTACGGAAGCGGCGACGACGCCTATGAGGACGTGGAGGGACGAGACGAAGTGAAGAAGATCGTGGAGGAGAGGGAGTACGCCATGGTGCGTACGCGTAGACGTGCTCATACGCAGCTCGCCGTCCTTCCCTCCCCCGTTTAGCCGAGCTGGACTCGGACCAAAGGAAACAGCTCTTATCCTCGCAGGCCCGGTGGAGACTGGAACGTGGCGATATGTGTCGCTTCCCTGCCAGCTCTCTGAAAACCGGAATCAAAGATTACAGCAGGGCAACAGAAGAAGAGACAGAGTGGAAAGAGATTATTTTATTTATAGAAGCGGTTCTTGTTTGCCTTTCTCGCCCTGAAGCTTGATGAGGAGATTGGAACCAGTAATCTCTGCCGACTGGGAAGAGAAAAACTGCAGACAACGGACAAAAAACACCCCGAACAAGCCAGATATAGTGTGTTACGCAGGGAGATTTAGAAGTGTTTTTTTTCAAAATTTCAGCGTTAAACCAAAGCAAAAATAAGCAGCGAAGAAAAAAATGTTGTAAACTGAAATCGACGCGCTTTAAATCAACGGAAGTTCATTTCAGTTCAAGTTGGCGCCTCTTCGCGCTGCACACAGAACAAACACAAACTCAAACCTTTCTGAAAAACTAAAACCAGGTCAAGAAGAACAATTCCACTGATTGAACAGTATAAAAGCAACCAGATGAACTGATACAATACCAATATTTTGTTTCTTATCATCAGTAACGATACTATTTTTATATATCTGGACAGAGCTAACATGCTAAGATAAGCCAGTCGTCTGCTGGCTGCAGCTTCATATCTACAGTTCAGACTCACTATAATCTTCCCATCTAACTTCTGGCAAGGAGGCAAGTGAGCGTAACAATGACTGCTTTAAGGATCAACGCAGCTCCTGAGCTAATGTGGAGGGATAATTCCTCTGACCTCACAGCCGAACTGACAAATACTTTTTACAAATACAATAAAAATAGAAATAAATGAAACTCCCCATCCTGTATGTACCAAAGTCAAACAGTTTCAGACTGTCCTGCAGGCGTCTGATTTGTAGTAGCAGGATCACTTTGTCAGAAATCAAACTCCACATGTTGATTTTTCCAGAAAGTCTAGCAGCCACTAACACGCTGCAGTCTGCAGTCCAGTCACGACTACACGTTTCATTGCCTTGTTTTACGGAGCAGTCAGAGAGATTTCCTCCTCGTCTCCAGGCCACTGTGACCAATGTGAAAACGCTTTTACTTTGACTGTGTTGACGGCACCTGAAGTGCCTCGGCGCCGTGTCGCTGAGACGTGGAGGTGTGGAAGCGTGACGTGTTTTCCAGCTTCTTCTGAGCGATGCGAAACACGTCCTCCTCGGCCCAGTCGGGCAGGAGGAAGACTGATTCAGATCTACGACCACGCTCGACAGGAAAGACGAGATTTATTGCTTTTTCACCGCCACTCATGTCGACGGATCGTTCACAAGCAGGGACGACGGGGCCACGAGGTCAAAGCGTTTTGTCTTTTTATCACCGTGGCACATCTTGTCAAAGTAATGCAGAAGTAATGTTGAATTGACGCGTCGCTGCGAGCCCAGGAATGCTGCTTCCCGCCTGACGCTGTCGTTGGATCTGATCTGAGAGGAAACATTTCCCAACCATCTGTGGCAAACACAGCAACTGTGTCCTGGAAATGAACAGATAATACAAACTGAAACACTGTCAGGCGAATTAATCTTCTTATTTGTATCCATGGTTGCAGAGTATTAAGCATAAAACTGTGCCGATTCTTTTTGACTGTGCATCTTTTGTCCTCATTTCATTTTTAAATCCACTACATTTTGCTTTTTCTTCTTCCATGTGAAAGTGTTTGTGAGCTGACTGGAGGTCACGACCTTTTCTGTCTTTATTAGCCCTTCCCGGACCCGGACCCCACTTCCAGCACCCCGGTCCGAGCTCCGCCCACCGAGGTGACGCCAGGCGGTGAGTACGACGATGAAGACACGGAGGAGACTTCTGGACAGGAGGCGGAGATGACGGCAGTTACAGGTAAATCCCGTTTTTATTTGCTGAATCTTCTCTTGCGGATCAGCTGTTTCACACACTCACATCTTAAATAGATGCTCATGTGCATGACGTAGAAGTGATGCTGTAATTCAAGATCAAATCTGCTCCTCCTGTGTTGTAGTTCCCAAATCCAGCCACCAGGTGGTGCTGGAGGAAGTGACGTAAACTTTATCAGAGAATCAACCTTCTGTTTCTCTGTCTGTCCTCTAACCTGCATTACATAAGTTTTCATTAAATAACAGGTCATATAAGATAGTACACTGTACGGATAAACCTTTTTTTAAATCATTTGTTTATTCAAAAAAACTGTTTTAAGTTGTTCACTTTGTGTCTTTGTTGCAGTGAAATCCCTTCAGACGAGCACTCCAGCCGCCGTGACTGACGCTGTAAGTTTTCTCCATGAGTGAGTTTAGAAGTTACACATCAATCGGTGCATTTGTTCGATTGAATTCAGCTTGAATCAGAAATGGCTTTACTCAGTGTGCAGCTACAGCAGCAGCTGTATACCCGTCGCTTCAGTCAGGATCCTGCAGCGCGAGGACGTTTCACCTCTCATCCAAGGAGTGAAACGTCACTCATTGACACCGAGACGATGAAATAACAAAAATCATGCTTCGTGCATAAACAGCTGCTCATGTGCTCCTGTAACCACACCAGACAATTCTCCCTCTGCCTTTAGTTAATGGTTCCCTGCGATGTTTAAACTGTAAATAAATGGATCCTCACTGACTCTATTCAACATTCAGTCCCTCCAGGTGTCTCCAGGCCAGAAAGGGGAGCGAGGTGAGCCAGGTCCCGCCGGTCCCCCAGGACCTGCCGGCCCTCCGGGAACATCCTCGGGAGACGGGAGGGAGGGAGGGCAGCCGGGACCTCGGGGTCCACAAGGACCAGAGGGGCAGCCAGGCCCGCCTGGAGATCCTGGAAAAGACGGGCAGCCTGTGAGTCGCGTCTCTGTTCGCTTCACCTGCAGCTTTCAAACGATCCTATTTTTAAACGCTGAAGCTTTCTGTTAACACAACATGAAGAGAGCTGCTTTAGAGCTGACTCTGTTGTTTGGATCAGTCCCTCAGTACAAAAAGAAAATGATGGATCGGTTTTCTATTTTTGTCTCTTCTCCAGGGAAGCAAAGGTGAAGCTGGTGTCCCGGTGAGTAAAGTCTTTCCAGGCTTGTAGATTTCTAGGTTCAGTCCTGTGAAAGTGTCTCTGCTGCAGGAACGAACCATTACCAACGTACGAGTGATAATTTAAAGAGCTGCTGATGATACTTTATATCAGCTGAGACTAAATCCTGATCCAGCTGCCAGTAGATGGATGTCACAGAGCCAGAACCTCATTCCTGATACCACGACTGCCAGCTGGATGAAGTGTCAGCGTGTCTGATGATACTGAGCAAAGCTGTAACTGTGTTTTGGGTTGTTTTTTTTCCCAGGGAGCATCTGGGATTCCAGGATTTCCAGGACTACAGGGGGAGCCTGGTCTTAAGGGAGAAAAGGTAACAAATCTTTTAATATCATGAGACGTCGACTTGAATAGCGTCATGAGTGTAAATGTGAATACTGTGATCTGAAATTGATCACAACATGTCTCCCTCAGGGTGATCCTGGTGTTGGACTACCAGGTCCGCCGGGCCCCCCTGGACCTGCAGGTCTACCTCGGTCTTCCATGTTCCTGGTAGGTTGTTCAGCAGACGTTTTGTTCTGTTTTTTTTTTTAACCCTTTCTTGCTCCCAGGAAACCATGTTAAGTCCCAGTTTACAGTTCTGATGAGGATTGTGCCCAACAGAGCAGAAATCCTTCATGTTGCTTTTATTTTGCAGTCGAGGAATTTAATCCCAAATAACTTGAATCCATTCAGGTTCGTTCATCTTCGACTCTGTTCACAGTCGTGCTGCAGTCACACCGCTGCAGTCGCGCTGTGTCGAAGCCGTCGAAGTACAGTTTTTTTTAATGCATCAGTAATATTTATAAATGAAACTATAAAAACTGATTTTGGTCCAAAAATGAACCGACTGACGCCTGCGCTGGTGATTATTTATTTTTATGGCTGAAGTGGTTTTGTTTTAGGAGTTTAATTATGAATCTGTGGGCAGAAAATGACTCCTGGAAGGAACCTGAAGCATGATGATGGTGAGTTATCTCACTGACGGGTGTGTTTTCATTAGGAGGGCTCAGGATTTGAAGACTTTGACAGTGATGCCGAGATCATCAGGGTGAGTGGACGCTGTTTTCTCATCAGCATCACATTCCAGTGCCACTTTGTTGTTCAGTGTTAGGGACACATCATTTTTCACCTGCGCTCGAGTTGAACAGGTTTCTGAAGCCGTCTCACTGCAGGACACTCTGTCACTTTGTTCCATCAGGGGCCTCCAGGTCCTCCAGGCCCTCCTGGACAGCCGGGGCTCCCAGGAACCCCATCTGAGGACATCTTACCTGGACCACCGGGGACCCCTGGGAGAGATGGGAAGGATGGAGAGCAGGGCGAACCTGGACTGCCTGTAAGTGACACAATCTTCATTTCTTTTGTTCATAAATAAGCCTGAAGAAGAAGAAAAACATTTTTTCTCTGTGATAGTTCATCTTCAGTAAAGCCACGTAGTGACACGGCTAAAGTTAAGGACCGTTTCTTTTCTTAAACACACTGTATTGCTGACCTAGCTTCTGTTTCCAGGTGATTGAGGAGTGGTTTAGTGGCTCTGGGTCTGGTTCTGGGTCTGGTTCTGGGTCAGGGTCTGGTCAGGTATTATAACACTCGGTCCCATCAGATCAGTGGGGCCGAAAAAAGACAGAATTTCTCCCCGACTTTATAAGAAAAGCCATGTTCGCCCACCGCTGTGTGCACGTTATGAGTCAATGTGCCGACATGTAACGTGCGTGTGGTCGGGGAGGATGATTTGGAGATGTGTGCGTTTGATGAATGATCCATGATGTGTGTTACAAAACCACATATCAGAAGCTGAAACAAGTCCGGTTATCCTCGAGCTACGGCGACTCCCGTCAGAGCTTCAGAACATGGCGCGAGCCGCGGCAGCGTCTGTCGGGGGAAATGTGTCTTTTTGGTCTTTAATAGATTCAAAGCTTTTACTAACAGTGTGAATGGACGACTCACTGCAGCAGTGTTCCGGTGCGTGAAAGGTTTCCACATTAGTCCCCCGGAGCCAATTAGCTTTGTTTAATGTTCTCCATTGTGCTTGTTCACGGAGACGAGTGTTACCAACACTTTAACAGTGAATGCACACTGGCATCTGGTAAAGATGTATAAGATTGTGTGTATATATGCATCAAAAATCTGAAATGTAAATATAGTCCTGTCACTCTTGCAGGGAGTTGACGGGAAAGATGGCGATCCGGGGCCCCCCGGGGAGAGAGGAGACAAGGTGAGGCTGGCTGACTTCAGAGACCTCTAATGTTTTGTGTGACCACGCCGCCCTCTTTGAGCGAGGTCGCTCTGATTTCCCTCGAGCCGGCCTCTTAGCGCTCTGTTCGCAAAAAACAATTACACACCAGCTAAATGACCAACAAACACGAGGAGCCCGGCTCTTAATGAGGCGACCCGGCGGACTAATAAAGCCGAGGGGCTCCGGTGTAAACAAGTCTGCGTTTCAATAGCTTCTGGTCCAAAGCAGAAAACACACTGGCTCTGTGGTCAGCGCTGAAGCTAATGTCATTTCATTTTGTCCGTCTGACAGGGAGAGGCTGGCGTCAACGGGCAACCAGGACCACAGGTAAAACCCGCTCACCTGTCCCCGTCTCCTGATCCCCCCCCGACACTCCCGCTTATTTTCTTGGTTTAACTGATTCACTCGTAATCATTGTGCTCTGGATCACGTCTCCTGTAGGGAGATCAGGGTCCCGCAGGGTTTCCAGGTCTACCGGGCTCAGATGGTCCAGAGGGGCAGCCCGGTCCCAGGGGTCCACCTGGCCTTCCCGGGCCCCCAGGTCCCCCCGGAAGAGGCTATGCGTTCGATTTTGAGGTACCAATCTCCATCACGGACAATATCAGGATGACCATGTTTTTAGTGTATGAAAACGGCATTATTTCATTAATTCCTACAGAAACGGTTACAATAATTTAAAGATGAAAACTGTTTAGACTCTCAAATTTTGATTATGTGAATTCTTTTTGGTCGATTTGAGGACCTGGAGGGATCTGGGATGCTGAGTGGATTTGGAGCTGTGCCCTCAGGAGGCCCGCAGGTACGACTGCGTCTAACGTCACAGAGCGCCACAATATTCTGCTTCTATGTTTTTTTTTTTCCCACAACATTATTAATCTATTATTTTTATAACTATAACTAACTATAACTATTATTTTTATCACCTCTGATACATTTACTTGTATTTATTACACAGGGGCCTCCAGGAATCCCCGGACTTGAGGGACCCCAGGTGAGATATTTCTTGAATTCACTAAAAGCTGTTTTTGCTGTTCTCTTACAGTTTAGATTCTTTGTTTTAGGTTTAATCTGAATACCATTTAATGCTGCACCAATAGAAGACAACGCAGCAAACTGCGGCTCCTTTAAGCCAATAAATAGCTGTTCAGGGATCATACAGGATCAAACCACCTCAGCTGACTGACAGCTCCTGATTCTATAGATTTATGCACTTGACGTTTAAAGCTCAGTTTAGCGTTCTCTTTGATTTCATTCTTCGTCTTCTTCTCTGTTGTCTGTCAAAAAGGGTAAAGCTGGTTTGGACGGCCTCCCAGGAAAGCCGGGTGAAAAGGTGAGTCTGCTCCGTCGGGTTTATCTCAGCTTGAGTCAGGCAAAGCTTCTTAAAAAGTCTGGATCGGCTCTTGTGTTGTGGTAAACAGCTGTAAAGGCCACATGGTGGCGAGGGATGTCAGCTGCTGGCAGCGAGCTGCAGCGGTGGGAGGCGGGAGCGCCGTCCTCACGTTGCCTCCCCACAGAAATGAAGCGACACGAAACACTGCAGTGAACCTTTTTAAAGAAAATCGACTGCAGCGTCATTTATCACCAAAACCAGCTCAGAGGAAGCTGATGAAATCACTTTGTTTTCATTTTCGCGGGGCTCTGAAATGAAGGTGAAATAAAGGGAAGCAGGTTTCATCATATCTGTGATGTGTGTGAATGATTAATGTCTCTGTGGTCTCTGCAGGGGGAGCCAGGTGCTGCAGGACCACCAGGGTTCCCGGGCCTGGATGGAGAACAAGGGGAGGAGGTCAGTGAATGGATGTGCTATTAAAAACATATTGTGGATTTTATTCAAATGTTTTACAAATGGCTGACTTCATTGGTGGTATAGATAACTAGACATATGTAATGTACTCCATAAATGAATAAATATGTTATTGATAAGATAAGATCAGATAAATAATTGAATGTTTTTAAGAGTTTGTGTCTTGTCTTGTCCGCAGGGACCGAAGGGGGACAAAGGTGATCTCGGACAAAAGGTAAAACCAGTGTGGATACGTGACGTGTGCGCTCACAGTTCAGGGATTTTTGAGTTGCCATTTACTGAAAATGTCAAATGTGTTTCTTTCAGGGAGAGGCAGGGCGAGACGGGCTCAGTCTACCTGGCCCTCCAGGACCACCTGGACCACCAGGGCCTCTCATCAACCTCCAGGATGTAAGTGGTGTCTTCTTTGGTGCCACTTTGTCCCAAACTGCAGAGCGATGAGATCGTAAACGACTACGTTTGTTCAGGCAGTCAGTTTGATTTCTCCTTCTGCCTCTTTGTGTTCAGCTCCTGCTGAACGATACAGACGGTGCCTTCAACTACTCAGGGATTTTTGAAGCTCAGGGACCTGCTGTGAGTATCTCGCGACCAAATGATCCTGACGTCACGACAGAAAGAGAAAAAAAGAAACGTGTGGTTAGATAGCTTTCGTTTTTTTTAATGTTTGCAAACAGTAACAGCTCTGTGTTCAAGTCGCTGCTCTCAGCTGCCAGTTTTCTCGTTCCTAACATGGATAACGCAGCATGCAGAGACAATGTTTAAACTTTGTTCTATTTAGAGTTACTAATGTTTGTTTTCTAAATGTTTGCAGGGTCCAAAGGGTGACAGGGGGTTACCAGGAGTCAGCGGACCTCCAGGACTTAAAGTGAGTGCAGTCCAAACAGGCTAATCTGGCAAAACAAACACGTTTATACTCGTGTTATTCTGTATACACACAGTTTAATGTTTGCGTACATGCATGTTTGTTTTCTCTGTTTGTTTGTGCCCATGCAGGGTGAAAGGGGTGAGCCGGGGTTCATGATCGCAGCAGATGGATCCATGACGTCGGGCCTGGCTGGTCCGATTGGACCCAAAGGAGACAAGGTTCTAATCGTTGTCACAGTGTTTTTAGTTTCTGTTGTGTGCACCAGGATGTTGAGTGTTTGTGTGTTCTTGGGGATCAGTACAAACAGCTTAATTCATGTGTGAATGTGTCGTCGTTGCAGGGTGATTACGGCGTAGCTGGACCTGCTGGAGTTCAAGTAAGTATTAATGAACAAGAAGCAAATAGTTTCGCTTTTGAGGTTTTATAACTCTGTTAAATCCAGTTGTTTCACTGCTGAAGATGTACGGAGGGCCAAGACAGCCAAAACTTTTTGAAAAATAAGTTGATTTCTCAATAATAAACCACAACAAAGGCAAACAATTTCACTTTTTTAAGTTTTATGACACGGTTCAGTACGATTGTTTCATGGCTTTAGATGTATGGAGGGCCAAAACTGCCGAAATTTAAAAAAAAAAAAAGCAAACAAATAAATTACTCAATAATGAACAGCATTAAAAGCAGAAAATTTCACTGTTTTAAAAACTTATTTTTGCTTTTATAACACCATTAAATCCAATTGTTTCACTGCTGCTGTTGGATGGAGGACCAACACTGCCAAAACAAAAAATAAGAACAAAAAAAATGTATAAATAAATAAATAAATTTGCCATTAAATGGATTAAAGCAATAAGAAATATATACATATATACATCATGAAAAAAATAAATTCATAAATACTCTTTTTTAAAATGTTTTATTTAAATGAATAATAAATAAAACTTGTAAAAAATGTAATGGCACACTATTGTCTTCTTAAATAAAAGTAAATTGATGGTCACTCACATTGTCTTTTTTCCTAATAGGGGCCTATCGGACCACCAGGACCCAAAGGAGAATTTGGTTTTCCTGGAAGACCGGTAAGAACTAACCTTGTTGGTCCTTTGACCAGAGGATACAAAATATGCGTTGACATCATCGAAGTTAAATCCAGTCTAAGAAGCATTATTGTTGTTTTTGACTGCGATGCTTCTGGATGATGTGTGTCTGTTCAGGGTCGTCCAGGTCTGATTGGACCAAAAGGAGAGCGAGGGGACTCTATAGGCCAGCCGGTGAGTTACATTACCGGGTCAGAATCTGTAAAAGAAACATATTCCGGTTGAGTTTAATAACAGATTTTATTTGTGCCAGTTTGTTGTAACTTTAGCTACAGTGTGAATTTTTGTAGCACTCACTGTTCCTGTTTTAGTCGATGAGTACAGAATATTCTCTTTCCTTCTTCAATAATTTGTTTTCTTGTCGTCTTCGTCTGCTCTTTTTTTCAGGGACCTCCTGGTCCTCCAGGACTTCCGGGTCGTCCGGGAATGTTCAACTGCCCTAAAGGAGTAAGCACACACACAATCATTAACACACAGTCGTGACTCTTCGATCATCCGCTGTGTTTTATATATCTCTGTGCTCACCGTCCCTCTCTCCTCTCCTCCTGGTCTCTGAAGACAGTGTTCCCCATCCCTCCCAGACCGCACTGCAAAATGGCCGTAGGTGTCTGTCTTCTGCAGAACGAACTGCTGATGAAGCATGTCTTTTATATACGCAGTTATTCACCTCTTAATCTTATATAATCCGCCGTCCTCCTGCTTCGTCTCTATTCTAAATCAAACCTTCATCTTGTTCACGGTGGCCTGGAGGTCTAAAGGATGAAACATTGGAGTCTATGAGATGTGTGTCACACCATGTTTAATCGTCAGTGTCCAGACGGAACTACTTTTGACTGAAGGGCCGATTTGCATCCTAAGTTTCCATCTCCCGTCATCAAGCCTCAGTTTCCACGACCTCATAACTTCCCAGCACATTCAGTAACAACTGACTGGTCTCCCCTCTTCTTCTTCCCCTCTGTGTACTCATTCACTGCATGTTTCTCTGTGTAACACCGGTACTAGCCTAACCTTTCATCACTCAGAACTGTTCCAGGATGGTTCTGACACACACCTGCATGCTGCATGTCCAGTCTGGAAAGGTCAAGGTTCAGTGCCGAGAGAGACCCGAGGTAGTGCTGAAATCACACCTACCCAAAATCTGCATCTGTCGTTTGCATGCTGAATAAGATCAGAACCACACAGACTGAAAGGAAATATGATTCACTGTGATGATATTTATTTAGTGACTGCTGTTAATTAAGTTTGTGCTCCGTTATCTCAGCTCAATCCCGACGGAACCATTGCGTTTGGTGAGTCGGATCGTCTGCTTTTGATTCAAAATTGAAGAAATATGAAACGTCTTTTCTTCTTTAAAACCAAGAAAGAGAGGAAAATCAATTGCGTCACGCTTTTCCCCCCCCCCCCCATCTTCAAGGTAACTGTCAGACGGCACCGAAAGGAGAAAAGGGAGAGCGAGGTCTTCCTGGGCTGCCGGCGCCACCAAGTGAGTCAACACAAATGAAATAAAACCCAAAGATAGCGGCTCTCTACATGTTAGACATTTTTTGAATAACGTAAGAAAATAAGTGCCTCTAAATGCCACGGAAGGGAAAAACTGATTGCTAGGTTATAAAAAAAACAACTCTGCAAAGTGTGCTTTAATGAGTGAAGGAGAATATTTTATCTCTTTTTTCCCCCATTTCCTGGTATTTAATCAAATAATATGATCACCACCCTGTGAACAAACACGTTTTTAGAAAATCTTTTGTGACATTTTGTTAACGGTTGCTCGTCTTTTTCCTCCAGACACGTATCTTCCGAGGGGAGGCTTGGTAAGTTCCCGTTAGATTAAATCTTTCATGTTGCCTTTACATGACATCAGACGCAGGTGTTTTTTCATCTGTGTGTAATCACAGGGGACAAAAGGTGACCAGGGAATGAAAGGAGTGAAGGGAGACAAAGGGGAGGCAGGTTTTCCCGGGCGACCAGGCGCCCCTGGGAGGCCGGGACAAGTGGTGAGTCAGGTTTCCATGGCTACACAACGTGTCATCATTGTGACCGGAAATAGCAATCGATAACTTCCTCTTTCAGGGCCCCAAAGGAGAGTCCAGGAGTGGGCCACCAGGCCGCCCCGGAGCACCAGGTATCCCAGGTTTTGGCGTACCGGGACATGATGGTCCACCTGGGCCACCGGGGCCTCCAGGACCCCCTTCATCCCCCTTAAGATATGGCTCAGGTACAATTCATCAAGCAGTTACTGCTGTGACGTTGTTCGTTTCGCTGATGAGATCAAACATGAAGAGCTCTTTGGGTACAAAAATGTAGAGATGTGTATGTTAAAAACTGACACACAAAAGAAAAACAGCACCAGTAAAACATATTTAAGGACACGAAACACACTGTTCTGCATTTTATGAAATGTTTTTTACATTTTTGTTGTCCCAGCCATGACGATCGTTGGCCCCACTGGTCCTCCTGGACCTCCAGGACCTCCTGGGCCTTCGGGTAACTCAGCATCTGTAAGTTAACATGTCTCCTCTGGCGACGTTGTTGAACTTCATGTTAAACATTTGCATGGTAACACACCGTAAACAACACATATATACATCCTCATGTAGCTGTAAATCAGTACCAATGTTTCCACAGATTGTGACAGTGTTGCCTCTTTATTTGTCCTTCAGCTGAAAACATTTTCGAGCCGTGAGATCATGATGCAGAACACCGCCAAGGACGCAGAAGGAACTCTGTCGTACGTCACAGCTACAGGAAGTCTGTTCCTCAAGGTTTCCCAGGGATGGAAAGAGATCCAGGTACCGACCCAGATGAATATTCTATATAGTACTTCCCACATCTTGGTACAGAAGATATGCAATGATGTCAGCACTCCGAGATGTCTGATCCTGAGTCGAGACATGTTGCACCTGCAGTTTAAGTTGAATTGCTTTTCTGTGTATCACTTGGACCTTTATCATGCTTTATCATGCTCTTGCCTTTGAAAACGTCTCTAAATCTGATCCAGATGTACGAATTCTTTCATTGTGCATCTGGTGCTTTCGATTATAAATCCAATCTTGATTTTCCTGTGTTTTGTCTGCGCAGCTCGGCAGTCTGATCTACCTCTCCAGCAACATTATTCCACAAGATGAGGTGCTTATTGCCTTTTTTTTATGGCTAAATGATAAATAATGCATAAACAGTACAACATTCCACGATAGCATGTTTTTGATATCTGTTTTCATCCATCTGTTTAGCCTCGAACTGCATATCAGATACAGGGACACACGATGGAAAGGATACGATCGGTTAACGAAAGGGTGAGTGTCGATACGACTGAATTCTGAGACGATTAATTGATTTGGAACTTTGGTCTCAGTGATCATTTTAAACTTTCAGGCAGTCTGATCTGTTGACTTCCTCTCCCTCCAGCTCAACCTGGTCGCCCTGAACCAGCCCCACTCAGGCGGCATGATGGGGCTCGACATGGCTGACCGGATGTGCTACGAGCAAGCCAAGGCGATGGGTTTGGCTCCGAACTACCGCGCCTTCATTTCCTCCCACAGGCAGGACCTGGTCCATGTGGTCTATCCTGGTTTCAGGGAAACCCTGCCAGTAACCAACCTCAGGGTGGGTTGTGTTCTTCGCTTGTTTTTTCAGAGCCCTCTGCAAAGTTGCCGTGGCTCGATTATAACCCGCTTCTTGTGTCTTTGTGTAGGGTGATGTGATGTTTAGGAACTGGCGGTCGATTTTCACCGGCGACGGAGGGCCAATCAACGCAAGGATACCCATCTACTCCTTTGACGGCCGGGATGTTTTAGCTGACCCCTTCTGGTCAGTAAGCTCGATCGACTACCTTATTGGCTGTTTGATTTTACATGTTCTGTTATATTCACCTTATTGTACCGTGTATCCGTCAGGCCCCAGAAGAGCATCTGGCACGGCTCCACCAGCAGGGGTCACCGAGTGCCGGACAAACACTGTGAGACGTGGCGGGCGGACCACGTGTCGGTCACGGGCCAGTCGTCGAGCCTGACCTCGGGTCTGCTCCTGGGCCAGCAGACGCGGAGCTGCTCCAACCAGTACATCGTTCTTTGCATCGAGACCCACAAGAACATTTAAAACCCCTCCTCGCGTACCACTCCACCAACGAAACCCATCCCAGCCGCCTCAACACTTGGGAAAAAGACGAGCACGTTATTTTCCGTACATCTTTGGTGCTACGTGTAACATTTCATGGACCACATTTAACACCCTGTTGCTCAAAGAGCTGACGTTCGGGCATTTTCGGCAGCCAGAAGATTATTAAAGAGGGAAATGAAATAAAAAACTCTACAGCCAACATATAATACGAGAAAGTAAGCTGAACTGGAAACGTTTTGCGGATTACGATACAAATATGCGTGTTTTTAAAGGAACAACCCAGAAGAATCTCCCTTTATATTCAACCTGGTGGAGCGTAATGTCAAACACAACACAGAGCCTTCCTGACACTAACGCCAAAATCTCAAACAGAATGTGGTGAATGATTTATTGTCGTCAAAATGATACATGCAGCACCTTTTACCTTCACTCAAGGACAGTCACCCAGGTGTGTTGAGGATAAAGACGTCTCTGGAAAAAAAAAGAAATCGTCACATTTCACCTGCAGCCGCCCCTGAAATGTTGCAGTTTCTTTTTTTTTTTTTTTTCAAGTCCAAAGATGGTTCCAGATTTCCAAAGAGGTTTGTGATGGGAGCGTAAAGAGCTACTTTCACTGTATTGTTTACAGGTTGTCGTGGAGAGTTTTCAAAAGTTTTTTTTTTTTTTTAGAAGTTTACTCAATGTTTCCAGAGCGGGAAGTTTTGTTTCCGTAACTTACGCGGTCCAGAGGGACGAGCAGACAGCCAGTGTTGCCACCAAAGTAACTTTAAATGCACTGTACTTTATTTTCAACCTATTTTTTTATTTTTTAAACATTTTTTTTTAGCTCAACACTTTTCACGGTTGAAGGCGTTGCGTGTCGTAGCCTCTCATCCTGGTGATCTCACTCCTTTAGCAGCTCTAACTCTCGATAGGCTATTTAATTTAAACTCGAATGATTTATTTATACCGTCACAGCACATAACATGAAATCAGAAGATTAAATTTAAGAATGTAATTTATCGTGTTGTTGTTTTTTTTTTATTCTCACTTTTTGCCTCTTTTTCTATTTTTTGTACAGTTTTTTTTTTTTTATATGATATCTGGAGAATGTTTATACGACAGTCTAAACGAAACGTCCGCCTCGTGCAGAGATATACAATAATTGAAACAAGCTAAATGTTTTCATGCAGGAAAGAAATAAATAAAAAACAATAAAAGAAAAATAAAATTCCAAGGGAAAAAGTGAGAGCACATGTTTTGTATAAATATCGGTGCTTTGTTGAATAAAATTTTCTCTTTTCATAAACCTGTTTCTTGTTTCATTCTCTGTTCACAGAGCAAAATAACTCTCCTGTACTACTGTTTTTTAACCCTGGTGCCCTTAAAGGTTCCCTGTAGACGAGTCTTTCTTTGTTAATCGTTAAGTCTATCAAATGTCAGAAAACACCAGATGTTAGTCAAGAAAACCAAAAAGCTATGCTACTTAAAATGATCATGAAAAAGAAGAGAGGAGAATTTTTACCGTTAACTTTCTGGCACTGATAATTCAATTTACCTCGTGCCAAGTTTCTAGAATGCAGGTTGAACAGAGATATTGTAACTGAGTCATCATGTTTGTGTCGGCTGACCTAAAACCTGTTACAGCCAAGAGAAAGTTGAGTGCCTGTGTGCAGAGGAACCCATCAGTCAGTAATAAGCTCCAGTGAACAGCGGGCTGCGCTACATTGTGTATTAATTGGATTAGGATTCCCGAGAAGGTCCTGTAATCTCATTACGTGGATTGAAGGCATTGTGAGGGGCTAATCCTCCGCCTGCTGTGGGATCCCACTGGGATCACCGAGCTCCCAAAGGTTGGAGGAGAAACTGAAGCGGGGCGAAGAAAAGACGAGCACAGAAATTGGATCAGCGGCTGCTGTAATTACACCGGAGTGAAAGCTACAACGCCACGTACCTGTAAGGTGTAGTTGGCCTTTTCATTGATGAGCTGGGCGATGAATTTCGCTGTATGTTGGAAGTGGACTTTTTCTGAAGGGGGAGACAAAAAGACATGAGACAAAATGTCAGACAGAAGAAGAAGATGATTAAAAAAATTGAAAAAATCAATGGTTTTCTTACCGTCAGCTGTTGGATGGATGATGAGAAACTTCTTATCCATGAACTGAGACGCTCTGTGTGCCAAATTAGCCATCTGAGAGGAAATGAGACACATGAAGCAA
This sequence comes from Diplodus puntazzo, assembly GCA_963678695.2. Lineage (NCBI taxonomy): Eukaryota > Metazoa > Chordata > Actinopteri > Spariformes > Sparidae > Diplodus > Diplodus puntazzo. Next base: position 24,740,410 of record OZ023171.1, on the reverse strand, counting down.
CAAGTAAGTTCCAGTTAGACACTGCAGTGATCCGCACAACTGTACAGAAGAGGATAAACGCCACTGAAAAAAAAAAAAAAGTTTTACAGTGACCCTTTAAATGATTGTACGCACAGGGATAAGGACCACTGGAAGAAACTCTGAAAACGCAGAAGCTGCAGCTCCTTTTGAGGACCACATTTAACAACCTGTTGCTCACAAAGACGATGTTCGAACATTTTTTTCCTGACATCACGAGGTTCTTTCAGGAAATAAAGAAAAAAAACAGTCCACCAGTGAACCCATCCCAGCCACCGGTCTTTTTCTTTCCTTTTTATGAAATTGTTTATTTTTTTTACTATTACTATTGCTTATGGGAATATTACTGTCCTCTGGCTGCTGTGACCAAATTTCCCCGTTTGCGGGACAACTGATTCTCAGTTTGCTGCAGATGCACCAGTGCTATATCCACTATCTGGTCGGATACTGTACCGACTACCTTTTACTGAATGTGATTCTTAGAAACCTGGATTTTCACTGAAGGTTAAAGGTTTTGTAAACAGTGTCCGACCAGCTCTTCAAACACATTCTCCTTCCAAAGGTTACATTTTTATCTGGATGTTTTGTTTTTTTTCTGTGCCAAAAATCTCTCCGCGTGTACTGTGTGGATGTTTTAGGGTTCAGTTTGTGCTCTTGCTTCACCTCTAAATACAACACAAAAGGGCCACGTGGACATGAAGACGTTCCAGGTAATCTCTTAATACTACACTCTTATTTTGGCTTTAACCTATGGATGAGCCAGTTTACACACATTAATCATTCTAACTTCGATGTGAAGGTCCTGTGTGGGCTCCTGCTGACTGCCGCAGCAGCTGACGGTCAGTCGTTCCATCCTGGCCGATGCCGCCGACCATCAGTGCAAGAGGACTTCAACGTTACAAAGGTAAAAACATCCAGGCTGCTGAATTGTATCACATCACTTGATTTGATTGATTTTTTTTTCACATTGATCATGTATTGATCTATTTGATGTTTAACCACATTTAGTATACGGGTAGAGTTACACTGTCTTAAAGAAGTTGATGCCAGCTGCCGACGGATCTTTGTGCTCTTCTCCTTCTAGTACATGGGCACCTGGTATGAGATCGAGAAGCTCCCGGCTGTGTTTGAGAGAGGAAAGTGTAACCAAGCCACGTACAGCCCTCTGGCTGACGGGACGGTCAAGGTTCACAATGCAGAGCTGCTGTAAGTATTGAACTGGCCTCAGCAGAAAAAAAAAACAATATGTGCCTTGCTGGGAGAGAACTTTCACCCTCCTCTACATGAGCTGTGCCGTATCTCTTCCTCCCTGAAGGTCTAATGGGAAGATAAATTCAATCCAGGGTGTTGCCAAAGTTAAAAACTCTTCTCGACCCGCTATTCTGGATGTCAGCTTCTTTAAAGGTACACACACTGTGGATGTAAAGAGCCAGGACGTTTACATTTATAATAGAAACACACAAATCATTCAGTTATACGTCTACGTCCGTGTCCAGGTGTTCCAGACGCTCCCTACTGGGTCCTCTCCACAGACTACCACTCGTACGCTCTGGTCTACTCTTGCTCTAACTACTTCGGCCTTTTCCACATCGACTTCGCCTGGATCCTGGCTCGCACCCGGGTGTTAACCCAAGAGGTCATCAGCGAGTTACACGATAAGCTGGCTGCTGCCGGTGTAAACTTGAACCGCCTTATAGTCAGCAATCAGACCGGATGTGATGTCATGTCCTGAGGCGCCATCAGCAAACTGGAAAAAAAAAGGAAACCGAAGCTGAATACTTCGAACTGCGGTGGAAACTCCAAGTACTTTTTGTTGACGTCGCACGTTCAGCTGATTCTACACTCAGTAGAATTACACAAGATAGCAGTAATGTGGATTCACATCTTAATGTTTTAAGATCGAACATTAAAGATTCATGAAAACCAATGTGGCCATACGACTGCTTAGTCAGTACTTTATCATTTATGAATTTCTATTTCATAACTGCAACATTCTATCTCATAATTACGACTTTATCCAATGATTTTGACTTTCTCTTTCGTAATTCAGACTTTTTTATCATCATTTTTACTTTCTATCTCATTTTAACTTTATATTTCATAACTATGACTATGTATCTCATATTTTCTACTTTCCATTTCATAATTATGACTATTTATCTCACAATTTCTACTTTCTATCTCATAATTATGACTATTTATCTTGTAGTGTTTACTTTCTATACATATCAACTTTCTGGCTCATAATTCTGACTTCTAATCTCATAAATTCAAATTTATATCTCATAATCAGGACGTTTTATCTCATTATTTCAACTTTCTATCTCGTAATTATGACTTTATATCAAAAAGAACATTTTTACGTTTGACTTACCATAAATTCTCATTATTTTTGGGGGTGGAACTGGGCTTGCATACATTCTATACACATCCATAATATTCCCCTTAAATTTAGCTAAGTGAACAAAATAAAAAATACAATTTTAAACTCGTAATTTATTCCATAAATTGATTGTTTCTTTACTTACTACAACGTCACTGTCCAAGAAGGTACTTCCGTTTTCGATGCAGACTTCAAATAAACGTTTCAGTTACACCTTTAAAAAGTTAAAACATCAAACGATTCTGGAACATCCTCGCGATCGAAAAATCCCAAAACTAAGTAATTTGAGTGGTTAAGATCTCAAAATCTATTGTGAGGAACGTGTTTGTCGTGGGTTCATCATTCGTTTAACTGTGAAACACGCCTAACGGTCAAACGTGATGTTTTTATTCTGAAGGACGCAGACCGGAAGTGCTGTGGACGAGTATATGAGAGGAATGGCGACTGAGGAAGTTCCATTAAAAACAACCCAGCGACACTCAGAGGACGTTATTAAGTTTTGACTCACTTCCAGCAAAATGAGCTTGTTGTTGTTTTGCGTGTTACTGTCGTGTGTGCCGTTTTGTTCCTCGGCTGATATAAATTACAGACCCATCATCGGTAAGTGTATTAACACGTAATTAACGGCACCGTTAAGCTAACTTTGTGTTGATATTACCGTTGAAACCTGCAGCTAACAGACCTCACCTAGCTAAGTTAGTAAAAGGTTTGGAAAGCTAGCAAAGTGTCGAGTCGTGCGGGTTAACTAGCCATTATTAGCGACATTTTAAACCCACTTGGTTTGTCTTTTTGAAAAAGGTGTTCTGGCTCAAGATATTCGTTCACCCCAACCCAATCAGACATCTTACATCGCTGCCTCGTATGTCAAGTTCCTGGAGTCAGCAGGAGCGAGGGTCGTACCTGTCATGTGAGTTATCATCTATAAACAGACTTCATAACTGTCCCTTTATGTTTATACACCGCTGTGTGTCACCTGAAACACTTAACAATGCCTTTTATTTTAATTCCTGCAGGATTGACCAGACACCAGAGGAGTATAAGAAACTGTTCAACTCCATTAATGGGTAAATGCCTTATTATACGCAGAGTACCTAACTTAGCAGTCAAAGCCTTTATGTTAAATGTTTTTGCATGAATGTTTTGTAAAATGAAACACAAACATGTGCTGTCATATGCCTGTGTGTTTTAGAAAAGTAAAAGATTAACTTTAGGTATGGGTGGACAAACTAGTATGTCATGATGCCATTAAGATCCCTGTGATTGGAAGAAGACTTACATTTTTAATGAGATTACATTTATACAGAAGCCCTGAGGGGACAAATAAGGAAAAAAAACAATTTCTGGTCTGATCCAAATGTTATTCTCTCCTGTGTTTATGACTTGTGAACTGATGGAGAAGAAGTTTTGGCAGGATAATCGTTCCATGTGCCTTCATAATTAGGAGGTTTTATCCCACAATTCATAATTCAGACTTTTTGTATCAAAGAATAAATCTTACTTCTCATAATTTTGGGGGGCAGAAATGGGCTTCCATGCATTCCACACACATCCATAATATGCCCCTTAAGATTAGCCAAATGAAAAAAATTAAAAATGCAATTTTAAATTTGTAATTTATTCCATAAATTGATTGTTTCTTTACTGTAAACCCAGTTAACCACATCGCTGTCCAAGAAAACAACGTTGTCGATGCAGACTTCAAAATAAATGTATTAGTTACACCTTTAAAAAAGTTAAAACAGCAAGCGATTCTACAGACTTCCTAGCAATCAAAAAATCTGGATTTTTTTTTTTAATGTGTGAACCAGAATAACAAGACATTTTTTTTTTCAAGAGAAATTATTTTTTTCTTATGTGAACATGAATGGGAAAAAATTTGTGTGAAACTGAGTACATGAATTAAAAAAAAAAATCAGAAGATTGTTTTGGCATGTGTGAAGCCGAGTTTTGGCAGAAGAACATTTTTTTGTCTTTCATTTTGACTATAAGAGGCTCCATAAGTGCACCATTACCTCATGTTCTAAATAGGATTAAAAGCATTCATATTTTCTTCTCGGGTAGTTTTACTTTTCTCCCTGCACATGCAAAAAAAAGTATAAAGAGTATTCTAGCAAAACTTTATTTTCTTCCAGTTCTCAACTCATAAAACTCAGCCGTGAACTCACGTTGCACCTGACAACACATTCACCTCAAAACATGAATCAAATCCTCTGAAGGCCACACAAGCGTATCAAATATTAATGGTTTTCTTTTATTATTATTCTGGCCACCCCAGGTCTGTATTGCTTAAAAAAATAAATAAAAAAGAGAGACATAACATTTTGTTTGTGATGTTTCTTTGTGAATCATGACTCAGTCCCTGTGTGTCCATGTTAAACAGGGTCCTCTACCCAGGTGGTTCTGCCAACATTACCTCATCTGGCTATGAAAGGTCTGCAAGACTCTTTTATGAACTGGCTATTGAGGTAAAAGTTTAGAAACACTAATAACTGTCTCTTAGTGTGTTGATGCTGGAGTTGGCTGCATGCTGTGTGTGACGTTTCAGGCAAACAAGAAAGGCGACTACTTTCCCATATGGGGCACCTGTCTCGGATTTGAGCAGCTGGCCTATTTGACCAGCGGAAAGCCGGTACTGTCACGCACCAATACAACCGCTGTGGCTTTGCATCTGGATTTCACGAAGGGTATGGCTTTGTTTCAACAGCCGCAACACTGATTCTTTTACCAACCAGAGAGCAGTCTTAACATATATGTAAGAGTTGGCCACCTTTCAAATTCATACGCAAAATAAGTTGGGGGCAGCATATCACCAGACTAACCACCTACTGTTGTTACATGTAGCTGCCATTAGCAGGTTAGCACAGTTAGCTAAGGTGCTAACTGGGCCGGGGGGATGTTAGTGTTTACACTGCCAGTAGGATTTTTGGACCAGGACGGCGCTGGCTGGTTAGCATGCTAACTTCTACTCATGAACTGCTCTGAAAAGCTTATGAAAATCATATTTATTATGACAAAACATGGTTATTAATCATATTTTTTACAAACCTTTTCCAGAAGCCAATAGCAGCAAGATGTTTCAGGACTTCCCACCAGAACTCATGGAAGATCTGGCCTCTGAGCCGCTGACAGAAAACTCTCACAAGTGGAGTGTGACCACGTCGGTACGTCTTTCGTTGCTATTATGATGAGAAAACGTTTCAGTCATCAACATTACCCACAATATATATATAAAATAAGAGCAGAACTAACCTCTCTGTTTCTCGCAGACTTTCAACTCAACTGAGGAGCTGAAGGCGTTTTACAAAGTTCTCTCCACAAATACAGATGGACACGTTGAGTTTGTGTCAACAATGGAAGGTAGTAACACTGCAACAGCACTACTGGCACAAGTTTACAGCTGAATTAAACTGTTTTTAATCTTTTTTCTTGACTTGCCTCTCGGCAGCTTATGATTATCCAATTTATGGGACACAGTGGCATCCGGAGAAAAACGCATTTGAGTGGACGAAGCCTTACATTCCACACTCTCCGTCAGCAGTCAGGATCACCTTCTACATGGCTCAATTCTTTGTCAATGAAGGTACGACAGCGTTACGTTTGGTTCCCTGATTAAATAGTCAGCAGCCAGATTGATAGAAACTTTGTGATCTGTTAAATCCTGCACTGGTTTCTCTCCTTACAGCGAGGAAGAACATGCACACATTTGAATCTGAGGATGAAGAGAGCAAAGCGCTGATATACAACTACAGTCCTGTTTACACAGGGAGAGAAAGCAGCTTTGAACAGAAATATTATTTCTGATGTTTGTTTGTGGAGTGCTTCTCCTTTCCAACAGCTGACTGATGACTCAATCATGTGACTTATGAATGTTTATCGATTATTTGATTTTGCCTTTGCTGCTTGCACAATCTTTTGCAATTGCAATCAAACCAAATAGTTAAGTGGAAAGAGGATAGATTTATAAATATATATCATAAGTCTTGTTGTGGGGCAGGATTTATATAATGTCAAATCATGCTTTGTGGATGCTGTAGCTGGGTCTACAGCTTAGTCATTAATGTTACAGCAGACACTGTTTATAATGACCTTTTAAGGAATTTGACTTTAAACATTTGAATGTTTATGGTCTGTATTTAGGTAAAATGTACACTCATCAACGTAAAATTTAATTTATTGATTCAGGTCAGGATGCTAGTTTCCATGAGCATGTTAATGGTAATTCCCAGTATGTGCTAGCCCCCTCAAGTGATGTTGCACTAGCTAATGTTGCTAACACTTGCTAACAAACATTAACATTCCTAACACTGGCTAGCGTAACATGTTATCAATATGATCTTAATGCAGAGTCAGAATATAACGCTGAGGATTCATTGGAGACAAAAAGTATATACATAAATATATAATTACAGAAAAGCAACAAAACAGATGAGCCAAAAAAGACGTAACGGCTGATAAAATATCTATTTTTTTATTCTAACATTTACCTTCATGCCACAGTCTGACATCAATCTCCTTCTAAGCTTTGGATAACAAAGTTGAGCGTCTTGAAAAAGTCCTCAACCACTGGCAAGAAAGTTCGATGTTGCCATTGGCAATTATAAAGTCCACTTTCAATCAACTCAGTTCAAGGACAGCAACAGGAGAACGGAAATGAATAGTCAAATGTAACTTCCAAAATGCTTTATGCACAAATAACACTCAGGTAATATTGTTTCTTTTGTCTTTTTCTTTTTTTTTTTTTTCTCTTTAGAATAAAATGATATTTGAATAACATTTACACATCAAGCTGACGAGACTGGGATCTCAATCACAATACTACTGGAAATGTAATTTATGCAATCCAGCAAGGAACATTCAATATGTCAAAATTACCATGTGGAGCTGAGCTATGAGGTGGGGATAGTGCTGCAAGTAACCTCTTTAACATGCACTGAAACGTAACACAAATGGCCATTCAAATAAAAGAAGTGGAAAATTAAACTTGTGCCTCAAGAATTCATCATCACACGTTTGTAGGTCCACAACTGTTCACCCTTATATACAAATGCATCATTTCTTCGGGATGTGACACCAATCCTAATGGCCTTAATTAATGTATTCTATGATTTCAAGTGTAAAGTGACACAGCACTTTGATTAACACACACTGTGGTTTCTGTACTGGCTATACATTTTCTTCACCTACCATTCTTTAACATCTTAAAAGCAACGGTGCATGCAGATTCTGTACATTGTAGCTCGGTGTAATAATCTATTTGGGCATCTTTCCAAAGAGTGGAAGAAGTTTAAAATCTCAGTTTCTCAGTCAAGTATAAGCTTTTGAAGAGTAGCTCTTAATACAATTCATTTGATATAATATTCTATTTCAAGCTATAGCTTTAAAACAATAGCTGCTATTTTGGGAAATATGTTTATTCACTTTCTCGCGTTAGATGAAGAGATTGACACCACTGTCATATCTTTTTTGGTAAATATTGAGTTGAGTCCTGGAGATGGTTAGCCTAAACAGCTCTGATGAGTCCTAATTATAACCTCCAAGTTTTGTACACTTGGGTTTTTGTACGGGTTAAACAATATAGTTACAAGCTATTAGTGAGTGTCAAAGAAACCACTAAGCTAGCTTGCTAGAGCCAAGCTTACTGTTCACTTAAGTTTACCATTACCCATAAAACCACAAGTTTTTGAGGTTTTGTTCACATGGGTTATTGTACGGGTTAGAGGAGCTAATATGCTAACTAGCTAGAGCCAAGCTTACTGTCTACCTAAGCCTACTATTACAAAGAAATAGTCCAGATCATAACGCTCCCATAAAACCACAATTTGAAGTTTTGTACACTTGGGTTTTGGTGCGAGTTAAAGAAGTTTTAGTCACGTGCTAATAATGAATGTCAGAGGAGCTAATACGCTAGCTATCCAGAGTCAGGCTCTGTATCTATTTGCTTTACCGAAGCAAACGGATACAGAGAAATAGTCAATATTTTAACCACCCATAAAACCACAACTTGTAGTTTTGTACAGTTGAGTTTTTGCACAGGTTAAAATAGTTACGTGCTAATACTGACAGAGGTGCTAAAACGCTAGCGAGCTAGAGCCAAGTTTACAGTTTAACTAAGCTAACTGTTACAATGAAGTAGTCCAGATCATAACCCCCCCATAAAAGCACAATTTGTAGTTTTTACAATATGTTTTTGTACAAAATAAAAACCTGCAGTTCTACATGCTACTTGTGAGTATGAGATGAGCTAATAGTCTAGCTAGCTGCAACAGCCAGGCTAACTGTTTCATTAAGCTAGCCAGCTGCTGGCTGTAGCTCCATATTTAACAGGAAGATAGGAGACTGAATCAATGTCCTCTAACTCTCGACAAGAGAGCGAATCGCAAATTTCCCAAAATGTCAAACTATTCCTATAAAATTAGCCTCGTTGTAGTTCATAAATGCAGTCCCACAGCAGGGTGTTTTCTGACAAAGTAAGGCACAGTGACTAAAACAAGTTGACACTTCTGTTTTCTTTTTTTTTCTAAAGAACTGGATCATCACAATAAAACTGTGTCAAATGAACATTAAGAAACTTTTCTGTTCCAAACATTTTTACCAGATGGAGAATTCTTTCAGCATCACTGAAACACATGAAAAGTGAAGCGACGAGATGAAACCAGCATCAGGGCAAAACAAAAAAAAAGAAAAAAAGAAAATATATCCGTAAAAAGCTGAGTGAATGCTTCATGTGCTATTTTACATACTGTAAGAACAAAAGACACAACCACAGTCCAACATTAAAGTTCTTCACAACTTTAAAAATAGTAACATTTCCTGTTTCCGCACATTTCCAGACGCCCGTTATGAACAACCAGTGTTTTTCCACCGGGCGTCCGATTCTCATTAATATACAAGCCCAGCAGTTATGTGCTATAAGGTGTTCCTCGTCCTCACAGCTTCAAAGTCTGCGTGAGAGCCGATGCTTTTCTCTCCACTGCTTTTTGAGGAGCTGGTCCATCCCGCTGTGAAGGAGACTGCTTCCTGTTAAATCATTCGGTATACTCCAAAAAACGTTGCGTCTGGTCGTCAGTCTGTGTCGGCTCTCCGGAGGGGGGGCGGCCTTTTGGGATCTGAACTCTGGAGGGGGCATCAGAGAATGGGGGGAGGATGGATGGATGTAGAATTAGATCGTCAATCTGCTGGAAAAAGGCAGTCTCAGGTTCGGCATGCGGACACGGGGAGTCCAAATGCAAAAACCAAATTGAGCAAAGAGCAGGAGAGAGTTGCATATCGTGAACGACTGTATGCCAAGTGTTGTGCTTCAGGCACAGGGACGGGATGGAGGTCAGGGCAGGCGAAAACGTATGAGCAGGGGAGGATTCGGGGGCACAGGGAGGCCTGGCTAACCCTCGTCTTCGCTCTCCTCCTCCAGCGCCTCCTCGAACACGATCTCCGGTAGCCTGAAGCACTCCTCGAAGAAGTTCACCAGGGACTGGCTGAGGTGCTGCCTAGTGGCTTCGCTGTGGATGAAGTGGCCTTCGTCCGGGTAGATCTGAGACACAAAGATATACGTTTATAGCGAGTGAGATGCAGCAACCACACATTCATTATTTACAAGAGATGGAAGGTTTCGTCCACAGGCTGAAGAATCTGGATGCAGAACGAGTTCTCCGCTCCAGGAGACTATTTTCTCTCAAGCTAACAACAAAGTCTTAAGATCTTGAATGAATCCAGTGTGAGGTTTTAGGATTAAGAGCTGAGAAAGAAATACAATACTATTTAATTTGCTCTGGCAGATGTTGTATTGTGCGTAATGTAGGCGCTGAGTTTTTGAATGTAGTAGTACTCCACCTGTAAACAGACTTTAAGGTGGGATATTGCTGGAGAAAAAACTACTAATACTACACTGTAAAAAGACTTCATAGCAAGTTAAAGTCCTGCTTTGAAAGTGTTGGTGTAACTAGAAAAATTGTATTTCCTGCGAAAATACAGTGTGAATGCTGAAGGATGAAGCGAAATCTGCTGAATGTACTGCCGAAAAGCTGAAAAAGTTGAAAAGTTCAAGGCCGAAAGACTTGAAAAAGTTGAACATTTTAATTGCTGAACATCAAGTTGAATGTTTGAAGGAGTTGAAAAGGCAGAAAGATGAATATCCGAAAAGGCTAAAAAGCTTTAGACTAAGAGGGCTGAAAGAGGTTAAAAAGGTGAAAAAAGACTGAAAAGGCCAAACAGTTGTGGAATAACAGGGTTGAAAGAGCTTAAAAAGGTGAAAAAAGATGGAAAAGGCAGAAAAGTTGGAGAGTAAGGGGACAGAAAGAGCATAAAAATGTGAAAAAAGACTGAAGAGGTGAAAAGTTAAAGGCAGAAAGAGCTTAAAAAGGTGAAAAAAGACTGAAAAGGCCGAAAAGTTGTGGAGTAACAGAGTTGAAAGAGCTTAAAAAGGTGAAAAAAGAGTATATATGAAGAAGTATAGTCATGAAAATGTGTTTTGTTCGTGTAAACTGCATTTTCACAATACTACATTTCAGCTCACAGTAGGCAAGGCATCTTTAAATCAGTCTTGGATTGTTGTTGTTTTAATTATCAATTTGTCAAATCTGATCTCGGATGGTGAAAAAGAAGAGAGAGAGAATTTTTTTCGTTAACTTTCTGGCACTGATGATTCAATTTATCTCGTGCCAAGTTTCTAGAATGCAGGTTTAACAGAGATATTGTAACTGAGTCATCATGTTTGTGTCGGCTGACCTAAAACCTGTTACAGCCACGAGAACGTTCAGTGCCTGTGTGCAGAGGAACCCATCAGTCAGTAATAAGCTCCAGTGAACAGCGGGCTGCGCTACATTGTGTATTAATTGGATTAGGATTCCCGAGAAGGTCCTGTAATCTCATTACGTGGATTGAAGGCATTGTGAGGGGCTAATCCTCCGCCTGCTGTGGGATCCCACTGGGATCACCGAGCTCCCAAAGGTTGGAGGAGAAACTGAAGCGGGGCGAAGAAAAGACGAGCGCAGAAATTGGATCAGCGGCTGCTGTAATTACACCAGAGTGAAAGCTACAACGCCACGTACCTGTAAGGTGTAGTTGGCCTTTTCATTGATGAGCTGGGCGATGAATTTCGCTGTATGTTGGAAGTGGACTTTTTCTGGGGGGGGAAGCGAAACGAGACACATGACAAAATGTCAGACAGAGAAGAAAAAGATTTAAAAAGAACTGGAACAATTCAATGGATTTCTTACCGTCAGCTGTTGGATGGATGATGAGAAACTTCTTATCCATGAACTGAGACGCTCTGTGTGCCAAATTAGCCATCTGAGAGGAAATGAGACACACGAAGCAACAAGTAAGTTCCAGTTAGACACTGCAGTGATCCAAACAACTGTACAGAAGAGGATTAACGCCTCTGGAAACAAATCTCAAAGTCTGAATTTGGAGGAAAAAAAGTCCAAAGTCTGAAAAAAAAGCCAGAATTGTAAAACAAACAAAAAGTAGAACGACATTCTTTCCTGTTGGTCCTAACTCCTCTTCCGTACACTTTGAATTTGAAACGTAACAATTAAGATCTTACTGAGTATGCTCTCGGATCCGGTTTAGGCAGCCCAAGATATCGCTCAGAAAATGCAGAAGCTGCAGGAGGAAGAGATTCAATTAACCAAACGTCAAATTACACCAAGACATCATATTATTAACAAGATCCATGTTTCATGTCTGTCTCGTTCTCTGGCCAATTCGAAGGAAAAAGAAAGAAAACGCTTGCAGGTTCTCCTCCTCCTCCTCCTCCTCCTCCTCCTCTCCATATTCAAATATATTCATCCATCTACATATTCTTTAGTCTGGAAGTTGCTGCGGACCGTCTTCATTTGCAATTCCAGACCTATACAGCGTCATGGCACGTCTCTCACCCTCCTCTGGCAGAGCGAAAGAAATCAAATAGATGTGAAATCAGTCACAGCGCGGCGTGCAGCTCCTCCTTAATTTGCAGTTTGCTGCCTCTGTGAGAGCTCCGTCTCCCTCCACACGATTCTACATCTCACACATTTTTATTTCTCTGGCTGCCGAGGTGAGGCCGGGGTAGTTAAATCCGCCTGCCTGCTGTTATGATTGGGTTTCTGAGGTGTATCTGCACCATCTCACTGATAAGGTGAACAGTACGGTACATGTATGACACAGTCAGGGAAATAAGGTGAAGGTGCCGGAATTGCGACCTGCGTCTCTCCTGTTCCCGGTGAACGCTCTCTGCCGGAGCCTCACTGGTTATGCAGAGCTTCAGTATCTGTGCACATCATACATGAGACACTATGTAAACAAACAGGGCTCACCGTATAATTCAAAGTCGGTGATGGGGGAGAGGACGGCGCCGCACTTCACAGGAGACTCCTCGCCGCTGACCAACAGGCTGGTCACGTAGCCGCCGTACACCTGAGAGACAACAACAAGCCCTCAAGCACTTTATTTGCTCGAGTGTCAATGACCATGAGCAGTTTTGAGTCTGTCTTCAATGTTTTTTTCTTTTCTTGTTTTTAATAAAACCCGGGTTCCAGTTCCCCATCAACCCTCTCAGCACCTACACACACACACACACACACACACACACACACACACACACTGCCCATGCAAACGAACCTCCCCAGGTAACTTAACCATAACTCTTTTTATTTATTTTTTGGTTAGAAGTAAACATTTTCACACATGTATGAACCCGAGTGGAGAGGGAAAAAACAATTTCAGGAGAAACTTTTTTTTGGGAAACTGAATGTAATGTTTGTTTTTCAGTAGAAACTTTTTCTTAAATCAAGAAAAAGTTTGGGTTTGGGTTAGGATGCTGCACTCTAATGAGTGCTACGAGGGGCTCTGGCACAAGGTAGGGTGTTATAAAAACATTAAAACGTCTGATTGATTTGATTGATTAAAAGGGTTAGGCTTAGGTCGAAGGACAAATGTTGTTATGTTACCTTGGGAGGTTTGTTTGCACGGGCAGCAGGGAACGTAGATATAATGTGTGTGTTCCTACGTAAGTGTGAAGGAAGGTGCTGAGAGGGTTGATGGGGGACTCGAACCCAGATCGGTGGGAGGTTTATGTCACGCACCAGCGGTGGGTAATGGTAGAGACACCCTAACCCCGACCCCGACCCCAAAGGGGATGGTAGTGTGCTGTCTATTGAATATTCAATATTCAAAGTGTTGTGTTTTTGTGGTGTTTTTGGTCAATAAAAAGTTTTGCTTTTTAGGACGGTAGTGTGCTGTGATTTCAGTCTATTCTTACCTTTCCAAAAGCTCCGACTCTGGTTTTGTCGACGTAGGCCTCTTTCAAAATAAAACTGCAACAGAAAAAACAGGTGGTCAAATATTTCCATTTAGACCCGGCCTAACCCAACATCGAGGTGTGACGACATAGATATCGGTGGTCAACGGTGAACTCCCGGTGTTCGATGGTTTAAAAGAAGCCGTGATGTACGTGAGACGTACTTGAGTGCGTCCTTCTGATCCTGCTCCTCGTACACTCCCAGCTTCTTCTGGATGCGGTGCAGCAGGTTGGTGCCCTGGAAGCCGCTGCCTCGCCCGTCGCAGCGCACCACGATGGCGCCGAAGCTGCTCACCAGCACCGTGGCCCAGTCCATGTGGAACTGCTCCGCCACCATCTGGCCACCGGGTGTCCCGTCGCTGCACGGATACAAAGACGCTGCACAATAAATACTGCTGAATACAATCCAATGTGTTTTTTCCCAATAAACCCTGTGTACACAACTTAAATATTCAGGATGGAAAGTTGACTTTACATCGACTGAGGCTGACGCAGCAGCACAGCGTTCACGGTCACTTCGATAAACGAGCATTAAGAGAATTATGTCTATATGCAGGCAGAGTGAAAAGCTTAAATTTGAGCTGCAGAGAGAAGGACAGCCAAGAAGCCCAGAGGAGAGAAACATTACTGAAATAACAGCGTGGACAGGAGGACGAGCATTTAACATCCAGCTGGAGAAGGGACAAAGCAGCGTGTCTCTCGATCAATACTTCTGAATCAGCGCTGCTAGTGGACACACTGCTGCTCCTTGTCTACCTGTGTGAAAACATCAACTGGTACGTACACGAGCAGCAGCAGAGGATAGTGTGACGTTTCCACGAAGCCGGCCGGTTTGAGGATCTGCATCGACAAGGCTGCAACACAGACACAAGCAAAAACAGTCAGTACACGATTGATACCACTTTCTGATCACACAGTGTCACACAGAAGTTGGGATGCTTTTCAATCAATACCAGATTTAATTCTGCAGAAAGTGTAAATGATAGTGTGATATCACAGAGGTTTGGAGGAGCAAAGAGCCCGATCTCACCAGAAGAGATTTGTTTTTATTTTATATCATGATTACAATATCACTTTTAAACATTGCCTCCGTCTTTCTTTTGAATCAAGGGATAGTTTTACCTTTTAATCAGAGTACGAACAGGTTTTTACAAGGACAATACAGCCAATTAAAAAGAACTTTCAAGCTCTCCAAACCAAAACTTTGTCATCAGGTTTGAGACGCCAGGAGGCAAGAAACAAACGTGACAACAGGACTGTTTCAAATGTTCAAAGAGTTTTGTTTTACAGCACATTTAAATTCAAGCATGTTCCAAATCTTCAAAACAATAACGGTTCATAAACGGTTACATTTTCAATCCCTGTCCAACGTGAGATAAAAAGCCAGTAACACAAATTAAAGAATATGAGAGCGTAGAATCCAAAGTGCTTCATTTTAAAGGTTCGCGACCAGAAAAGGATAAAAACCTTTTTTTAGGTTTTGCTTTTGCTTCTCATGTGAGTCACTTATGTCTGTAATCTGACCCTAACCCTCCGACGGGTGACACCTACTGTAGTCGTCCATGTTGATCTCCTTGTACTCCACTGTGGGCATCTGCATGGAGGCCAGAGTCAGCATCAGGTTGTCGTTGTTCTCCAGTCTGTGAACTTCTGAGATACCTGCAACCACGTCACAACCATAACCAGTGAGATTTACAATGTTTACATCCAGTAAGTTATGACACATGCAGAGAAGTTCAAGTAAAAAACGTCTCATCGTGAACTTAAAATCAAAACTCAATCAGCCTCTTTTTATCTCCATGTAAAATCAGACTTTAATTTTTGGATTCTTTCGGTTTTGTAAGAGTTTTAATATCGCAAAAACACTTCTAGTATGAAAATACGGCATCAAAAAATCTGTTTTTAATGTCACA
The DNA here is from genome assembly GCA_963678695.2 of Diplodus puntazzo. Taxonomy (NCBI): domain Eukaryota; kingdom Metazoa; phylum Chordata; class Actinopteri; order Spariformes; family Sparidae; genus Diplodus; species Diplodus puntazzo. The sequence goes on along the minus strand of OZ023171.1, from coordinate 24,724,821 downwards.
ATGCGAGTACAGACTCTGCTACAACAGCTGACTCTTCACCTTGTTAATAATGATGTTAAACAGCTGAACGCATGAAATAATCTGCAGTAATAAGATTGTATAGACTTAACAGAGTCAGAGCAGGGACATCATATTGGTAAAAGATGACACACACACACACACACACACTGTAGTGATCACATTACAGTATGCTGATATAGCCGTCGGGCAGGTCGTAATGTAATGAGGACATCCATTGTGAGGAGTAATGTGATTACTGCCATTATGCCCGGACTTGGCTGGTGGACAAACAGTGACTCAGTGCACAGGTGGTCACTCCGTCCCCTCCTGACAAGGTCGTTCTCCATGTTTTCTCGACGCCTCTGCGTCACAAGGTCGCCCGCTAACGTCTTTAACATGAGACGGAGGCTTGTGAATGCAAATCTGTGCTCCAGTCAGCTGGAATACTCACTCTCTCTGTCCTGCGTCTCACTCTCGCCGTCTCTCTGGGTCTTGTACACGGCTACGAACGGGATGTCCGGGCCTGAAGAGAAAGTCGACAAAGTGTCACAGATCTGGGCTTTAATTGACCTTTTGGACTGCAGGTGTACAATGACCGGGTTCAGCATTTAAATAATGTCAAATCTACGGTGGCCCTGAGGTGCAAATCACAACGGCAAATAGGAGATCACAGGAAACAGCAAAGAGGAAAAACAATGACAAAAATATAAAAGTAACGGCAAATAAAACTCACAAAACTCAAATACAAATTTTAATAAAACAAAATAACAATAAAACAACGAAAAGATATAATGCAATAACTCACAAAACACAACAAATAAAAAAAGCACAACAGCAAATAATACACAACAACAACTCGGAAATGATGACGGCAAACAGGAAAAAGCAACAACAAAAATAAAAACGCATCAGCAAATTCAACAAGTCACAAAAACCAACTGCAAATATAAAAGAAAGAGACAACCACAAACAAAAGTAAACAAAAACAAAATAACACAACATATAAAACACAACAACAGCTCACAAAACACAACCACAAATTGAAAATGTAATTAACAAAGAAACGAAACACAACAACAAACCAGAAATCACAAAAAACAAATATAAAAACACAATTACTAATTCTAAACTCAACAACAAATTGGAAGTGTAATTAACAAAAGTGTTCTACTTCCAATAGAAGTTAATTTTTTTTTCCGATTTATGTAATCCAATCGCTGAAATAGCTTTTTTTTTCCATATCTGGGCCACAAACTGAGGCGGAGTCCGTCACGCTAAAGCCCTAAAACCTCAGATCGGATTGGAGGGGGGGAGGGACGGCGGATGAAGTGATTGATGCACTTAGTAAATTGGGAGCGAGCTACAGGAACTCTGTGGTGAAAATACACCAGCCGCTCCCTCCCCCTCCCTCCTTTTTCTTCCTCCCACTCTCCGTCTCTTCTCGTGGTAATTATATCAGAACTTCATCTCGTAAATTCTTCTGGGGTTTTGGTTGTGTTCTGGTCACTTCCTGTTTGATTTGAGTTTGGCAGTAATCACTCGCCGAGGATCAGAGGTGACCGACATTAAAGCGTCGGTGGTTAAATATTAAATCTGCGAGGCTTCACTCAGACTCAAATTACAGAAACATGACTCTTCACTCTCGAATCTTTGCGGCTTCTATTTCGGACACAACATCAAGACTTTGCCTGTTGTTTTCTTTTGTGATGCCGCTGCAAGGTGAAAGGAGAGGCAGAGCATGATGGGAGATCTTATTTTCCAAAGTCTGGTCCGTTTTTAGAGTGCAGGGTCAATTTTTTTTTTTCCAATTGCTGCATCACAAAGTGCAGAACTCGAGAGAAAACTTCAGAACAACGCTGAGGCCGTGCAGCAGTATCTCAGTACATTTACTCGGGCGCTGTACCTTGGCAGTTGAGCAGGAAGTAGCTCATGTTGTGGCTGAAGGAGCCGCTGACGTAGGCACAGCTGTCGGACAAGGCGCACGACAGGCAGCGGCGGTTGAACGAACCGAAGGTGTCGGCGCTGCGGAAACAAAAAAACATTTTCAAGACTTTTTTCAGAATATAAATGAGCTTAATCTTCACGTTTCACTGCTGATAAAGACAAACGCAACACAAATGAAACGGCTCTCACCTGTACAAATGTCTTCGCTTCGGGCCGTCCTCAGTGCTCAGGAAGTATCTGCATTAACAGAAGAGAAGAAAACACACGCTGTCATTCACAGTTGCTCGGTTTTTCTCTGAGTCAGCGCTCAGCCTCGGGAGAGATAAAACAAAAAAGAAAACGCCTGGAAAAGCAACGAGCCAACTACTCGCTCGAATAGTTGTTTCATAAATGAATGATGGGGGTAAAAATGGGGTACAAATCCTTTTAGAGGAGAAGTAGGCCAACTCAAACCCAGAGAGAGAGAGAGAACAGGTTTGGGGTTTTTCCAGTCCAACACTAGGAACGATGAGTAACTTGTGTTTGCAGACATGTTTGTGTGTGTGTGTACATGTGAGACGGCGTCAGTCAGATCACAGTTGCCTCGTGGCCCCTCGAGTGTTGGTGTGAATTTATCTGGGAATAGCGGAGATGAGTCAGAGTCCACAGAGACGCTTTAACACTCAACACATTCTGAGCAGTTCGGTGTGAGGGCGGGTAGAAGAACATGAGGCTCAATGCAACACGCCGTGATCGTAGAAAAACTGATCATGGATCAGATGTAACGAACATGTTTTTCATTAAACAGGGTTAAACTATCTGCTTCACTGATCTCTGTCCAGGGTGCTGAAACACTCAAACACACAGACACAAACAGGGTCTCTGTCTCTGTCCATGGTGCTGAAACACTCAAACACATGGACACAAACAGGCTCTCTGTCTCTGTCCAGGGTGCTGAAAACATTCAAACCCATCGTCTCTCCGGCAAACGTTACTAATCCCTAAACCTCAGTTTAATTTTTACTATGAACAAAGTTTAAATTTAATTCTGCTGCTCGATTTTAAAAATGTACGGAAGCCCCGAGGTGGAGACGTTTGTTTTTGTCTCATCTAATTTGTTTTCTCTCCTGTGTTTATTACTTGAGAGATGGAGGGGGAAAAATAAACGTTTTGCCTGAATAATCCTCAGAATGGATGGAATGAAAGTCCCTTCATCTGTGAAAATGAGTAAAAAATAAGAAACCTGGAGAAAAAAAACATTGTAGGAGGAGGAGTGAAAGAAAAACAATTTCCAGGCAGAATTTCTTTTTCATGTGTGAAACTGAGTGACAAAATAATCAGGAGAAAAATGTCTTTTAACCAGGAATGTGTTCAGATTGGCACTGACCTGCTCAACACATTCTGAGCGAATGTCACAGGTTGAGTTTTTAAAAAAAAGAAACAAATTCTCTAGATTTTTTTTTACTCTGTTTCAAATGAAAAAAAAAAGAGAAATTCCCCTGAAATGTTTTTTTTTATTCAGTTTCACACATACAAAAAATATTCACTGTCATACATTCTCCAAAAAAAAAAAATGTTTTGCATGAAAAAAGAAACATTTCCCCTAAATAAATGTTTAAGTCAGTTTCACACATGCAAGAAATACAAAAAAATATAAATTTTTTTTCCCCCTGAAAATATTTTTCCATTCCGTTTCATGCATGAAAAAAACAAATCTCCTGAAATTGTGTTTTACAGTTTTGTCATGAATTTGTCATGACAAAAAAAAAAAAAAATCGTAATTTTTTTTTTAAAATCACACAACATTGTTTTACTTCTGACACACTTAATTAAATCCTGAATCTTGAAATTTCCTGAACAAAAAAAAAAAAAAATCTAATGAAAATTAGTTTCACAGTTTCACACATGCAAAAATAAATTAAAAATCTACTGAAAATATTTTTTTATTTGGTTTAACAGATGAAAAAAAATAATTCCATGGATTATTTTTAAAAATAAAACAACATCCAAACAGTAAAACTATGGAGAATTGTGAAGCACTCACATCAGCTGGCTGTCCTCATTGTAGGCCAGGACCTGGGTGACGTCCCAGTCTCCAGACGTGATGGACTGGAGCGTATCTGTGCTGGTGTTGGGCTTCAGGGAAAAAAAACAGAAAATCATTAATGTTACGAAGACAAGCACATATTAAGACAATGGAAGAGTTGATTTTGTTGCCCCAAAATATGTTTCAAATACTGTTCTCCTACCTGGGAGATGGACATGGAGATGTGGAAGAACTTTCCTCGGCCTCCTTGAGGAATGGCGCGTGTGAAGAACAGCTTCAGCCCGTCTTTAGAAAACAGAGGCTTCTCATTCTGAAGACAAGCAGAAGATAAATCAATTAAAACACATAGAAATAAAGCACCATAATTGACAACACAAACGCTGTGCGTACTTAAAGTGTTGAATCAAATCACCGGATAATAAAGCTGAGTAAACACTTTGTTTTGATGATCATCATAAAGAAAATAACCAACGACATAAACAAAATGTCATCTACGGAAATGTAATCAACACCTCTAAATAAACCTCACAGCCGCTTCAGTATTCTCACCTGTCTGTGCAGCCAGCCTTCACTTTCATCCTCGTGTTTCTGTAGAAAACAGGTCGACAACATTCAGTCGTCGTGTATAAATAAAGCACACAAAGTGCAGTATATGTACACACACACAGTCCTGAGGCGTACCTTTGTGCACACTCCCGTCGTGGCCTCACACAGCGTCAGTATGGAGATGTTCTGGGCTCGGTTCAGCCAGTTGATGGCCAGTTTGGTGGTGGTGGCCCATTTCACCATGGTCACATAGTACTCCCTGACAAACACAGAGAAGTTATTATAAATAACCATTAGCTTTGTTTACACTGCGAGGTCTGAGAGTCAGCGTCGTCCGAGGGTAAGCGACAATAAATATACGTGTTCAGCAATGAAGGAATAACGATGCCACAATGTTTCTGTTCTCTAATTGCTGATTAAAAAAGAGTTTGAAAAACGGTATGAAACATTAATGATCTCTCGCGGAGAAATTGAGACATTAGTGCAGAATATAATGAGCCACAGAGAAGAAGGAATAAGAAATTGGGCATGAATACGAACAGAAGAGAACAAAAACTAAACACAGGACGGCATTAAGTGAGAACGCATCACTGCAGACGGAGAATCAACCAAATCTTTGTAACACAAAGACAGTAAAACATATCGTAACTAGCTTCATGACATGAATACATGGCGAGAGATATTCATATATATATGTGGATATGAACAAAATATGTAAACGCAGGCGGTAGGAGACAGATGATTGGTCCACAGCCTCACCCTATCCTGGGATCATCAGGTCGTCTCATCTCGATGGTGTGAAGAGGTCCGTTCAGGTTCACGACATACAGAGTGATGACCGGGTTCTCCTCACCGGCCTGAACAGGATGAAGAAATGAATACGTTTTGATGAATAAGGGTGTAATGGTACAAGTATTTGTCACGTAAACGTCATGGTATCAACGCCGCGGCTCGATGCTCGCAGTCATACGTCCCCAGAACAAACGGATACAAGACGCATCTTTATGTACAACGTTAGCCGAATTAACAAGAAGGTCCGAATAGTTACGAATTTGTCGTAGACGGCTTTTCATAAAGTTTTTAAAGTTTCTCTTGACTGCTAAACTCGCAAAATTGAAGGATTTTCAAAGGGAGTCTGGTGGAGCAGACTTTTTGTTCAAAACAACTTTTTGTTTTTGTTCAAAACAAAAGAAAAGAAAGCTAGCTGTATGAATTTGGGATTTTTTTTTTGATGATAAAACGGTGCACCTTAGGGTAGTGGTACTCCTTCCCCATTGGGTACGGCGTGCCCGTGAACATGGGCAGCTCCATCCTGGGCACCAGGGTGTCGTTGATGGTGGCGTACGCGAGCCTGGCACCATCTGGAGACCACCAATGGGCGATGTGGGACTGGAAAATCTCCTCTGGAAGAGAGAGAAGGAAAAATGACCATCAATCATAATGACAGCGAGTTAAAAAAAAAAAAAAAAAAAAAACCTCACACAGCGGGAATACGACTTAATTACATGGCTGCGGGCCAACAGAATCACACTGCTGCTTCTCCTCAGGGTTAGAAATTAACAGCTTTTATGGGGAAAATGTCTTTTAAAATGTATATAAATGCTGTTTAATCAGTGGTGCTCTTTGTATCGCAGTAGAGAGGCTCTTTAAAATGTTTGTGCATGAATGCTGTCCATCGAAAACGATTTCTTTATGATAAATTGAGAAGTTTTGGACAAAATAACAATAATCCTCCGTTAAAATCAGGTCGAAGAGGCAGGAAACTAAAAGTTCTTCTCTCTGCCCCGTCAGCAGCGCAGCACACTAACTCTTACCTGACCTGTTTTTCTATATTTGGACCCTCTCATTCACTCTGTACCGCTCTCTCTTTTAAACCTGCACACACAAACACACAACCGGAGCACCGAATGCTGAGGTCATAAATCACGACGGCTTTTAAATCCGAGCGCGACCCCATCGACCGAAATAGAACCCGGCTACGTTTTCCCGGAAACAAACCGAACAAGCAATTTCTCACCAGGTAGGACTGCAGCCGTATAACTGACAGTTTTTGGGTTATCATTACCTCCCTCTCTCTCTGCCACATCGACTCATTTCAGACTCACCACCTCGACGGTTCCCTCAGGACGCTCTGTGTGCAGGTGTGTGTACTTAAAACTATGTCGCAGTCATACAGCCTCTTGTTCGACAGACAGCGAGAACATAATGGACGATAAAGGCAGTTCTTCATTTCTGCTGCTATACACACACACACACACACACAAACTCCTCTCTACGGCGAGTTAAGAAATTATGCAAATAAAATCTTGCTGAGTTCTGCTGCGTTGACGCAGACGGCGTCAAAAAAAAATACACTCCGACTCTTTGCTACGACGCGCCAGCAGCCACGTTGGAATCAACTTTTGAAATTAAAATTTCATTACTGCTGTTTATCTGTGGGACTGGGCGCTGGCTTTGGGGAATTAACAGACATCAGCTACCAATTAGCATTTTCATTAACTGTGCACGCTCGGTGGAGACACTCGACACGCGGCGTCTTTGGATGACGACGCTCGTATACGTTTGTTCTTTCAGCAATCCTGCACGAGTGTTGGAGCCTGTAGCATCTTCCCACTGCTGGACTGAACTAATAATAAAACCCAGACGTCTTTGTTGCCAGTGACAGTAAGAAAAAGGACTAACGGAGGCAGTTAGTCCGGTTTGCTCTCCTCCATCCGCCTGATGTGTCCACCTGCATGATTGGATCTTGTTGTCTGAAGACGAACGGAGCAGCACGGCGCTGTATTTTTTGCAAGTGATGAAGAAAAATCCAAAATAATAAAAGCGATTTCCCGCATGGCCAGTTTCCCCATCGCTTTTCCCGCCAACTTCACCGGCGGCAGCTTTTAAAAAGCTTCTCCGGGTGGAGTGGAACCCACCGGGCCCGTCGGAGCCGCTCGGCTGGGGGGCGGCCCGGTCACCTTGGCTAGTCGAGGAGAAAGTCGCTGGAGGGACGCTGATGTGTGCGAGGTAAACAAAAGAAAAAGTGAAGTAATAACGAAAGAGATCGGGCGTGAAATGGTGAGCAAACTCCCACTTCTTCCTCTTAAGTAACCAGATTATTTCTCTTCCTTTTCTTTTTCGACCAGGCACTGAATGAATCTGGATATTTGGGAAGTAAAACCTGCTGATATCGATAATTTGGCCGATATCTTTAAAGATATAGTTCATGAACAATCACTGGAAAATTATATAAGTATACGTTACACACAGCATCTTTTGAAATATGTGCTGTAAATGAAAAAAACTAAACAAATATCAGACAAATACTGATATATCAGCGATATCGGCTGAACGATATATCGGTGTGGCTCTAATGATTAGCGAGCTGCGGCTGGTCTCCATCTCCATCCTGCTGTGTGGAACCACATTATTCACTTAGCAAAGAGCATCATTAATGCATGAGACGGTACGAGTCAAGCGGCCGATGGGAAATAATAATGTGACACATCCAGGCGGACTGAACTAACGAGGACAGGAGAGGAAAGAGAAAATCAAACGGTGACGGATGCTTTTCATCCAGTTCTTTCTCTCAGCAGGAATAATCCATGTGGTGAACTCTGCACCGACGATGACGTTGTGTTTAAAAAGTGGCCGCTTCTTTCCAACAGAGGGCAGCAGAGTCACGTGATAGGACCTGTAAAAGTGGAGCAAGCACTGTGGCACAGAAAGAAAAGCTGCCCTCATTCATCCTGACCGTTAACCACTTTACTGATCAACTTCACTGAATCTACTGTATGTTGAACTGAAAAAATCCTGGGATCTAACCGACGGAGAGTTTACAAGTCTGCTCGAGTCAAACTGAGACGCAGAAGTCGTGACATTCTACTTTTTTTCCAGCCAAGAAACATGTCAGAGAAGCAGCTGTTACTATAAATACAGCTCAGCAGCTTCCACCTGAGGTGACGGTGTAAGTGACAACCGAGCGAGAACAGAAGAGCACATGACGGAGCGAGGTGAGACTTTGTGCTGAGCGTCTTCACAGCCTCGTCTTCAGCTCTATGCAGAGAACACTGCACGGTGATGAGGGAAGAAAATGCTGCTGCAGGTTTTATATCAAGCAAACAGACGAGAAGGTAATCAGAGAAACGAAGGACGTATACTGTGTGTACATTTAGCCTGAAAGATGTTAAAGCGGCACTCAGACAGAAGTGTCCACATTCTGAGAAAAGAAACCCAGATGAAGTCACAGTGATTTAACCACAGTTAGCTCATGTTTGATGTTTTCTTTTCAAAGACTTGCATTATGGGAAATGTAGGATCGTGCGTTTTTGGAGTTTGACCCACATTTGAAAACTGAAGGTCACGATATCTCACCGTTTGTCTCAGTTTGACGCGGATCACCAGTCAAACATCGAGTTTTCTGTCTGTGAGCGAATGTTTGAGATTTGAGTCTGCAGGAGACGCTCGTTCCTTTGACTGTACCGCCGCGTTACGTATTGTTTCTTTTCCGTTGCCATGGTGGCTCCTTTGGAAGCGTTGTCTTATTTTACCAAAAGTTTCTGTTGACATTTTGTGCAAGCAACAAGTCACGCAGTCTGTTAATCTGAGGTTGATTAAACTCAATAACACTTTGTCTTTATGTTTTTTTTCACAAGTCGCACTGGACTTTTGCACAGATTAGCCAGATTTCAACTTTATGCGAAATGCACTGTCTCTTGTAAACCCGAAGCTACGCTACCAGCATGCTTTGCACGGCTGCGTGCATAGACTTCCACTCCAACCTGCCGGCCCTGAAGACAACACGCTCACCTCACCTGCTCACCATCTCCATCACCTGATTGTCTTTGTCTCATGTCTATTGGCCCTCCAGCCCATTTTGGACCTTGTTTGCCTGTCTGGATATTTGTATCGCTCAGCCTTCCTCTGAGTAAAGACTCTTTCACTGCTTCCCTGGAATCTGTTCTTCTGTTTGGACTGTGACAATTTATTCCCACCATGCAAGCATCCGGGCTCCATTTCTTTCTTCGACAGATATTAAAATCAAACACGCTCCAGCACTCTCATTTATAACGTTTTGATTTGCTGACTTGATCCTAAAATTGTCTCTCCTGGCGAACATAATATTTCTGTTTACCAGCAACTCCAAAAATCTGCGTCCTACAGTGCCGGTATCAAAGTGAAAGACACCGGCTCCTGCAAGAAATCATTACGTTTCCTCCGTGCTGAGAGGACTTGCTGTTTGTGTGAAGATCCACAGGCGATGCAGCACGGACGCACTTAAAAAGTTCGACAAAACTACCCCCAACTGCGCGTCTCGCGTCAGCTTTAGCTCGTGAACTCAAACCAAACGTTTTTATTCCCCTTACTAATCTCTCCCTTTTCGAGTGCACCGAGTGTTGACTGTGCGGTTACTCGGCGGCGCCGGCGGGGCTCGGTCGCAAACGCAGCGATAAACAGACACAAACCCCGGCGAACAAGGCTCTCGACGCAAAGTCGAGTCACAAGTCATCTGGCCAAACATCTACGGGGGCAAAACACGACACGAATCAAAAAGCAACACTGCGGTTTTTATCTCGCCGCACCAGAGCCCGACAAACGGTCGTTTCCTCGGGCCGCGTCACGCTGCGGGACGTGTCGGCATCAGCGCAGCCGCGGTAATCAGACGGCAGACAGATGACAGAACACTCGAGACTCTCCTGAGGCGTTTTGGACTATTACACACAGCCGGCGGGGTTTCTTGGCTGCGTCTCTTTAATTGTTTTCTTCTAGTCTCCTCCATGCACACTTAAAAAAAACAAAACACACACACACACACACACACATGGATTTAAAACAGCAGCGCGGCCCCGGAGGACGTTCAAATCTGTGAGATTATTCGCCAACCTTTCACCCCTCGGCATCAAATCTGCCAGAGCTTAAAGGCCTCGTCCCTCCTCGGCGGCAGTCTGAGCCTCAGCTTGACCTTGGCCAGAGCGGGAGCTCGAGTCATTAGCATGGAAAATCTTCTGCCTCGCGGTCACACTGATGAATGTAAACATTACACAATCTGGCGCGGCTCCTAAGCTCCCCTGCAGATGCTTGCATCACCGCTGGACCGGCGCCAAATCTATTTACGGGCTTATGGACATTTTTTTTTTTTTTTGTGAAAAGGGATTTAACATTAACGGGAATGAAAGTGACTTTTAGTGTATTAGAAATATAACAGGATACAAATAAATCATCACTATCGGTATGTAGAATCCATTTTGGCAAAACGCTGCGGACACCTGAACACGACACCGACGTGTGATTATTGAACACTTCCTGCTAAAATCATAAGTCTCCAGTTTTATTTTTTTCAGGCGTTCCACTGGATTTTGGAGCCCGGCAGCAGGGATTTGCTCCCGTTCAGCAACAAGAGCATTAGTGAGGCCGGGCGCTGATGTCGGGAGATAAGGTCGGACTCACAGCTGCTCTTCCAGTTCGTCCTCAAAGCACCGCACAGGGGCGCAAATAAAGAGCTTTTACTGGTGAACCTGGCTTTGTTGATTTGAAACAGCGAAATAAAAGATAATCCAGCGATGTCATATCAGTGTTCACCTTAAAGCGAAACTCTTGCCAAAATGCAACCTAGGCTCACGTGACTTTTTGGGCTTTTGCTTTTAGTATTGTTTCTTATATGAGGCTCCTTTTTCAACTTCAAGGTCAATACTGTTTTTCACTAATGACAAAACAACTAATTGTCCGCGCATTTATATGGAACTAAGCTTTAGGAGCGTTCCATCTTAACTGTTCTCCAAGTTACGTCGCATTCAGAAATCGACACTTCTCTACTGGCATAAAACAAAACGTCCTTCTGACTCTGAAACAACACAAAGACAAAACATTTAACATTTCTATCATAAACTTCTAATCTGCTGATCCTGAAATTGTTCCCGGCAGCACATTTCAACACAAGTTGAGAAAATGACTGAATTCTGTTCTTATTTATGTTTAACGGTCTCCAAACTTTAAGAATGAGGATTGCATTAACTGTTTTATTGTTTTTTCACTTTTCCACAGGTGTTCCTCACTTTGTCACCTGCAACGTTCCAGACTTTAACTCCTTTAAAAGAGGTTTGATTTCAGACGACACGTTGATAAATGATCGGTTGTTTGTTATAAACCATTTAGCTCAAACTAAAACTAAAGCTCGTGAAGGTTTATAATGTTTAGAGGTGATATTAAACCTTCTAGTAGTGGAATACATGTAACAGGATTACATAATCAGATGTAATTAGATGACAGATACATAAAAGAAGTAGATTACTAACAGGATTACAACAAAATCAAGTATGATAAGGAATGATAGTGTGACACAACATCACTCTGGTCGGTGAAACGTTATTAAGATTAGATAAAAGTAATCTAATTCATATTTCTTTATCCTTGTCTTTATATGTGAATGTTCGGTATTGAGGTAATCCAAAAAAAAGAAACGGAAAGTAATCAAGTTACATTACTTTCTGAAAATAATCACCATTCCTTGCAGCCTTCGTCTTGGGAGGGTCAGAGGCAGGACTGTTCCACCAGACTGCCTCAGTTTGAGCTCGGCGTCAATGAAACAACGTCTTCAGATACGACCATGAAAGTGAATCACCGCCTCTCTGAATCCACGATTAAAGACGAGGCTGTTAAATCTAACCGCAGCTCGGTGCAACCGAATAACATGTCCAAAGAAACTATGATTATTAATAATTAGTTAAAGCCTCTTATCTTTGGATTTTGTTTTAACTACCTCATTATCTCCAAACGTCCTTTTTACTTCAAGACACTGTTTGCAATCTCAACTTGAAATAACGCCTCATATCTGCGACTGAATAATTAAATACTTCACGATAGCAGGCTTATAAAAACAGCAAAGGGAGGCACAAATACTCGACTGTATTACAGCTCGTGATTAAATTAAAGTTTTGTTTAATCCGACCGAAGGATGACAGGAGGAGAAACTCCACCTGCCGTCACCGGTGACATCCAGGAATAAACTAAAATCTAATTATGTTGGTTTTTTTTTTTACGCTTTTATCTCATCGCCATGAGCATCGCCCCGATCCCGTGGAAGATTTATCTGGTCAATAAATGATGAGTGTAAGTTACAAAGCCCTCAGCGGCTCATAAATACGAGTCAGGAGGTCAACGTGCTGCAATAACGGCCTGATGAATGTTTAAATGCTGGAGGATGGACGTGGGTTTCCCAGTGTCCAGTGAGATCAGAGGAGGCTGCGGGGTTGATGGCGTTAAATCAAAAAAGAGGAAACGGCCTCGCAGCCTCTCGTCCTGCGCCGCCGAACTCAAATAACCTCCGCGTCACGGCTCCTCGATCCTCCCGGGTGGCAGCCGTTCACATTAACAGACACTTGCGTGTTGTTTTATGCTCCAACCGGAGGATTAACAGCGTGTTGTATATCACAGGTCTGTCTCCATCTCTGCTATCTCTATATCTGTGTGCTCGCAGCTCCCCCCGTCTCCCTCCCGCTCTGTTATTAAAACACTGTTCCACTGGAGCAGAGAGCGCACCCAGCGCAGCAGATATGAATTCATTAGGTGAATGCTAACGCAGCGCCCGTCGCTGCTTTTTTTTTTTTTTTTAACCACGAGGCACGCAGGTGATCCTTTGATCGGAGAGCGCCGTGACATCTGTATCGGAGTGTGCGCGACACACGCCAACCGCTGAATTAATGCAGATCAATCCATGTAGAACATTCATTCAGAGCTGTGTAAAGCAGAGGCAGACTGACAAGAGTTTCCAATTTCTTAATTTACCTGCAGGAAAAATCAAACGCTTGCACGCCGAAAATACTAATGTGGCTGCGGACGCTGGGGAGTTGTGCTGTCTCACGTCATTACTCGCTGATACATGTGTAGCTGCAGAGTGTTCGAATTAGAGTAATGGGAGGGAAAGAGAGCGAAAAGAGGTTCACTTAAATATTTTACATCAGACACTTTGAGGGGCTAAACGTGCTGTCTGGATCTTCCATACTCGCCTGAGCTCGACTGTCGGAATGGAACGCTCATGTTGATTATGACACAAGTCTGTGGATCTTTACCATCAGCTACCTCGTGACTGTCATTAAAATGTCCAATGTGTCAGTGATTGGTGAGAACTTCCATCTAACACCGAGCTTCCCCTCTCAAAATGAAGCACCGGCGTCTTCACAAAAAACAAGCAGCGATTTGCAACTTGTGTTGCTCCTGACTTTGGGAGTATGTTGTATCTTCTTCTTTATTCAACTTTTCCAAAAAGCAGTATTCAGGAATGGTGTTTTACTCCAACATACTGAAAGTGGAATTAATAAAATCTATTTAAATTCATTCAAATGATAATGGTGGTAAAGACAACTGCAGGTTAAGTACAAATCCGTTTAAGCATCTGGTTTATTTTGGTTTATTTACCTCAATGTTTGGAGCCAGTGGCCTACAGTAAGTGACTTCATCGACAACTGTCACCTGATTGAGGGAATTGCTGGATACCTTTGTGAAAAAAACACTTACATTGATGTATGTACACTAAATATAATGCTAAAGCCAGCGGGTGGGGGGGTTAGCTTAGCTTAGCTATGGAAACAGGTGGAGGCAGCGAGCCTGGCTCTACCCAAAGTCAGCTTACAAGCACCTAAATCTGTCTTTCACAACATTTAAACGACATAAAAACACAAAGTCTACAAATGATTTACACAGAAATATGTGTGGGAGTGTTTCTCTGCCGGACAGCGATTTCCTAAAGTCGACATTTTTGGAGCTTTAGAGCTGCAAGTTGGTGGATTTTTGTAACTTTTGTTGGAGGCAGTTTGAGTCTTTCTAGTCTGAAAACACACGTCTGGGTGCAAAGTGCCCATAAAGCCCAGGTTTCACTTCGAGGAAAGGTTTTTCGAAAATAAACAAAATAGGAGACAGTACTGGAAATGTTTATATTCCTACGCAACCAACAAATGTACAACGAGGTACCAGCCCTCTCATCTACCTCATCTTAGGATTAAGGTAAGCATCACTCTTGATAATCAAACTTGTCCTTTCATAGCAACATTTGTTCAGCCTTACCCTCATACAGCCAGTCACTGAGCCCGTTGAAGATGACGCCCTCCTTGCCGGTCGACACCAGACGAATGGAGCGGCTCTCCACGGTGGAGCGATAGTAGATGTTGTTCTCGAAAATGAAGATCTACAGGAGCCAGAAAGAGAGGACAGACATTTTAAAAAGTTACGAGTCTCTTTTCAAATCAGCTGAATGCGCCTGCGTAGGACTCCACTTCCTGCTCTGTGGACGTTGCTCTGCAGCCGACCCCGGCTGACAGCCCTCCTACAGGGAATTTCTTTATAGTGAAGAAGCTATTTCATCGTTATCATGAATATCGACACGCACAGGAGGAAGCCTGCGGGCAGTCTGTGCATTTATACCGACACGTTACATCTCAGGTGGGCGACCCGGGCGAGGCAGAGATCACGCTATCACGGCTCAAGATCCAGCCGGAGGTCGAAGCTAACATTAGCACGGTCACAAATAAACAGAACTCACACCGGTGACGGCAGCGTTTCATTCAAGAGGCAACCAAAAGTTTTTGACAAGATACAAAAGAGGAAAAAAGAGAAAGTCTTTTCAGCGTTGATAAGACGGAAAACCTTGGGAGCAAACTTCCGACTTTGACGCTCTCCTCCGCAGGCCTGCAGGGCTTTCAAGATAACTGAAGGTCAACTCTTTCATTACAGAGAATAATAGATCATCAGCACCCACGGTGAGCGTGGCGGGGCGGTGCGGCTCTCAGGGCTGGAATTTTAAAATGTTACAGCCTTAATGCCATGCTGAAATCAATCCCGGGCTATTACGGAATAAGAGTTCGCTCTGTATCTCAAGGATTATGGAATCTTTTGGCCTCGAGCTGGTATCATCGTATCGGTTTGTAAATGATTCTCCCCCCCAAAAAAGTATTCACTGTGAAAAGTCTGAGTGACGGGAGGATGTGCAGCATGAAATCCAGTTCTGTAGCTGTCTGCGAGAGTCTGCGTGTGGATTCATCCGACATCTCTGCAGCGTTAAAAGGGTCGACGTGACGAAAAACACTTGAACTAAGTACCAAGTAAAATGTTTCTCAAGCATTTTTCTTTTAAGGTAACACAAATCTGTCACAATGACTTCCTCTTGAGGAGACGCAATCTTGGGGGCCCATGTGGTTTGGTGTCACTTTGGTGCAGATGGAGTCCCTGTATAGAAGCTAATCTAGGCCACAGCACAGAGAGAAGACCTGGCCCCGTTCTCTGAAGGAAGCTAAAAACTCTGCCAGTGATGGCAGGGATCCACTCTCATCCTCGGCGAGAATATTTTGGAAGGGATTACACTAACTTTTGCTGCTTCGGTTCTGTTTGTCTGGGATGGTGATGCCGCGCAACTGAGACTGCGCCAACACTAAGTAAACTATTTAGGTGGGAGGATGTAAGCCTGACAAATGAAAGGAAACAACATTAAAATGTGAGGTTTGCAGTTGTGTTTTTAGTGTCTGTGACTCTGGAGGTGCTGTAGTTTTGTTGGAGAGGCTCTCGGGATGGCAGCGCTGGTCAGTGGGTCAGTGTGTCTGTCCACCACTGTGGTTTGGACTGGAACAGCCTCAGGCCAACAACTATAAGATGGATGGCCATAAAATCTATGGGGCTGTAAAAATTCAGGCTCAAGTGCAATAACTTCCACATCATTATCAGGTCAGATTTTTAATTTCTCTTAAACTTTGATTCATGATTTACGAGCTTGGATGCGTTTTAGTGCCATTTAGCTGATGCTTGCATGCTAACATGCTAAGCTGGGACCGGAAACATGTTGAACAGAATACCACAGTATGTTAGCATTGTCACTGCGAGTTTGTTTGCATGCTAATGACCCATCTCCACAGTCTTGTGTCAGCACTGGAGAGCAGTACCCAATAACATTTTACTGGCCTTTTTTCAAGCCCCAGTCAGGTCCAGTCAGCCATTTGCCGTGGAAACAGGATGCTAATTCACAACCCTGGCATTAAAAATGGCTGAAAGTTAGCTTAAATTGGTACAGTTAGCGACCAGGTGAAGGGTAGGCTAACTCACCATATTTCAGGATGTTAGCTTGCAGGTTTTTTTTTCGGTAGCAGCAAGGATTTTGAGAATGGTAACATTTGCTGCAATGACAGGCTTGCTCTGACCGTCTACATCCTGGGAGTCCGACTAGCATTTAGCTTGAGCGCTGATGACAAAGCCACTAGCAGGCTGTAGGCGCTCAGTCTTGTTTAGTGGAAAGCCTGTGTTAGAAACTGAGCGTGTGCTGGGAGAAAAGGTCTGAAGAAAGATGTTACCTAAATGCATTATGGGACATGTAGGATCTAGACTTTTTTTTAAAATCGTGACCTGTACGGAGTAAAAATTTCAATATCTGCCTTTTAGTCTTGTAGAGTTCCACAACTTTATGTAAGTTTAACATTTAATTGCTGGAAAACTTTTACAAGTTGGACAGCGTAAGACTAAAAAGAGTTTTCTCTCAAACACACACACACACACACACACACACACACACACACACACACACACACACAGTCTCTTTCGTCTAATGTAATACAAAGGTTGCATCTCCCGGGGCTGAACGTCCAAACTTTGAGCCACATGTGGAGGATTAGCCGCCCACAGGGAGCATGAATAGAAACTTTTACATTCGCTGGGGAATTTAGTTTGTCAAAAACAAGCCTCTGTGCCTCTATGAAAAAAAAAAAGAAATAACATGCCACTCATGCACCCAATTACATTGACTTCTTAGCCTAACAAACAGCTTAACATGTGGCTGGACAGCTGTGTTTGCCAGTGTGAATACGGGCTTGTACGTATGTGATCATTCTCTACGGGAGAGTAAATGAGATTTAATTAAGTTCATAAGGGATTTGGGAACAGAATAACAGGTGGGCTGATTTATGTATATTAGGTGTCTAAATGTGGCGGCGCGTTTAGCTTGCAGAGCGCGTTAGCTTGTTTTCAGCTGATGGACATCTCTCCCCTTCAACCTCCACCTCTTCCAACAGAGGACATCACGGACCTTCGGGGAGAGCAGCTGCTGCTCGCTTTTCACGCTAACATAACTCGCCTGATGGAAGTAAAAACACTTCACGGCTAATGGCGGGAAACTGGAGGCTATATCAATCTAGCGACCGCGTTAATTAATCCGCTGACGAGATAACAGGTAATTAATAGCATTGTGCTGCAGGATGTTATCACTTACAGTCTGTCTGCCCTGCAAACCAACAGACTGAAGCTCATTAATGCTCTGACAAGTTTTCGACTGCGCGACGATGAAGGCGGAAAATGACTCATCGTGGAAGGAGTTGCAAAGGACCATCGCTCCTTGTGATTCAAACAATGGTGTTTAATTTGAAATGTGTTTACTGGGAGAGCTCGGTGAGTCATTAGGATGATTAACACCCCGAGGGAAAGAATAGTCTGCGAGAGGTGTTGATGGGAACGCTGCTCGTGAAATCATAACGATTATCCGAGTGCTAATTCAGGGGTTGGATCCCTCGAAAGTTTCTTTGGTATTTCTAGACTGATATTTCGCTGTGCAGCATCACATTTCAGCTAAATGCAGACTAAAAAAAGGCTGCTGTCTTTCTACCAAATTTGGAGGACGCAACCTGGGAATCATTGGCCGCCTCCTCAGTATCCCATAATCCATTGTGCGCTGGTCAATTGGTCAATGTAATTGAGCGTTCAGGAGATGCCGGTCAGCTCGTAAAGTCAGGAAATGCAACGTGACCGTCAGGTAGTCGTGTCATCAATCTTGGGTAAATCCATTACATGAAGGGGGGAGCAATGAAAAAGCCACTACAAGTCGAGCATAAACTCCACTGTTTGCTCGTTAGCAGTCTGATTTGTTCGCCGGAGTGTGGATGCATTTACGATCACCCTGATACGCCGTTGTGCTAGTTGTACTGTGTCGGAAATGTGTGTGAAAATGTCTCAACTCTGCCTGTAACCTCAGGCATAATAGAACTTTTTTCCACCACTCAGCTGTTTAAGGTTAATTTCCCTGAAATATCTGACGCTGTAATTTGACAAGGAGCACCTGAACGCACCATTAGTTTTGTTTCGATGTAAGGCTTGACCCACCTTCACGGGCTGCGACCTTCAGCGGAGTTAACATCTGTGCAAAGATTTACATTGGCATCAGCACACTGTATAACTGCATGAGGAGCGACCTGAGGGCTGCTCCAATGAATAACTGTACATTAACAACATCGCTGGTAGTGATAGATTACACAACGACTCTGCAGATTTAGTGTCTTTCAGCTCACAATTTTATTGTTTCGGCCAGGTCCCATCGCTCTCATCAGTGTTGTTTCCAGATACAGGAAGCAGCGGGGACGTTGTGTACATGAAATGCTTGGCGTTCAAGTGGTTAAGTCATGAGAACACAGCTTTTCTTCAGCTCAGGACCGTCTCAAAAATTAATTATCTCGCGCAGACCTTGAAAAGATCACTCATACTCTTATTCTACCAAGCCTGGATTATTGCGACGCTCTGTATCTTCTTTTGTCAGAAAGTCACATCTCACCTCCGACTTGTTCAAAATGCAGCTCCCAGACTTTAATTTAACTAAAAATGCGATCACATTACTGCCATCCTCGCACCTCCTGAGTGGATTCTTTTCACTTTTTAAAATTGATTTTGTTAGAATTGAAAGGCTTTAATGCAAACCTTTAAAGCTCTGCAGGGTTTTTATCCACTAGTTTTTATTTCGTCCTATAAATCTACATTGTCAACCGGCCATCCAAAGCAAAGGCCACTGCAAATATTCTTCTGGACATCATTATATTTTAAAGAAATCTAGATGGTTTGATTTTGTATGTTCTATTTCTTTTTCTTGTCATTGCTATAGACCCTCTTCAAGTTTGATTTGAAATTGAATATATGACTTACATGACTATAAATTGACTTTACCATCTAATGAATGAATCAATAGCAAACACATACATTTAACAACTTGGGCAAGAACTCATCAACGGTTGTCATGAACGTGGTAAACAAGACCCCATTTTGAAGGCAGTTAGCAGCTAGCTAGCGGACACGGTGAAGAATTTAGTGGCCAAAGCGGTGGACATTTGCCTCGGGGGGAGCTGTCGAAGAGCAAAAGCCAGCACTAAAACTATAACGACTTCCATCCATCAGGTGAGCTGCGGGCATAAATGCTAATGTTGCTGCGTATGTTTAAAGGTGATAATCTGTCAGTGTTGTGTTAACAGCTTGTTGTACTGCCGCCAAGACGCCCCCCAAAAAAGAAATCAGTTAATGCAGGTTTAAACAAGTACTACTCACACTTCCTCCATTACTCATTCCAGCTCCTCCATCAGAGGGCTGCTGTAAATTCCCTTAAAGTCATTAATTCTACAGCGTCTTCCATTAACTTTAAAAACTGCACGCAGAGGACGCTGCATGCGAGCACTTATTTTGCACTTGGTTACCCTTTCTGCAAAGTCATATTCATTCCGTATTTGTATTCCAGTATATCTTTGTCTGTGTTTTCGGTGTTGTTTTTCAGCGTGTTCTCCATCCCAGATCAGTTTCAAAAGGCTAAAAGTAAGACAGTAGCTATGGCCTGACTCTTAACTTTGAAACACCATCGTCAGGAGGCAGTGATGAGCCCCCGGGGACGTCACTGAAATCGTGGTTTCTTACCAGTTGCTGACCCTGGGGTCCCCAGCCGGCGTACTGCAGCTGAGCATTTCGCACCTCCGGAGGGTTCAAGTTCCAGGTCTCCCTGTGGAGCACAGACAGAGGAAACAGTGCTATCAGACGGAGGTGCGGACACATACACACAGTGACCGTCTGCCTCAGACGCTGCAGCAGCAGGAGGAACAAGTGTAGCACATCACAGAACAAAGCTTTAAGTGTATCCATAAATACCTGCGCTCTATAACAGTGTCACCTCTCCTGATTGGGGAAAGTGCTGCGCAGTGCAGGCTGCAGAATTAGAGGTGCCACTGCCTCTATGTCTTTGTCTGGAGCTCAGGATGAATGAGGTCATCAGCTGAGGTGGGTTTTCACTACCACTGGGTGGCAGCACACAAATAGAGTTGAGCACAGGAGCTGCTGACGGGGCTGTAATACTGTGACCAGGTGAGGAAGTCATTTAAAAGAGTAGTAAGTGAGGTACTTTGTATCGACTGCCGACAAAACAGTTCAATTCTGGCTTCTTAACCCTTTCATGCATGAAGTATTAAATCCCAAAGTGTGTTTTTAATCTTTAACAAGTGAAAATAATGTCAATAACGATACATTTTACATTTAAGGAGTATAGAAAGTCATTGAGAAATGACTGTTTAACACTTTTATTATTAGAAAACTGGGTTAAAACTATATTATCAGACAGCCAGTATCCCAGTAAGACGGGGGACAAGACTATTGTTTCAGCAGGAAGTTTAAACTATTTCTTTGATTTTAGCAACTGAGGTTATTGCAGTTCCTTGCTGCATGTGCTGTGTTTACAGTCATTTACATGTTGTGTTAAGAAGTTGAATTAAAATGCAGACTACTACTGGGTTCACCTAAATTAAGTGCTGGTGCGCCGAAACAAGACAATTAGGCTCACCAGTGCAAAAGTCAGTCTGGGTATATTCAACCTATCAAATCTGTATCTAAATAAAATCTATGACTACTCAAGTGCATTTCAAAAGTTGTCTTTACTTTAAAAGAGTCGTGAAACTGATTACCTTTAGAATTACCAAGAACCTAAAGAAAACAAATTGAAGGAGTTTTAACAACTTAAAGTTAATAGTCTACTTGGTAATTTTGAGCTTTTTTAAGTAAAGCCACTTTGAGTAAATGACATCGTAATTTTTAATTAAACGTACAAAATAAGGCAGAGTCTAAATAAGCGTAATAATCTGGTTGCGAGTATTTTTTCGGACACATTCAGTAAAAAAATATCTTCTACTTGTATGGTTTTCTGAGAACAAGATTATTTAACTGTTACGGCAGACCACATCTCCTGGTCATTCTGCGATTTTGAATTTATGATGCCATGTTTCCAAGTGGCAAAGACATACAAAGATAATATTCAAATAGGACCGTGGGCGAGGCTGGTGGTGACACCATGCATGAAAGGGTTAAACTTCCGATGTTGTAAATGTTTCTGATAATGTCGTGGATGTTCGTCCTATGAAGGGTCATTTTGGGGGGCGACTATGACTCAAGACGTAGAGCTCTTGATGGTTAATCACAAGCTCGTCTCGTCCGCATGCTGAAGCGTCCTTAGATAAGTTTATAAACCCCAAATAATTCCCGATGGTCAGCCGAGCACCTCGCATGGTTTCCCGCTGCCACCTGTGTGTGAGTTAGTGTGTGTGAATCTGTGAATGAGCAGCAAATTGTGAAGCTCTTTCAATCAAAGCTTCGTATAAATGCAGCCATTTGACATTTATTTTGTAATGAGAACATTTTCTGCTTCTCTTTCATATGTTTTAAAATGAAGATCAGTGAGGTTACATTGCGACAAAGATTCTAGACTTGCTAGATTTCACTAATGCCGATTCCTTTCTCTCCAACTGCTGCACAGTGAAGGACACCAAAGAGCCACAAAGGACTGATTGGCATCGCAAAGAGCCTCATTCTCAAACTGAGACAACAGAGCAGCGTTTCTATCAGAGTGTTCTGCGGTGCTTTGAGAACGTCTGAGCTCTCTTACCAGATACAATCACATCTTATAGTCAAAGTGTGTCTTTTTTTTTGTGAAGCTTGACATTCAGTGAACACAAAAGTGAGATCTGTAGAAGTTGTGGGAAACCTTGGCTGCCACTTCAAGTCCCAGAATACTCAAATAAAGCGTTTGTTTCGCAGACAGAAGATAACAGCGTGGCCGACGCCAGAGGTGCTTTGTAGGAGGTACAGTAAGAACAGGTTGTGAGAGCAGGTGGGAACGAGCTGCTGTCAGCGTCGCGGGGCAGCGAGGTCAGGGGAGATATTACAGGATGCGGCCCTGACGCCTACTTACGGAGTCTCCAGACTGCAGATGATGTAGAAAGCCGTGTAAGAGTGCTGGTACACCTGGAGGGAGGGGGAAGGGATTCATGTTAAATCACTTCACATGGCAGCTGACATTTCATTTAAAACCTCTTCAGGAAGACTAAGTAGTAAAGAAATCTTTGAAAATGAAAGACGTGAAAGAAGCAGAATGGCATTAGACATTAGCTGTTTCCATCGACATATTCAACGCACATTTTGAAGCATCGCCTTAAAAATATACTAATGGAAAATTTGGAGAAACTCATCCTAACTAACTAACTAACTAAAGTTCTTGACAGATGATACCTTATTGTTCGTGCTACGAATAGCTTCATCTCGTGTAGGAGCGACACATGCAGTGTTTACGAGCAGCACAGGGACGTGTTAAAGTCACTGCACACCGGAGACGCGTTCACATTCAAACGGAGGCTGCTTTTTATGCGTTAGTATGCAAACACAGTGTTTATTATGAACACCCGTGATCCATACCGCATGTTACCGAGACGAGGTGTGTGTGTGTGTGTATGTGTGCATAAGCCAGTGTGTGACTGTGTGCTGACACACTGAGCGTAAAGGAGGAATGACTGTCATCTATCAAGGTGATGGAGGTTTGGATGGAATAACTAATGCAAACACATGCAGTACAGCGCTCTCGACGTCTCCGGAGTGTTGTAATATTCTCCATTCATTTTCTCGTAATAACGTGAGGCTGCATCCCTGCCAGCATCCAGCGCACACCGACCGACGACGACAGGCACAAATTCTCCGGAGTGAACCGAGTATACACACAGACATCAGCTGGCAAAGTGATTAAATATATTTGATCTACCTATGTCAGGAGCTGAGACGCTCCGATGCGTAACAAGGGCGCCGGCAGAGACGATGCAGTCGCGAGACGCTTTACGCGGAAGCGCACGGAAAATGATGCATTCCCGGCCAATACTTCCCCGTTCCTTCTGTCGATCTCATCTCTCTCCCTGCGAGCCGGCGCGGCGCCGAGGGGTTTGTTTGTGTTTCTGCCTCCCTCGCTACAGTTCCGCTCGGCTGTGCCGGCCCCCCGACGCCATCGCTGACAGGCAGTGGTGTGCGACAGGCCTTCACACCCTGCAATGATTACTTTCTCCTCCCTCCCTCCCTCCTTCCTTTGCCACACGACGAGCCAAAAAACCCCACTCCACCCCAAGTGGAGGCTGCTGACATATTTGGCTGTCAGTTCGCTAATTCAAAAAACAAGCAAACAAATGAGAAGCTCACCGGTGCAACGTTGTAGGCCAGCAGCACGTGCTTCATGTCAGGAGACACCTCATACTTGCTGGCTTTGTACATTTCCTGGGAAGCAGAAGCAGACGTCAGACGGAGGGGAGAAAAGAAAAAAGAAGACAAAAAGATGAGACCTTTAACCATGCGTGGTATTTTTTCATTAAACTAGTCCTTAAATGACTGCGTTTGACGGATTGCCCCTCTCCTGAAGCAAATGGGAGTCGCATTAATCTTTGCACCAGGGCTCGGTGATTTGATGGCAGACATAATGTTGTGTGTCGTCACTCAAGCCGACGCGGCGCAGACGGCGCTACATCTTCATTTCAACACACAACCCGAGCTTCAAGTTTTTAACCATGCAGCTCACATTTCAGAGTAATAATGGATCATTTGATTAGGCTTTGTAGTGAGGAAAAAAAAGGGCTATGGGTGCTTTGATTTGCTGACTCTGTGAGAAAAGTTTTAATTGAATTCATGGGCAGCCCCGATCAGATCTTTAGTCCTGTGATTGTGAGAAATAAAGAGGGAAGAGGAGATGAAAAAACTACTTACAAACTTCTTGTTATGCACCAAAACGGTCTTCTCGTCCGTGTCCACGTTGAACTTGACAACATCGCCCTCACGATTACGGTATAGAAGCTCATAACCTGCACGGAGACACAGGAAAAGAGGAATTAAGACTTCGATTCCAGATGTTCCCAGATGTGTCAACTCCACAGACACACAAACATTCCCAACATTAACCCCTTCCAGGAAAAAAGGCACAAGGTTCAACCAAATGTCCCTGAAATTCCTCCTGAGGGTTGGACACACTTGCTGCCTTTTACAGCTGGATCATAAAGCGCTAATCCAGCTCCTCACATCTAACACCTGACTCTCAAAATGAGACAGCGAGAGCCAGAGTTCTGAGCTCACCCCTCCATTGTTGTCCGATGTCTCATACGTTGGAAGTAAAACAGGATGTTTGGTTTCCTGCACAAATATTTCGTGCAGCAAAGAAATTAAAACACGAAGTGTTCCACTTAAAAATGTTGCATAACTGCTGCTGGCACAATAAAACAGCAAATATTCAATGTTAATGAAGTTATTAGCTGTCTTGGGCATTAACCGCATAATTAAATTTTAGGGGATTCCATTTATTACCTCTTCAATATGAAAGGCACATTAAATTAGGCTCGTTTGAGAGTTTTATGAATCTATCAGCGACCGAAAAGGTGCAACTTTTCATCAAGGCGTGCAACAATTATCAACGGGTCACTAAGTGGAACAAACATGTGCGGTGGGTTTTAATATAAAAGCACGGCTCGGATAGCATTTGCGTTTTAACAAATGATGCCTTAATATGTTTGAACGGTTTGCTGTGGTACGTCAAATCAAACGCCTCCTACTCGGTCATAAACTGACTGGACTGTAACAGGACGATGCTGTTTTGGGCAGCGTGTGATTAAAAGAACATCTGATGTGGTTCAAATCTCCTGTTTCAGAAAAACGCTAGTTGGTTTTGAGGAGCGTCGTACATTGACTGGTTTAATGTACCGATTTGAAGTGTTCAAGCAAGAAATCAGTAAAATGATACATTAACAGGGGGTCACCAATATATAACCAACATTGTTTTAATCCCAAATAATGCATTTTTCAGAGTATTATTTACATTAATGTTATAAACAGGCTGGTTTTCTAAAAGACCTACACACCAGTGACAATGACTGCGAGCCACCGTGGGATGCAATAGGTTATTGAGCAAATATTTTGCAACAAATTCTTTATAAAATGTATTAAATAAGAGGTAAAAGTATAAATTGGCTTTTAAGCTATCAAAAAATAGCTCTCTTTGAACTCAAACCTGGATTTTAACCATGTTGGTGCAGAAAATGGGGGAGTAAATCAGTTCTGGAAGCCTAAACTCCTCATTTAAAAGCTCGATTGAGTGATGTCGGCCTGTCGTCTCTGCTGCAGATACACTAAACGATTTAAACCACTGTAGAAAAATAAAATAAAATGGCTCCTGAGGAGCAAAACCTGAAACAATATTAAAAAGTTTAACAGTAAAAAAACCTCTCATCTGATCGTTTTGACTGCGTCAATCCGAATTGACTGACAAAAAAAAAACAGCTCCAAAGTTTTCAGCATAACTTTAAAGCAGCTACAAGGAACTTCAGTGTTTGTTGACTCTGGCGGCCCCTGTGGACAGAAGCGGTACGAGCACCACTGCCCTCCTTAATGAATATCTTGATCCAGCTGGTATTCCTCGACCTATAAGGGTTATGTTTTTTTATCCAAGTCCATTTGTTTGTTGGTTGGTTAGCTAGTTAGTAGGATTACGCAAAAACTACTGAACGGATTTCCACAAAACCAGGAGAAATAAACCTCATTAACTTTTGGTGCGGATCCTGATAAAGGGAGAGATCAAAGGGTTTTATCTCACTTCCTGTAGCAATGCAAGACAGGGTGTTTTTAGCTAATATTCAGTAATTTCTCAGGGAATAATGCACATATCTTATAGAAAACACAGCAACATTTGAAGGGTGCATTGTGATGAGGTAATGTATGTACTGTATTTGTTTGTTACAGAGCAGCTTCGCTCCTCAGACTGTGAGACTCCTCAACTCATCCTCATCCAACTCAGATGAGTCATCACCACGTCACCAGTGAGAAGAGCTCAGAGAAGAACACGCAAGGACAGAAATCTCTCAAAGGAAACAACAGTTCCAACTTCTCACGCAGGAATTTCTCACTGATAATAGAATTGAACAGAGAAAATAGGTTTTCAGGGCCTTTAATGCGCATTTATGGCCCTTCACACGCGGTGTAGAGCACTAGGGAGTGACATTTCCACCAAAATAAAAATGTCATCTTTTGAAGAGAACGTTTCAACTTCCGACCAGGTTTTAATATGAGCGCTCTCCAGTCTGACCTCCTCGACGCCACAGAGAGAAGACCCGGCACTCTCGATGTGCCTGGAACACAATAAAGCTTCCAGCACAAACGCAGCCGGTTCGGGCCACGAGAGGAAAACCCCTTTGAAGGGAGCCATTATTCGACGGATGTATGAAAGTTCACACCGCTCCTCATCCATCAGGCTTTTATCAGGGACGGATAAGTTTAATACAGCAACTGCCCCCTTTCACCTTCAATCTGTCGGCGCCCGCTCGGTCTTATTGCTTTAGTGATCCATAGGCGCACGAGCAACCACGCCATTTGGCGAGGTAATTAGAACCCAGGGATTGTTATGCGGAGCGCTCTCTATCTGCTGGCATATCTAATTGTCCATTAGAGGTGACAAAATTACCATCACAATGGCTTTAATTCAGAACGTGCTTGGGAGAGCAGTGTGAGACATTTTTAGATTGGCATAGCCAAACGCCCCCTCAACAGCTTTTGTCTCCTTGTTAAAAACCATCGGCATACTAACAAGGCTAGGAAATGACCTCCTTCATGGAAATCATGGGGGTAAATAACAGAGTGCTGCGTTTTCCCCTCACCATGCGCCATTATTTTAGCTTGACTCTGTTTAGCATCCGGATAAAAAGGTCTACTTTTATACGTGAAATGTTAATCGCAGGGCGAGAGGGCTTTAAGGCAAGAAATTTTGATGATGAATCAGTGGTCAGAGAGACTGATTGGACTTTATCTTTTGCTTCGTGACTTACTCAGAGACCTGCCTCCCTCCCAGGAACCCTTTTCATCTCTGTGCCTCAGCGAGTCGCTGATCTTTCCCCCCCTCTGCCTTTATCCACCCGCCACAAGAAACCTCAGACAGACGTCAGATCTCTCAAATCCTTCCCATCACTGCCCTTTCATAAGCCCCCCTGCCGAGTTCATCTTTTCAGACCTTATCATCCCTCCTTCACCTCTCAGACTCTTTGTTTTCGGCTCCTTCAAAGACCGAGAGCCATCTATTCTCTCACAGTTCCCTCGGCATTACGACTTCCCTTCAATCCATCCATCTCGAGCTCTCTCTCTCTCTTTCTCTTTCTCTTCCCCCCTGTACACTCGCTCGCTGTGCATTAGCCCAGGGCGCTGTTTGCTCCTGTGATCTATACCTTTTCCACGGTAGTATGTCTTATTAATACAGCCTCCTGCCCTGGGCGCAGCCCTAACCCTGCCTCACTCCGGGGAGGCAGAGATACGAGCGAGATGGAGAAAAGTCTGACGATATATAGTTTGTAGGAATAAAGTCCACAGACCTACCTTTATCAAAGCATGTTCTTGGTAAGAAGTTAATTTAATAAGTTATTTACACAGGAAACTAAACAAAAACAGTGTTATTCTGGTCAATGACAGCATGTTTAACGTCGTCCCTGTTGTTACTGAAGACACTGAAGTCCCTCTGTGTTCTGAACGTAGCATTGCAAAGATTAATCGATTAACTATTCTGACAATTTACTTCTCTGATTCCAGCTACGCAACTGTGACTATTTAAGGCTTTCTTCCCTCCTCTGTGACAGGAGCCTCTCTTATGACATATATCAACACAAGAAAGAACAATAGGATGATGAAGATGTTTGCTGTATCGGTCCCGGAAATGTCTGACTTTGGTGAAAAATCAAGACCCAAGCATGGTGAAACTTTTTTATGTTGTGCTTTTGGATGCCAACATGCAAAACCTGGGTCAACGTAAATAAAACTCAACACACGTGATAATATTTAATGTAATTTAAGCTTAATTTATTCAAACTGAATTGTGAAAGCAAGAAGTTTAGCTCAACGCAGAGCTGTTGGGTTTTTTTTCACAATTTTCTGCCATTTTACAGACTGAAAAAACAAATCGATTATGTAGAAATTGGCATTTTGTGCAATTCGGTGCCTCTACACTATCTTCATGTTAAGTTAATGAGAGAGTTGATTCCAATAAATGCTGACAAGTCTTAGAAAACTGAGACGTTATCATTAATGACAAAAAAATCAGGATCACATTGTTCCTTTCACCTGATCTAACACTATGATCCTTCATTACGTCGTCTCTTAACCTGTGAGACGAGGTTTTTTTTTTTTATAGTTCCTCAATAGCTTCATTGTACTGTCGGCTTCATTAACGCTTCAACCGAGCCTTTTAGCCTAATGTGCGATATGACAGCTTAATTAGAAAGACAGAACATTGCAAGAAAGACTAGTTAGCACTACCTCAAAGAAAGTATAGAACTGAAGTGAAACGACCCTCGCTGTAATTGCTCGCTTTTTACTGAGTTGCTCGCTCAACTGTCCTCTCAGTCCTCCTTATCTATTCCCATTCTACCCATTCTTGAAAGCACAACTGTCGTTGCACCATTCAGTGTTCTCCCAAGTGTGTTTTGTTCCAGTTGAAAGGGTTCAAAACACTCCAACGGAGCGCCATGAGAGTCCTCAACAGGCACGTTCCGATCAGCTGGATTAGTAAGGACACAAACTGCTGCTTGTTTTTATGTTTATTGTCTCACGTAATATAATTTATCTCGAGAGGGCGCACACATCGAGACTGAAATGGTTAAGGTTAGGCAAACAAAGTACATGACATTCAGCCGGGCAGGAAGACGCAACAAAGAGCGCGCTATATTCATATAAAAACTGCATTTACAAAAGAAGAGGCAGGCAACAAAAGCATGAATCCAAGAGGACAAAAACTCAATTACACCGACCAGGACATCACAAGGACACAGTTACGAGGACAAAACAGGAACAGAAACTAATAAGCAATCAACAAAGGCAGGAAAAAAAACACAAAGACAGGAAGTGGAAAGTAAAATACACCGAGCTGTGAAATCTATGTCCTCTCATCTTCATCATAAAGAAAACAGAGATTAATAAAAGAAAGAAATACGACCTGAACTCGAAAACCTTCACATTATACATCACTATGTGATTACGGCGCCCGCCGCGGGGGGAGGGGCTGGACCAGGAGGACTCTGTGGACTCTGGTATTACCTCACGGGGTGAGTCGGGGTTGCAGTGTTAAATTCTGGATTTTTCTTGTCGGTTCCAGGTCATTTGTCCACGCCCAAGGCTGCGGATGATGACTGGTCTTGATAAAAGTGACACAAGCTTCCAGGGGAGAATTATGGTGTCTGTCTGAGGCTAAATAAAATGAAGTCTCCGACGCGGTAATGCAGTCTTAAATCTCCGCCACCCACTGCTGTGGACCTGCAGTGAAATATAGCTTCATGAAAGATTCAGGAGGTGTTTTAATTAAAGAAAATCTTCCCTTTATATTTCTGATCATCTAGTTTCGTTCTTGTGTTGCTCTCGAAAAAGGAACCCGCTCCGTATCCGAGTGTTGCTTTTCCTCCGCAGAATGTGAATTTTCTATTTCTTGCCCGTGTGATAAATGAGCGCGCTGACAAATGAGCAGAAAACCTACAAGCACGAACCTGCTGACAGAATATGAAACAACTGCGGGGCTCCAGCTGGTCACTTCTCACACCGGGAGTCATTTACGTTGATCGGGGGGACGCCAATCAGTGTGTGCCTCTTTCACCAATAAGGTGGAAAGAAGAAAGAAACAGTAATTCATTTCTGTTTAGCTTCTCAAATACAGAGGACGTGACTTTCTGTCATATTTGGTTTGCACATCTGAAGGCAGCTTGAATATTGAAAACCGCTGTTGACAGACCTCCAGCCCTCCGACAGACCCTTCACCCTCAAGAGTCCCAGAAATAAACAGCTTCAATAGCGCGACTTCATATGTATGAGAGTCCAATTCATCCACCCTAAAAAAAAAAAACCCACATAAAAAGACAGCGTCAAAAAAGGATAATATAATATCTACGGACGTAACTGAGGCTGATATCGATTCCGATGTTTAAAATATCTATTTTTCTGGCACAGATGTTTTTATTTTTATTTTTTATGTTGTTTATATTGCGTTATTTATTCCCCCTTTCTGTGCCGAGAAAGAAAAAAAAACTTTATTCTCAAAAAACCCTGAACTGTTTGAAAGACACTCAGCCTTTCTTCACACTATTTTTTTAAAGAGCAAACATAAATTTACACACATTTCTTAAACCGCTGTTACTTTAACCTTCCTTTCCATAAAAAGTACTTTCAGCCTGCTATACAACAAGTTTTCACTGCTCGCATAGTCTTAAGAACTGATGGCGCACAAAATGATGTGGCATGACAAACATCGTCCTCTGCTTTGAGTGGAAGTCATCTTATTCTCTGACTGGCTGATAGCAGTCAACAATGTGAAACTCGGCCAGTGCCAATATTCAAAATATATATTGTTCAGCCAATATAACTCTGCCTGCAAGTCTGACATTATTTGCTGGAAAAATGGCTTCCAGAGACTTTGATTGTGATCATACGTCCTCGTCTACTTCAGTTGTTTAGCAGAACGCTGCATTGCTGAAACTTCACCTGACTTGCAAGTAGTGAATAGATAATGACTACATTTTCATTTCTTTGGGTGAACTGTTCCTTTAAGCCTCGCACACACAGGTGAGCTGTTACGAGCCTTTTTCACAAATGATGCCTCCCTTGAGTTCAAACACACGATGAGACCCACTCAAACAAAACGGAGAACCCGCGAGTCAGCGCCAAAACTGACGGACACAGCATGAAAATAGAAAGCGGGCACAAGGTGACGACGTAGCGATGATGAACAACTTCAAGATTTGCTGAGTAAAACAGGTTCCCCGCTAACACAGGTGCATTTAGGAAGCTTAAAGAAAGCATACATTGTAAGTATGCCTTGATAACGCCCATGAAAACGAGGTGCAACCAAGCACCCAGAACCTCGAGTCTGGCTGCCAGATTATATCCTTAAAAGTCCATCACCTGTCGACAATTTCCTCAACGTTAGGTCGTCAAAAACTCACCGACTGCTCATCTCGCGCCATATTCCTTTCCAGGACGACTCCCGAGAGAGTGCTCTCAGAAGCCCTCCATCAACTGGCTGAAACCCTCGTTGCGTTTTTGTAACCCGTAACCTCAATTTGCAATTAATCCTTAAATCATTGCATGATCGATTTGACTGGCTGCCTCGAGGGGTGACGGCCGTTCTCGCGAGCGTCTGCCAGCTGTTCATATACTGCTCTTAAATCCATATCCTCCGTCGCTGCTCGAGATCCATCATCACGGCCCTCCTGTGCTCCGTCTTCCTCCCCTCCTCCTGCGTGTTTATTGTGCTCGCAAACCAATCGCTGAACTTGAAAAGACTTGGCCCCCGCTCATGATAATTAAGGTCATTACAGAGGGCTAGGACCCGTAAAGTAATAATTATAGCGATAATAAACATCGCAGCAGTGAGCGTCGCTCCTGTTCGGCCAGCAGGAAAGGCACTTCAACATTACCGTACAAGCTCTCGAAGTAATCACCCTCAAAAACGTCATTATTTTAGCTTTTTGTGATGATATTCCACAAACCCCCAAACCTAATTATACTCAAGGAAGAATATATACAAGTACATTATCCATGTGGACCCTTTCATTCATTCATAAACGGGACGTGTTTTTGGAATCGCTGCAACAAAACGATGCGGCGGGCCTCTCGCTGCGCAGTGCGTCTGCACAAACACGGCTAGAGCGATGAATTCTCACCGATAACACCGCTAAACTGATTGTAAGTCCATTTCAACAGCTCGGATGTTAATGTGCAGCAGGCATTATCACAAGGATGTGGTTTGTAGAGGCGTTGGCTGGAGATCCGGCTGCAGCACAGATGTGTCTGCGTCTGAACACGAAGTGGTAGCTGCTGCAGAAATACTCACCGTTCATCTTCACCATCAATATTCATAATTTATGCATTAAAAACACAGACGATTCTCCAAAGAGTACAGTGAGTCCATACGTATATTGTAGACAGTGCAGTTAGCACAATGTGTGTGTGTGTGTGTGTGTGTGTGTGTGTGTGTGTGTGTGTGTGTGTGTGTTATTAATTAACACGGTCGCAGTCTTCTCTCTTCCCTGCAGGTGCAACTAAACAACATAAAAGGTGTTTTTAAGCACGTCTTGCTGGCTGTGTGGAGCTGAGGGACGACACCGGCCGCCTGTACAAGAATGCTCAGAGTAGGAAAATACGACCGCTGCTGCTGCTGCTGCTGCTGCTGCTGCGAAGATATTTTAGAGCTGACTTCCAGCCTGCTGCAACACGACTCATCTCAACAAAACTGACTATAACACACATTGGCCATCGCATCATGTCCCCCTCCTCCTTTGTTTGGGTGAAAACAGCTCGTCTAACTTGAATTTGAGGTCTTGAGCCAATTAAGTAGCATGAAATAAGGAGACTTTTATTGATTTTTTAGCTGTTAGGAGCCAAAATATGGCTAGGAAGGCAAACAATCCAGTCATGTCGTTCATTATATAGAACAAAATTATAAACAAACTGGTTAACGAGAGTCCACAAAGCTTTAGTGCACAGAAATAACTGCTAAATCACTTTCTTATTTATTGGGACACTTTTGTTTTTTTCCATTTTGGCGTTCTGTCCAATGTGACCTCACTGTAAATGTTACTTCACAGTGTCTCCCTTCTAGCAGCTAGTGGGTCAATCGAGTACTGACTTCCCTTTACTGACGGACACATTATCTCCAGAGGCGGTCCCCTCTGATGGCGGCCCTGGTGCCAATATCAAGCCAGCCTTCTGTTAGATTAATTCATTTTCAAAGCGGTGGGGCCAGATCACGCAAAGCCTCATACATAAAACAAGCAACCCTTTTTGTTTTCCTTTCATAAAAGAAGCCCGACTTCACAAGTATGTGATATGTAAATACAGGCGGAGGTAGAAGAACTCTGCTGAGATAAACTGCAGTCTAAAGATTTGAAGTTCAATACGATGTTCAAAGCTCGCAGGTTTGGGCTTTAAGCTGGTTTAAACATCAGCGCTCACATTACCAGTCGAAGACTTGCAGACTGGATGTTTCAAAACTCGCTGCACATCGACTCTGAGATCTGATCTGGAGACAAAGATCTGACTTCATCTCCAGCTTTCATCAGTAAGTTCTGATCCATTATCCTTGTGTTTAAATTTTTCAAGAAAGAAAGCAACCCAACACGATAATCAAAGCGAGAGTCTAATTTGGGCAAAATTCCTAAATTGGACCCAGCACGCCAGAAAAAAGCTGTTTTTCAGTTTTTGTTTCTCAAAAAAACTGGGATCAAAGACGACACCCGGCTCCTCAGATGTTGCCTTGACGTGAGCAGCTGAGGAGCTGAGAGACTGCTGAATTTGTCATGAGACGCGCAAAGCACACGTATAACCCAAAAACCTCTGCTCCTCCTCTCCAGCTCTGCTTCAGGTGCTTTCTTTTTTCTTTTTTTTTTTCCTCTTTCTCGCTCTATCCCTCAGAACAACATCAGCATACTGTGACAGCTTGTTCCTGTCAGAAGAAGAGTTGTCGCATCGCTATCCAGAGGTTGAAAAGTGGACGAAGACGGCGGGATTTTTGAGTTTGCGGCGAGACGTCCTCTCGAATTAAGCGTCAGCCGTGTTTACGGTAGGAGCGGGCCGTCTCAGAAGGGGATATTTGCACCTGCTGCTTCACATAATGTTAAAATGCCACAAAGGCTGATTGTCTGTGACGCCGAGTGAACGCTGGTGTTTGGGCCAATTTGACGTGTCTCATTGGTAAAGAAAAAGAGCCATTGCTTAGGAGTCCATTAGCGAATGACATTCACATCATTACTCATGTCGCGTCACGGGAGCGGCGCTATGAAAAGTCAATAAGGGAGCGAGACAACTGGCTAATCTTCTCCAAAGTGATCGCTTTACATAAACATTAGAGATGAGAGGTTGTGCATCATGCAGGAACGAGGTAATCGAACAAAGCAAACATCACCATGCTTCACTCTTATCTAAACCGCAGCCACAAGTCTCAAAGTCACAGCGATAACACTTCTAGTAATTCCCCATCGGGGGGTCGAGCGCATTTTTTTTATAAATGGCTCCCCTTCGCCTGTATTTAACAAACATCGCAGAGGCGTCCTGGAGCTGCAAACAAGAGGAACGTGGCCATTAAAAAAAAAAAAGAAAAGAAAAAAAAAAGGCAAGCAGCTGCGTCGCATCCCACGGGGCTTCGCTTCACCTTGGCGGTGTGAGAATGATGTTGACGCTGCGCCTGTTTGATTCAGACGGAGAGGTGAAAAACGGGCACGTGTGGGAGATCTGCGGCGCCTGCTAACCGTGCAATTACCGAACCAGGAGGACCTACGGTGATGGCTGCGGAGCACGACCGGATTACTGATGCGGGGCGGACGAGTTGATGCAGCTTGTGTCGGATGTATCGCAGAACGAGGAGACAATTTCAGATGATTACAACTCGGGTTAATTCTGTTTCCTTTGGGGACCAATTATACTTGTTATACCAACATCGTTGTCTCAAGTTAATTACTGAGATCTGTAAATGCAGAAACATCACGCAAGAGGTCCTGAATAGGAAAACAAGCAGTCAAAGAAAAAGTATGCATTAAAACTAGATTATAAACCACTGTGTGGTATTTTCAAACCTGGCCCTTTATTTACATTACATGTTGGTGTGTAGAGGATTCAAACTTACCAAAAGTCAGCAAAAGTAAAACGAATATGGTAGATTTCTTGTAACGAGGAAAGAGGTATTCCCACCGTTCACTGCAACGTAAGATAGAAAAACTGCTTCCGCAATAACTTCCCAGAGTTCACTGTTCAGGCGTCTGACAAGCCTTCAAACTAATGGACCTGTTATTCAAACCTTCCCTTCCTCGATCGCGTTCCCTTCTTTAAAACGATGATCCATCGGCTGCTCCGGCAGGGTTTTTCCGCAATCGCTGCAGCCACTGAGAGGAGCAGATTAAGAGCACCTAATGATACTTAAGTGCAGAAAATATATTTGAGCTAATGCTGTTGGACAAGACGTGAGGAGGCCATTTTTTTCGGGTATAAATAGCCTAATGTACGATCATTAGGGATTCTGGAGGACATATCCAGTCTCTCTCCAGGGGAATTGAATGATAGGTGGAGGCAGCCGGGGAAAGGGGGAAAAACATAAAACCGAGGCTAAATTAGGTTTTAAAAAAATTCAATTTCGGCCTCCTACCGGGGGGAGGCCATTACGGCAAATCCTACAGACAGTGCTGAAGGCATGCAGGTGGGTCTGGTAGAGAAAAGAAAAAAAAAAAAAAAAGATATGACAGACTTAAGGAAGACAAAATAATCAGCTGATGGATCCCCTCTTTCTCTTTTCTCACACTTTCTCTCCCTCCTTGTCAGCTCGGTCTAATGAATGTTACGCTAAAAATACCTCGAGATGGAGGTTTGGTCCTGTCAACAGGAGGAGATGAAGGAGCGGACGGTTTACTAACGACACGTCTTGTTTCATGGCCGCTTCTTCCGTACGTGTGGATTATTATTACCAATCTTATGCAGACATTTATTTCTACCCATCATTAAGATCTTATGTGATGCACTTCTAATCGCTGATTGAGAACACCAAAGAACAGATGTTTGCGTCCAGATGTGTACAGTTTCGCGAGGCCCGTTCAAGCGCGATCGATTCGTTC
Organism: Diplodus puntazzo; assembly: GCA_963678695.2. Taxonomy (NCBI): domain Eukaryota; kingdom Metazoa; phylum Chordata; class Actinopteri; order Spariformes; family Sparidae; genus Diplodus; species Diplodus puntazzo. The sequence continues at coordinate 24,688,602 of OZ023171.1, read as the reverse complement.
ACACCGTTTGTGGTTCACGGCGACGAAAACAGGCGACAGGTCAGCCACACGAGAGCCGCCGCATCCTTAAACACATATGGGGACCTGTAGCTGAAGCAAACGGTGAAAAAAGGGCTGTTTACCCAGCTCCTCGTGCGAGCTCCCTGTCGTTAATACAATAAATATGGGTTTCCAGCTTCTCTAATTACAGCCAATCACAGAGGGGAAGGCTTTTTTGGATTTCAGCGAGATGAGATTTAGCAGCTGCGCCCGTCTCCAAGAGCCGTCTCAGATCCCGTGATTGGAGGAGACAGCTTCAGCCGGGCACGAGAGAAAGACAAAATCCACCTGATTAATCCTTCAGCTGTACAGATTCCTCACATCCCCGAGCTGTGATCGCTCTCCTCAGTGGCTGCGCCGAGACACGCGAGGCTGCATCAAGCCTCTGTTTTACCTTGATACAAAATAAAGCGTACAATTTCCCTCTTATTGGCTCCCCCACGGCGCCGTCAGGGTTTATGCTGTCAGAGTCGCGCTATTAAAAAAACAAAGAAAAACAAAACAAGCCTTTATGAAATTGGTGGTGATGAATTGTTGCAATAGCAGCATCCACGCGCTGTCATTGATCACAGAAAAATGAGGGTTGTGGTTACAGGTAATTGGGCAGCTATTGAAGCATATGGAATTGTTTGGGGGGGTGAACGCCAGACAGCAAGGGCAGGCTAACACACACACACACACACACACACACACACACACACACCACAATGTACAGACACACACAGATTCACAGGGAGAGAACAAACACACATCTACACCTATTTTTTTTTCATTTGTTACGGAGCTAAACGCAGAAAAATATCATGAGTTGCGATTCTCTTATTAAAAAAACTGAAATTACACAAGCTGTTTTCCTAAAACATACATATATACCAGTTGCCACTTACAAAAACAGGTATTTTAAGATATTAAGTGGAGTAGTTTGGTGTCATCGGCACCAAATCTGCTCTCCCGCATCTAAAATAGAAGCGATACCCTGATGTCAGCTCTATTTCAGGAACAATTCATCTTCAGTGTTACCATATTTTCCCTCTGTTAGGGTGTTAACGCATTTTCCAGCGCTGCCTTCATTGATTCTAATCGATCAACAGCTGGTTAGGAAGACGGTCAATGAGACAACGGGAAGAAAAAAGGACATATAAAGTCACATTGAAGCCTTTTTACTGCAAAAATGTCTGCAAAATGATCCTGAATCGCCTAGACTCCCAGATTTAAAGGTCCCATATTATGAAAAACACATTTTCTCTGGTCTCTACGTATATAAGCTGGTCCTCCCTGAGCCTGCCAACTCCCAGAATGAGGAAAAAAAAAACAGAGTCCTGCTTGGTCTCTGCAGCCCACCCACTGGTAAAACGGCGCTCCTACAGGTTGTTCAGATTCAGCTCCTTTCGTTACGTAACGAACGGAGTTACAAGATAGCAGTGTTTCGTAATGTCGTGGCTCAGAACTCGACACGCAAATTGTTCTGTTCTTGGTTTCTATAAATCAACATAAGTGCCTATAATCTGTCCCAGCTACAGAGTAGTAGTGTTACTCACTGCTGATCCATTTGGCGTTGGGGTCGTGAACCTTGAAGTCTCTTCTGAAGAGGTCGCCAACAGTCACCTTGCCCTTGAGCGCCAGGCGGTCGTCCTCACCTGCGAAAAATGAAACAACAACAACGAAGTTAACATAAAGACAACTAAGCAAAGTGTGATTCATAGAAACACCTGAAAGTTCTTCTTCTTCACATCACGCTGGAGTGAGTAGTAAAAAGGCTTTATGAGCTTGACAAAACCTCATAACACAACAATATGACTCGGGTATAATGCTTTTATATGAGAAGGAGGCTCGTTGTAGCATGTTTGGACTGATTCTTTGAGTCCTCACTGCTATGTTTATGTCTTTTCCAATTTCAGTCGGGTTCCCAAAAAGCCTTATCTGGCAGCTTTATGAAGAAAATCAGGCCGCAAGTGTTGTTGTGAGATACCATCAGAAATATCTTGTTTGTTAGACGGATCGATATCCAGCTGGAAGTAAGTGCAGATGTAGCTGTTTTTCAGAGTGAATAAAGGTCCTCTGTGGCGGGATTTATTTATTCCAGGGTTCCTCTTTTTTTCTGCCGGTGCGTGAGGGCGGAAATGCACAAGCCCGAGGACGAAGTTAGCTGCGGGGACAAAGTCAATGGTTTCCACTGATCTACAGGTGGCAATTACACGCTGAGAAGAACAGCAAGAATGCGCCAACTAAGGCGGTGAAGAAGAAGAGAAAGACAGGAAGTGAATGTGGATGTAAACAATGGAGGATACCAATGTTTACGGACAGATTTGCGGAGTACTTCCACTACACTACAGTTTGGAGGATATATTGTCAAATATTGTCTTTTTTTACTCTTTACATTAATTTAGTAACTTTTGGTTACTAGTTACTTACTCAGATTACATGCTGCATCAGAGCCAACTGATCACCCATATTACACAGTACATGCATACTTTTACTTTTGATACTTAAATACATTTTAAAATTCAGGTATTTTAAGATTTTCATTAGCATTACTGCATTACTACTTACTCCCCTTGTACAAACTTCTGTTCAACAAATTCGAAGAAAAACAAAACAAAACAGCGCAATACAAATAAATCCAGGTGCTATGAAGACAAGGGGAAAAAAAAACAAAGATAAGAATAATTGTCTCGCTACTTCTGACAACAAACGCCGAGAGAGTACACAACATCCCCTCGACACATTTTTATCTCCAACTGCATCTTTACAACTTTTTCCTGCAGGCTGCAACTGTTCACCTTTAAAAAAAGAAGAAAGAGTGCAGCTGAGACAGAGAGGAGAGAAAAAAACGAGAGAAAACAACAAAGCAGAGCATCGCCTCGACTCCCTCAGGCCTTTTGATTAACAGCAGCGCCGCTTCTGATCATCTGACCAGATGTGCATATTTACGGCAGATGCCTCCTGCGATTTCACTTCAGCCCAATTTCATCCATCAACGCTCGTCACAGCGTCTCCTGCTACATGATACGAATCATTTCACCCTCCGTATACGTGGCGTGAGGATAAAAAGTAAACGGCAATATGTCAGGCGCGTCTCTTTGTGTTAATGTCTTTTGTGTTGTTGTTGTTGAAAGGTGCCTTTTATCCAGCAGCCATCAGAGTCAAGTTTCATTCTGTCAAGTTTAGATTGAACACACTTTAAAAAAAGAAAATTCTGTCCTGCACCCTTCGACGAGGCAGCTGATGAACACATTTTCTAAGAGGATCAAAGCTGCGATATTTTGGCTACAGGACCGTCTTTTCCAACGTGTGATGTTTAATCCTTCTGCTAAGCTGTCTGTGCCCGTGCTGCAGCTGCCGTTTCATATATGAGGCGACTTTTTTTTTTTCTCTATCGGCCCTAACGGCATCAGAAAGGATTTTTAGAGTTTAGACAATGGGATAAGATCAGCAGGTAAAAACAGCAAAGTCACCTCTCTGCAAACCTCTCACGTCGACATTTCCACAATATGTGTCTTTTTAACGTCTAGATGTACGTGAGCTAACAGGAAGAGGAGGGGATGTTCATGGCGTATCGCCTTTTTTGGGTCGTCAAAAACAGATATTTTGAACGAGATATCAGGACTTTTTGCAGCTGTAACCTGTATTCTAACCCAAAACATGATCTTTACCTCACCCTGAACAAGTAGCTCTGTGCCTGTACCTAACCAGACCGTTAGCACAGCGAAACTGAAAACTGAAGCGCAAAGTTTAACAAATCCGTATACTCAGGCTTGAGGGGAGTAACGGCATAAATAAAACAAGATTACATAAAAAAAGGTATATTCAGGTGAAGTCACAGAAGAATTGTATCTGTAATTTTATTACATATTTATTATGGAAATAATGTGTCTGCTGTGTATGTAAATGATGTACATTTGTGTTTATAGGGACTGAGCTTTTATATTTTCAGTGCTTCAAAATTTGTTTGATAATCCTTTAAATACAGGATTCACATATTTACCAGTTGTACGCAGCATGAGTGTGGGACACTCCCACACAGAGTTTAAAAGCCTGCCACTCCCCTACAGTTAGTTAGAACTGAAGAAGCCTCTTGGATGAGAGGTGAAAGTCCAGTTGCCTACGATACAGCATCTAGATTTACCATGACCTGGATAACTGATCATCAACATGTAAGTATCGCTGGTATCCCAACAGCTACTTACTATTATCAGTATTGAAATTAGTTTTCATTTATTAGACTAATACAAAAACGTCACCAACATTACTACATAAATAAGAAAAACAATCAAAAAAGTCAAACATTATGGCTGCAGTGCAACAAAAAGAAGTAAAAGAAATGTAATTAACATAATAACGATTTACGTAATTATAATTTAAAAAAAAACTTACTCAAAACTTTAGTGACATTTCCCTGTATTTTCAGCATGTCAACTAAATTTTGAGAGAGGAGTTATGCAGGTTTCAGAAAGAGAGCAAAATTGACTCGACTAAAAAACATTCAAATTTCATGCCAAAAGAATCACCGAGGATGACTATTTCTTTGTGAACTTTCCTTGCAGGGTCGAGAAGCCGGAGCATCAGCGCGCAGACTTTTATGTGACTATAGTTGTCTATTCAGACCCAGAATAATGAAAATGCTTTTAGGTGAGTTTCAAGGTCCATCGGGTCTGATGACCCACTGTGCTGGTTTAATAGCAGTGAAACCTTTGAAACTGAACCATTAAAAGACCGTACTGGTGTTTTGCATGTTTTATCTGGCGATAAAAGTTGAACATTTTTTATCCCAGACTCTACTACAGGCTCTCAGACAGGTAAAAGCTTTTGGCACTTTCCAAAAAGCAAATGGTTTCTCTCCCTGTAAGTGAGGAATTGTGTTATTATCATATGTATGATCAAACTGCGGAGACATGGAATAAATGAAACCTCGAAGACCAGCAAGTGTATAATGTGCTCTTGCATTATTAAGGATGCAACCAAGTGTAAAGTCTCAGACACTGAACCATAAGTACCAACACAACCCATCCTCAACAGTGGCTATTATAACGCAGTTAAAGCAGTAAAGGTTTTATAAACAGATAAACTTAGTATATATATTGGAGATACAGTCTCTCAAAGTTTGTGAGATACCATACAGACATGATGTAGGGACAAAGGCTCCTAAAAGTAGGAAACTATAGCGATTCTGTGAGGTTGCACCAATGCTCAGCTGTTCTTGCTAACATCAGCATGCTAACCTGCTTACAATGCTGATGGTACAGAGTTCAGCTGAAGCTGATGGGCAGAAGCACTCAGGCTTTCTTGAGGGCAAGAAGGTATGTAGTATTTAGGGCAGTCTATCTGCTACTGCACCATAGTTTTCCCACTTTTGCAGCTTATTATTCAAACTAATTCAAACTGCTTTGCCCATTGGTGTGTGGACTACTGTTATTATGCTGTTTTTCATTGTTTTTCTCTAATCATAATCATAATTTTGGGGCGGCTCTAGCTCAACAAGTAGAGTGGGTCGGCTAGTGATCGGAAGGTCGCGGGTTCAAATCTCAGCTCCCCCGGGCTGGGCTGAGCTGAGCTGCATGTCGAAGTGTCCTTGAGCAAGATACAGAACCCCAACTTGCTCCTGATGTGCAGTTAGCACTTTGCATGGTGCCCTCTGCCATCAGTGAAGGGACCTGTGATGAGCTGGCGACTTGTCCAGGGTGTACCCTGCCCTCGCCCAGAGAAACCTCCGCGACCCCATAAAAGAGATAAAGCGGTTACAGACAATGGATGGGTGGGATCATAATTTACTAAATGAACATCATGTTGTATTGAAGAAGACCTGGAGCTAAAGATTGAGACCATGAACTCATTAGGAAACGGTTCACTGTTGCAGTAAATCAAATGAGAAGTACGGTCCTTTTCTTATACGCTTACATAACATCTGATTTCTATGTGAAACCAGAGCCTGCAAGAATCCCACAAGCTTTACAGGCTTTTTTATAATGCTGAGGTCAAGAAAGAACCACCATGCATCATGTCGTATCAAACTCACATTTGCAAAACACTATGACAGGTGAACTGACATTGACCGATCGAACACATGTCAGTAATTGGACTGCAGGAGAAACAGACCAGAGTTATCAAGTGAAAAGTTTTCTAACCTTCGTAGCACCACTGAGTGTCAAAGAAGAACTCCAAATGATTCCTCAGCACAACTGTGACCGCGTTTCCCCTAATTTTAATCTGACGCGTGCTTTGATCCGTGCGCCGCAGCCGTCAGAGAAATCAGCTTTAAAAAGCAGACGGACGGAAGAAGGGGAGGTTCAGACTGAGGCTGGCAACATAAAGTGACACTAAACGTCTTCCTCTGTCATGTTAACACCATCACATATCAGGCTAGTGAAAGAAAAAAAATAATAATGTGAGCCTCCGGATCAGTGTGAGATTTCTGAAACTGGATGTGATCATAAGAGTCTGAGATCATCTGTAAGAAAAATTGCGTGTCCTTCGCTATGGAGTCTGATTTGTTAACTCAAACGCATTTGAACAAACCTGTAATTGTTGTGTTTTCTATTAACTTATGATCATTATTTAGTGCATAAAATGTCTTTAAGTTGCTTGCTTGGTCTGAACACCACTATCTAAAGATGAGGTTGAACTAGGGCATGTTTATTCAAAGAGTCTTTCAGAAAGTTTATGTTCAATAGCTGAAGAAGCATTCAGGTTCATCTGGATAGCACCTTCAACATAAATGCTATTCAAAGTGTTTACATGAGATGTAAAAAGGAATTACGACAAGATGTAATAGTTATATAAGGTTATGCAGAGAGACACATAAAGGGTTGAAAAGAACTGAAGCAAAAAAATGAATATATATACGGAAGCATAAAAGGTTCATTAATATGTTTGGCTTGTGAAATGATGTTAACAACTAATTCCATAGGCTGCAGTTGTATATCACCTTTTGTGTGCATGTAAAGAAAATAAAGTTTCTGAATGTGAAATGTTTTGTAGCTGTAGAAATATTCTGTGCATTCTCTGTTTGGTGCTGAGAGATATAGTTTATAAATGTGTAAAGAAAAAACTTTTCTAACTGTAGGAACATTTTGTGTATGACTAATGCAAATTTGTGAGGATATATTTTCTCCAGTGAGGTTTCAGAAAGTCTTGGAGGCAGATGCACTGGCGTTCCAAACCACACGCTACAACATACAGCATAGCACCATCCAACTAGAGGAGCTCAAACCGTCCTCCAAGACCAACAGAGGCCAGCTTAACGACAGTGAATAAAGTACAGAGGCGATTTACAGCCACTCTGATAGGACTCTGACTCTGGGGAGATTTTAGGGCCTGAAAAGAGAAGCCGATGTAGAAGTGCTTTCAACCTGTCTTTCTAATGGCCAGCAGGTGTGGAAATCCACTGCATTTAAAAAAAAAAAGTCTGATTGTATGTAAGCTTATGAGAAAGTGACCCTTCTTTTTACTTTACTAGTTTCAAGCCTTCTTCAATATAACATGAGGTTTATTTTGTAAATTAAGATTTACTTAGAGTAAAACAGATAATAAAAAAGGGTGCGTATTAGGACAGGACTACCTCAGTGCGTCGAGAGCCCTTGCGTAGTGAGAGTCACATCATCTCCATTTACTCTAATGGATCCTTTTTTCACAGCAATGGCGGATGGTGGAGCCTGTTGACTGTTCCCAGAAGTTAGGCGCTAATACTAGCAGCGCAGTAGAGTTTCAGCAGAAGAGCATTAATGCATTTATTGACTACTAATTACCAAACATTGCACGCCAAAATTTCCTTGGAACCATCTGAGGATTCTGTGATTCATGTGGCGATCAGCACTTTGAACTTCTGTTGTTGCGACTCTCTACTCAAACACTCTAGGCGTTTCCAATCAGGATATCCCTGTCAACCAAATATGGTCACTTCTGTCTCAAACAAAACAAGATGGCGCCTTCTGTGGTGCCAAACTCCAGTAGTCCACAGGCTAATGAGTGATGGTGGGCTTGCGAGCACGTTTTTACTGTCTTGGTTTGGCTGCAGCACAACACACTTGGCTGATGGGTTGAAAATTAAAGTTGTTATACTTCCTTCTAAAACAAGACAGCTATAAGTATGCACCATTTTTGATGAGTGATGGTGATGACATGCCACCTAGCTTTGAATCTAGCCAGTGAGGTCATTATGACATAGATGGTATCTGAGAAATTATCACTGACACGGGAATGAGTGTTTTCTGGGCTGAATTCAGCAAGTACACTGAATTTCCTTTTTACCAAATCAAAGTAGTTTTCAGCTGCAAATAACTCAACAATAAGCTGCATCTATCTTCAGGCGTGAGCATCAGCTGTGTGTGAACCGCGTGCGGCATATTGTGAATAACAGATGGACAGACACCGACTGATCCTCAGTTCCTCCCTGATTTCGTCATGAGGGACCAAAAAAACACCTTTGAAGGCATCTGCTTGGTGCATCAAATGAGTTTTCAGTGTGATTATCGGAGTCACCAGACTGTGTATAGGCTGTGGGGAAATGCATCAGCGCACATAAGTTGCAGCCTTCCATCAGATGGCGAGGTTTAGAAGGGATAAATACTGATTTTATAATCAGTTATCAGAGCCAGATTTATGGGTTGAACGCAGCGGCGGTCGCTGGAAAAATAAAGGAAGTGAGTTTACATTTGGGCTTACATTTTTATATTTAGCGCAATCTCTAATAGGCAAATCCATTCTCTGTCGTTAAGTATGTCTCTATCTCTTCCTTGCAGAGTGCTGTGATCATAGGCAGAAAGTTGGAATTAGCCTGACAAAAGTGAACTGTCAGCCTCAGCAGGGTCAGCTTGCTTGAGCAGTTTATATGCTAATGCCGCACGCCCTCTTTTCAATACAGTGCACAGGCAGACGGAAGGTTTGATCGAACAATAAACCTGGCAATTTAAAGTATAATTCGAGGTTCTCTGGGTGAGTCGAGTACAGGGAGTCGGCAGTGTTGACTACAAAGGAAAAGGTAAGCCTATCTTATCGTACAGTCTTCCAAGAACTTCACTTTGAAATGAAATATTCCCCAACGGAATGAATAACCTTGTGAATTACCTTTAAACTTCGAAGTAATACGATAACCAGGTTTAAACACACTAAACAATGTAAAACAAACTGAAGTAGCCTAATTGTTGGGTTTATCACGAGAGCGATCGGTTCATGCAGTCATCTCAGTGGCTGCTCGCACTCGGCTGCACCAAACGAATGCAACATGTGATCCTCCCACAGTTTCAGTGAGCTGTCACTCCGTCAGTCAGCCTGACATCACTCAGTCTGACGAATACCCAGATGCCAATTGCGAACATCTGACCCAGTTGTATTGATGTGGAGAACAGAGTAACCTCTTAGTAATATGGAGCTATCAGTTACAGCATGGAAGGAAAAGGAAGACGGAGAACGAAACCCTGTGTGTGTGTGTGTGTGTTTGTGTGTGTGTGTGTGTGTGAGAACAAAGCGGTTGTCAGGAGCAGTTAGAGACTGGCTGGCTTGTCTGGCAGGGGAGCATCCATCAACAAATCCTCCTAACTGAGTGGGAACAACATACCTCCTCATATTAGCTGCCACAGTTTGCTTCTCCAAGTGAGGTGCCTCATTCCCCAAAATGCTTCTCCTTGATGAATGATTACAGCAAAATTCTGAATAATTGCTGGATTTAGCATTTTAATATGAACCCCTCGAGTGCTTTAATAGCATTACAAAATGTCAAACAATTTCCCTTTCCATGAACTTGTTTTTGTCTTTAAGCCCCTAATGTCTTATTTTCCTGAAAGCAGTGGTTGTTTAAAAGCTTTCTTGTAGCATGCTTAATTTGTCTTGATTCTGGTGTAATTACCTGCCTTTACTCGTTCTGGTTTCAACATCGTAAGTGCCCTTAAAACAAGTTATTACCTCTAAAACTGGACAAGTGATAGTTTTACTTAAAACGTGAGACCTTTACGACTGCAAGACGTACGAATTCCATTCAAAACACTGAAAATATAACTAAAATTAGCAACAGAGTGTGAAGAAATAAAACTTCTGATGTTCTGTGTATAGCATTGCAGAGATTAGCATGCTAATCAGCTAGCCGTGGGCCTGAAAACATAATTCCCCCAGCAGTCTGAAGCTCCTGTGCCAGCGGTGCAAACACCAACACTCCCAAGGTTGTCCAGTTATCTGCACAGCTAACTGTGCTAACAGTAGCTACATGTCATGGATGTATAAACAGAATACAGTCATCAGCAGTTAGCATTTACTGTGGTGATGCGCAGCGCCTGTTTGTTGAGAGTTTGAAGTCAACAGGGTTAGGGGTATACTTACATATTGCACCTTTAATCACATACACAAATGTCTTAATTGTCATAATTCATAATCCAATCTGACTAATTGGCAGCAGCTACAGTCAAGGTTGTCTCAGACAGCGTACAAAGATAATCAGAGAATCAAGGCATTCTTACCATGCTCACTATTTTCCTCACAATCATGCAGAGAGGAATTCATCTTTAGAGGCAGAGATAGCAATTTCTGCACAGACAGGAGCCCTGAAAAGACCGCATTGCCGCACAGAATAGATCATCATCAGTACTGTGTGAAATACAATACCCCTTTCAGAGGTTATTTATAATGTGAATATCCGGTTTGGGCAAACCAGAGAATTGTTGACAGGAAGAACGGTTTATTGCTGCCCCCTCCGTATGCATGGACACAGTGTACAATAACTAGGGACATTCATTTATTTGATGAGTACGCTATGTACAATCCAATATGTTCCTTTTAATTATTAAATCTGTTCTTTTCACAACTGAGATGAGGATTCATTGGCTAAAAAAGAGGAGAATGTTCAAAATACACGTTGTTGGCTGTACAAAAATTATACTTATATGGGATTTCAAAACCATGGGCATTAAGATTTTGTAACTTAAGCTGCAGTAATGTGCTCACATTCAGCCACAAGAACATTAGTGCAACCCAATGATATGTTAGATTATACGGTGAGGATCACATCGGTGTTGACTTGGCTCAAAGTTCCGGTCAAACAGAAAACTGTTGCTACAAAGCTGGAAGGTCATTAAAGGTAACTTTGCCAGAATTCTAAGTTGCTCCAAAAGTACAAGTGGTGGCGCAGCTGCGACTGTAACTGCTGCTCACTATACTGGACTTGTCGCTATCTTTGGCTATAGCGACTAGCTGCAGTTAGCAAGTAGCTCAATCATCCTGACCCACATGGCCAGTGGGGCTCAGCCATCAACCATCCCAGTGACAGCAGATACCAGTTCCAAGACTGGGGATGGAGGCGATTTACAGCAACTCTGACCAGGGACTGGAAGACAAGGCAGGCAGGGACTGGAGAGGCGTGAAGCAGTAGAGGACCGAGGTCCGCCACCTGCTGCGGCGCAAGAATCAACAGCAGGCAAAAACTGTAAGTATAATCTGAATTTTTTCACATCTTAATATGTGTGTTGAGGAAAGACGAACCAAGACTGTTTTGAAAGAGAGTATGATCACTTAAAACTTGTCTAACTGAATATCTGCAATGTTCCATTAAAATGTTTATTGTGCACTGTACACCCACATGAAAGCTTTGCGTCTTTAAGGCTAACCTTTTCTGAGTCCATGTTATATCTTGAATACATAAACCCCCAAGAAGAAGTAAAATAAACTGTCTTTGCACTAACAACCCACTGTCCTTGAGGAATGACTTACGGCGCTGCTTCATCCGGAAGCTCCACTCAGTTGGTCGTGATACCTAATTAATCCAAACCAACTTTCAACGCTGCATGGGATGGGGCCAGAGCATATTGCAATATCCCCTAAGCCTCTAAAATACCAAACAAACAGCTCCGTTGACGGGCAGTCTGCTGGCTGACTGCTGGAGGCCTCACAGTTACTGCAAGAAGCCGGCCTGTGCTGAGGCCTGGAGCGGAACAGTCGTTCTGCTTGAACACACAGAGTCTACGCAGGGAGGGGATGGATTAGGGCGAGGTACAAGCTGGAGACACCACCTGCCCGGCCTCCACTTTCTGCCCGACTCCCGCTGGTCCGCCTTGTTTGGAAGTGGCACATTAAGCAGCTCCGGATCATCTGAGTCCATAACAAACGCCCCGGGACAGGAACAGGTCGCAGCCAGGAGGTGACAAGGCATTTTAGGCCTTGCTGCTTTGACACCTGCCGCGGCGCTACAGTGTACGCTAGCGATATTTTTGCTCTGACATCTGTCCAGATCTCGAAGGATTATGTAGTGTAACATTGACTTTCTTTCATAATTGCTGAACCCTGCTCCGCCACCACCACGCCCCCGACATCCTAGGGAAACGTTACCTGCAATTGCCTGCGACAGAAAATCATAAACAAGGACGCGGTGATTACTGTCTTTGTAACTGCATTATAGCGCACACACACTGGCAGTTGTATTGACTGATTTGGCTCTGGCAGCGCATAAAACCATATCAAGGAGCTTTATGAGCCTGAATACAAACAGATGGCTTATTGATTAAACTTTCATGTAGATCTGCCAACAGAGAACCTGAAGGTCACTGGGAAATCAAACTCGGATGCTTTAAAATAACTAAGAAATGCGTGCTGAACAAAATGTGTGCGCAGGGAGAGAACGTGCTAAGTGAAGGAGACAGATGGAGACTTGCCGTTCTGAAGAAAGCAACGTTGCGCGAGCCAACTTCAACGAGGTTTACTGACCTTCACTAAATGTGGCCGTTGCAGCAGCACAGTGTGCCCATGTGGAAGTTAACCACGACATTACGGTGGGCAACGCTGGAAATATTGCTCGAGAGCGCGGACCACACACAAGGACAGAGATACTGACTAACATTGTGTTCTTTGCGCTGTTCGCACCGAGATTGATTGCAAAAGCTAATGGGCATGTCTGTGCATAATAATGGCAGTGTAAACAGAGCGATGTGTGGTGTTGTGACCCCCCCACCCCACCCGACACCTTCATTCTCCTCCTGCGCCGTGTACCTGGTGTCAACAGGATGACGGAGGTGACGATCAGCGAGCAGATGACCAGAATGACAAGAAGGGCGATCGCTATTCCCTTCCAGTTCCTCTGCGGAGGGTTACTGCCCACCAGCTCCTGCAGAGAGGAGGAGAGAAAAGACATGGTCAGAAACAGTAAAAAAAAAAAAGACTATTTTGCGAGTGAATCAGAGTGAGAAAAAAGACGAGGACAAAGCGAAAGGAAATTTAGAAAAAGAACAATATGTGCGATCTGAGAAAAAAGAGAGCGATATGTAAAGTGACTGAAGAGGTGGAGGGAAAAAGAATTACAGGGGGAATAAATGGCAAACTCATGAAAGGGAACGATGAGGGTGTCAGTCAAGGACGAACGTGAGGCAGAGTCGCAGCCTCTCGGCTCTCAAGGAGACACGGCAGCAGCAGCAGCAGCAGCAGCAGCAGCGCAGCGGCGGCGGTGCAGGAGGAGGCGGGGGAAGAATTCTTAATGAGGCGAGCATCAGCGGCTATCACCCGCAAACGAATGTGACAGATAAAAATGGAGCCCACGACACGTTGGTGAATTGCACGCTTGACAACAGCTTGGCAACAACAGAGAGAAGCTGCGGGGTTGGGAGAACGAGTCGGAGTTATGAGCAACCTTGAGGCAATTTGTTTTTTTTTCCCCCTGTCTGATCGACAAATTGAGAAACTTATTGCTGTTTAATATTGTTGAAACTGCATTTTGGAGAATGAGCATCGCAATAGAGAAAGGATCACCGCAGGATATAAGATGAGAACAACAGGGGGAAAGGCAGCTTTAGGCACCTTGCTCATGCCCAAATCAAATAACACGCAGATGAAATACATTTGACACATGTTGACATGCAGCAGGTGGCTTTAGGCTCAGGGAGAAATTAAATAAGGAAAACATTTTGACAATATATTACAGTAATAAATCTAGACAGTCCAGTAAACAGCTATAGATAACTCCTGACGTTCTTATTCTATAGCTACTCAACTGCTAAATATACTGGCAAAGACTCTGTATTCAATTTGCACCTGAAGTTAAATAATTGTAACATGTTTGGTTTAAAGCACTAAGAGAAATGTATTGCTACAACAGTTAGTGTCAAAAATGAGAGACGAGATTGATATAAACTACAAAAAAAGTATTAAAAAATAATTTTAAAAAATGAGAATACGATAAAAGCTCAGGGAGACACAAAATAATTGTCAGAGAAAACTAGCTTGCGAAGCCTCGTTTAGATTTCAGTTGTGTTTTTGGTCACCTGACAAAAGTAGTTATAGTAATAATGTAGCAATATTCAATATTAGGCCACTTACATCGACACTCCACTAAGTCCTGAAATAATATTTTGGTATGAATTAAAGAAAATAAAAGTTGGAAAGCAACAAAAGCTCAGAGAATGAAAGGTAGCTAACTAGCTTGTGCAGCCTTGTTTGTGAAAAATAAAAGAAGTGTACTTAGGTGGAAGCCAACAATTGTTAGGAAGAAAATAATTAACGCAACAAATGTTCAGGGAGACAAAATCTACAACCCTCTAAGAGAAGGGACAGTCTAGCTAGCTAGCTTGAGTAGCCTTGTTTTGTTCTTATGCTACAAAATAAACTAAATGTAACCTGGGTGTTAGCGAACGGTTGCCTATTCACACATCCTGCTGAGGAGTCCTTTGGAAAATATCTGGGTATCATTAAAAAAAAGAAGAGGTAAGAATGCAACAAAAATATAAAACCAGCCGATAAAAGACAGCTAGCTTGCGTGGCCTAGTTTTGTTTTGTTTTAAGCCTCCCACCTTAAAATTATGTTATAAGGTGTTAGCAAACAACTGTTAGCAAAGAACTGACAAATGTAGGCTAATATCCAATATTAGCCTACTTACTAATATTATTTAAATGTACTTTTAGTACTTTAACTGTGTTAGCAGCTTCAGTCTCCACCAACTCCTGAGGAAAATAGGCTAACCAGGTTTTTAGCTGCTAGATATTCACATTTCTTCACTAGCTAGTTGCTAATTTGCTAAAAAAAAACCAAAAAAAAACGCCAAGAGACTCTGTAAAGCAGGAAAACTGCATAGTGCTTGTGGGTTGGCAACATCCTTTCCTGAACATAAATACAGCATTGTTAATATATAAATATAAAAAAGAGATGCTTAAACTGTAGCGTATGTATACCTCTTGCAGTTTAATTGAGACACTTTGGCAAACAAAGCACCCAGAGAGAGAGAGAGAGAGAGAAAAACAGTCCCGTGGCTCGATGTGTGACTTCTAAGACAAATCATCCCTGAAAGTTTTCCACCTCGGCCTTGATTGGTCCGGCTGGCACACAGATAAAACGCGTGCCAAAACCACAAACAGAGAGGGACTCGCACAGAAAGGATCCAAAAGCCCAAACTGTTAGTTGAGGATTAACAAGTTCTTAATTAGTTTATAGAGGATAAAACAGAGCGAGGCAGAGCATGTGCTTCGGGGACCTGTGGCCGGGGCGTTGATGAATACATGCTAAAGCTTTAATGAGGCTGAATGGCTGAGCTACGAAGCAAACCCTTTAGTGACCTCATTCCCACCTTAATTGAAAGGAGCCCGAGACATCATTAGCCTGCAGATAAGAGCAATTGGAGCTATTTACCAGACTGCCCATTACCCACATTCATTAAGACAGGAATCAGTTAGTAAGCTGTACGGCCATATTGCGGAGCTGTGACAGCTACGAGGCAGGACACCTTGGGCAGAGACGACAACAGTATGTAATATGTGTATTCAGTTAGCGAGCCGAGGAGTGCAGATCACTGATTGGCTCTAAGAGGGATTCAGTGAGCTTATGGCGCAGACTGCTGAGGGTAAACACGATACAGCTGTGAATATGGGCGACCAGCTGGTTGGAGAAGTCATTCCACCACTGTCAGCTGCCATTTTTTAAAGGCTTTTTATCAATGATATTCTCAAGGTTTCTCCACAAGGAAACACAGCAGTTTCCTTACTAACCACAGGTCTCCAGCTCCAGTCAAAGAGATAGTTAGAATGTGTTGCAGCTGGGAAGTCTTTTCATAGCTGCTGAATTCATCCAAAAGTGACCCAACCTGAAAGAACAACCAGGGGATTTTCCAGAGTGTCTTGGGAGTTGCAGTTGGCCACTTTCCTTCAGTCTTTGTGCCGACTTTTATCGATACGTTGTCCTTAAAATATGAAATAACCAGATCTTGTCTCAACTTTGGAATTACTCAAACTATCAGTCAGAACCATTAGCCATCTAAGATTGATGTCATCGAAACTCAGCAGCAGTGAGTCAACTTTCTAACGGGACCAAACTCAAAACTAAGGAACAGCAAGAGCTCCAGTGTGGCAACGGTGATCGGGGACGCTCAAACCAGTTAAGTCAACTATTGGTAATACAAAATTTTAACATCAGACGTTGAGCATTCGACACAATGAGTGACCAAGACACGACTGTGACGCATCAGGTTTTACATCAGGTCCTTCGTCTAAAGCTTAGCATCAAAGTATTAAATAAGAATTCAGCCTTTGTGCTTATTGGAACCTCACAGACTAACGTGAGCTCCACAACACGTTCTTGCAAATATTTCACATTAAAATACATTTCTGTCCGATGAAACACGAGAGGGCTTTTAACTTAAAGTGGATCTAGTAAATCACTGCATGTCGCTAGCTTCCTCCTCCTTCACCCGACAATGCAGGTATCAGCTGGTTTGGCTTGAAATCAAACCTATCAAACCCTAAAATGAATCTATGTATAAGTATAAACAATAAATAAGCCCACTCAGTTGTTTCTCTTGAGTGGGGATCATTTCATAGACCAACCCATAAACCACAATGATGTGGGTGACGAGCTGAGAGTGTACGTGATTGTTTTTTCTCTAAGTCCATGCTGAGAAATCTCCCTGGAACAATCTTCATGTTTTTCCGCAGAACTGAGAATCGCGTCAGGGAGAGTGTCACGAAGCCCGCTGCTGACTGTCGCGGTCGATACAGTACGAGGAGCGTTTACAGTGTGGAAAATGGTGACGATCCTCAAAAAATAATGGCTCTGTAGGAGAGAAGCCGCTTCCGTGCGATAATGGGATGTAAAGTGATCGCGACGGCGTGCTCGCTGTGTGTAATGCACAATACAGGAGGAGCCAGAAAGCCTCAGGCGATGCTGAGCAATGACTGTTCGTTGGCTTCCTAGCAGATGGCTCGGCATTGAAGATAACGCCACCTAAAGCTGGGCATGATTCCATCACAGCCTCCTTAAATTTACAATCCTGTATGTGCACATTCAGAAACGCAGACTGTAGGCCGACCTGCACTACAGCAACGCTCTCGCCAGGATGGGCTTCACGCTGTGCAGCAAAAACAATTTGCAAAAGGTAAATCTGAACGCTTCTCTGTTCCATTATCTGTACAAGAATCGACACGGCCGCTCAGCGAAGCCTCGGGCCGAACCACTCGTTTCCAGGGTTTCCTCTTTAAATTCAGCCGACCTTTCTCGCCGTGGTGGGAGGAAAACAGCATCAAACACTAAGTGACCTTTCAGACAAGACGGTCCGCGCGCTCTGATTTACCACCGTCTAGTCGAGGTAAGATAAAAGTTTAGCGGGCTGATCAATGACAGTAAATGCTCGGTTCTGCCGCTGTAGAACGGGCCAACACACACACACTCTCCTCGCACAGTCTGCGGCAGCTGAAATTGCTTCCATCCAGCACGCTGAACGATCTACGGCACTCCTACAACGACTAAAGAGTCAATGTCAAACAGCATCCCCATACAGAGCAGCATCTCTGTGGGAATATATCGACATTGGAGACTATACAAAAAAATGAATAATCCTCCGGAGCTGCCTCTCTCAGGCTGAATGAGTATCACTCTGCTAGGATCCATACCTTGCAGCGGGTTCAAGCGCACTCATCCCAAACAAAGCAGCAAAAAAAAAAAAAAAAGAGCAAGGACAGAAATGATGTCACTCCTCTCCTGTCCCTGGGCTTTAACGGGAATAATGGCAGCCACTTATTCAGCCTGGGTAAAGGTGCAGACGCAGGCTAGAAAACCTTCCCTAACCTTCCCGATCATGCCTCTCTGATCTGTAATTATAATAATGATTGGACTAATTAGCTAGACCTTATGTGGCGAGGTAATGACGGGGTGATTACAAGCGAAGAGCAGGCAGAAGTGAGATGAGGTATAAAACGAGCAGGGAGACATCAGAGCTGGCAGCGCCGCTAAATAAATAACATGTTGGGAGGCTGCTGACAAAAACTCAGTGACAGGAAGGCTCGAGGCGTGACTGAAACATGACAGCGAGAGAGGAGGAAGTATGGATCCAGGTCCAAACCGGAATAGAAAACAAGATCCCGGGGTTCTGTTGTCCAGCGTAACTGTCATGTTTAAGCCTGCAGAGGGATGGTCACGTTGATCCGCCTCCGAGGGCGTAAAAACGCATCATCTCCAAGACAGCGCTTGCAAAGTTAAGCCAACACTTTTCAATACTTTAAAGTGCTCAGAGCCATTTCACGTCCTTACACTTCCCCCTTTTTTTCACATTTCAAAAGGAAAAAACTCACTGACGCACTTGTTTGTATTTTGTTTGTTTGACCGTGGAGGAGGCTGAAAGTGTTGGGACGCTCGGTTCAAATTGGACACATTTTGAAGCCGCGGTGCCTGAGAGCCACTTATCAGGTAAAAAGCAGAGAGGTTAACGGTCTTTTTTTTTTTCTTTTTCTTGGAGCAACACCGTCACAAAAGTAGCTTCTCATTTTCTCAGTTTTTTTTTGAAGAAAACATTCCTGCGATTCAGCTGCTGCTGAAAAAAAAAATCAGTAGTTTTCAGATCACTGAAAAAGCAGCCGCCCACACATCGACCAGCGAGGACATCGGACACAAAAGAACCGCTGCCCCCTGCTACATAACCCAGTGCTATTTTTCAGAGGATATCAACTGTGTGATATAAAGCAAATACACAGATAAAATAACATTCTCCCCAGAAAAAAAAAAACAAGTGCAACAACCCACCAGCCTGAATGTGGCCTGAGAGGCAAAGACAAGGACACAAAAAAAAAAACCTGAATAGCACCGCTAACAGCCGCTCATTAAGTTCAGTCCAGTGAGGAACGCTTTAATAACTGAAGCAAACTTAGAGAGAATCATATCAACATTTGCGACCATCAGAGGTTACACTTAGAATTTCACATAGCTAACATGCTAATCTGAGGTTTGCTTCTGCACTATCTTCAGTGAAAGCTGGGGCTGATAACAATGGAGAAAGCAAGAGAAAGATGGATTTTGAAAGTATTTATCTGAAAATTTCCCACCACAAGCACTGTCAGACTCCACCGTCACCGACTGCCCCGTAGCTTTCGCTTAGCCAGCTGTTGATGCGCTTTAGTGGCTAGTGGCTAGTTCAACAAGCTCTCCTGGCTTATTTAGTCTAATAAATAAAAAAAAAAAACAACTCTGTTAAAAGCTACAATCATACAAACACAGAAAAACAGCCTCACAAACAATCCATAGCTCTCAGTGTGCAGCTAACGTTGCTACTTTGCTTTAGCTACTGAACAAATATGTCGCTGCTGCAGCTAGCCGCGTTGGCTCAAGGCCTATGTACCGTATTCAACTGCCTCATGTCTTATTTACATGTAAGAAAACACAGAACATTAGCATAGCGACAGTGAAAAACACACATGGCTATTGTTCTTTCTTTGTTTTTTTAGCTAGCATGTCAGTATCAAAACATTTTGGCCGCACATTCTCTGCCATTCTTGTGCCACTAGCATGCTAATAGCTTTAGCAAAACACCAGCCAAGCCTTCTGGGAGATTACAATTTAATTTAGTCAGTATTTGATGTACTGATTGCTGTCAGGATGTTAATAGCATTTATACAAATATAACAAAAATGCATCTACAACTAGTTACTAACTTCAACAATGGATACAAGACTCCTCTCTGTGTTGACCGTATACGTATTTGACGCTTTTGTGAAAAGTTAATCAATGTGTTGGAATTATTCGATATGATGGCAAAAATATTGGAATAAATAGTCAAGTTTGAAGGTAAAAAAGAAAAGAATAAAGCCGTTTTGTCTGGGAACAAGTCAGCGGAAAGGCTGTGAGTAACTCCTCCATCCGTGCTGGCTTTATGGGATGCTAAACTGGATATAACGGCTTCCACTGCTGCCTTAATAGCTCAAAACAAAATGTCTTGTGCGTGCATGAGGCTGCACGCGTTCTCCCCCGAGGATGAAGTCATAATGCCGTCGGGCTCCGGCATCACTGATGGTACGTACAGGCCATTAATTCTGATTCTCAGTGAAGATGTTGAACGTATGGCTGCAGAGTATTATCCAAGGGCCTGTGTTTGCAATCGCATGTGTGTATGTCTGCATATTTTCCAATCGGCTTAATTATACAACAGATAAAGTTAATTGTCTTGCTAAAAATACCACATTGTCATTAGGCATGCATCATAATGCACTGACAGCACGGTGTTATGTGAGATGTAGGAGGCGGGGAGCTGCTGGGGAGCTATAGAAAGCCTGGAAACATCATGGAGATACAGAGAGAGAGAGAGAATGACAGCAGACTGCAGCAGAGAACGGCGTATTTTTCTCTGATAAAACCAAACAGCAGCAGAATGTAATGAGCTTTTAATTTGTGCACTTATCCAGAGAGACCTACGCAAGCAAGCCGGGGCGTTCGCTCGCTGACACTCTCCGACAGACACAAGATGGCACATGCTGTTAACAGAAACAAGTCAGCAACTAAGTGGATCAAACGCGTAACCTCGGGCCGGGCGCGGACTCCGCCGACAACGGATGCAAATCACGAAATAATGAGAGCGACGTCTTCTCAGCACGACGGGCCTGATGTTGTCTGATACAGAGAGCGCTGACAGGAGTTGATGAGAGCGACTGCTGGGACGCATTCATCACCGAGCGTTTATTTAACAATTTCAACCTTAAACACTTCAAACGAGAAAGCAGCTGGAGGCGCGACATCGTTACGCGAAGGGGTCGACAGAGAACTAAAGAAGAAATTAAAGACACATTAAGTTGTTCGAGGCTTCGGCTAAGAAACCTGCAACAGCAGGGACAATTACCAGGAAGATGATCCGGCGGGTGATCACAAATATGGAATATCAAACTAGGATAGATTGAGTTCAGATTGGATTTCATAGATACAAACAATATAAACTGAAAAAAAGGTTGTATGTGATTTTCCAAAATAAACAGGGGCTTTGTGATTTGATTGTTCTGGTCTGAGAGGATTTTCTTTCACTTCGAGAGGGAGGTGGGCTGGATTGGTTATTCATTGGACTTCACCCCTGGAGACCAGAGCTCGAGTCCTGTTTGTGATCAGGAGTCAACGTAGGTGACGTACATTATATATGTGACGAGACTGAACATAATCACTGTATTTCAACCACAAGTACGACCTGTCTGAACCTGAGTAGTGTTTGTACAGAAGAGGATTCTCTTTGCCAACTTAGAAAACAAGTTAAAAGTCAGAACTCTGAGAGGGAACTACTTCTTTTTGCACAGTGGCCATTTTCGTATCTTCGTGCCAAAACCTCACCAAACCACGACCGTTAGACACCTTTTATAACAACCCAAAAGTTGTAACATGTCATAATATGTGAGCTGTAATCTCACCAGATGCTATTGCTAACTTGCTAATGGAAAACCTGATGAGAGCATCAAGAGTTTGAAGCTAAAAGCCACTCAGCAACTTACATAAACTTTGGGTTAGTTAGTTAGTTAGTTGGAGCTGAAACGTCACCCAACTAACCTCCTGTTTCCAGGATAATTTAAATGTTTACTTGAGCTCAGAAACCTTTTTACGGATCACAATCTTCTCCTGAGTGCCTGATCAGAACTATCAAGAGATTTAAAAACACTCCTTCACTTCTTCCATCATCAGCTCTTGACAGAAATCACGTGTTGTGTCGATGTGACAAGTTACCTGCACCTGGCCACCGTGCAGTCTTTGCTGTTGAGCCCCGAGTTGGATCAACACGACCAGAATTGTGTCATTATTGTGTAAAATCGAATAAAACTTTCACGATAGTCGTTGTAATGACTGCATTGACCTCCCTGCTGCTCTGTACTAAACTTCTCTGTAAGAAGAAAAAGTAAAGGTGCCGGTTCAGTCCACTTTCACAGAGCAAAGATGAAACTCTAATCCTCCAATAGAAAGGATTTGGACTCCCGGCTCCTTTCATCCTCCTCAAACGGACTTCATTTTTGCAAAAAATAGCAGCAGATTAATCTCAAATCCAAATCCTCTCCTATTGTTTAAGTGGTTTTAAGTACAGATGGATTTTTCTCTCGCACGCCTTTTTTTTTCTTCTCTCTGTGAGACTCTTTGAATAAAAGATTTACCCCCCCCCCCCAAAAAAAAAAGAAATCACGCCGCCTCCTCCAGCTCTGCGCTTCACAGGTCAGAGAACCATCAGCGCCGTGTGATTGCATCCGAACCCATTTGGACAATCTTGTTGTTGTCATACAGCAGAGCGCGGGCGGTGTGGCGGCGCACATAAACAACTCGTCCGGCTTGTTCCTTCACAGCGGGACAACTCATTTCGAGCCGGCCAGTGTGTGTGTGTGTGTGTCCGCCGCGTGCGTCGTCGTTCTCGAAGCCTCTTCCGCCTGGTTTGCTTGATTTGCGAGTGAATCTCTTCCAGTCCATTAGAGAGATGCTGGGAGGGCGCCACCGCCAGCTGACCTCTCTCTGCAGAGTCGGCACTAAATCACATCTCTCTAAAATACCAGATAATACCGTCGGCCAGAGGACGAGTCAGTCCGCGAGGCAGAGAGCTGCTGTAACACTGTGGAAACAAACCTGCGGGAACATAAAGATTTGTTTCCACAGTGTTTAAACAGAGACAGTGTTGGGGAAGTTATAAGTTACAAAGTATGGAGAGTTAAAAAGTTAAAACAGAGGATAACCTTGGATTAACCTGATCTCTACTGACTTTAAAACCTTTTACAATCACTCAAAGCTTCTTGTTCATCAGAGTTTGTCTTGTGTTCTGCATTAAGGAAATGCTGTGACTGCAAACAACTGTGATTGCTTTGACAAGAAAGAAAAAATAATTAGCTTCAGTCTCAGGTGATTGATGTGTTGACTCCGCCTTCTGCGGAGAACTGATGTTGCAACCAAACAAATAAATGGCTCAATAAATAATTTAAATGCCATTACATGCTAAAAATAAAATGACATTAAAAATAATTGTGTTGACAAAAAATGTGACATGAATATTTCTGTTTTAATTTAATTTGGTTTAAACTTAGTTTATTTTCCTTTGTATTAAACCGCCTACTTATTATCATTCTTTCTTTTTTTTATTCTATACATTTAAGAATTATTTTCTCGACTCTTAAAAAATCTCAGTTAAAATAATTAAAATCTGAAAAAAATCAAAGAGAAAGTAATTAATTTGTTGAATTAATTTATGTATCAATAGATGTATTATCTTGCAAAAAGCAAAGGGTAAGAATGCAGAAATAAATGTATACATTAATAGAATTTAAAAATGAATAAATTAATAAATAAAACGGAAAATATATGGGAATCCAAATAAACAGATGCATTATTATTACACAGGTAAATAAACATAAAAGCTAATTAAAACACATTCAATAAATTAATTAGTCCAACATGTATTTTAGCATTATTTGTGGTGACACATTTTATTATTTAATTTTAACAGTGTCAGTCCTCCATATCGTTGGACCTCAGCCTTCCAAACTGGGAGCTCTCGCAAACCTCCAGGGGTGAAAACTGAACGGAACAAAGGCAGGAAGCAACAT
Source organism: Diplodus puntazzo (assembly GCA_963678695.2). Taxonomy (NCBI): domain Eukaryota; kingdom Metazoa; phylum Chordata; class Actinopteri; order Spariformes; family Sparidae; genus Diplodus; species Diplodus puntazzo. The sequence goes on along the minus strand of OZ023171.1, from coordinate 24,664,806 downwards.
TAGCTAACATACCCAAGGAAGAACGGAAAACACACCTAGTGTCAAAAGAAGGTTTATGTTTGACAGGACGACATTCAGATTCACGACTTGGATTCATTTTACCAGAAAATCCTCCTTGATTTTTTTGAGGAATCGACACAAATTCAGACTTCATGACCGCTTCAAAAGAGTTACAACATTTTCACGTCTCTGCTGCTTCTCCCCGCCGTTAAACCTGAACACACCATCCTCCGCAGAGGTTCTCATGTTCTCCATTAAATTAACTGAACCACACTGAAGAATCTAACCGATGTAGCCGCGTATAGCAGCACGTCCGTAACGACTCGCCCCTCGACGCTACGCGGAGAGGATCGTATCATAAGAAATGTACGAGCCGTGATCAGCACTCCTCCTGAACTTGAACTCGATGCACCGCGATCAACAAAACGCCCCCGGGCTCATCGCCAGTCCTATAACTAATTTAATCGGCGTACTTTACATGTGATTTCAGATGCAGCTATAGACAAAATGCCAATTTATATGCAAGTGGACATTCTGCGGAGGCAATTAGCGCCGTCTATTCTCTCTCATTTTCCCTCATTATGTTGGAAACGGCGAGATGTTTGTATGGATGGGCGTCCCCTATAGCTGCAGCTCCTCTGCTCGCCGAACACGCATTACGACACACAGCCGAACAACCGAGACGTGGAAACACACACGAGGGGGAGAGAGTGCTTCCTGCTCCTCTCTCATGCGTTATGCATGAGGGGAAATGTTTTTTCCTCTCTATTTTGTCAGTCTCGACTCATAAGTCTTCCTTAAGACAACAAGAACAATGCAGCCAGAGTTTCTCCTCATTTCGTCACTTTTTTTTTTTTTTTTCCTGTGGCGGGTTTTGTGTCTACACATCCGTCACAGGAGGCAAAAAACTTATCCATAAATGTTACTGCGGCTTCGGCTGAATCAAAGATCTACAGCTTTATCTCTTGATTTAAAGGACCACACGCCGAAGATAAATAGCCGACGGAGGTGGAGGTCTGTGCAGGTGGACGGTGGCGGACCGCGCGGTCATCCCTCTGACTGTTGCGTGCCGCCGTGCCTTTTAATGAAAGATTCAAAAGGTAGCGGCAGGGAAATGTGCCGGCGTATCATTAGCCAGGCGTCTGAAGCCGTACCCTCCGTCTGTGTGCAAACGTGTGATGTGCTGACTGCGGGAGGCCTCTCGCAGGTCCCAGAACCTCAGGCTGAAACTGGATCCGTACGGATCGTCAGAGAAGGAGCTCTAAAATAAGCAGTAGCTGGAGTCGATGGCGACGCTTCCGCAAGGCTTCTCGATCTCGGCGCGCTTTCAGAGAGCAGATCTTTAGAGTTAAATTACAGTAAACGTGTGTTAAAGCAGCTCTGTCTTGTCTTTGTGCATGCCGACGTGACCGTGGAGTTCATTAAGCTCCTTCAGAAACCTGCCTCGCAGTCAGATCGGATCATTATTCTCTTCTCCGTTTGGTTTGACTGACCTCCGGCTGTACAAATCGTATAATCTTTACTCCCACTGACACGGAATGTATTGAATGTTCTGTATGTAATTGGAGCGTAATTGTTTCAACTTTAACTAACCTCAGTCGAGAAGGTGAAGAACTGATGTGATAAACAAGGCTGGAAGTGTTTGTACTTAAATCATCGTGTTCCAGCGCAGCCTGCTCGTTACATTATATAGTTAGCGCAAGATGTCTGAAGGATGCAGCGCCTTAGCTTCAAAATAAACAGAATTGTGTTCCTGTTTCAGCTCCGTGACGCTGAGCAGCATCCGGGCAATGGAGACTATTACCAGCAGGGGTAGTGTCATTTTTACATTTAACCCGGCCACATCGTTACCCCTGATTCCTGTGTTTTCTGTCACGTGAGCACAACATGCCAAAAAATGAAAGCACACATCAGAAACTTAAACCTGTAATAAAAACTACGACAAACAATCACAGATACAGTTTGAGCAACAGGTCATCGGGCCTGGAAACCAAAACAAGGACCACTCCGGTGTATTTTGGTATTTTTTTACGATATTTCAGTCCAATCCTGACAATGTTGTGTTGTTAACCAAATATATTCTGACAAGTAGCGTCAAAATTTGGTGAAAATTTCAAGCACGGCGCTAAAATGGGACAATGACGAATGAATATACGCTGTTCATTTTAAAAATTGGCTTCACTTGAAAAAAGTCAGGAAATCGATTACCTCGGAACGACCACGCAAAAAGTAGACTTTTAAATTCAAGTTGTATGAGCTACAAAATGTTAACAACTCAAAATGATGTATCTACTTCACTTGGTTATTCTGAGGTGATCTGTTTCCTCAGTCTCAGATCTTGCAGTGTAGTAGAATCTCTACGTTACGGAGGCCCTCTAGGGTCACAATTGATTTTGCCCTCTTCTGTTCGTCAGCATGTATTTTAGAAAAAGTGGATTACAAAATCGCGTGCACGGATTGTGAATATCGATGCTAACATGAGTGCTATCGCTGCCGGCGTTAATGATGCTGATCTTGCTAGAAGGTTCTGGCTTCTGTGGTTGTGGACTACATTCAACTACTAACCACACACATATTGTCTATTTGAAGAACAGTGTTATCCATTAAAAATGAGGCTGGAACGGGGCTTTAAGTAAAAGCAACTAAAATGAGAGAATGTGTTGAAATGTAGAAGAAATCACAGCTTCTTCTGCTGGGAGATGAACTGTCGGAGCTGCAGCTTTTGATTTGAAAAAAAATCAAAGCTACTGTTGGGACACAGACAAAATGAAATATGTGATCTGTAATGATCTGTTCTGTAATGATCTGTAATTTAAAAAAAAGAAGAAGACATTCAGCGCACAAGCCGAGCGGTCTCTGCCTGGAGGCTTTCCAAAAGCTGCACCGTCTGTCTGACTCAGGCTGACCTGTTGCTCTCAGCGCTCTGTTGTTCTCACTGCCAGCATAAAAAAAACTAGCTAGCTGTGCTGAATCGATCCGTACAGATGTGCTGCTTATTCTGAATCGGATTCTGCATTCTTACTTATGTGGACACACTGCAGAGGGTTGTTGGAAGAGTGATCACCTTGATGGCGTCGGTGCGAGGGAGGCTGAGGTGGAAGCGTCGCGCTCCTGAGATGTAAAGGTCATCGTGCACGCCGCCAGAACAAGCTGCTGCAGCTAAACGTCTCTGATGAGGACCCGCTCGGCGTTTAAACCCCCTATGTCCTGCCCTGTGCTTCTCTCCGTCACTTATTTCCTCAAGAAAACAATTCCCCCCCAATCAGGTCACCTCAAAATAATTGCTGCTTAAAGATCACTCAACGCTCGCCGCCGAGTTACTTGAGTTTTTATGAGATGCCAGCTCGCTCTCCTCGGGGCGAACTCGACAAGGTCACACAGCCTGTAAAAGTGTTTAGCATTGGAAACTTTCCAGCAGCTAACTAACTAGAACGTCATCCGAGCCGCTGCGGAGGAGGAGGAGAGTCGGGGAGAATACTTAAAAACCCAGAGAGAAAGAGAGAGAGAGAGAGGGAGGGAGGGAAGCCGAGACAAAAAGGCGGTCGAGGAAGATTTCACTGCAGAGCCGGGGCAGGAGCGCGTCCCTCGGCCCGGCACCCCGAGCGATTGGTATTCACCGCGGCCGGTCGGCGGGGCCGGAGAGCGCCGCATCTCTCAGGAACATTAAGAATTGAAAAGTATCTTTTCCCGCTGTTCTTATCTATCAGCCCTCATTCCACAACGCACACTTGTCGTGGCACTCCGGCAAAATAAATTGCCGTCATGGAAACAATATGCGGCGGCAGGCGCGCTCGCTTCCTGGAAATGAAATGCCCCAGAAAACCCACCGCTTCCAGGCGCAGGGGTCTAATAAAAAGAGGCGGCTGCTCCTGTTGATGTTTACCCAGGCTAATGTATTCTGGCCTGCTGTTATTTTATCGCTTTCCTCCGACAGAATATGAACATTCGTGTAGAAAGAATAGACTGCCGGCCTCTTATCGTTGGCATAATGTTGGTGCTGAAGTGCCCTCATGATGAAAAATGTCTGCTAGTTGAGGAGTCTCTTTTTTCTTTTTCCGTAAAAATAAATAAATAAATACATAACCTGGTTCATCTGCTTCCTGCAACAGGGGGAGAAAACAAAAATAACAACAGCTTGTGGAGCTACTTCACTTGCAAACGCGGTGAATGTTTGAGGGGGAACCGTCATGTATTATGGACACCACCAGCACACCGCTGATGCCGGCTGGATGCTCAAATAAACTCGGCGGATTCATTCTGAATAAAATATCAAAATCAGTGATGGAGTCTCCAGATACAGCAGTGTGTGTGTGTGTGTGTGTGTGTGTGTGTGTGTGTGTACACCGGGGCATTTTCCAATCCCCCCTCCATCCCATCCGCTTTGTTTGTGTGGCCCTCTTATTGCGTCTCCATAGCAACCCTGTCAGAGCCGGCTGAAAAGAAAAAAACAGAAAAAAAGAAAGTAATTCGCCGCTGACCCTCGTTCAGGCCACCTGTTGTTTCCACCGCAACCCGACTGTTCTCGCTGTTCGGCTGGAGAACGGGGAGAGAGAGAGTGCTTTGCATTGCGAGAGCCGCCCGCTGAATGATTCAACGGGTTTCATAAGCACCATATTTATTTAATAATTGCTGGTTAAAGGCTCTTTGTGCGCGCTCCGACGTTCACTTAAATATATGTTGCTGCATATTATATAGACGCTGGCTGGTGACTGAAACGAGCTCCGTCGGATGGAAACGCTTGCTCTTGGTTTTCCCACATTCCAGGCGTCCTGCTGGACTTTTACCTGCGCTAACAGCCTTCTGCACTCAACGCAGCGTGAACGCACATTGAATACAAAGTGCTTTTTTTTATATATGCCGTGTGGTTAAACTGCGCCCTGCTCTGCATTGAGGTCGTTCGCTCCTTTTGTACCCGAGTCGCTTAAAGGTGCCTTAAACAAGGTCAGAACGTAATTACTAGTATATTAATCTGCACGGGCTCTGTTCCAGAACTTATTATCCAGTATGTTCTTCTATTCACGTATCATGGCCGTTAGATTTCTTGTTCTCCTTGGAATCTGTCATAAATGTATGTAACTCGCTGTCTGACTCAATACAACCTTTCAAAGCGGTCGGCTATTCAAAATGCTGTGACCGACTACGCAGAATGTCCAAGAGAAGAGTCCATTTACAGTTTGTTTTCACATCTTTACATTAGTCACCTGTACATTTGCATCCTTTATGAGCCTGAATGCAGTCATGGAAGACGGAGCGTTTGGAGTCAAGGGCCCACGAGGAGGTGCCGGTGGAGATCGGGTCGCCTAGCTTCTTCTGTTAAAACTCTGCTAAAGGTGTTATATGTAAGAATCCCCGTCAGATTCATCACTCTGAACAAACAGGGAGCAGCATATCATCAGAGAAATCATTCACTGCATTCTGTTTTTACATCCGTTACTTTAGCTGCTGTTAGCTAGTTAGCTCAGTTAGCCGTGCAGGTAGTTGGATTGCCAGTGGAGTGTTGCATGGTGTTTAAAACGGTAGCACAAGACCGCTAGGAATACTTTGGACAGGTACGCAGTGATATGATGGGACAAAATGTGTCGAGGTTAGCTGGTTAGCATGCTAGGTTAGCTGGTTAGCATGCTAACTTCGGTAGATATCTCATACGCAGCAATTCTCACATTGATTGTTTAAATATTGGATGACTTGTGCTCATTTTCTCTGTAAGTTTTCCTGTTTTTTAGTCTTTGTAAAGCACTTTTAACTTGTTTTTTTAAAAGTACCATATAAATAAAGTTATTATGATCATTGCGTGTTACAGCTCTGTGTTTCATGGCTTGTGTGTAGGTGTGTCTTGACATTCTACTGACCTGTCACCACATCTTTTAACGTTTTATCGAAATCAACATAATGATGGTTGATTGAGTTTGTTTTTGTACAGATCTGCGTGGCTTGTGTTCTGTCTTGAGGATTTTGTTCTGATGCGGTCTTCACTCTGCAAGTTTGATCACTTCATAGGTTTCCAAACATTCTTGTGAAGGACTGCAGTTGAAAATCCGCCTGCCAGCTCATCCTGGCCCCGTTTCAGAAATGTCGATTAATGTGTGTTGTCCTTGTAAATGAATACATGAATAAATGAAATGACTCGCCAATTGTCCAGAAACCGCATCCAGCGCCGTAATGATCGGGTGATTAAATAGCAGCACACAAATAGGCAGCACAAGGTCAGCGCGAGTTCTTTCATAGCAGAGATGTTCACAAACACGATCAGCTGTTTGCTGTTGATAGGAGGGACGCCAAGCTTCAGTGCGGCTGCACAGGGGGATCATGTCTGCGTCCATTCCAGGCTCATTATCAGACCTGACTGACTGGACGTCTGTGTGATTACTGTCAGACTCATTATCGGTCACAAAATCACCAGCAAAGTATTTCAAGAAACCGCGTTCCCATTTCTCCGACTCGGTCGATCAGCTGCACATGTTGCGAGTGGTTTATCCAGCAGGGTTCTGTTGAGTCGGATACCTCGCTGAGATTTTGGAGGTGTGCTGCCTGTTTGCCTGCAGCCTTTCACCTAACACCTAAACGGCTGCTCCTTCATCTTTCATTACTACTTGCAATATTTCAAACTGATGCACAGGGGAGGAAAAAAAGGAATTCCCGGGATGACGACATTCGCGGAAATCTCAGGAGGGAACAGGGAGGTCCAGAACCTTCTTTCCTTCCTTCCTTCCTTCCCAGAAAGAAAACTGTAATAATCACCAATAATCACAATATTGTAAAAATATCATTGTAAATAATATATTGATGTGCTTGAAAACAGGATACACTATGTAGTTTTGGGGGTTTCTTCATTGAAACAGTGTTCTGAGGACCGTATCCTCCTTTTGAGAACAATTATGGAAAAGATAAATATTTCTGAGTTTGTATTATCACCTCATTCATATTGTAAACATTAAGTTTCTTCTCCAAAATTACATAGTGCCCCTTTAATTATAGATGCGAAGCAATGTGAGCAAAATGTTAATATAGTGAATTTCTACTGCTGAACTGTGGCTGACCGTTAAAAATATCAAAAATGGGACTCAATTCAACAGATTCAACATGTAAGTTTTAAGTAAAATCCACCTGTTCTGATCTCATTTCGGTGACGGTGAGTTTGTTTCTAAGCCGGTAACGTTCCCTCTCTGCGTGGTCAGAGGACTGCCCGGGTTGTTTGTACCAAACCCAGAAAACATGGCGGGAGGATGATGTTGGACAGCGGAGGAGAGAAGCAGGATCTGCCTGCTGCCTGGAGGTTTTTCCAGATGCCGGTTCTCTCCGTGTCAGGATACGCGCTGTTTGAAGGCGGACAGCTCATCAAGTTTGCGGGGAGCGCGAACTTGACCAACTGAGGCGGAGAAGAGCCGCGCTAGAGACACACTTACAGCTGCCACGAGGGGGGAAAGTTGTGTAGTGTGATTTTTTAGATCTGCGTCTGTAGTCACGGCTACATACAAAATGCCTTCCCTGCCTTGATCTTGCTGGCACATCACACAAATAATAACGGTTTTGTCTGACTGGGAAGATCTTTTTCCCCCGCGGCGAGTACGAAACAACCCCCGCAGACGTGAGAGGTCACTACAAAGTTTTGCAGGTTGTAGTCTGACTCTAGTCGGGTTTCGATTCACAGCAGTCAGAGAGGATTACGATCAGGATAAGTTTTCAAGAGAGGCAAAAAAATAAAGTCCATGGAAACTTCTCAAAAAAACTCCTGCAGCGAAATCCGATTCTCTGTCCGATCTGTACGCTCAGCAGGCTCCGAACGTCGTCTTTTTGCCCAGATGTGTCGAAATGAAACCGCAACCAGACACAACCGGGCTTTAGTTTCCACGTTCGGATGAGCTGTTATGATGCCAACAAATCCCTAGACTGGCTTCACAAAACTGGCCGAAGACAGTGAATTAAAAATGACCTTTTCACCTTCAGCAGCTACAGAAGAGACAGCAGGAGTCGAGGCGCTTGACCCTACGAGCTCCGGCTAACTGCGGTGCAGCCTCAGTGTGCAGAGCTGCACTGGGAAGAGCACCGCCGCCAGCGTCCGTCATCCGCGGTTTTATAACGGTTAGGTTTAATGATTTGATTTGATTATTTATGAGTCAGATCAGCTGAATTTATGCGACGCAGCGATTGAAATACCCTTTTTTTCGAAACGCAGCTGTCGAGAGTTTCTCCTCCTGCCCTGACATTTCTTTTTTCAAAATATGTAAAACTGTTATCCAGGTTTTTTAGAAAATACAAGGCTGGCAGAACTTTTCGTGAAAGAGACAAGGTTGGCATTTAATAACTTTATAGCAGAGGAGGAAAATGCTACCTTGGCTGCGGGTTACACCGCGGCAGGTCCTCGCTGAGAGATTAGAGCCGAACACGTTGAATAAGAAAGAAAAGCGTATTCAGAACACAAGTCTATGCCCATTTACGTCAGTCAACTTATCAGATGAGGTCCGCAGCGTTTTGCTGTGTTCCAGCTATTCATTATTCGGCCTACATGTTTGCACACCTCGCTGCGAGCGATGCATGAGAGGAAAGGCGGCGTGCGTTCAACAACAACAAGTGTGAAGGTCGTTTATTGTACAGAAAAAGTTTCCACACGAAGTTTAACAACAGAATGCAAAGATGTCAAAAAGAAGCGTTGACAGCAGGATGCAGACAATCAAAAGACGGTTTCCTCGCCAGCCTCCAGTCCATCATGCCAGTGATGATGATTACAAGCAGTCATAATAATCATACGGTTTCAATGACTCCACCACTCCCATCAATACAGCTTAATGCTCCTCCGTAGAGTCTCTTCACATTGTCTTCGCCGCCGATACGAGGCTTGTCATTTCGATTCGAGCCAGGCACTCCAGTTGCCGAGGCAGACAATTACCGGCAAGGAGAATGCATTGAAATAAGGATAATTCTCAAACAACAGCCACCGATGAACCAGCCGGTGATCCTGAACGAATTCTCAGACGCGCCAAAACAACGCTCATGGCAATCGGCGGAGACGGACGAGGCAGTCGGCCTTGACGGACATGCTTGTCGGGCCGCGGCTAATGAGCGCTGATGCGGAGGCTGGCGAGGCGGCGGCGTTGACCGGATGCGGCCGGATGACAGCAGGAAAGACATTCACACAGGCTTCAGTTTGATTTTGTTCTCTGCGCCTCGTGGAAATTAGATTTGATGAGGGAGATAATTAGCATAATTAGCCACAAGTCAGCGTGTACTGCACAACTGGAGTCACACGTGAACAATGTACAAATAAAACCCTCACAACAAAACGTTCAATGGGCTCGATGCAACGTTTTTTTTTAAATCTAATATCAAGAGGAATCAGCTGGAAACACTACCCAAGCAGAATTGATTTTCCAATAAAGAAAAACATGCATTCTCTGCCTCGCCTCTCTTTCTCCCTCCCTCCACCTTCTACCTTCGCCGCTGCCTCCACCTGAAAATAGCCCAGAGAAAGTGCTCTCCCTCTCTGACAGGCGGGGAGCAGTTTGCTCTCCTGTCAAGCTACAGTGGAAAGAAAGGTCGATGCTGTGTCTCCTGCGAGTGTGTCGGACAGAAGAGAAATGTGTGCATTAGCCTCCGCCGGTGCATCAAATCCAAACCGAGAGACAAGAACCCGGTGGTTAAACTCAATCTAATAAGGATGATGTGTCCATCGATAAACAAGCTCACAGAGTAAGAGGGAAAAATACAGCTGAACCCTTACGTAAATATTCCGGCACTTTTCGAGAGTTTGATTCCACTCTCGTTAATGCAGTGTTCGAGCGTGGAGGCGATTAGCCTAGCTTAGCATAAACACAGGAAGCGTTCTCATAGGGAAGGTCACATGCTGTAGTTATTTCACAACGAGCACATTATCCATTTACCCATCAAGAGTGTCTTCAGCTACAACTATGGTCGCCTGGCAACCTCACCGTGGCAATGTGACTCCAGGAAGTCACTGCACCCGGCTGTCAGCAAACAAACAGTTACAGCTTCTAATCACCCCTTAAATCACAATTATTGATTTTTTAAAAGCAGAACAGGACATGGCTGAATAATCGAGCTTTAGAGGCGTCAGCAGGTGTATTTTTTTACAGAGCCGGTTCAACCGTTTACATGCAGCTAGGCTCTATGCTAAGCTCTGGGCTAAGCTAATTGCCTCCCAGCTCCAGCTCCGTATTCAAAGCACATTCATGAGAGCTGAGTGGATTCTCTCAGGTAAGTAAGCATTTTTTTTTTTCCATAAAGGGTTCAAGATAAATTTTACATTTCCCCGAGCAGGTCACCTCTCGCAGTTCGGCAAAGTGCAGTGTGACATTTCTTTTGTGGTGAAAATCAAAAGCAATGTCAAGAGCAGAGAAAAAAAAGTAGGTATTTTTTGACATGAAGTTGGGACATTTCCAGCCGTGTCCCTGGCAACAAAAAAACTGGTGCTTTTAATGAAACACTGTAATTATTTCCAGATATGTTGTCACCTCTTTTTAACTTGTGTTTATGTTCCTGTTCTTTAAATTATATTCAATAAGTTGGATGGGAAAAAGACCATCTTATTCAAACTTCAACCATAACCATGATCCTCCAAAGTGCTTATCTGACTCTCCATTTAGGTACGAGGACATAATCGTAACTCAAAAACGGTACCTCGAACTGCCCATCCAATGTTCGATCTAATCACCTATGACGTGCATTATGTCCTGAAATATAGACTTGAGAGTTGCTTGTCATTGGGTTCGGTGTGTGACTCTCCTACGCTCACTCCATACAGAAGAGGGGGAAGGAGAGAGTAGAATTTGAAGGTGGGTCATGAATTGAAGGAGCAGGTAGAGGAGAAAAGCTAATGTGGAAAAAGATTGAGGGGGAGTTTTATGCCGTTCAATTCACATGAAGCCGGTGGGGATTGTCTGCACTCATGCGTGCGCTGATGTCAATATGCACAGAAAGAAAAAAAAAAAAAAATAGCTAACAAGGTTTTTGTTCATGCGGAATGCCTCTTGCACCGGAGTCAATAGTGTATGTCAATTACTAGAGGCTACAGCTATCGATGCCGCTTTGTCAATTTGTCATCTAATTATGCCAGACTCCATAGCCGTGTTCAAACTTACAGCAGAGAAGTCTTAATTAAGTAAACAAGAAGAAAATACATTTAAAAGTAACAACTTTTCTCTAGGATGCCTGCAGGGGTGTGAATTTATTCCAGTTTTGGGCGGCATCTGAAGGAGGTCTAGTTGTAAATAACACTTAAGGGTTATTCCTAAAAAACTTGAAGTCTCTAGACACCATCACACACCAGAGAGCCTGTTCTAAATTCCACTGAAGCGCCAAGGGAATGCCTGTCGGTTTAAAATCATACCAGTCGTAGGCTGTAGGACTACCTGTTTATTCCCTGGCTTTCGTGTCTGGAGGTGGAGGGGATGGTGGTGGAGACAGGCTGTGAAGCCAGTGACCACAGTTCAAGACTGCGTTTCAACATCTGTAGGTATGAAATCAATGGGTATCTTCTAGAAGACTTTGGGACAATATCCAGCCATGTCTGTGACGACCATAAAACCTCGTTCATGATGACCAAACCAGCCATTTTAAGCTAAAACATGATCTTTTCCGAACCCTAACCAAGAGCTTCCTGTGCCTACACCTGACCAAAGCATAAGAAAGGAAGATAAAGAAATATGTAGATACTAGATACTTTAAGTGGCCAATAACCAGAATCCAAAATATTCGCTGTAACGTTGAGATCTGTAAAAGAAACGTGTGGGTTTCCATCCACTTTCCTGTCCCAGCTGGTTCTTTATAATATCATGGATGCTGTAATATTGTGGTGTGCACATCCTGATCCACCACTGAATCCAACTTGATCTTACAAGCCATATCATTGCTATCAAATAAAAAGGAAGCTGTCTTTTTTCAAGAAGGAAAACTACAGTTTGTAATGTTTTTTAAGACAGCGCCATATGTTTGCTTCTCAGTGACCTACAGCAACATTGTGGAACGATACTGGAGTCCATATAAGAAAAACTTCAGCAGCTCTTTTAAGCAACAGCTGAACGTCGGTAAGTTCTCACAATCACATCTGCTCACATATCCATGTTTTATACTCATTAAACCAGAATGAGCAGTAAATCTCATCACCTGCTGTCAGCCATGATCAAGCTGGTTAGCGGGCAGTTATGAAGGAATGCAGCGTTCGACATCGCCATAATACAACATCATTAGGACTCTTAGTGAAGTCAAAGAACACAAACTTTTTCAAATCTATCCAACTGTTGTGGTGAGCACACACGCTGTCAAACTACTTATTGGAAACTTGTCAAACATTTGTCTGCCTGAGATGAACAAGGTTACTATTTCTCTGCCCACAAAAGAAACCATCGATCTCTTAAAGATGGATTACGACTCCACTGCAAGATAGCTGTCGGCTGGATTCTGAAATTGCAGAAAATGATGGCCTGAACATTCAAGCGTGTGTACAGAGAGGTACCCTTAAACCAAATAGAGCATTATTATTGTTTAGAGAAAGGCTGCTTCATGAGTCCTCCGGTCTGTGAGGTGTGCAACATCAAAATTGCAGCAGGCAGAAAAAACCTGCAGTGAAACAAAAGGGACGGCCTGTGGCCGACGTGATGATTCTGTAGCTTTCCGACATTTCCTCGGAGTAAGAGCGGCGCTTTTTTCTGCAAATTTAGTTTGGTCGTGACCTTGAATGAAACGCCTCGCACTAAACTCTAATAGCTTGTTCAACCAGCCAGCCCACAAACCATTCCCTCAAAATCAATGTTGCCCCTGCAATAGGGGCGGAGGGGTGGGGGGAAGTTACATTACGGCCAGCCGCTGAGAGTCACACACATCGTGAAGTGTTCAGACAGCCGAGGAGATGCATCTTCACCGTCCACTCTCATGTTTTACCATCTATGTTCAGAAAACACTCACGGTGAAAATTACAAGACATAAAATGGGAGAGAAAACGCTCCTCCGAAGGCAAATTTAGCTCCAGGAACATGGTTGATGTTGTTTAATGTTTCAGAGCATTCGTGAACGTTTTGAAAAAACACTGTCAAACGCAGGCAGCCAACGTGTCTTGAATGCCGTCGAAGAGCCCACCATCCACTGACAACATCATGAAGTTGAGGATGTTGACTGACAGCAACAACAAGAATGTTGATGAGAAACTGTTGCAGATGTTTTCTTCTTGATAGGGGAGCTCCTACAAAAGTCATCTTAAACATCTTGCTCAGTAATTTTAATCAGAAATTGGATCCATGTGTCGAAACTTTTGAAACCATTTAACAATCCTGTCTGCATTGGATTAAGGAGATATCCTCTTAAAGGGTAAGTTTGGGGGATGTAAAAATGATGTCCTCCTTGTCCGGGCTGTGACGAGATGAACGTTTGCCTCTGTGCGATGATACAAGAAAATAGGAACCATCCACTGAACAATGTCCACCGCAGGGTCATTGGATCCATTGCACAGGACTGTTAATGTAGTTGTGAAAAGGTTGGATGTCGTAACTGCTCTCTAAGGCCACAGTGTGCCTTTATTCAGAAGGCCTTGCTTCCAAAGCTGACAGCACATTGACGTGTTTTAGCTCCTGTGGCTTTAACGCTCCTCCCCTAAAGTGCCCAGTCTGCTCTGATTGGTCAGCTTGCACACGCCTGTGCCAGCGCCGCCAACAACAACAACAGACCAGCTTTTAATCTTAATTAATCCTACTTTTTTTTTTTAAATTAAACTTGCTGCTAGACATGAAAAATGCATCTGTTTGACAAGGTGATGTACTGTAATGTCACAAAGTCACAAATAAAGGCGGGACTACTGACGAGGCGTTTCAGGGGCGGTGATATCTGTAGGAGAGAGGAGCTTCTTGTTGGTTTCGACTTTGACCTAATTCACTTCCAAGATGTTTTACATGCACAAGAACAGATATTCACCACTCCTTTAAAAGCTTTACTACTTCATTTTTCTAATATTTGTAATTGTTTTGTTTCTCGTACGTATGATTGCTGTTTAGAGGGAATTCATTTTTATTTTGACCTTGTGAATATATCATTTCTCTCTCAGGAAGAAAAAAAAAACTAACTATAAGGCTTAAACATTCCTTCTGAAGAAAGAGAAGGAATCGTAATCTTTTATGCGAGCTCAGAAAAAGAAGGCCATATTACTCCCTGGCTGTCTTCTACAGTATCAAGGGGAACCACTTCAGAACGACCGCAGTCATTTATGCATTTAAAAAAAAAGAAGAGTGAAGCTAAAGCTCCCGAAATAAAATTTGGTAGCTTAATCTCAAAGACGTACTGTGGGAATGAGGCTGCCTTGAAATCTGATCTCCTTCAGGATGGCTGGCAGCCGAAGACCAAATATAGGCCCGGTGCTTCGGTCGTAATTGGGAGCTTTATTGATTTCCGGGCCTGTCGTCACGCCTGAGGTGACCTTTTGTTTGAGAATAATTGCTCTATTAGAGGGTTTATTCAGGCACCTGCTGGGTATCTCAGACACTATTATTGTCCAATAAGAATCCCCAGGCGGGAATGCAGTGACCCTGTTCTGATATGTGGGCTGGACGGAAGGGAGCCGCTCTCTCTGCACTGCAGGGGCTTATCATCAAATGAGAACAGAGTCAGCTCGGTAGATTTGTGGGAAAACGTGAGCTTTAATACTGGCGGGGATCTTGATAAGGTAATAACACATATTGCTTCCGTTGCAGCAAATATCAATTCACTGGAACCATCATAGAATGAAATGTTCACACACATGGCAAGCACATGAGAAATAACTCGCACGTCGTTATCGAATGTGCATGTAATGCGTTGCAGAAAATAATGTGTACGGTGTCACAAAAACAGCACAGTGTTTTCACCACGAGCAACAAACAACCTGCGCCTCAACAACTCTGAATGCAAACGGTTGCTTCCCGACTACAACTGAAATAAGTGGAGGCCCATTAAAATGCAGCACAGCCTCTCTGCGGGTTCATCCCAAGTGTGATCAGCAGACTCAACTGAGAATTGCAAAGGTTTACCAAGGGAACTTTCTCGGTTGAGCCTCTGGTTGGTTTTGGCTGAAGCACACAGGCTCCCTTCGACCTCCAGATTTTGTCAGAGACGCCAACAGGAAGTCAATAATTAAAAAGAGAGCCAAAGAAGGCTGTTTCTCTCAACACAACTATTATTTATTCATACTAGTGGGTTGTGCCAAAATGGCAAAATGTCAAACCATCTGAAAATGCACGTTTGACACGCGGTCAACAGAGGTGTGCTTTTAAATAAAACATGTGTTTGGCACAAATGCATTTGTACCAACACACAGAATAAATAACGCGTGCGTGCAAAATTAATTCCATAGAGGTACATTATAATTTAATGGTTCTATATATGAAACGTAGCACAGAAAAACAATTTGGTATTCATAGAACTAAGAAAAAGCTTCTTACTAACTTACTGAAGGGGCTTATTTCTACCAAACCAGGGCTGGTGATTGTTGGAACAGAAAAAATGAAAACCAATATGGGTTTTCGGGGACTTTCAGTTTGCTTTCACTGAGCTTGAATGAGGTGAGTTTGACAATTAAATGCAAAATAAAATGTCGATTTTTGGCAATGGAGTCTGGCGGCTTTGAGGAGAGCAATACAACAGCCTTTTTCTTGTGAGGGGTAACGTGTGGTGCACGAAATGATATCACAGTGTTGGTGTCGTTGCTGGAACATCAGAATAAATGTTGCCCCGGGGCCACTGTTGACTACGACCGATCATGTCATATAATGTCACAGCTCTGCAACACGGGAAAAAGACCACAAATATACGCAGATGGGAAAAGTTATGCTTTCAAAGGCAGGCTTGCTGTTGTGAGAAGGTGTATTTTAACCCAAACCATGTTTTTCTGAACCTAACCATGTATTTTTGTTGCCTTTAGTCCTTCAGCTCCCTATAACCTAACCAAACTACCACAGAAAATAAGTGAAACACCACAATAATATCTTCCAAACATGCGCAACCCAAGTATCAGAGTGAAAATTCTGTAGTTGACCCACTCAGCCACAACAGCTGGCTCTAAATGTGGTTTTGGTTGTTGTTACATAAGTTTAAATGACGGTCCTGGAACAACACCAACATAATATTCTTTTATATCCAGAACAGACGTGAAAAGACGAGACATCCTCAGAGTTTCAATATGCCTGCAATCCTTTCAAATGTCCTAATTTGCCACCAGTGTAGGTGTAGTGATATCGCATATTATTGATCTCTGTGCCTTGAACATGAAGACAGAAGGCACGCGCACTATTACAGAGAAGATGAATGCATTGGTATTAAAATACATTGAAATATCATGTTCAAGTCAAACACGGGACCTGGTTGGCACAGATAGCTTTGAAGACGGCGTTGGCAGGTCCGGGGGCTCAATGTTCCCCTCCGGCTCTGAACGTATTCACTAGGTCTGGGCATAAACAGTTATGACTCCACTTAGCTGTTTATTGTCATGCCATCACTCCCGCTCGCTCCTTTTTACACAGCGACACACAGCTAAACCCCCCCCGCTCACACTTAGAACATATAAACACTCATTCAGAGCGCAGCGCCGCAGCAAACATGAATTAAAGAATACGTGTTTTACAGCTCCATTGAAAATCGTTGGCACTCGGTCACTGGGAAACACATTGGAGTAGCTGCTGTTCAGCGGTCTTAATGCACTAATGCTCTCTAATGCGTTATGTTGCCACAAAGAAGGCGTCAGCGTACACTTTGTCAGTGTGATGCAATTGATTTTCAGCATGTTCTTTGTTCCCTAAAAACACACCAGAGAAGCTCCAAGATGCCGTCTTTTGGAGCCATTTCTTTCTCGCTTCCAATCCTACAATCGTAAGAGCGCGTGGTCTTACTCTGCCTCCACAATCTACACTGTGGTCTTCGCAAGTTCTCCTGACAAACACGTCTGTTTAACCTAAAAACAGCCTTATGTTTCAATTACAGTCGGCCTTAACCGGTTTGTTTGGACACATGTGCACTACGGGATTGAGCAGCCGGGAGAGTGCAGCGTTCGCACATAGGATGAAAAGAGACTGGATTGCCAGTCAGAGGACAAAACCACTTCACAAAAGACTGTGTGAAGTGCACTTTACAGGAGCCGTCCATTCAGCACCAGCAAACCAGAGACGTACGGCAGAAGACCTGGGAAAAGAAATGACGCCTACAGCGGTATGTTTCATCCAAATGGCTTCCCATAAAGTGGAGATTCGTTTTACCTTACGTGTGTCCTGCATTTGCCTTCTACTAGAATTTGCTATTTTTCTTGGCATCGAGCAGCAAACAGCAGGTCTGAATTGCTTTTCGGAAAGTCATAAAACTCCATTTTTGATCATAAATGGTGTTAACCAGAGCCTGCAATCATTTACGTGATATGAAAACGTTCTTTTTTGAGAGATTCGGGTGATTCATGATCGTTAAATCTCAAGTGAAGTTGTCTGTTTTAGCGCAACTTCCTTCCTGTTTACTACAAATATGCGATATACTTAGTTACATCAGACATCAGAGCCAAAGCTGCACATTTCTAAGTTGACTGACTAAATACTGAATAATCACTGATACTGACAAAAATCTCAAAAATTCTCAATATCAGGCCGATAATCGCTCCACGCCTAGTTTGAACCTCCCGTTGTGCTCACCATAGAAGAAGTCCAAGTTTAAAAAGAAAAAGAGTTCCTCTCTTTTCTTCTTTAAGTTGCCGAAGTCGACTCCAACTTCCAACCTGCTCATAATTGATAATTAAACCTGAAATACTGCAGTCTGTGAGACGGGGATCTACTGTAAAAAGCTTTTTGAATGAGCGCCCCAGAGGCCGATAACTTTTAGAAAGCCAGGGTTACATACTCGCAGCGGAATCATTAAAGTATAACCATTACTGCTAATTGTGATATCATGTTGGCCTGAAGCTGCCCGGGGGGTCAGTGACGGCGGATAATAAATGTGTGAAATAAAGGAGTCGCCGAATAGCTTCAGTCAGACGCCGAGGTTAGCCAGGCTCCTCTGGAAAAGATGGCGAATGACTGAGCGGAGGGAGGGGAGAACCTGTATTTCACCGATATAAGCAGAGGTAGAGCGCATAATTCAGTGGCAAGTGACAGCACCCCGAGGATCCCTGAAATGAGATAATAAACTCCAGAGTGCAAACCCGGGGACTGTGTGGACTTTCTAATCTGTGAAATGGTAAAGAAGGAAGATTCAATCACGCCGTGTAACTGCCACTTAGTGTAAAACACTCTCTTAGTGTCGCTGCTCGCTTGTATAATGCAAATGAATGACACGTTTTTTGGTCCGGGTGATAACTTAAGTTGGCTTTTTGTTGAAAATACTCAGGAAAAGTTCTCTTCTTTGTCACCAACGCCGTCGACATGTGGACTCCGCCAGGCTATGATCTGCAGCAACACTTGTGTGGGTCTGACTTTCTGTAGTAATTAGCGCCCTGCGTGGAATGCTAATTCCAGCAAAGTGGCGATGTACCAGATTTTCATATCAGCAGAACAATAGCAAATCAAAAGCCCCAATCAAGCGTCCTGTGGTGTCGGCTGCTGGACGCTCGCTTTGACATTAGGCCCCGCGTGCTCGCTTGCTGGAGTGTGAAAGCACATTTAGCCGAGCGCTGGATTCAATTTCAGCCAGCTACTTAACAAAAGGGAAAAAGGGCATAAACAAGATGGTGACACAGTTATTGAATTAATATTATTTCCCCCCACTCACTCTGCCGGTTTTTAATCTGTGGGCTTTTCTGTGTACGGAGCTGCAGCATCTCCATAGAAACTGGGCTGCCGCTGGGCGTTCTGGAGTGTGCCGAGTAAAATGTCGTGATGAAAGTCATGGATGGGCGCTAAACACCACTGAGGAGACACGTAATGGCTGCCAATATTTTGAGCACGGAGAATCAGCAGGGGGGTTGACACTGCTGGCTCTGACCAGTTCGCTTCCACCCAGACTTTTTTTTTTCTTATTTTCATGGCCGGAGGAAGCAGCAGCAGCGGGCTGGATGCCAGCAGATACGTCGTCAGCGGCGTCCTGGACTGCCTTGGCTGTCAGACAGATGACGGGGACGCGTGCCTTTTCAAGTAGAGAGGGATGATATTGCAGCGGGCCGCCTACTTTCACGCTCCCATCACCATAATGTGATGAGCTGTCACATTAAAATCCTCCAGTTGGTCAATTTGGAGCGCCATCAGTATTGCGCGGCGGCGAGACTTATTGCAGCCATAACAATAACACTAAAGGTTCGAGGCGATAAATGTCAGCGGGAACACTGGTTGGAAGACTGGGCCAGGCTTTGAGCGAGCGAGCTCGTTCCTCCAGGACGGTGCCAGGCGGAGCAGCCAGATGCCAAGATTTGGTCGCAGCCTTTAGCCTCCTGCGGGCTCCCGAGTGGCTCCGTGTGCTGCCTCATCGAGCAATTTCCATCAACTAAAGGAAGTGGGGAGGAAATGTGAGGTTCATTTGTGACTATTTTTAGGAGAACTCCTGCAAAATGAGGACTTTAACAAACCCACAGCAGACGTGTGGGGGGCAAAGTCTGCACGTGGAGCTTAAATAAGACAAAGCTAATGACATTCTGAGCTCACCTGCGTTCTGTGAGCTGTCACACTTCCCCGACGCCAGCACAAACAGCCCCCGAGCAGCGGGCTCCTCCACCAGCTCCTTCTAATTCGCATCTGAGCCTACAGGCAATTACCTGCTTATCGTTCGTGACTAGCGCTCGCTCTTCTGAATGTTTGTCACCGACGTCAAGGTGGCGCCGAGGCGGCAGCGGGACCCGAGGGGGGGGAAGAGGGGTTGGGGGGTTTAAAAGGGTGGGGGAGGTGGGGGCGGTCGACCCTGGCAACGCTCAACGTTTCAATTAGAGGCTCGGCAGAACACGGCGGCTCCTGATCGCCTTTCCTGCTCCGCAGCTCTGGGCCCCTAATTACAGCGGGTCGATAAGGCCAGAAAACACAGCTTTTCGAAAAAGGACTGAGGCGAGGCGCAGACAAACACGCGCGCAAACGAAGACGAGGAAGACAAATTAACTTTCACGCGCCGCGTTTGGTGCACAGACGCAGGCCGACACGCCCCTGACAGTCCGAGTCATCGTTTCACCGGCTTCGCTCAGCATACAGAACGCACCTGCAGCCACGGAGACCGCAAGAGTCTGGTGAAAAAGAAAATCATCGAGCTGGCATGAATCTCATTCACAGTAAAACCTTGAAAACACTTGAACACGAGGGAGGAGAAGGGAAGAAAGCTGAGGTGGAATTCTTCACGAGTTGGTACATTTTATGCAAATACGGACACTCGGCTTGATCTATAGAAAAAGCTGCAGGGTTTAACGGGATCTATATGCATATTCTGTGCCCACTTCTATAGCTTAGAGACACAATTAGAATACAACAAAAGGAGGATGCCTGACAGGAAAAAATGCTGACCTTTCCCTAAATGAGGCGGTTTCACACACGCACACACACACCGTTGGAAAAATTCCTCCCAAGGTGTTTTCACACACACACACACACACACACACACACACACACCTGATGTCGACACCGGCCATTAGCGAGATGGAGGATCGTCATGACATTTGGTTTGACCGTTACTCCAAAACACTGAATATTTATTGCTTTATTAAAGCGACTGCCTCCCACGCGTAATAAGCCGTCTCGGGCACAAGAACATTCAAATCATGACAACAATCATGATGAGTCGCCGCGGTGGCCGCCCGGCAATCTCGCCTCTAATCTCCACTTCAGACGTCAACATCACGACTCAATTGTTCATAATTGCCCTCGAGATGAACTATGGTGAAAACATCAGGGGCATCCAGTTCTCCTTTAAATCAATCTTCCAGTCCCTCTTATCAGTCAAGGGCACTCTGCAAACTATTATCTGCCCGCGTTCAAAAAGTGAATCATCTCGTTGCTTCTTTGCTTTTTTTTTCCCCGCGCCGTCTTCGGCCTCGCAGGTTATCAGTTTTATTAAGAAAGGTTCAACACAGTTAGAGGGAAGAAGAAGAAGATCTAAGGAGCACCGTGTTCGCTACTGAGAGGGAGAAATATGACAATGAGGAAAGAATTAGACTAATACATTAAATGCAGTCGTATTTCGAAGGACTTCAGTCACAATTCAAAGTTTAACGACAGCATTTTGAGTTTTTCTCCTGTTTTTTTTTATTCTAAGTAATAATTAAAGATGGAGGAGGAAAAACTCAAAATATAGAGCAAATTTCTTTGGGGGGTTGAGATGTTTCCAGCGAAAAACAAGTCAAATTACATTCAAAAAATATTACATTTACGCTGCTTTGTTTCTGAGGTACAACTGCTCTTCAGGATACCTATTTATTAACTAGTTTTCATAATATGAGCACGAGAGCAATGACACTTACAGGAAGTCAGTCGATTAAGAAGACTTGGGATCCACTCTTACATCTTAACAATGTGATAAATTACTGTACAATAGGTGCTTTGCTTTTGGCCCTGGCATGACATTAAGTTAAAGTTTTAACCCCTCAGAGGGTAAAAAGTTTGGGTAGCAAAGCAGCAGAACCCGGCGCGAGAACCAGGAATCCAGATTATGCAGAGAAGATGCAGAGATGAGATCTGTAACCTCATACATATGTAAAACTGCCTCCTGGGAGCGAGGAAAGTTTCTGTGTTTTTGCACTTTACATTTTTCAGCATTTTGCTTACATTGTTACGCAGGGTTCCTCATACTGAGGGAGCCGCAGGTGGTCCAGTATCTTACTCAAACCTTAGGGGAGAACTCCGGCATGGCAAGACGGAAACCTGCTGTGCCTGCTGAGCTAAGCGCTAACGAACAAGGGACATTCTGGAGCTGGTCGGTCATTATAACTTCATTAGCTTCTTTGTCGTTTCTCTGCATTCAGCTATCAACTCCTCCAGGTATTCTGTCCTTGCTATTGTACATCATTTAAATCAGTAACAAGTTATTTATAGAATGGAACAATGGAGAGAAACCTCAGAGCTACCAAGCTAGTTAGCGGGGTTACATAAGGGATATTTTCACAGATGTGCCCATTAACACGTCTCAAAACTGCTAGCAATCAAATCCTCGCCAACAGAGGAGGTCAAAATGAAAACAGAAGGTTAAAAATAGTTAATAGGTTAAGTTTAAGTTAGCTAATACATTAGCTTAACTCCTCAGCTGTGCTAAAGGGCCAAGAACTGCCAAAACAGTTGCTATAGACAATATTCACACGGCAGCCATTTTTCTTCTAGCATCATGTTCAAGGTGGGAAGCTCAAATTTCATACAGCTGCGCTAAAGGTTGCAAGTTGTAGAAACGTAGCACATCTGACAATTTGTAAACATTTCATCGCCTCCAACAACTAAAAAGACGATGAGTAGTAAAAATCTAGAGGGCTGTATTTCAAAGCAAAACAACATTTTTGCTTCCACTGGACAAAAGCTAGCATTAGCATTCAACCACTCCAGAGCTAACGTTAGTGTTTTTATAGTCTAACACATGATGGGGATGTCAAAGGAAAGACATAAATTACTTCTAAACTATCAACACACATCTTGGGCACATTTATTTCAACTTGGATGTCTCCAACCATGGAGGTTTAACGCTAACGTTAGATTACAGACTGTGAAATATGTCGTTCTGTCTTGAAATGCAGCACAACGTCCCTCCAGAGTTTCGTCTAATCAGTGCTGATCAATCAACAAGTGGGGAAATGAGGACAATTTGCAGATATCCCTGTGTTCATCTGACTTTCAACCTTTAACACAGCAGCATTTGGGTTTTCCACACTGAGCGTTACATCAGAGGAAAATGGCGGTCGTGTGATCAAGTTCTGCAAAACTGACACAGTCATCCCGATAAAATAAGTGATTCTGCAGCAACGTTTTCAATGTGTCACCCGCTTCATTCACTGCAGTCTAATCTGTGACCACTCTGTTAAGGGACTTCCTGGCTGACCAACAGGTGACCTTCGTTTGGCAACACAATTTGGTCTCTTTCACAACGAACCACTTATTACATTACCGGCGAGTTGGCTTGTGCAAAAGCAGACAAGTCCATATTAATGGCATTAGGGAGAGTTGCTGAACAGCCGCACTTCTGGAACAACAGATAAGCGGCCTGGAAATATACGAGTTCGTGAACGGGCGCACCGAAACGGCATCGTTACGGCGATGTTGTGTTTGCAGACACGGTTGGCAAGTTCATGCAAAAACACACACACACACACACAAAAATCCAGAGCAGGTGCCGCGCAGACGATTCCTCGTCATCCCACTGTGTTTTGCGTGCAAGTTGCTACTTTAATTAACATCTGTTTGAGCACTTATCACTTGAGCTATTCATCAGCAGGCCACTGAGGCAGCAGCTCTACCACAGCGAGGTGAATGAAACAAAACACGGCTGATTAAAACCACACTTGTTTTCTCAGCTTGGGATGACTCACACACACACACACACACAGAGAAATGTTCATGTCAAGTACAATCAGCGCCGCAATATTTAAACTTCTCACCATCTTGCGAGAGCATGTTGCCACCTGACTTCTTCTTGTCTGTGTTTTTTTTTTTTTTTTGGCTTTAACTTTGAAGTGAGCCTCTTCAAATTTTATGCTTGAATTTATCAGCTCGCACCAGACGGGCGGCGTTTCAAATAAACAACATTTTTATAAATATTTGACAAGCGCGCGTCCTCGAGAAACCTCACTAGTATCTGTAGGACACCGAGGTTACTAAGGAGGACTCGTATCTTAGAAGAAACATGAGCACAAATAAATAGGAAACTGATAAAAACGCTGCAGTTTTTTTGAGTTCTTGGGATTTGGGATTTTATGCCATTTTGCTCTTGGATTTGGAACAGCAAACTCCCCTACACCGCGGTCCTTGTCGGTTTTAGCTCCAATGTGAGGATTCAGACAGCCAGGTGATTTCTCTGGACATATAATGACGTATGATCCTCTGCCATCTGAGAGTCTAACAGAGCTTAAACCTCTACAGCTCTCTCCGGCATATTCACGTATCACAAAAAACACTACAAAGTGAGAAAGCAACCCTCCCACTGGTGCTCTACCTTGTCTATGATCAATACTTTCTTTCCGGTGTTCTATTCTGCTCAGGAACACCCGCAGGCTGCTCCGCTCAGCTCCGTCTCAAGCTGCCTTGATGGCCTGATCTGAGGTTTGGGCTTTGAACCCCCCCCCTTTCCCCCCCGAAGTAAAGTCCTTTACTGCTCTGCACGTACGAGACGGACTCTAACAGGGCAGACCTCGCCATTCAGCTCGGCTCTCGCAGTCTTCTCCCTTTAGCATGCATCACCCACCGAGGTTTTTGTCCGAGTCTCGCACAGAAAGTGGAAGAGGCAGTGAAAAAAGGTCGATTATCGGCCGAGGCGTCTCCACTGAAGTCTCCCCCATTAAATGTCGGGCTGCTGTGATCCTGCTTGAAAGCTGCACTGGGCTACAAATGGCTGTGAGGAGTCGCCGAGATGTGTGAAACTCGATACATTCAGATATGCAATGTGACATCGTTAAACTGCGCGCCGGAAAGTCACAAGATGCGCCGAGTCAAAAGCACAATATGTCATTTCTGCAGCTCGAGATCAAAACGATCAAAAAGGAAGATGAAGTTTGACGACAGCGTGAAGCAGCGAGGCGGAGTTGTTGTCTTCACTGTTAGACAACCACAATGAAAACATATCCGACATGACGACGCAGTGATGTTCTTTTTGCGTATCATCTCATGTTTTTCCCGATCATCATGTTTAAACAAGGGCTGTCAAAGTTACTTTAACTTACTAATGTGGTAAAGTTGCATCACGACGTCCGACAACTGACAAAACAGGAGTAGCATAGTGATTTTCCCCAGACAGCGATGTTTTCCTGAACTTAACCAAGTAGTTTTAGTTCTTACACCCAACCTAACAGCACGGTACACCTGCACCTGGTACGCTGCAACAGTCATACTCCTTTGGGTACGTTATGTCATTTTAGAGAGGATGTGATAGGCTTAAAATATTATATTATTACATTTAATACCTTAAAGTTTCAGTTGAATCACATCTACAGGTTCCAAATCACACAACTCTCTGACACAACACACAACGAGTCCAAGATGGATGTATTCTTAGAGCCAAGAAGTGCTGCAAGACTTTTAATTAGTCCAAAGTGTCTCACCTCTCTGAGTGCATCCCTGGACCTCTCACATCTCCAGAACCTCCAGCCTGTTGCAGTAATGAGGGTTAGTGGTGTGACTCTCTCTCTTTCCCTGCCGGGTCCAGTTGATTACTGGAGGGCTGTTTGCTGTTGTTGCTATCTCTGCTGAGCTGCCCTCTATCTGTGTCCTCTGTCCCCGGACCCGTAAGCCCTGCCAGCAGACCATCAATCAGGAGGCCACAGCAGGACCTCGCGTAATCACGGCACTCGTGTACGTTAGTGTGTATGTGTGTGTGTGTGTGTGTCTGCACACGCCAGATGTAACGGCGGCGCCCGTGTGCACGCATGCGTAACTGTGCAACATTGCTGATTTTACAACCTAATGTGCTCGAAGCAATTTCTCACTTTGCCGGAGCTTCACGCCTCAGGAAAAATCCACTGACAGCCACCATTTACTATTTACTGGTGTTCCAGCATCAGCGGCTCTCCCAACCCAGTCAGTAATTACAAAATGTTTTAAAAAAAGGGTCCGTTTCGGCAGGTGGTAACTATAAATTTCACTTTTTAATTTTCAAATTCACGCGATTCAATTAAGATTACAAATACAGAGTGCTGCTCACACGCTCAGCCAAGTATTCCTCAAAGTGTGAGCGATTAAGCTGAAGCCGAATTTGTATCAGAAGATGTAATATTAGGGCTGCAGCAAAGTATCACTTATTCTGTGTTGGTTATTTTTCTTCTTTTTCCGTATAACGCTGAAATTATTTATTGACTAACTGTAGAAAATGTATCACTTAAACCAATCACCCAGCTCCTCAAAAGCAGTTAACTGAAACTGTTTGGGCAAAGCGCAAACGTGGAAGACGTCACCTTGAATTCTTGGCAATCAATAGAGGAGTTTTCCGTTCTTCTGTTTATTTGTAGCGTCATGGATTAATAGATCGTGTCAAACTGTCCATCACAGCTCAAGGTGAAGCAACAGAATGTAACTTCCGGGAGAAAGATGGTCGATTGTTGAGATTCATCTCCAGATCGTTAAATACTGATGCATCCAACCCAAAGCTTCAGTATTTGGCGATCTGGTAGACGAGACTCAACAATCAACTATTTTCCTGCAGAAAGCTACATTTTGGTTGATTTAAATGTCCTATTTACTCCGACCAATGGTCACAACCCAAAGATACTCTATTTAGAGACACCACAACAGAAAGAAAGCAGCAAATCCTCACATTTGAGAAGACTTTGTTGCCAGTTTTGCCCGAGGAATGACTAATAAAGGAGTCAATGAGGGCTGCAACAAAAGATTATTTTCATTCTCTGTTATTTCTTGATTGAAACATCAATTGTTTGGAGTAAAAAGATGTCAGAAAATGGCGATCAGTGTTTCCCGACCGCCCAAGATGATGCTGTCAGATGTCTTGTTTTGCCCACAATCCAAAAATATTCAGTTTATTGTCACCGAGAAGAAATAAAAAGAATATATTCACATTTGGGAAGCAGGAACCGGAGAACTGTAATAAATCAACTTAAGACGCCTGTAGTTGGTGATTAACGTAATTCTTGACAACTAATTAATTCATCGTTGCAGCTGTAAAATGATTGTTTCCATGTATTAAGGAATCCATAGATCACGTCAGCATTATATCACGTTACTTCCAGGTCCATCCGTTGTTTACACCGATGCTTGTATCTACATACAGCAGCCAGTCATGCCTGTGCAGATGAAGCAGGGCGGCGCCGGCGGACCTTTTGGCCGCCTTCCGCCGCTGTGACTGACAGCCTGCAGCTGAATCACAGCGGGGGAAGATTGTCTGCTTGGCAGGATCGAGCCGAGCGTCCCTCTCACCTTCTCCGTCATCTTTAGACAGGTGCGGCGCACAGGTGGAGGCTGGCAGTGACAGATGCCGTCTGGAGTTACAGCTCGTGTTGATCGACCGGCTCGGAAAACAAGAAGGGATGAAATGACGAATGTAAAAAGCTCATTCCTGCGTGTGCGACGGCGAGCGGCGGACTGGCTTTCAAGGGCTCGTCTGGTGAAGTTCAAGGTCTGGAGACGAGATGAACCCGATAAAGGCTCGGAGTCGTTGAAGGAATTGTCGTTTTTAAAGGGGCATTGTGTCATTTTTTTTGTGGAAATTCAAAAAGAAATTCAAATAACAACAATATTAATGAGGTTTTTAATACCAACTCATTAGATATTAATCTCCCATAAGTGAATAAACAAGCTGCTCTCAGAGGAAAACAAGGTCTGCAGAACAGCGTGTGAAGCTAGAGAGGTGGCGGGGTCCGCCACATGTACACAAAGTGAAGTTGTATATAATTGTGTTGTCATTCAAGGTCAGCTTGTCTATTCAATCATGAAAACAAAGACAGTTTGTTTATTTAGCTTGTTTAGACATAAAAAAAAGAAAACTACAGCTAACAGCTACTCAGTGCACCTTTAATGGAATCAGAGTGTTTTCCTCGATGCTGAAGGTCCTTCATTGTCATTTTCAAAAGTTTCAATAACTTAAATTTATTTTTCTTTCAATCAACAAACTTTCAAGGATCCCCGGCGCCTGCAGGATCCCTCCAAATGTGTCTTTCCTCAGAAAACTGCATCAACTTTGGAATATCTAATTAGAAGGAGCACGCTGACGGAGCGCAGCTTTCAAAAATATGAAATATGAATACTCCAAATTAAAACTTCATCATTTCCTGCTCGTGCGCCTCTGTGGAGGTGGGTCACCAGACGCTCCATCATCACCCCGCTGACTGATGGAGGGGGTCCGCGGAAATAATCACAGAGCAGAGCCGCCGCTGAAAAATGCAACAGGGGGGGGAGACGGCTCAACGCGAGCGTTTGTGGCGAGGTCAGGCGCTTTAGACGCGTTTTAATTAGATGTTTGAGCGTGACACGAGGATTTAAACACTCGCTCGTTCTCAGACCTTTACAGACGCACAATCGGGTTCAAGTTGGGCTAATTTGCTGCTTATTTCCCGTCTGCAAAGTCACCTGTGTATTATGACACAGTGAAAACTGTCACTAGCATCAGTACGAGCATTTTCCTCGTGGTGCTGCTGGGAAAAAAAGAGTGCTCGTGTATGTATGTTGGCACGACGATGTGACATTTATATCACTTGTGCCGTTTCCAAAATAAAAGGTCATCGTGACACATTTTCCGCCTCTCAGCTGCAGGATGAGGCTGCAGCATGATACAAACTGAGGGGTCCTGAAATATTAGCGCTCCGGTGTTGAACTCCAGCGTCTCCTCCATCATGTGGGCTCTTGTAGCTCTGTGGAGGTGGGTCAACAGACGCTCCATCATCTGACTGCAACAAGAATCACAGAGCAGAGCCGCCCTGCAGCACGCTGAGATGCAACAGGGGAGACGCTTCAACGGGAGCTTTATCTGGAGAGGCTCTGACGCTTTACAGGCATTTGTAATTAGACGAACACCCGGGGCCTGGACGGACGCGCAATCTGATCCGAGGTTTGCTGCCTGATGCAACGGAAGACACGAACAGCTCGTCGTCTCCTCCGTAACGTGGCCTTTACGTTGTGACACGCCGAAAACCGTCGCTACTGTACATTCATGCAGTTGACGAGTGCCATTTCCAAAAGTTTGAAAAGTGACACTTCATTTTCATCAAATCCACAAAACAAAAATATCATTATCAGCTGTGAGAGAGGTGAACTGTGTTCAGAACCGGACGCACACACAGAGAGGTCCGTGGGCTCTTGCACCTCTGTGTTGGTGGGTCAACACAGGCTCCATCATCACCCCCACCCCCCCAGCTGACTGACGGAGGGGCTGCAGAACAGACCCACAGAGCAGAGCCGCCCTGCAGCAGCACACTGACATGCAACAGCGTTCTCAGCCCGGGGAGACACCTCAGCAGGGAGCCCCTCGTTTTTTTCTGGAGAGGTCAGACAAGGCGTTTTAATCACAGCAGGAGGGCGACATGATGATTTAAATGATCACTCGGGCCGCATCTTCATCCAAGTTAGAGGCTGATTTTTTTTCCTCTCTCGCAAGGTGACGCGCGCAGGGACGGACGGACTGGAGGGGGGGGGGAGGAAAAACGCAAAACCCGCTCGTCGTGCGTAAAGTCGCTGAATAACGATCACTGCGTTATAATGGAGGGAGATCACAACCCCCCCGGCGACCACTTCAACTGACTCCCGAGTGCAAAACGTTTCTAACGAGCGCAGCCGACATCACCAGCGTCGGGGGGGGAGAAAAAGTCCCCGCAGCGCTGCATGCAGATGGTGATTCGGCGTGAGAGGGCGACACAGGTTGATATTCAAGATTCATATGCAGAGAAGTGAGAGGAGCTGCTCGGTACCTGGTCCTGCTGCTGCTGCTGAGCCGCTTTCGACGGCGCGTTGCCTTCCTTCGCCGTGGTCATGATTTCCCCTTCAGCCCGGGGGGGAGAAACTGTTGTTTCCCCGGCAGGAGGACGAGGAGAGGAACAAACCAGCCAACAACAACAAAATGAAGAAAAAAAGCCAATTACAGAAAAAAAAAAGATGCACCGGTGCAGCAGAAGAACCGGCTGGTAGAAGAAGAAGAGGAAGAAGAAGGAGACGGTGTATTCACGGCGCACACAGGATGCGTTTACAGCGACCAAGGTGTGAAATAACAAGTGGTGGAGAGGAAGGACGCGCCGCTCAGGAGGAGGGAAGGCGAAAGATTGTCAGTGGAGGCGAGAGAGGAGAAGAGGAGGAGGGGGAGGAGACAGGAGAGGGAGAGGGAGAGGGAGAGGCGCGCATCTCTTCTTTAAACGCTTGATGCGGGACTCTGCGTGAGCCATTCAGTGCGCACACGATGGAGAGAGAGAGAGAGAGAGGAGGGGTGGAGGTGGAGGGGGCTACATCATGTGCTGCAGAGCGAGCATCAATTAAAAATGCACGGAGGAATTAAGGGCTGAAACTTTAATGCTGAATTGGTGACGGATTATAGTCTCCTCAAACATAAAACAACACAACATATCGATGATTATCATAGTTTGTTCATGTTTAATTCAAGATTCATCACATCCAGCTCTCATCCTGTTTCATATGTCGGAGACGACGTTGCCGTTACAACTGGAGAAAGTAGAAATTAAAGCAGCACGCTGGCAGAATGTGGTTTATTTTTTCCCCCGCGGCATTTAGAGAAAAGAACAATTAACATCCTTCAGCTGGAGAAGGAAAGGGAAATTGTCTGGGCGTTACATTTACTTCAGCTTGTGCAACATCACTTCCTTTCCTCCGCTGCGTTTTATCTTCCTGTGCACGAAAAAAAGGTCTTCAAAAGTTAAAAAGGTCAACAGGCGCTCCTCTCTCCCACAGAAAGCACGGTTCCTCAAACGCCTCCTCAGTTGTCCAGCAATGAAACTCTGTGACTTTGTGACATCACCGTGTCACACATTTGCATGATTTATGCCTCTGGTTTGGCAGGTAAGAATTAATTTAGCACCGCCGCTCTGTTGTTGTCAGCTGTGATGGCTCAGCCGTGTGTGAGCAGACCAATCAGAGCAGACTGGGTATTCGGGAGGAGGGTCTTAAAGAGACAGTAGCTAAAAAAAGACAATATGAGAAAGCAGATGTGATATTTGAGCACTGAAGCATGTAAACCTGTACTGGCAGAACATGGTGAACCTGAAAATGAGCATTATATGTTTTCTTGAACACTTATTAGATTAATTCATGGGAAAATCAAGGCAGTCACGACAAGAGACGATCGATTTCAAAGAGATTAACTTCTGATGCAAACGGAAAAGGCAAGCAGAAATCCAATATTCTCCAAAAATATCCTTAATGCAAACAAACTCAGCTGTGCAGAAAGGTCATCAGCACAGCTCAGCCGCAGTGTATTTGTTATGTAGTGGTATATTCTCATTACATTACCACACATGGCTAAAGAGACACTGTGGATTATGCAGCAGAGCAGCTTAAGCATTTGTTTAAGTTAAGTTTTAGCGTTTTTGCTCAGGGAGAAGAGTTCCCTTCCCCTTTAAAAACAAATCCAACAGGGGTGGACTCTGGGAGTTCGAGGGGCAGGGGCGACAAAAATAAAAGGGGCACCAGCTGTATGAGGTGGAGCACCAGAGCGCGATGCATTCCACCACAGAGGGCACTTCGTCATGTTTTATCACCTAATCATCTAAGAGGGCACTTTACCCCCCTCCAGCAATCACGCTAACCGCTGCAACACTTTACCGCCGAGAACGACTTCTACGCTGTGTGAAAGTCTTCCTGTAATAAGAACCACAACAGCGATCCTCTGCTGCTACTGATGCATTAGTAACACTGAAACACTAAGTGGCTTCAATGTAATGTAACCGGATTACATGTAATTCTACATAGAGGAGCAGCAGATGTAATAACACTGAGAGTGTTTGAATTATGGTGAAGACATGAGCGGCTGTAAAAAGTTATGAAGCAGCTCCAGTAAAGTGGAACTCGTTAGGACTGAAGTTCAGTCAGTCAGTCAGTCAGTCAGTCAGTCAGTCGGAGCTTTTAAGGAAATAATAAAAAAGAAGGAATAATCAGAATATCCAGTTTACTGCAGCAAAAAGAGCCTCTCATGTTTTCTACGTCGGGCGATAAGAGCCAAACTTTTTTTTTCACAGGGCCTGTTCAGTTAATTACATCTACAAAACACGTTCCTGCTGAAACACTGCGAGGAAATGACTTTCTTTGATTTCTTCTGAGATGTACTTAATGTTAATTATTACCTTAGTCTCCGGTCTGACTCTTTTTCTATTGCGAGTCTGCAAACGAAAGTGCCGCGCGGTTAATTAAAATCAGGTGGAGGCTCGGTGAAGTCAATTACCCTGAAATCCCACGTGAACGTCTGCGGCGTTTGCTTCATGTGACCAGCGGAGCACGACGGGCAGGAGAGAGGCTCGTCCTTCAGAAAGGGGAAAGAAATCCACCGTCGGACACACTCGGATGAGACGGTATTTTGTTCGTTTGTTTGTAATTTACTCCCACTCAACCTGCCGGAGATTCCAATTTCTCTGCATTTGCATCAACCTTTGTTGACAGTCCCCGATGAAAAAGTTTCTCTGTGTTGCAAATGCAAAGCGAGCCGTATCAATGAAACGCATAACTAGTTTTTTCTACTCGAGACAAGTGAGTGCTGAATTGGAGCGACATCTTTGTTTTCCATGGCAGCTAAGAAGTCCAGCGTGTGGGATTTATTGAGGGGTTTAGGGTTGAAATGCAATAAAATATTCATAATTATGTTTTCATGTGTGTATAAAAGCCTGAAACTAAAATTTTGGGGTTTTTGTTACGAGAAAATCAGCCTTTTATCTCCAGAGGTTGGACTCTGTAGGTTTCTAGAATTGCCTAGAACAAACAAACCAAACACTGACTCTTTTTGTTTCATTTTTAGTGGCCACAGTATTTGGAGGGTGAAGCGAGGAATATTCAGTTGGTCACATCCTGCAACGTCACTTAGAGTTGCCACTAAATCCAACACACTGGACCTTTAAAACAAGAGTCTGAAGCCATGCTAGCAGCTTTGTAATGATGCACAATGGTGCTTTGAACGACATGCTAACCTCATCATGCTACCTTTTTAGCAATGGCAATGCTAATAAGTATTGTTGTGCGGAACCTCAACTGGTTTCAAAAAGAAATCCAATTGTATGTGAGCTTGTGAAAAAATTACCTGACTTCTCACTTGATTTATCACCTCAGTAAACAGTTTCCTGATGAGTTTATGGTCTTAATCGATGCTTTCAAGTCTTCGTCAATACAGTGTGATGTTCATTTTGTAAATTATGGTCCCATTTAGAGGAAGACAGATGATAAAGCAGGGTATGTTCGAGGATACAAGCTGTATTGGGTGCTCCCCAGCCTCACCTGGTCACTTCTGGCTCCAAAAAAAATCAAGGTGGCGACGGCCATAACAGCAAACTCTAGTCAAGGGCGGCGTCATGGAGGGTTTACACTCAGTCCGAACCAACAAATCAAAAGACAGACCAATATTCCTCAAGACAGACCAATATAGTGGCTAGAAAAACCCAAATGAAAAAGGGTTTGTTCTATTACCAATTGATCCACTATGATTTTCTTGGAGAAATATCTGCTTTTGGACTTTTGCCAGGTGAAGCCATTACACCTGACGGTTGTGTTGCCGTCCTTTGACGTATGAAAAAGGATGAAAAAACCCACCCAGCGCTCGCAGCATCATCCACTTGTGGCTCCAAACTACATTAGCAGCCTCCTCCGACAAAAAACTCTGGCCTGTGTTTACCATCTCACGGATGATTTATGAAACCAAAACGACTCCTCAACAGCCAATCAATCAGCCCCAAAACAATGACGGCCACTCTGGGCCAAAGCCCTATTGGCTGATGACGGATGCTGTGTGGTCGGGCCGCGGCAGCCGAGAACACAATATCTACCTTATTGTGGCCGTGTTTTTGCGGAGCAGGCGCACAAACCTCGTGTCTCTGATGTTGACAAATGGACGAGAGGCGGCGGTGATGAATGCTCCCGGGAGGGCGGCTCTGTTTAAATACACATTCCTGGAAAGTCAGGAATTAACTGGCTGTCGGTGCCAACCTGCCCGAACAGATGGAGCAATATCCACTCGCTCCTGCTTCATCACTTCAGCGCTAATGCCGAGCTAGCTGCCAACCCAATGAACTAGTAGTGCTTGTGCCTAATTAAAACCTCAGCGCAGTCAATACGTGCCATAATCTTAAAGCATTGTTTTGGCACTGATTGTAGTCGTGTGATTACTGGAAACAAGCTCAAGGCCACCGGGTGATGATCACGTAGATAAATATAATTGCTCTTGTTAAAGAGGCCTCTCCAATTAACCCTGTGAATGTAGAGTGACAGTTGTAGGTTGCGGACGAGGTGGATCGAGCGACCCAGAAGAGCCGCTGATACTCTACAAACTACTTTATGTGCTTCCTTTCAGAAGAACCTCCATACGGCTTATAAGACAACACAGGAGTCGAAGAAAGGCAACCGAGTGCAAGCTCTGAGAAATGAACTGATACTTTCAAATTGAAGAGATGAGGAGAGAAAGGGGATAAAGGAAAAGGGAAGAATAAAGCACTCGCTCGGATTGAATTCAAATTCTGTTTGCTTTGTCCACCGTGTAATGACAGGAAGCACAAAGCAAAGTCTGTCTGACGGCTTTCTTTAGTATACGTGGAGCAAACAGTTGTTTCCCGGAGTGCTCGGGCCATACGGCTTTTTTAAAATTTGAGATATTTGGAGAACTAAAGCGTTAAATCCCCGTTAACACCACCGGGTACGAGTGGGATCATGCACATGATGTGGAAACCTGGAGTGTTTTCTTGATCGAACTCGAGGAAGTCTGAATACGCGGCGAGTTTGAGCCGGTTGGCATTTCAAATCTATGTTTTATTTCAAACAACTGCCGTATATTGTGTTTCTTTGTTCTCCATTGTCTGTGCCTGCATGCATAAAATACGCTCACTACTTGGTGTTTGAGCTTATGCATGCGCACAGCCGGGTCCATAAACTGTGTCCCAGTACACCCATTTGTGGAGAGAACGGGATCCAAAAGCAAAAAAAAAAAAGTATTTTTCTGAGTTATAGCCAGCGCCGCTCTCCCAGAACATATTCTGTCATAGCATATGGCCAAAACCATCTATCAGCGTTACATTAATTCCTATATCAAACCCTTCAATGCAGCAAGCCCCCAAAGCCAGGCAACAGCCCGGGGAACAAGTTTAATGGGATGTTTCAAAAACAAGAGTTGTTCGGCGCCGTGCCGTAACGCGCCATGACTCGTTTTGATTAAATACTTTAAAAGGAGGCATCCGTTTCCTCGTGGGCTGCTTCCTCGTAAACTCACATTTTCATGTGGACGAGTCTCATGTTGTGTGTGATGGAAAAATAAGACCCAATATCGCCCCCGGGAGAGAGGTCGAGGATGGATAAGTGATAACTCCAGCGTCGACACAGAGCAAGACCAAAAGGTCCAGGATTCACACTGGGAGACTCTGCTTCCCAGGCGGCGCTGCGTCGCCCCAATTTCTCTGCTCTTATTTGTCTGACACATGACGGCGAGCATCGGGATATTGGGAAAAAAGTAATTGCTTTTCCATCTCCCTCCCTCTCCTCTCCTCCCCGCGAACACTCTCCATGAGGTCCTTACGTAAATACAGCTCGGACCCGTCGACCTGACAGAGACGGGGATGCATCAGGATGCAGTTTCTCCTCTCGGCGGCGTTACAGCACTTTACGCCAGGTGTGACTCATCAGCCTTCACACCACTCAGCCGCAAAATGTCAACAGAGCCAGAATCCACAGCCAGGCCCGCTTTCTGCAGCGCCGAGGCTGATGAGCACGTCTCTGCTGCTCAATGAGTTTTCAGATTTTTTATTTTTTTTTGCTCATTAGCATACTGTGTGTGTGTTACAGTAAGTCCTGCCTGCTGCAGACCGAACCGAGGAAATAGAGACAGGCGCTTTTTTAAAATAGGCTCTTCAAATAGTTCCATCTTGAGTTTTGAGGGTTTTTTTTAAACATGCATCTGAGGAACTTCTGGATATAAACAATCTAAAGTTTCTGTTGCAGCACTCAGACGCTGCAGGAGGTCTGAAGTCAACTTTTTATTCATATTTTTGTTCTTTCCGCTCGCTTCTCAGTCCCGTTTGTTCCACCCCGATCTAATAAATGCTAATGACACATTTGTAACAGGTGTCGCGCGGACATCATCGCGTTTTTCAAAAAGGCTTCCGTTGCCATGACAGCGGCTGTTGCTCCATGCATTAAATAGGGTTTGTTCAGGCTCTCGCTCTACAGTCTGTGCTTTGTGTTCTGCGTCACATAATGTGCTTCAAAAAAAGTCTGAGAACGGCTTCGTGAAATAATCTTCAAGCCAGTTAAAGAAAATCTGAAAACATCATAGATGGGCGAGATAAATGAGTTAGTATGCAGCACGTATCCAAAGCTAGAGAGACTTTTTTAAAGCATTTGAAGTAACTGTGACAAATACTACAATATCACTTCCTCCTTTTGTCCCGAAGATGACAAGTGACTAATTGGGCATCTTGCCGCTCCGTCAAGGGCCCAAACATTCGCCGGAATAATTGCACACTCCCGAATGGCGCCTGCTAACACATTTCAGGCCCCCGCTAAAAGGCCGGCCACGCTGTAACACATCTCAGCGCCAAGGCAGGAAGTACGGCTCCCGATACTGATCCAGCCACCATCAAAAGCCTGAAAGTGTCGAAATAGATTTCAGCACCACTTAATGGACAGCTCCAACGGTGCGTGTCACAGCCGAGTCCAGGACTCCACTTTCACCGAGAGGAAGGAACCCGGAGAGAGAAATACCAGAATGATGGGACTTTGCAGAAGGTGGTGTATACTGAAGCCACGAGGAAGTCATCTTTAATAGGACAGATTGTTAGGGGTGGAGAGGATTCGCTTTTATATGAGAGGTTCTTCACAGTGTCGAGGAGTCGGACGGTTTGAGTAGGGGTGAAGAGGGGAGCTATCAGAGTAAAATATGTCTCTTTAATTGTATTTTTTTAATGCTTCTTGACTTTGTATTTATTATAAATGTATGTCAAATCACAAAACCTCCAGCTGAATGTTTGCTGGTGCTGATACATGACAGGACGGCGCCAAAAAAGAGCAACTTTTGTTGCTTCAATGTCAAGAAAATATCAGCGTTGGGCAACTTGCTTCCTTATTTCTGCCTGTGTAGCGCGATTAGTTACGTACTTTCACCAAATTAACTGCAGAAGTACGACTAAAGCGTAATAAGATGGACATCATGCAGTTCCTCGAATGGCCACTTGAGGCTGGAGTGAGTCGATCTCAATAAGAGCTCAAGTTAAAAAAATCAATTAAACCATTAGTAGTAATCATTGCTGTAATTGGAATCATGCACAGTAGGGTTGACTTGTTTCGTTTCACCAACACGAGTGAGTTTCAGAGATCGTTTAAGTTTAGAGAACTTTTCCAAAGAGGATTCATTCAAACTGCAGGTAACCTGAGGTGACATTCCTGTTGTAAGCATTAAAGCTTTTAAGACTCGGTGTCACCATTCGGGCTCTTACCCCGTCAACTACTGAAGAAACTGACTATTACTTGTGCTGACTTCCCCGTGTAAATAATGGTTTATGGCCTTGGTGAAGGACTCTGAAAGTGAAGTTTGAAATGTTTTTAAAAAAGGGATTGAAAGTTCAACAGTCAAAAGTAAACTTAATAACTGAAGTCTTGTTTGATTTCCATTAAAACCATCTGAAAAAGGGGTTATTCTGCACAAAGTTATAAAAGAGTTATTCCCTACTCTTTCTCACAACTTCTCATTTAAAATCTTAAAAAAAAAAAAAAAAAATCATTCTTGTCGGTGCCTTGTGTAGAACTCAGTGCTAACTCCAACATGGCAGGTTTGATAAGCCACAGTAACTGCAAACACCTGAGTCCACATTCATGTCCAGGGTCATATGTGGAATTAGAAATAACCAGCATTTCTTACACAGGTTGACTGGTCAGGAGCTGTTGTTCCAACAGCCCTATGTTCACACATTTCCTTAGGGTTAGTGTAGTGGCTAGGCTAGCCTAACCCTAACCCTTAAATTGAAGGGAAATGTAGGAACACAAGACCTAATTTTGAAAATGTCCTAAAAATGTGGGAACATAGGGCTGACCCCAACTGGTCATGTTTTGGGGCAGCTGAACGCTAAGAGTGAACACTGTGTTTCCAACGATGCAATCACTGAACATGAGTTTCTTTCAGATGTATTTAAAGGGTAACGCCACCAATTTGGGGAATAACGACTGCATATGTGAGAAAGAATAGTATAACGCAATCACTTTGTGGAGGCTAATGGGAGTTCATTTAAGAATAAAGGATAAAGCGTTTTGCTCGTAGATTGTTTAACGTCTGCGATGAATAAACAAAAAGCATAACGGTGCTCGGACGAGCGTGAACAAAGGCGACGCACAACCTGCCTCTTCATTAGATGCGGCCGCTCTGGTGTTACGGCTCTGTGCTCCATTAGAGCTCCTTCAACGAGCAGTAAGCCACCAAACTGTGCGGTTCAGCGGTTTTTGCTCCTCCGCCTGAATGAGAAATAGAAAATGTGCGACTCCAAACGGTGGAAAACATCTCTTTTTTTATTCCACGGCAGTATTAAGACGTAAGCTCAGTTTCTCCGGTGTGAGTCATGAGCTCCGTGGTTTCAGAGCGATCGAGGTTAAAACAGTCTCCGTGTGACCCGAATGAGCTTGAATTTGAGGCTCGAATACATAAATGAGTACGTGAAAAGCAAAGAGGAACACGACCAGAAGTCATCTGTATTATCCGCGACTGCACCGGTTCATCCGGAGCTGCTGCGCGTCGCTCTCACAGTCTCCCGACCGTGATGAATCAGAAGTCGGGGGAACATTTGTCACAGCGGGCCACATGTCCTTTCATCACACCAGGTCTCCCCCTCGCTCCCCTCCCCCTCGCCTTCTCATTCCTTCAACCTCCATGGTAGTTTCATTCCTCACAGAAAAAAAAAAAAAAAGCTTTGTTGTGAATTTGTCACTGCTCCAGTCTCTATGCCGCGTTAGCCATGCCCTTGGGTTTTTTCCCTGATAGGGCCGGCGGAGCATGGTGGCGCCGAGATACAGAAGTGGAGCTCGGCGGGCTGCCTTTCTAACCCAGCCAGGAGAAGAATGGGTGGTTACGGGTTAAAAAGCTCTGACAGGTAAGGACAGGTGGCACCGCTGCGGGGGAATTTGAATACAGGGACTTTTACGGACACACGACACGCTGAAGAGGTGTTTGACGTATGTGTGGTGTTCCCCAGCACTGTAGAGAGACGGATAAAAAAGTGTGCAACGGTGGATCCTGAAGCCGAGGAGCTGTAATTGGATCTTCTTTTATTGGCGCCAGTACCCATATTCTACCTGACACATCCCCCCCTCCCTCCGAGTAGTGCAACAAACAAAAAGCCAACCCTCGCCGTGATATATGCCGCATGTGTCTGGTTGTTTCGCTTCAAACCAATGCAGCAGAAGAAAAACAAAGCGAAGCAAGTGAGGATCTGAAAGCAAATCTGGCAACCGTGTTTTCTGTCTGCAATCCCGAAGGCGAAAAAGAGTCAAAACAGATCCATAGCCTTAAATTTAAAAGTCAATGACTTCGTCTGGAGCTTTGAAGATGGCACGAATCAGCCCAGATCACAAGCTGATTTAGGAGCTAATTATAGAAGTGAAAGTATTCCAGATACGTGGCTTACACCCGCGGAGTATTCCTTTTGTGCGAGGCCGATTTGAAATATTAAAGGTGAGATTGCCAGCAGGGGGATCCTTCCTTCGAAGCGGGCAATAAAATAACTCATTAAAACTTCTTGTCTCCTAAGACAGAAGATAAGCAAGCTGGGTACGGAGAGGGCGGGTTCTGACAAAGACAAACCAAATAGCCTCGGCAGCCGCCATGCGTTCGAGCTTCTCTGACTCAATGTCAAAGCTCCCCGCATATCAGCAACGACGTGGATTTCAAAACAGGATTTTTTTTTTTCCCCTGAATTGATTCAAAGGAGTCGGAGTGCACATGGCACAGAATCTATGTGCGCAGCCAAATTCAAAAGGACATCTGTCGTGCTGTGGACGTCTTTCAGACACTAAACTGAACACCGGAAAAAAAAATGCACACAGAGAATTAACAAGGTTCCCTTGAATAATAAAGTGAATAAACTTTATTTTCCGGGAAGAGGAGTGGAATCCATTTAAAGAAGACATATTATACTTAATAACATTATTCTGGGTCACTACTAGAACAGGTTTACGAGCTTTAATGCTCAAAAAACACATATCTTCTGCTGCAGCTCTGTATACCCAGTCCAGTTTTCACGCCTGAGTCCAGCTCGTGAACAACAACAGAGCAGCTGCGCTAAATCAATTCTTACTTGCCAAACAAGTCTCTAGGAATTGAACTGAATGTGTGACATGTTAACGCCGTGTGATGTCACAAAGTCACGTGATTAGAGGCGGAACTAGTGACGAGGTGTTTGAGGACCAGTGTTTTCTGTGGGAGAGAAGAGCTTCTCTTGGTGCAGCCTTTGACCTTTTTAACCTCCAAGATCTATTACATGCGGCAGAACGTTAACAGTGAAGGACTTCATTTGTTTGACATCTTTAAATCAAACTATAATTGACTGTGAAACTAATTGGCGGATTAATCGATAATGAAAGTAATCATCAGTTTCGGCCAAGCTCTTTCTCTGCGGAAGCGTCTTTTCATTCCGGGCAACGACGCATGACAGCACGTCGCTCCTCTAAAAGTTTGAGCGTGAACTCTGACATTATCTGTGTTGTTTCGTATCCACGTCGAACCATTTCCGACCTTACGTTAACGAAAGCTTTACATCCGATTGTAGGACTTGTCACACCATCCTGCTACAGACTGATGGATACGATCTGTGTGAAGTCACGTTTGCTCTGATGATTAATTGCCGTAAAGTCGCCCGATATAATTGAAAATAATGACCTGCTTTGATTGCAGCCGAGGCGAGCACAGGGGAGGTGGCGGCTCCGACTGCCAGGAGCTCAGTTCTCTCTCTCTCTCTCTCTCTGGCAGCACTCGTCCTCCTATCAAGCAACAGGCCAGCTGCTCGATAGCCCGGGGTGAATGACTTGACCTTCCACTGTTCCCCCAGCAAGGGACGCGAGCTGCCGAAGGACTTCCGCCCTGCCGGGGCGAAAAGCTGCCTAATTAATTTACTTGAAAAAAGACTCGAGAGAAAATGCAGTCTGCAACAAAGTCCCGGGGCCTGGCAGGCAGGGGCTCTGCGGAGCGAAGGGTGAGCCAGCTGAGGACGGGGAACAAAGTGTGACATCAGGAGAGGCAGAAGAAAAGAAAAGAATGAAAGCCAGATAAGAAATGACGAATGGAGCGAGATCACGGGCAGAGTTTTCAATTTGGATAAAGGTAGTTTATGGTTATACATAAGGCCCATAGACGATGAGAGAGGTGAAGCATGTCCTTGTCTTACACACCTTTAGTGCAGACCAAAGTGGATGTTTGAGTGCAGAAACAAGTAAGAAACAGAAACAGCATGTGGACATTTCACTTTAACAGCCATATGTCATTTTTAAACATCTAATTCAAAGGCTACCGGCTTCAATATTCTGCAGGATCAGCGTCCAGTTGTCTGCGGAGGCTCTCCACAAGAGCTTGGAACTTGGCTTCTTCTGAAATCTGTAAGAGCATTAACAATGTGGGCCATTGATGTTCGGCTCGCAGTCTGTGCCTCAGCTCATCAAACAGGAGTTCGGTGGGGTTGGAGTCAGGTCTCTGTGCAGACCGGACGACTTCTTTCACACCAAACTGGAAAAAAAAACATTCCTTCATGGTCTCACGTTGTACACGGAGGT
Source organism: Diplodus puntazzo (assembly GCA_963678695.2). NCBI lineage: Eukaryota > Metazoa > Chordata > Actinopteri > Spariformes > Sparidae > Diplodus > Diplodus puntazzo. The sequence continues at coordinate 24,623,335 of OZ023171.1, read as the reverse complement.
ATAGTTAATTAATAAATCATTTGCTGTAGCTTTAAATTTCCCTTCATTGGTACTAACGGGTCACCACCATGAAAATCACCACGCTAAAAATACTGTATGTTGGAAAGCCCATATATATTGTTCTTATGGTTAAAGTACTGTAGATGACAGTAGTACGACACTAAAGTCAGTAAAGTTTTTGACCTTTACTTGAATATATCCATGGTCTTCTACTTCAAATTTCCACTTCAACCAAAACATTTTAGTTACTAGTTACTTTTGCTTGTTACTCTTACTTTGCAGATTACAGGCCGCATCAGAGCCGAAGCAGAACATTTATTTTATATATTTATCAGTGTTCATGTTCAACGTTCATTTTCAGTGACATGGTATATCTAATTTGAACATATAAGTCTACATGATGGGGCAGTTGCAGTTCATCTGCTGGCTTGTTTTTCTTGCATTTTAAAAAACTTCAGGCGAGAAAAATAAATAAATAATTCACTGTGTTCAAACTCCTATAGATTAATGCCAGAAGCACTTCTGACAGCTCGGGGCAGAAAAAAAAATAAATAAATAAAATCAGCTTATAACCTTTCAGAAAGAACACAAGTCGAATTTACTTTGGCTGCATATTTGACTGGAGTTTTAGGATAGTTTGAAATTACAGAAAAACAGACAAAAACAACAGAAAAACACTGATTTTGATAATCTGATAATGGACCAGGCCGATAATTGGTCGACCCACTGCATAAAGTATCTACATCTAAACATATGTATAGTTTACTGGACTTGAACCAGGTCTCACAGCAACTACCATACCAGGTAGAAAATTTTCTTCATGGATTCAAGCATTTATATCTGATTTTGTGAATACAGAGCACACATTCCTGTTCTTAACAACACAATATAAGATACATTTGTAGCAGGGCCAGAAAATTCATATTTCAGGTGCATTTTGGTTGAAAAGCGTAAAAATGCACCCCTGGCTGAATAAACCAACAATTAGTTTGAAGCATTTTTTCTGCCACTTCCCGCTGTGTGTGTGTGTGTGTGTGTGTGTGTGTGTGTGTGTGTGTGGGCTGCTGACAGAATGACACACCAGAATGCGGTTCACACATCACAGTCTGGCAGGTCTGAGCTTCCAGAGGGAGAAAGAAATAAAAAAAAAAAAAAACGGCGGTCATAAATCAGAAACTACTATTTGAAAACTAAAAATGACAACTTCAGCTGCATTTGGACAACTCTGCCAGCCGTCAGCCGAGAATGACAGTCTGGAAATACCAATGCGCAGCTCGTGTCAGCGAGCAAGGTGCGCTTCTGGGGAGGAAACGGTGCACCCAGACTGTCAAATCAAAGGGAAATCAAAACAGCGCATGGTCTGTTGATCAAAGTGTCAATGAGGACCTGTGAGACTCCATCACTCCGTGCTCGGCTGAAATACAAGCTGTTGGAGAGAAGACGGAGGCATCTGGGGAGGACAGACAAGCCTTCAGATAAATGCTTTCCTCCGACAATGGAGAATAACGGCTGGGGAGACGAAGGAGAAGATTAGACCGTTCTTGTGTATTATTCATCACATGAATGTTTGAGATCTGATGCTGCCGTGTTTTTCATTAAATCACAGCTTTCTCTCCGGCACAAAATGATTCAGTCTGCAAACAACGAATGAAACACGAACGTCTGTAAGTATTATCATCAGTTTTTAGCTTCAGTTCTTAGAGTGGAATTAATGTTAAGATAAATCCTGCTTTAATGCCTCGGCTGATACTTCATCTTGCAAATTCAAAGTGTGTAGCAGGGGGTGAGAGGCTGATTTAGTTCAACGGAGAGGTACGAGGTGACGAGGAGCACCTGGTCGGAAGAGCACAAGTGTGAAGGGGTTGTTAATATGAATGATTGGAAAGTCAATCAAATTAAAAGATGCCAAATAAATACCAAATAGACTCAGCACAACTACAAAGACACTTATAATGACTACAAAGAGACACAAAATGACTACAAAGAGACCGCAAGTGACTACACAGAGACTTGGGACAAATACAAAGAGACTCAAAATGACCACAAAGAGACACAGAATGACTACAAAGAGACTGCAAGTGACTACACAGAGACTTGGGATAACTACAAAGAGACTCAAAATGACGACAAAGAGACACAAAATGACTACAAAGAGACACAAAATGACTACAAAGAGACTCAGGGCCACTACAAAGATACTTAAAATAACTACAAAGAGACATAAAATGACTAAAAGGAGACACAAAATGACTCCAAAGACACAGCATGACTACAAAGAGATGCAGGACAACTACAAATATACTTAAAATGAGTGCAAATAGGTCCAAAATTACTCCAGAGACTCAATATGACAAAACTATGAAAATGGTGAACAATTACAAAAATAACTAATGTGATGTGACTTACATCAACTACCGAAAAAAAATCTGAATGACTTAAAAAAGGACAAAACCAACTGTAAACTGAACTCACAACCACCAAAGAATATCACAACAACTACAGACACCCAAAGCAATGCAAAACAACTCTAAAGAGACTCAAAATGTTTAAACTTTGAGAATAATAAACAAATACAAAGAGACTAACTACAAAGAGAGCAAAATGACTGGAAACAGGTGCAAATTGTTACTGAAAGACACATTTTGTCGTCGTTCTGGTCTCTTTCAGTCTTGGGTGTGGACTGAGCCCGTTGGCACGTTGTCTCATAATCATCCATCGAAAATACGACGTCCATTTACATCGGAGAGAAAAAATACTTTCCCGTTGTGACACACGAGGCAGACAAACTACTTTTCGGGAGCCTGGCTAGAAATACTTCTTCCTCGATTGCCCTGACAACGACAACTCATCATCGACGTAATTATGAAAACGCCATTAGGCAGCTGTGATACCGTAATCAAGGAAAGAAAAATCGTCTCGCCAATTGAAGCCAAGTGTAGGTTTGAGAAGGAATAATCTGCCAGAGTTTTGCAAGTTGATTCAGTCACACTGCTGAGACAGGAAGTCCACCTCCCACTCCTACTCTTACCCTTTCCATCAAATGGATTCAAAGCTACAGCAGGAGAGCAATAATTACTAGCCATTGGTGCCAAAGTGGGAGAGGGAGAGCATAATGGCGTTGTTCTGAGGCTTCCAGCCAATTGTGTGTATTATACCCTAGATGTTCAGGCTGCAGCTGTGCTAGAGGGATCAGAGGGGAAATAGATTCCTAGAGCAAACAGAGGTAGTGGGTTAGCTTTCAGATGACAACTGTGTACACAATTCACAGTATAGCGAGGAGATAACAAAAAAAAAACAACTTTCGTATTGCCAGTGCAATAATATGACAACGTATGGATTCTGGCGAACAGCAAAAAGATAAAGTCAACATACATAAAGACGAAATCCTACAGAAAATCTTTCCATCATATGGCCTTCGTTTTCTGTCTGATCGACATGAAAGAGAGCATCAAACCTGTAGGATTTGTCTCATCTTTTCCATTTCCTGGCAGCGGCGCTCCGACAATGAATCATGCATTCTCTTATCATCGGGGGAGCGTTCAGCATCGGCGGCCCTCCCTCGGCACTCTATCTGTTTGATTCGGCCCATCTGAGGTCACCGTCTTATCACCTCGCGGCAGTTTTCATCAACCGGCCTTTACAGCTGTCGGCCCTTCGCTAATTCTGCCCTTATCTGCCGCAGCACAGTCAGCGGCCGGGACTTAACACCTTTAGTGCACACATGTACGCACATGCTTGCACGAGGTGTTGGCGATTTTCCAACAGAACAGGCGGATAATAGGGCTTTTATCAAATATAAATAACTACGTGACGATGGAGGTTGCTGTCGAGCTGGTTTCTTATTAAAGAGGTTTAACACAGTTTTTTCTTAAAGGCCCTCAAGGCATCAGCTTCCTGCATAGACTGCAGATATTCTGCCAATATTACAGAACAGTTAGGGTTAATTTGTGAGACATTTTAGTGTTTGTGATTTCTTCCAGCACGCTGCTCAGTTGAATCCTAATCTGATGACAGTTGTTTACCTACGCTGCCAAACACGAACCAAATCTGATCACAACACACCAACAAAGTCCTGATGGAGCAGATTAGCTGTGTTTCTGAGTGATATATAATGAAATGAAATGTGTGTAATTTTTGCAAAGTGTTAACTTTGGTTACTATTTAGCAATTCATGATTAACTTAAGATTTCTAACAGAGTTTTGTGGGGCTTAAAGGATTGACTGTTTCACCCTGAACACAATGCAAATCTGGTATACACAGATTTCGAAAAAGAAAAATGGAAATCAACAAAGAATGCTGTCGGTTAGCAACTATAATACACTAAAATGTATCTGTATAAGCCATCCAAAAATGCGTACAAAAGGTCTCTACCACCATCACCTGTAGCTGTAGAGTCAAAATGGATTAAAATGTCAACCAACAATCTTGAAAACTCATGTCGAGAAGTATTAAAATATCTGAGGAAACATGGCGAACTCTCACTCTATCTGTACATATACAAATTCAGTGAAAGATAATTAAAAACGCAACTAAGCAACTAAGCTTCAGGTGATTATAACTTGGTAAAAATAATGAATATTATTTTCTGTTTCTCCCAATAAAGTATTGCAGGATGTCTTGAAACATGTCTCAGTGTAAACAACAGCATTATTAGTATGTAGACAGCATCGAGTCAGAAGAAACAGGATGAGAAATGTGAGTGATAAAAACCTGAGCAAATCCTGCAAAAAAACAGCTTCATGGTTTAGCATAATGCGCTAATCCTCTGTTGATCTGTGTGTTCAGCATGTTCCAGTCAGATTGTTTGTTTCTCCACAACATATTGAGCTCAAGCCAGCAGCTATTCATACATTAGCTCCAAATATCAGCTCTCTTCTCTTATGAAAGTGCTGTTTGGAACATATGGTGGGTAATGGTGCATGAGAAGCTGATAACCTTTCTATATA